>OW386289.2:63020849-63745166 GCA_936432065.2 Rutpela maculata
AAAGCAGACATCTGTTTTTGATGTGTCTGTATTCTTATTAAATAAAAATAAAATGGGTGTTTAACAATTTGTTTTATTCACCTCCCCTCCCCATTCATAAGGGTCGAGTCTAGCACGTATGCATAAAGTTATGTAATGTAGTGTGTGTGGTCGCAGGTAAACGAGGTATATTGTTAAAAAAAAAAAAACACAGAAGTTGACTGGCGTAGAGAGTTTGTTTCACATCGTGCAGAGACGCGCTTAGTGTGACGGGGAGCTCGGTAAAAAATATAATTTGGAACAATCGTGCACTCAATGCTTTAACACGTCGACATTACTCTGCATGTGCGTTCAGTCCGCATACACATACATACACACACAAAAATATATAACTAGGTGTGACAGGGAGGGGACGGATGGGGCACCGTGAACGTACAAGTCACTAAAGCAGGTTACTTAAATAAATATATAAACCCCCAGATAATACCAAAAATGACGATAACATATATAATAATGCAGGTTCTAGTATTAATAATAGAACCGCCCATTTTAAATAAACACGGAGGCATTATAGCATAAGTTGAAGCGAAGTGACATGGACACTTTCTATTTTTTAAAAATACCTTAATAATGCGTCGTGCAGGAACAGTCTGTATACGACAGGGTGGAGAAAAATGTGTCAAAAAATTCTGTGTGGGGTTAGGAATACAAAATAAACAGTATATGAAGTCACCAGCAGGAGAGATAGCTATTCGTGGTAGTAAAGTAAAGTAATGGACCACACCTAAATATATATATATATATATATATATATATATATATATATATATATATATATATATATATATATATATATATATATATATATATATATATATAATGGGAAGATCCGCAGATAAAAATATGTTTTGGAAAAACTAGGTGACCTGATTTACGTAAAATGCGGCATTGATAGCTAGGTAACAGCTGGCATGCAAAACAGACACGACGATTAGGTGTACGTATTGACCAAATCTGCCCGATACACGGAGACATTCAAAAGGTGGCATAACCCATTTACGTGTATAAATAATAAGTTGTTTTGAGAAAGAAGTGAAAGCGACGTAATTTTGGAAAGGCCCAACACACGCCGTTAGGCTCGCGTTTTAAAAATATATAAATTCCCTGGGTAATTGTGTATGGCATCTGATAAAGATCAATTACGTGGTCGAACAAAACGATGCATTTTTGAGCAGAATGAAAGCAATGTAAATCCCATTGTGTATAGCCAAGTATGTAACGTAAACATGGAATATATTATATTTTGGAAAAAACCAGGTGGCTCGATTTACGTAAAATACGGCATTGATAAGCATACATATACTGGTATTCCCAACCTCAAAATAAAACGAGAAGCATTGTTAAAACTTTAAGTAATTTCCTGTTTGGCTTTCTAACGGTTGTAAGTCAACAGTATTTTAAAAAGTGAAAGCGCAAATAAGTATACGAAAGCAGTGGATGGCCAGAGTTTCCAAGTAATTAACGATCTGCCTGCGAAATATGTCACGCCGCTACGCAAACATATGGGCCTTTCCACCTTAGGTTTCTAATTCCTGCGTTGGTATAGACTAGTGCAATGAATTTGTCCCTCATCGTTATTTACTAATGTTAAACCGCTTTCATTTTCAAGATTTCTATCTAGGTATGCAATATTATACCTTCACATAAAGAAAAGCAGTTATAGGTTAAAAGAAATACACTGTTAAGCCGATATGGCGTATATAACTGCCATGTAGAATTATTATACTTTCAAACGTAAACACTGGCGGGGTTTTCAAGTAATTAACGATCTGCTTGCTAGATATGTCATGCAAATCAGCCACGACGGATTGTAAATCCAAATAATGAATGTATACGAATAGGTTCTTACCTGTAAAAATATCTACCATAAATATTCACAATAAGCAAGCCGCTGACGTGAAAGCGTTCTAAATTCCATTGTTGAAAAAGTTGGATTTCCCAGAAAAAAATATTCACTTCATTGTCGAAAGCTAGTAAACATGTAGTGCATTATATACACATATTTGATAAAAATAAATGTATGCATGGAAAAGACAGGGAATACCGAAACCCCTCACCCAACGCTATAGTGCACGTACGAACCGCGGAATTCCCAGGTAAAAAACCGGTTCAGCGGAATTCGTGGAATCCGCGCTTTTTTCCGCGGTTCAAGGCAAACAAGGCAATTAAAAAGCGATTAGCGAAACCGTCAGTACTTCTACTATACCAAATATAAACTTAAATATTTCCGAAATATTAATCCTACATCAATAAGCAAAAAATATAATTAATTCCCAGTTTGTAGGGTGCTTTCTATAATTGGTCTATAACATTTTTTCGATAAAGTAATACTTTTCGAGATACTTGACGAAAGCCGTTTGAAAATACCTTTTTTAAAAGCTTTTATTTTAAGCTAAAATCGCAATTTTGAAGTCGTTATAACTTAAAAACTATCAATTTATGTGAAAAATTGCATGGAACCTTTTCTTCTTAAAATTTGATTCTATTTCAGCTCCAATAAATATATATATTTTTTAAGTGCCACCCCCTGAGAGGGGGTGGCACATTTTTCTGAATGATATCTAATTTTTTAGATGACAGTAAGCAACTCCACCCCAACCTAGAATGCCATATATTAATCTAGATTCAACTAACGCTATTTCTACGCGACTAATCTGACTAACCTGCATGCGAGGTGTATTAATTGCATCCCAATGTCGCGTTTAGCGCTGATAAAAAAAATCGCTGTTGCCAAACGGTACACTTTAGGCAAAAACATATTTTTTCAAAAACTTTTGTGATTATTAGGCTTTATTTTCTTCGCTGCATGTATGCAAATATGTTCAAAAATAAAAAAGTTTATCGATTGGTGAAGATTTCAATACACAAAATATGTATTTTTAGTTTATTTGATTTTTAGAAAAATGAAAGTGCGAATTGTGCCCAAACCGTTTATATTGGTAAAAGCGCTACAGTGTGTGCTTTAATTTAACACAAAACAAATTTCGGTACCTTTAATAGTTTTAAAGATATGGCGGTGGAAACAAAAAAAAAAAACAATTTTCTTTAAAAATACATTTTTTTCACTTTTTATTGATTTAAAAAGTTCGAGACCACAAAAAAATGTCGTAAAATATGATTTCATATGCCCGGTGGCATACTCAAAGGAACCTAATATGTTTGAACTGGTTCTACGCCAAAAAAAAAAACGACACGATAGACTTAAGAAATCGCTGCTCTAACAGTGTAGTCAAAACACATCTAATGTTTATAAAAATTTTCGAAAAAAATATCACGTGAACGAACCTCTACGCAGTCGGCGCATTGAAAAATGTAGCATGCGAGATTTTTTTTTATTCTGAGAAATTGACAAAAACTAGATCGTACGAAATTACAAGAAAAGACCAAAATTATTTTTAGTGATTGATTCATACCGATATTTTGAGTGAAACGGAAGATATGATTTTTTTAAATTTGGCCGTCCTGTGATCGAGCGCGCTACAAATCGAAACCGACGGATGCGGGCACTCATTTGCATTATATTTAGTTATTTGGTACTGTTTTAGTAGGTACGATATTCCTGTGTTAGGTTTTACCGGCTTTTTTTGTTTAAAATATGTAGTTGTTAATATAGTTGTTTAAAATGCCTTAAGTTTAATTTTCATCATAATTTTAGAAACACTTAAATTATTATGTATGCAGGTATCTAACCTGTATAAATGAAATTGTCTCTAAATATGATAGATATTTATATATAATGCATTTATATCAGCTTAGAAAAATACATAACAATTAATAATTAGAAATTACTATAATTAGAATCAGTGTATATCTTGAAAATGCGAAAATTCATAACCGTGAGGAAGCTGATATACGAGTAGTTTGTTGTTATTATTTTTGTACAGTAAAATGCAAGTAAAGTTGTGGCTTCAAAAGTTCAATTCGTATTTGTTCTGCAATAAAATAATTGAAGACACAGCAACATGCACTCATATACCTCTCCTCCTTACAGCGACTTTTTTTATGTCTACCAATGTACTTAATGGGTGGTATAACACAAGCTACACATTTGGGAAGGGAAAAAAGACAGAATTTAAGATGGCAATTGAAAATTGAGAAACACTCAATCCTCTGGCAAAATATATAAATGACGTGGACGATTGCAACGACATGGAGTTTATAAACACTTGCTCCATATTCTTCAAATGCTTGTATAGTCACTCACATTTTCACGTAAGCCTTAAAGAACTAAGGGCACATTTATTTTTAAACTGCAAAAGCGATATAGAGTTTTACCACCTACTGAAGACGCATTTTATGAACATGCCAAGGCCCAAGATATGTACCATACACTTCTTATTTGGAAAAAAACAGGTAACAAGTCTCCAAACTTCCAGATATTCTTCAGTATGATTAGACATTGACAAAAGGTACACGTGCACCATGTGTAAGAAACAATCAAAGCCAGTCACTTCTAAGTAGTCGTTTGCAAGTGTAAGAATAATATTTGCAACAAGAGGTGTTTCCGCAAGAGAACTGGAGAACTGGTCTTGCATTATTATTATGTTTAGGTAAATGTATCGATGAAAACTTATAATAATTATAATAATTTCTAATTATTAATTGTAATGTATTTTGCTTAGTTGATACAAATACAAACCACTGCCTAAGGAATCACTACTTTCACATCCAGATTTTCTATCTACCAAATTTCAAGTCAATATCATAAACCGTTCCAACCGCCCAAAGAAAGTTACAGACAAAAGGGACTGAAAGAGTTTTTTTAATTTTGTTCCAACTTAAAATTTCGACGTTTCATGACATCCTAATCCTATTTGAACAAAATTTTTTATCGTTACTCTACTTCCATGAAGTAGAAGTAATTAAACCTAAGGAATTTTAAACAACTGTATTAATAACTATATCTTTTAAATAAAATTAAGCCGGTAAAACCTGACACAGGACTATATAAACGTCCAAAAAAATGAAATTTTGTTTAGAATTGCATTTTTCGCATCCAATTTTTTTAGAAATATTTTTATTTATATGAATTTTTTTTCCGGTCATCGTAGCAGGGTGCAAACTTGATAAAAGATGTCTAATAATTATTAAAATTTCAATTAGGAATTGGTCGGTGTATCGGATAAAAATAAAACGAGGTTATTTCCACTAGTCGACGTTTCGAATAAACTTTTATTATTTCTCAAGATTGAGAAACAACATACAAATATTATAATTTACCATATTACAAAAATGGAATGAATTTCAAAAAAATTTACCGATACACCGACTAATTCCTAATTGTAATCTTAGATACGGATACTATTATTAATTGATTAATTATTAAAATGTTCTCCAAGGTTTGCCTAAAGGACAAGGGTAGATAAGCTATATAATTTTCGCCCACTAATTTCATAAAAAAGAAAAGTTCTCCTTAAAATCATTAAGCGTTATTTATTTATAGTTGAACATATGATCTTTATGTTTCTATATGTTTTACATTTGAAAAACAACAGTAGGTCATAGTAATATCATTTCAAAGTGGGCACGTTTGCAGTTTTTTAGTAATTTTTGACCTTGTTCCGAACTTTTAATGTATATTTCAGTTAGATGCGCCCGATGAAACAAGATAAACTATACCTCATTTCATTGTTGAGCATTTAAGCTTTTAAATAATGGTTAATTTATATTGTTTCATCAAGCGCTTCAATGTATAAAAAACAAAATCGTTTCCGCGGGAGTCATAGTAGTGTCGACGTTGCGTGCGAATTTAAACGTGTCAGCGCTCAAAACCACATATTATGGTATGTATTGAATAAGAATATGTTTATCCACGACCATTGTATAATCATTGCATTCTACATTTAACAATTGTCAAATAATGATAGTCATGATTCCAACCAAACGTATAATGAACATAATCTGATTCTAACACATATTTAACCAACCAGGAACTAGTTGTTTTCATTCTAACGTACCTTTGACCAATCAGGAACTAGCAATATTCATAAGGAAACGGCGAATCCATTTTTCCATGTTTTCTTGCATATTTTCATGTTTCACGTTTAACACGTCAACGTTTTACTGTAAATGAACTTTATTTTTTCAGTTTTAAACGATTAAAACAGTTAAAATATGCGATAGTCGTGGATAAATTATAATATTCAATTCGCGTATAATGGCTATTACACACTCGGATGATTTACGACACGCCTTCGTCTCGTGCCGTAAACATCACCCCCGCGAGTAATAGCCGTGTTACGCTCACTGAATAATCTATTATTCCAAAGAACAGTTTTTTATTACTCGTCAAATATAATGACATACAACATGGCCGATGGGCGGAAAAAGGCCCTTATCTACCCTTGTCCTTTCGGAATTTTTTTCAAAAAGTTACGTTTTCATACTTTTTTTACTCTGGCGTATATACCTTGAAACATTTTTCGCCGCTATTGTGATTTTTATAATTTAAAACATTTTCTGGATAAGTATTTTTTGTACATACATAAATTAGTTTTAAGCTCTTTATGTCTTGCATAACCAAATGGCGTCGAGGCGACCACCTCAGAACGCCAGACTCCTGGAGTTCCAAATTGGTAGCTCAACTTTTTTCTTAATTTCATAAAATAAAAATAAATAGTAAGTGGTAACTTAGGTAAAGTTAGGATTAGATTTTAAAAAGGGTCATAAAATTGACCTTAGTTCAAGATGGTACCCATAAATTTTAATTTATTGGTGCCATCTCGAACTAAGGTCAGTTTGCTATCATGTCATCAGATGAAGTATCATATTTCGAGAAAATAATAATGTCGAATTACACAAAATCTAGAGCTTACAGAGCAAAACTACCTACAGATTTGAACCAAGCGCCTTCAAATTCGGTAAGGAGTGCTGTAATAAATGCAACAAAATTTTTGTTTCCCTGTGTTATCAATAGTTAAAATATTCCAAGAGCAAAAAAAAACGGATGACTTGCACGTGTTTTGGTCATTAAAATATAAAATTCTATTCCATAAATCAGACTGACTTCTGTGCATGCCTTATCCGATGATAAGCCGATCATTGTCACACTAAGAGGATTGTATTGTCCAGTAAATTTGGGTCAAATACAATAATATGCTTCCAAAAAAAACAACATGAAATATTATCAAAAACTTGGTACAGAGAAAGATTAGACAATGATAATGAAAAAGAATATCGAATCTTAAAAGCTGCTGGTGAGATTCTTCGAAGTTTATTATAATGATAGTTACCCAGCTAGCGATAAAATGTTTGAAAGCATTCATACATCCATCCCGAAGTCATTAAGTTTTATTCTATCTGAAATAATTATAAATGATAAAAAGAGTAAACCAGAAAATATGACTTTTTATGAGACAAAGTGCACTTCAGTTGCTCATGCCTTTATTTCAGCAGTACGACCACGTTCATTCATATCACCTTTACGTTTTGCATTATCAGTTACACTTCATCGAAAATTTGACTCTAAAAAAATTATAGATATATGTAACGCCTTAGTTTTCTGTGGTTCATACAAAGAAGCAAAATTGTATGAAGCTTCAGCAGCTTTTGAAAGTCCAATTGAAATAAAAATAGGTATTTTTATTCAGTTTGTACATGATAATACAGATTGTAATGTTAACACACTTGATGGAAAAGAAACTTTCCATAATTTGAGTTTTATTCAAATTGTTACTCCTGGTGATAGTATTGAGCCTAGAAAACCAATCAAACGTTTGGAGAAGATTCCATTCGAGTCTGAAATGACATTTCGTCAATAGAATGGGGATGGAAATATTATCGTGGGTTGTTGAGACCGATAACAATGAATAAGCCACCAGCCTCTGAAAATCTACTTAAAATTATTTTTTGCACATATAAGACAGGATGTAGAGAGCATGGATTACCTTGCACTGCAGCTTGTTCCAAATGCAATGGTCATGCTTGAATCCTTTTCCTATTATAGAAATAAGTGAAGTTTCTGGTCGGTTCATTGTTTAGTGGAGATATATTTATGCCAGGTTAATCAATTAATGTAATTTTTTATCCATTGTTAAATGCAGCAGATCTGGTAACTACTGCCAACCAAACCTAACTCGGGAAGTGTCGGTAACTTGGCGACTATCATATCTATTTTGCATTCTAGCATACCTAGACAAGTGGATTCGAGTTCCACACACAGTGAAATAAATTTTCATTGTAAATTATCCCCAAAAAATGGTTTGAATTCCACTATAAACTGTACACATCTCCCTTCCCTTCCCAAACAGATCTAGACCTAATAGCGTTATTGTGACCTGGAAGGTAGCCTATGTAATGAAGCATTATAAGACAATTTTTTTGCAAATATTTCGTGCAAAGACGAGATTACCTCCCCTCCCCCCGTTTTCGAGGGTGCTGAACATGATGCAAGTGGTGGGAGAAGTTTTTGACCGCCGCAACCCCCTGAAACCCCTTTTAGGGATCTCTTTATGTTTTCATATATTAGCCCAGGGTCGATTTCTCATGTTATATGAATGATGCTCAACAAATTAGAGACAAGCTGAAATTTGGTATGGTGCTTTGTTTTGAGGTGATAAATATACACCCCAGCGGTGAGTCGTTGAGCCCGTCCCCCCAAAACAACCCCCAAAAGGGGGTAAAATTTTCCTTTTTTTACTTTTTTCTTTATAACTCAAAAACGAAACATTGTAGGAAAAAAAATAGTTGGGTAACCTGCTAAAAGAATTTTATAACCCTCATGCTACAAAGGAGAAATTAGAAGCAATCACAACACAAGTATTTATAGCAGCATATGTTAAAAACTCATCAAATACTGATTTGGATAGTGCTAGATACATTCTTTATCATCAGTACGTACGTAAACAAAACTTTAGTACTGATTTTAACTTGGCCACATTACCACCTACCTCAAGCAGCGCAAAATTTTTTTTTAGATTAGATTTTTTAGTGTTTTCCACCAGGTAAGTCAAAGTCAGATTTATCATACAACTAAAACTTTAGGTCATATTCTTTTCAACTTTTTAGGTACAAACGTGGTTAAATAACCATTTACCACCGCAAGATTGGAGTCTAAAAAACCAAGAGTTGCAGCCAATTCATTCCGACCAAAACATTGCCTACATGGATTCTACAAAATTTTTTTTGTAGTTGTTCATTAGGAGAATGTAAAAAAGTATGTGCATGCAAATGAAAGGGCCTGAAGTGCACTATGGCATGTAGTCAATGCAATGGAATTACTTTCTAAACCGGGCTGAAAATTTGGACATAGATGAAGAAGAAGATCTTTACAATCTATTTTAAATCCTATTTTAAAATTAAAACGTTTTGGTTTATTTAATCTTTATTATTATACCCACCACAGAGTACCCTCAAAAATTTATAGCTCTATAGTGCTACACTGTATTATTATATATTTGATTAAAATTGAAGTTACCTAACCAAAAAAACATAATTTAGCACTCTTTCGAAATATTTAAAAAAATACCCTAAATTTGAAAATTCATTGCTCCGCCACTGCTAACTCAAAATTTGTCAAAGTAGACATATTACTCCAGTCAATAAAGGAGGTGTAGATTGCGTGAGCCACCCTTTAGGTCATTCGTTGACTGGACTATATGTGATAGGAAATTTTCTGCTCTTCAACTTTGGCCTCTTGGAATTTTTTCCTGCAATGCTTCGTTCTCGAGTTATAAAGAAAAAAGTAAAAATGGACCATTTTACCCCTTTTGGGGGGTTGTTTTGGGAGGACAGGCTCAACCACTCACCGCTGGGGTTTCAGAGTATATTTAGCACTTAAAACAAAGCACCATACCCAATTTCAGCTTGTCTCTAATTTGTTGAGCATCGACCTGGATCGACCCTGGGCTTTATAAACGGGTCTGGGGAGTGATTTATCGACGAGTTATACTTGAAATAACATGAAAGGGGGTTATAGAGTAAGTGGGATCCAGACAGCAGGCCGAGAGGTGGAAAATCATTTTTTTTTTCAAATGATTAGGTTCAAACGCGTATCCCTCCCAATGGCCAACTATCCTTATAGGTAAAGGCCATAAATGTAGAAGAAGAAGAAGAAGAGCGTATCCCCCCGTTTTCGGGGTCGCTGATCACGGTAAAAATATTCATCTTTAGCTCCAACCCCACCTCATCTCTCAAACTGACAGAAACCACCACTGACTGACCGTTTAAGGGATGAGAGGGGTTGGAGATAAAATTGAATATTTTTCCCGTGATCAGCGACCCGGAAAAAAGGGGGATACGCGTTTGAACCGAATCATTTGAAAAATAAAATATTCTTCCACCCCTTGTGAGAGTTTAATCAACCCCTAGGCCTGCTGTCTGGATTCCACTTACTCTATAACCCCCTTCCATGTTATTTCAAATACAACTCATCGATAAATCACTTCCCAGACCCGTTTATATATAAAAATATAAAGGGATCAAAAACTTCTCCCACCACTTGCATCGTGTTCAGCACCCTCGAAAATGGAGGAGAAAGGTAATCTCATCTTTGCACGAAATATTTACACTATTTCTGCCTTCATTTCATAGACTAAGGTGGTTAAAAGGCATTTACAACCATTGTCAATTATGAAACTTTAAAAAGAGACGCCAAAAAACTTATGTGACCTATAACATAATGGAATTAATATATAATACTGAAATAATCAATTAAAACAATACATTTAATTTTTTATGTAGTTATGTTTCATTTTACAAATCCGTTATTATTTGATAAAATGATTTTACTTTCTAATATAAAGGATATGTTTAGAGAAATTTGTAAAGTTAGTGTAAACGTTTTAAACTATGGTTGGACTTCTTTAATCTGGGCTTCAGCTTCATCTTTCCTCTCATCAACAGTTTCATTACTCTTCATGGATGCATCTCCATTACTCACCACGTCATCACTTGGAGCTTCCACGTTTGAAGTTTCTGTAGGTTTGTGATCCTCTTCATTGCCAAGGCTTTCCATTTTGGAGCTTATATCAACCACTGCATTCATCCGACGCTTCAAATCATCTTGATTCATATTTGAGTCTGAATTAGGATTGTACAACTTCTTTAAATTTATGTTCATAAGTTCGATTTGTACCTCAATTATCTCTCTAATTAATTCTACACTAACAGCTACGTAACAGTTAGGCCGCACTTCTTTTAACACTCCGCTAAGGGTTTCTAACGTATCGAATCTCTTTTTCTGGAGATCGTATTGAGCGTCAAGGTCACTTTCATAAAAGGATAGTAGCCTGTACAGCTCACTCAATTCTAATATTATATTCACATAATGCAGAGGGTAGTCTCTAAGCGTGTAGTAAAGTCGCGCTCTTTTCAACCATTTGTGTGTGTGCAAGAACAGAGATTTCGCTTCTTCGCTGTTGTGGATTTGACTTACGGGAACGTTAGGAATAATTACTTCCAAGTCTATGAATTTGGACTCCTCTGGAATATCAGGCGTTTCAAGGGCTTTGATGTCGTTTTTATTTTCATCCTCTGTATTCCAGGTTTTCTCTAAGAGAGCTTTCTTGCTTGAGCTAAATAGATGCAATCCATAGTTTACCTGAAAACAGTAATAATCAGCAATAATTTGAAAAGTCTGCTCTTTACGCATTGGTTTAAATTTGTCAGTGAAAGTGAAAGGTGAATTAGAGCTTTAGTCATCCTCAGATGATGTTAATTTGTCGAAAGATTCGAACTTTACTTGGTGAAAATGAGAGTACATCGACGTTTGCTAACTATTTATTATTAGATAAACTCATTCAATAATAGTTTTGATGTGATTATTAGTATTTTTGACGTAGGTGCCATAGTTTCTGAGATATTTAACATTTTAACTAAATACTTCGTCAGGGCCGTAGCGAAGGGGGGGAGGAGTATGGGGAGTACGTTACCCCGCCCCCAACTTTGTCAGACTTGGCAAAAGTTGGAAATTTGAGACGTAAATTGGCAATTTTCTTTGAAAATTTTTTTTTTAGATTTTCTACCCCTAACTCATCAATTTTTTTGGAGGAATTATTATTCACAGACTTGGCTTCTTCAGTTTATGAAGTTGGCAAATTTGAAAAATAACCCCCCAAAAAAGTTGGCTCGCTACGGCTCTGTACTTCGTCTTATAAACGTTTAGACGTCATCTTTATGCTTCCATATCTCTGAAACAGATAATTACTTCCACTTTCAGTGGAAGTATAGTAAAGCAAAAAAATTTTGAACATTTTTATTCTTCAAATAGGCTTTGAATGTCATGACGTCGAGATTTTAAGTTTGGGTAAAAAAAATTCTGCCTGTTGTTCTGTCTGTCTGTCTGTAACTTTTATTGTGCGCACAATTACTCTGGAACCGTTTATTCCGTTGAAGGGTTGAGAGAAAAATTGAGGTAAATGAAGGTAAATTGGTAAATCAAGCAAGTAAGAGTCTATAAAATTAGTATTTAGTATATATAAGAGAAGCTAAGGTCTCAAAAAAAATTTGGCATTAGCCACTCCCTCATTTTTTACAGAAAGTAGAAAAATACGAACTTCATCTCCGATTTAGTAGCTTTCTTATTTGTCTATTTGTCTATTGAGCCTATTTTCGCTCAATGTAGTACTTTTCGAGTTATTTGACAAAGATCGTTTTGAAATACTTGCCTTTTAAGCTAAAATCTCAATTTTCAAGTCGTTATAACATAAAGACCACCAGTTTAAAGGAAAAGTTTCAACAGCCTTTCCTTCTCAAAGTTTTATTATCTTTCAGCTTCAATATTTTTGTTTTTTCTTTTTTTAGGTGGCACCCCCATATAAATTAGCAACAACTGGAATGTTTCTGATTTTGAATATTAAATATAACAAACATTTAAAACAAAAATTCATCAAAATCGGTCCTGTTTTTGAGGGTTTAAAAGTAACAACTTTCATTGACTCGGCTGTAGATGTACTAAAACGAAAAAAATTAAAAAATATAATATTAATTGTCTTAAAAGCTTGTTAGACTAGTTTACAAGTTCAAGGCCGTGTTAATGCTTGATAAAGCTCGTAAAAATATGGGTCTCATTGTATTCGGAATGACGCCTAGAAAAATGTTCAAAAATTTCAAACCCGAACATAAACAATTGCAAAAGTTATAAATAAATGAAGATTGAAAAAATAACGAGTTTTGTTTTTTGCAAATAACTCGAAAACTATAAATATTTAAGAAATTTTAAATTATTCTATTATTTAGACACTTAAAGGAACAATATCACGTTAGAAAAAAATTGTTTCATCGATTTCTCATAAAATGAGCCTATTGTTAATTAACAAATTTGTCGGCGTTTATATTTCAAGTCGGATAATTTTTAAACAAAAGCCACTAAAATTATTTCGCTTTGTGGAGACATGTCAACTATTACTTCAGTAAAATAGAATAAAATTTGGACCAAACCTGGAACAAATTTGTAACAAGCTAATTTCTTCGGAATTATATCCAGAAGTCTCTGAGTGAAAATCCCAAAAAATCCGCCGTGCAGAAATAAATAAAAAGTGCGTCGCCATGTTGAAATTAGGCATTTTTTTCCTTTAATCGGTAATAGCTCACACGGATGACACTTTATGAAAAAAAGTAAAGAGGCAAAATTTTGAGAGAAAGAGTTTAAGCTTCATTATGGCATAAATCGGTTAAATATTAACAAAGGTATGATTGTCAAAATGACAGATTCTTATAAAAAATGGCATTTTTTTGTATTCTAATACCATAAAAATATAACAATACTCAACAAAAACTTTTGTTTGTTGGTAATGCTAACTAAACATGGTTAGAGATATCTCAAAACGAATTTTTAGCATCAGCGTCAAATAAAGATCAGTTAATTAAACTTCTAACATAAAATTTTTCCGAAAACAATATCACAGTCAAATGTACGGATTCAGATGCTGATTATTTAATTGTAAAAACTGCTATTGATTGCTCTGCTGGTATATGTAACGCTATTATAGTTATGGGTCAAGATTCAGACTTCATAACGTTACTCATTGAACATTTCAAAACAAAAAAATGTGTATATGATGAGACCCGGTGATGGAGGTAAATCTGATAAAATAACGAATATCTGTAACAGGGCTTTCAAGGATTATTTTAAATAAAAAAGTGATTGAGCAACTATCATAGCAAAAAAAAATACTATAAATGACCTATTTACTTAAAAAAGTGACACATAGGGTGACCCAAAATAATAAACAACTGCCTAGTGTCTTGATAATATGAAAGATATATTAACGTACATAAAAAAAACAAAATATAAAAAATTCTCAGGCAAAAACGAAAAAATACATAAAATTCTCATGTTATTAATTAAACAAAACTAATAAAAACAACTAAATGTAAATAATAATAATAATGCACTTCGTTCGTTCCATCATACTTCAATTTATTTTTATTTTTTTAGTAAATGTCTCGATAATAGTAGTTTTTCTTTTCTCAACTTTTGATAGAATCTCGTAAGTTTCCTTTCTTTGGTTAAGTTCCTTATCTTTGACCTCTTTGTAGCTATCAAGTAGTAATTTGGCCACCCTAGCTCCTTCCAGATCGCTCTTTTTTAAAGCCTCATTCAGTTTTGCATTTGCATCACAGAAAAGACTACCAGCAGCCTGTTCTTGTATTTTCAAGGAATCCCTATTTTTTTTAATTTGCTCTTCTAAGTCTTGTATCCGTCTCTGATTTTTCCTGACCTCCTGTAAATTTTGTTCAGTCAATTTCTGTAACCTCCGTTGCTTCTCAGATTCTTTGTGCCTTCTATCGAAGTCCAATTTCTCTTTCTGCAAGTAAGTTTCATAACTTTTCCATGATTCCTTTGCACTCTTAATAAGCTTTTCTGTAATTGGAATAAAATAAGGTTTATTGTTGTACTTTTTTAACCCATTAACGACGTTCAGTTTGGCATTTAGCGTGCGTAATCCCATCGATGTTTTATCATCTGTTAATATAAGTTTAGATCTAGAAAATCCTCTTTTGACGCCCGCACTTCCGTGTGACAAGCATAAACAGGCTTTAACTACTCTTGTCACTGTTGGATATTTTGGAGCATCACTTATAGGATATTTTTTATTGAAAACAGTTTTCCAAAAAACCTCTACAGTTTCTTTTTCATCCACCTTTATTACAAAATTTTCTGCTTTTAATAATCGCCATTCATCACGGAGTTCATTTAGGTTTAAATCTAGTAGTGGAAGTTTTTCGGCCAAATATTTAATCCTAGTGGAAGGTGCTGTCAGAACATTTTTTGGTTGTAATGCGCTACAGTATTTTAAAAAAGAGCCCATAGCCAACGAAGATTTTGCAAGCAAGTGTTTACAAATTGCTAAATAATGTGGTTGAGCCGATTTATAAAAGTAGTTTTTGCCTATCCGAAAATAAAGATTTTGTTTTTTTGATACTTGAATCTGTTGATTCAATGATCTTTTTTGCTTCATCGCCTACATCAATTTGGGTCAGAGATAACAAATTTTGATTTGGTAATCCAGACTGTCAGTGTCAATTAGTACATTTTCAATACAAACTTTGTGTGCAATTTTTGTTACCGATTCCTTCAACGAATCATAAAGTTGTAGCGACCCGTTATTTAATTCCCCTATGTAAAGCGGGCTTAACGCTTGCACAGTGTCTCGTAACCGATCAGCTGTCAACGGCAGAAGAAGAGAAGTGACTAGACACGCGGGACAATGTCACACGTGCTTGAGATGTTTTCCTAATTTTACCTATGTTTTTCTTGTGTTCATTACACGAATTAATTAAAGTATGTTTGGGTGTAATTAGTGTTTTATTTATCATCCTACATAAAAGTGGCGCTCACGTGGGACTCTTTCTAACAAAAATGCTGTGTCAGAGTGTTTCGTGTCGAGAGTTAGGTTAAAACTTTTGGCGGTACTAATGCAGGTTTTTGCGAAAGTTATCAAAATCCAGTGTTTTGGGCCAAGAAATCCAAGCAGTTGTTGTGCAAGAACTTCCACTTCTGTAAGGTAAAAGAGAGGATTTGAAACTGTAAGTAGAGCTTCTAGTTTCTGATTGCTGCAAGTTTTGAATAACTCACACGCCGTGTGCATTCAATAATTTCAAAGACATTAACTCACAGATTTTGTGCTTATTTCGACTAGAAAGACATTCTGAGTCGCCGGTTTTTCACATTTATTGTGCTATTCTCATAAACAGTTGGTTTATTTCGACTAGGAAAAGACATTCTACGTCGCCGGTTTTCACATTTATTGTGCTATTTTCACAAACAGCTGGTTTATTTCGACTAGGAAAAGACATTCTACGTCGCCGGTTTCACATTTAAATGAACTTTATTGTGCTGTACCCCTTTCGTTCGAGTAAAATAGACATTTTACATTGCTTTCATGAACATTTCGTGCTGTATTTCGACTAAGGACATTTTCGTCGCTGGTTACATGTTTCATGAACTCTCATGCATATTTCGGTTTTTGAAAAACATTCTACCTCAGATAAACAAATTCTGTGTGCTATCCACGAACATTTTGTGCGCGTTTCAAGTATATGAACATTCAACAGACAATTGCAAGATTTATTTCATTTTACTAGACTTTTAGTGTTTCTGCGGATTTGTATGCAGTCAAATTTGAAAGCGGATTTTCATGCAATCAAAATTCTACAAAATTTTGCGAATTAATGAGTTACAATCTCAGGAGTCAACGTAACGTTTGTAATACATCAATTTCTGTCGATTCAACAACTGTAACAATGCCTGACCCAATTGTAATGACGGAAGAACAGTTGCAAAACCTATTAAAGGGCGTGACTCAAGCTTTGATTACTAGTCAACAAGCACAAGCTTCAATTTCTAGCGGCAACTTTTCGAAATGTGCTTCGCGGTTTGCCGGAAACAAAGATGAGGACGTGGAAGCCTTTATTAGCGCTATTAATGTTTACAGAGACTGTGTAAATATTACAGAGGAAAATGCAATCAAGGGATTGCCGATGTTGCTTGACCACAATGCTGCAACCTGGTGGCGAGGAATCAAATCTACAATTTCCACTTGGGATGAAGCAGTAAAAGCATTACGACATTCATTCGGTTACAATAAGCCGCCACACAAGATTTTCAAGGAATTATTCTCCAAGGAACAAGGGGATAAAGAACCAACAGTTCTTTTTGTAAATTCTGCTCGTGCTCTTTTAGCTCGCTTACCGAAAACTCCAGAATTGCACGCAACGCATCAGCTGGACATGATTTACGGTCTTTTAAACCGAAGAATTCGATTTAGGTTACCTAGAGAACAAGTGACCTCTTTCTCTGAACTAATTGAGAAGGCCAGATCTATCGAGGATAGTTTTACCGAGAACAAGTCAACGCCACCTACTACATTGAAACAGAGTAGTGCAAATGATGACAAAACGGTACGTCTTCGCCCCAAATGCCAATTCTGCAAGAATTTTGGCCATCTTCAGGCAGAATGCCGCAAGTATGCCGCTAATCAAGGAAACGTTAGTCAGCCGAGTACCAGTCAAAACTCGCCTACCACTTTTGCTGGTATTAGTTGCTTTGGATGTGGAACGCCAGGTTACATACGTTCCCAGTGCCCCAATTGTCGTACTCAGAGTACTTCTAGCACGAGACCTCAAGGTAACAACAGTATTGGCTCTGCTACGACACATGCCTCAAGTATCGACATTTTCCTCACTGAAATTAACCCAGTTTCTACAATGTCTAGACCATTGGTACATGTTGAGATTGTAGGAAGACAGGGACTTGCCTACATAGATTCCGGTGCTAGAAACAGCATCGCAGGACACGTTCTTTACACACATTTCTGTGAATCGAATTTACCTTACAAAGAAGAGCTCCTACAGATGGTCCTAGCGGATGGACAACTACGTCGAGTAGTGGCGCGAATTTTCAAAACTCAGGTGATCTTGCAAGGAAAAAGTATACCAACTACATTCATAGCAATTCCTGAGCATTTAGACAGCAAAACCCTCCTAGGAATCGATTTCATTACGAGTGGACAAATGGTTTTGAACATACCCAAGGGTCAATGGTTTTTCGACGGAAACCCCTCAGTTGCTTTTGAATTTTTCAAGGAGCCTAGTACACCAGCCCCACCTTGTCCTATAGTTAGTGCTTACCAAACCGAATTTCAGCTCACTGAAGATGATGGCAAAAACCTAACTACAAGTGA
Organism: Rutpela maculata; assembly: GCA_936432065.2. NCBI lineage: Eukaryota > Metazoa > Arthropoda > Insecta > Coleoptera > Cerambycidae > Rutpela > Rutpela maculata. The sequence continues at coordinate 63,039,014 of OW386289.2, forward strand.
GAAAGCACAGTTGGAACAACCATTACAGTCACATAAAACAGTTTTTGAGAAAAGCAAAGAGCTTACTCCTTATGCTGAGCATACCATCAAGTTAACGGTTAACGTTAACTTTTCAACCTCCGTATCGACTTGCCCCTGCGCAGAAAGAAATTCTTCGTCAGGAACTTGACAAACTACTCGAAGATGAAATCATCGAAGAATGCGAAACAGCTTTACTCCAGGGGGAGGGAGCAGACGAGAAACCAATCGAATACGCAAGTTGTTTACTGACGCCTGCGCAGAGAAACCTGAACATAGAATATGTTCCTGCACGTCAGAACGTTTTAGCCGACACATTGTCGCGCCCTATCTGCCATGACAGCAGCCAAGCCGAAACATGCGATGTTTGCTTCGTTACCATCAACCTTCCCGTTGATGATGCTAGAGCTGTGAGAGAAGAACAACTAACCGACCCAGACATAGCTCGAATAATCAACTGTTTTGAGTCTCCAGACCCTAACCCGGTAGACACTCACAGATGGAGTGACCGCGGTTACCTGATGATGAACGGTATTTTATACCGTTCCTCCCCAGATCATGATGGAGAAGAAGCGCAGCAAGTCGTACCAAAGAGTCAGATTCAAAAGGTACTCAAAGAAACTCACGATTCTCCACTGGCTGGTCACTATGGTGTGGAACGCACCCTACAAAGAATCATTCCTCGTTATTATTGGACAGGCATGCGAAGAGACGTTACCGCACATGTTTCTCAGTGTATAGACTGCCAACGGTATAAATCTTCTAACATGAAGCCATCTGGCTTACTTCAGACCCCCGTGCAAGCACAAAGATTTGAAGTCATTGCAATTGACCTTTTTGGACCTCTTCCAGAGACTCCTACTGGAGAGCGATGGATTTTTATCATCGAAGATACATCTACTCGCTGGACAGAAATGTTTCCACTTAAAGTAGCCACAGCCGAAGCCTGTGCCAAATGCCTAATTGATGAAATCATACTTCGTTACGGAACTCCTCGAAAAGTTATCAGCGATAACGGAAGCCAATTTGTTAGCGGAGTCATGCAGCATGTAGCCCAAGCTCTGGGGTTCACCCAAAGTCTTATCCCTGCTTACCATCCGGCCGCCAATCCGGTGGAACGTAAGAACCGAGATTAGAAAACGCAACTTGCAATCCTCACGGCAGATGACCACACCAGCTGGAAGGACAAAATTTCCTCAGTGCGATTTGCCATGAACACATCCGTGTGCCAGTCTACAGGATTCACTCCAGCCTACCTAACTTTCGGTAGAGAGTTACGCACCCCCGATGATACGCGAAGAGACTTCAGAGCCATCATCGAAAGCGACAATTTTGTACCTCAGATTACTCCTTATCTGCGTACCATGGCGAACACTCTCAGCCAGGCCCGAGAGACTCACGAACGCCAACAAGACAGCCGAAAAAGAACTGCTAACAGCAAACGCCGTGATGTGACCTACAAAGTATCAGACCTCGTACTTGTCAATACTCATGTGCTAAGCAAAGCCAAAGCTGGAATCACTTCCAAATTTGTACCACGTAGAGATGGCCCCTACCAGGTCTCTAGAATTGTGAGCCCTACCTCCTACGAAATAAAGGATCCAACGAATCCCACAGTACCTCTCGGTACCTATCATGTGTCGGCATTGACCAAATATGTGCCGCCTACCCAGGACACCCCGAATCCGGTTCCAGTTCACCCCATACGTCGTAGAGGACGCCCTCGACGTCAGTTGCCCCAGCAACCTGCTTCAGCAACGCCTATTCCAGGCCCACCTCCGGATCCAGGTTCCAGGACCTCAACTACGCCTAGTCAACGTTCCAGGCCTTTACCGGCAGCTCCTCATCCGCAGTGCAACAGTGACGTGCCGCGCCGTTCTTCGCGAGTGAGCCGCGCCAAAAGTGTCGTGGACGTTTGACCCCCTTTCTTCGTTTTGTATCACACCCGGGGCGGTAGTGTGATCCAAAGGGGGAGTGTGTAGCGACCCCTTATTTAATTCCCCTATGTAAAGCGTGCTTAACGCTTGCACAGTGTCTCGTAACCGATCAGCTGTCAACGGCAGAAGAAGAGAAGTGACTAGACACGCGGGATAATGTCGCACGTGCTTGAGATGTTTTCCTAATTTTACCTATGTTTTTCTTGTGTTCATTACACGAATTAATTAAAGTATGTTTGGGTGTAATTAGTGTTTTATTAATTATCATCCTACAAAGTAAATGTATTAAAGGTCCTTCCAACTGGAAAAATGTATTAAAAGAGATCAAGGAATTGGAGCTAGTTATTATGAAGTGTATCTTTGGTTTCAAAAATACATCACCCAACGCCTGAGATATAGTTTTATATTTTGATATCTTAAAGTATCGCACAATGGCTGGCCACTGTTCAATGAGCCATCGGGCTGCTGCGTTCAATGATAACCAGCGGCTCGTAACGTGCTTGATAAATTTGTGTTGTGGCAAATTTAATTCCCTCTGAATATTAACAAAATCTTCTTCTCGTTGAGGCCAACCGTGAAAAAAATAATATATATGAACCACAAATTCGTCAGCTTCCATCCCAAATTCTTCAAGGCCCTTTAAAAATGCATTGTGAACTATATGTAAATCACATGATCCCAAATCCAAAAGTCCCAGAGGTCGCAACTGTTTTATTTCATTATTCATAATTTTAAAAGCTCTCTTGTTCACATTGGGCCCATCGGATGCCAACATAAGCAGTTTAGAACTTGGCAGTCCTGCATTGTCAATTGCTTTATTTAAGTGAGTCACTAATATTTCAGCTGTGGCAGTACCCAAAAAAAAAGTCTCTAAATGGGTAGAAATAATTTTTTCCTGTGAATCAGATCAATACCTCACTCGAACTTGTAACTCTTTTGTTGACTCAGAGTTGGTCGTTTCGTCATATGCTATGGTGTAATAGGTGCCAACCAGATCCTCCAAAAGTTCTTTATAGAAATATGGACCCAAGGCCTCCGTAAGTAAGTATCCAAATTTAGTTCGACCCATTGAAAATTGGGATGCAATTTCACCGGGAAACATAGCCATGAAAACACTTTTGATATCATCACACGAGGCCGCAGACATATCACTTTGTATAACTTTTAGGGCCCATATTATTTCTGCCTTGACTGTACAATTTTCAAATTATATAATTGTAATGTTTTTTGCAACTTATTGTCGTTATTATTGGTACTCTCGATACTAGTGTTATTGTTTGATTCTTGAATGATTGGTCTAACTTGGCCTACCAACGTCAACTGTTTATTGCCAAGTTTTATTCCAATCTGTTTCTTGTGATGAGCTCTTTCTCCGTGTTTTTTTATTGCTGAGAATCCATTGTGAAAACAATTTATGTTTTTAGCACAAATCACACAGATCACATTATGTTTATCTATTTTATGAAGCCATAAACTGTACTTTCTCCCTGTACTATCTGCTTGGCTAAACCAAGCCTCAGACACTTTGCAAAATTTTCCCATTTCATTTATTCAATCTACACTATTTTTTTATTTGATACAAGAACATTTGGTTAGGTTAAAATATTTCATTTTTATACAGGAAATAAAGACAACACAGAACTAATAAGGCAGAAAATTAAAACCACTTCGTGCGCAAACGCGCCTACACTAGTACTAGTGCAATTATTGGTCATGATTTTAGTTAACCGAACCGGTTGTCGTCGACTTTTTATTAGCCGGTTAAGCATATTTTCGGACCGACAAACCAAACCAAGATGATGTTCGGATCATAAACTTTATTAGACAAGATTGGACAACGCGTGATACCAATCAACAGAATAACCGCGAAATTTAATTTATTTAATTATATCTTTTTACATTTACACTTAATTCTTGATTTAAGTTACTGTAAATGACTATTTCCAAAGAAAAATAACTGTAAGTGACTATTGGTCGGAAAAGTGACTTTAGATGATGTAAATGATCCTCTTGGAAGCCCTGCTGTAAGTTACGTTCAGAACTAAGCGAAAATGTAGTAAAAAATATTCTTTTTACCCATGCCATCTCCGGATGCGATACCACCTTTGCATTTTATAAAAAGGGCAAAAAACAGTATTTTCAGTTTTAGAAAATAATATTGAACTAAGTAACAGTCTATTAATTTTCAAAAGTAAATTTGCTGAAGCAAATCAGCTTGCAGTAACTGGGGAAGAATTTATTTTAAGATTATATGGCAGTGAAAAACTAATAATTTAAATGATTACAGGTTCGTTAGGTACAATTAGATTTCTGCTAGGCAAAAAATTTCCAAAACTTCGATCTAGCAGTTCTTCCGCCAACATCCGATGCCACTAAATATCATATTTATAGAGTGTATCCAGAGAACTGGATATTAACATACCAAAAAGTAATCTTTTTTTATATAAATCTGTCATTTTGATAACCGTAACTTTGCTAATATTTAAACGATTGCAAAAACTTTAGACCACATTAAAACTTAGCTCTTTCTCTCAATATTTTGCCTCTTTACTTTTTTTTTAAAGTGTCATCCATGTGGGCTATTACCGATTAAAGAAAAAAGTGCCTAATTTCAACATGGCGGCGCATTTTTTCTTCATTTCTGCACGGCGGGTTTTTTGGGATTTTCAGCCAGAGAGTCCTGAATAGCCATAGAATACAATCCCTAAGAAATCATCTTGTTACGGATTTGTCCCGGGTCAACTATCCATTTTACTGTACTATATACTTTATGGGATTATGACATTGCGATGTTTTTAATTGACCCCCCCGATCCTTGGGGACAATGTTTTTCATAAAGATTAAAGCCTAAGGAATAATTAAGATATGTCCCAAAAAAAATGGCTGCATCTTCAAAATGGCGTCGTTTAAAAAAAAATTGCAAACATAATTTTTGTCATTTAACACAAAAACTAAAAAAGACGGAGAAAAACTTTCTGCACAAAATACAAAGTGCATACAATTTTCTACAATTTTGTTCCTATACAATATTTGGATAGGAGTTACCATTTTCCAGATAAATGATTCAACTCAAATAAAATATGAAATTCAATATATAACGTAATACTGCGGGAGCCCACCCTAACTGTCCGTGCACCTCCCCGATCCTTGGGGATAATGTTTTTCATAAAGATTAAAGCCTAAGGAACAATTTAAGACATGTCTCCAAAAAGAAAAATTGGCTGTACTTTCAAAATGGCGTCCGATTTAAAAAAAATTGCAAATATTGTTTTGGTCATTTAACACAAAAACCAAAAAAGATGAAGAAAAACTCTCTGCACAAAACAGAAAGTGCATACAATTTTCTACAATTTTGTTACTATACAATTTTTTGATAGGAGTTACCATTTTCCAGATACCATTGTTACCGTTTTCCAGATTAATGCGTGCAAATTTTAATATTATTATTATTATTAATTTTTTTCAGTTCATTTTATTTTTTGTTATGTTAATAATATAAAATTATATTATACACCTTACAATAATTGTCACAGTTATTTCCTCTAAGTGATTTACCGATATATGAATTTCCATGTTTTCTTAATTTTGGACTCATTTATCTGGAAAATGGTAACTCCTATCAAAATATTGTATAGAAACAAAATTGTAGAAAATTTTATGCACATTGTTTTTGTCCATCGTTTTTAGTTTTTGTGTTAAATGACAAAAACAACATTGGCAACAGTTTCTTTTTAACATGTGGCCGCCATTTTGAAAGTACAGCCAGTTTTTTTTTTTTTTAGGACATGTCTGAAATTGTTCCTTAGGCTTTAATCTTTATGAAAAACATTGCCCCCAAGGATCGGGAGGGGGGTGCACGTACAGCTAGGGAGGGCTCCCCGACTACTAACAAAAAACTAAAAAATGAAGAAGGGAGGTTGAATCTTTTTTTTTATTAATTTTAATTATTATTACTGTTTTTATATTAAAAAATATTATAAGATTACATAACCTTTAAATTTTTATTGCCATTTGTTTCAATAAATTTTATAAACAAATAGATAAATTACATATTTTTGAAAAAAAAAATTTTGCCATGCGTTTTGTTATAAAATATGATTAATTTTTTTTTTATTTTATTTTATTTTTAATTGTTTATAATCATTTTTTTTCCTTTTTTCATTATTTAAATAAATTATTAAGAACAAATTTTCTTCTTAAAATTTTTTATTATCAAGTTATATGCAAAAAACGAAACTCGTTATTTTTTCAATCTTCATTTGTTTACAACTTTTGCAATTGTTTATGTGCGGGTTTGAAATTTTTTCTAGACGTCATTCCGAATCCAATGAAACCTCACTTATATTTTTACGAGCTTTATCAAGCATTAACACGGCTCTGAACTTGTGAACTAGTCTATGTCGTGTGAATAGAAAAAAAATACGACAAGCTTTTAAGACAATTAATTTTATTTTTTTATTTCTTTCTTTGCTTTACTACACCTAAATAATAAGAAAAGCTTGTATTTAAAAAGTTTAATTTTATGGAATTGTAGCTTATCAGTGATCGGAATTTTGGGTTTAATTTCAGGTGCGTCCTTAGAAGGATCTATTAAAATATGCATACATTTTTAGTTGTACATATGTACAATTGTACAAATGCTTTGAAAATAAAATGTTTTAATACAAGAATATATTGGTTTATAATAGTTTATATATACGCAAATAAATAAATTCTTCATATAAAACAAATACATTTGTTTCAAGAATAATTCATTTACTACTAGCTTTTGATTACTTGTCACAAATGTATTTGTTTTATATGAAGAATTTATTTATTTGCGTATATATAAACCAATATATTCTTCAATCAAAACATTTTTTTTTTCAGTGTGTATTCTATTATGCCAAATTAAATGAAAAACTCATAAGGCAGGTTCGTATTATATTTCATTTCGATTTAGTGGAGTACCTGGAGCGTTAAAAACATGAAAACCTCGGATTTCAGTTACAGTGAATGAAATTTAAAAATTCAAAATGGAATGTTTAGCTAATGATATATATAAAAAAGTTTACCTATTAAAAAATTGTGATCTTGATTTGAATAAAAAAAAAATTGATAATTGCAATAATAGTACAGTACCTAGAAGTAAAAAATATGCAAAACTTCGGAATAATGTCATATTGAATGGATTTCGTTAATTTTTGGCAGTATAATAGTAAATTCTTCACAGAAAAGTTTCTATATGGTGCGGGGGCTTGCTAATTTATAGGGGGGTGGATGCCACCCCCTCTCAGGGGGTGGCATTTAAAAATATATATATTTATTGGAGCTGAAGTAGAATCAAATTTTAAGAAAGGTTCTATGCAATTTTTCACATAAATTGGTAGTTTTTAAGTTATAACGACTTCAAAATTGCGATTTTAGCTTAAAAAAAAAAAGGAATTTCCAAATGGCTTTCGTCAAGTATCTCGAAAAGTATTGCTTTATAGAAAAAATGTTACAGACCAATTATAGAAAGTACAAACTGGGAATTAATTATATCTTTTGTTTATTGATGTAGGATTAATAATTTTGGAGATATTTAAGTTTACATTTGGCATTCAAGTGTTGATAAGATAATTATTTATAGTGAGAGTTAAATATCTCAGAAACTGTGACACCTACGTCAAGGATGCTAATAGGTAGAATAATAGGTTATTAATTATGCTTTCAACTGTTTTTTTATTTGTCTTAATAACAACGTCGCCATTTTGTTACTGTAATTAGCCAGTAATTAAAAGAAAAAGGAATTTCAAACACTGTTTCTCATTAATATATAGCATGACGTAGATGCTCAAATTGTCTGGTTTGTATACACCACTTGCGTTAGAAAAAAAAATACAGTTTAAACTGTAAAGGTATTTTCGATAAAACGCAATTCTTTTTTTTTTCTTTTCCAAATATCTCAATAAATATTAGTTTTATTGAAAAATGGGTAGAGACATAGATTTAATAGTTTCGGAGGTATGAAAGTTTACAAATGGCGTCCGAACGTTCATAAGACGAAAAATGCAGTTTAAATGTTAAATATCTCAGAAATTGTGACGCATGCTAAGAAATGAAATTAAAGACAATTAATTGCGCTTTCAAATACCTTTTTTTAAAGCTAAAATCATAATTTTGAAGTCGTTATAAATTAAAAACTATCAATTTATGTGAAAAATTGCATAGAACCTTTTCTTCTTAAAATTTTATTCTGTTTCAGCTCCAATAAATATATATTTTTTAAGTGCCACACCATGAGAGGGGGTGGCATCCACCCCCTATAAATTAGCAAGCCCCCGTACAATATAGAAACTTTTCTGTGAAGCATTTACTATTATACTGCCAAAAATGAACGAAATCCGTTCAATATGACATTATTCCGAAGTTAAAACCTCTAGTTACTGTACTACAATTCAAATAGTATAATACATATTAGGCTGTAGAGTATTTTTGTATAACGAAATTAAGTTAACGTATCTATTATATAAAGACAGTAATCGGGGAAAAGAAGTAAATTAAGGAAAATTAAATAAAAAAGAAAATTATTAATAAAATATCTGTTTATTTAAACAATTTACATTTTTGTCCATATCAAATATTTTCTTCGACTTCATTTATTTGAATGAAAGATGGAGTATTAAAACAACTATTTTCGCTGCACTGTAGACATGCTCCACTACAATATAAGCCACTCTTCAGACATCCACAAGCAGCTCCACGTCCCTTTTTGCAATTACAAAATAACATTTGCAATAGATTATCCGGAGCCGGCAATTGATTCATTGTTATTGGGATGAACATGTTATTGGAATACTTCCATCCCCAATTTTCAATATCTACGTCATTTCCTAGCCATATCTGGATTTGCAGGTACACTCTCTTTAGGTGTTCAAATGCTGCATCAGTTGTAGGAGGTAATGACGACAAAAGAACACTTGTATTTTTGGCCGTTGCTTTTATGAAAGAATTGAACCTCAACATATTCAAATCTTTAATTTTTGCAGAATTGTTATTGGCCATTTGCAACGATGTAATAACATGCCTCCATCAATGACGTAATGAACATTGTCTAGACTTTTTAAATTAATGGAAATTTCCGGGAATAACTCGTAAAAAGTCGTTTTTTTTGTCTTTCACAGTTCGCTCGCCATTTTCAAATAGAGCAAGCGGATTTGGTGCGAGTTCATAATTCATATAATTTTTAAGCTCTTCATCGTTTTTTTTTTTTAAATACAAATACGTTGAAACAGCAGCAATGAATCAACAGGAATCACATCGTCATGAATTTTAATTTTGTTATTTTTCGCCAATAAAGGATTTATTATATCTTTCCTTGACAATTTCAATTCGCGAAAATTTTTTCCCTCTGTTTTCTTCATTACATTTAAACCTTTTTCAAAAGCATCGTAACAATTTGTATCTTTATCTCCAGTAATTCCGGTATCAATGGACGCAACAGCAGGAAAAGGGCTGTGTTACTTGAAGAAGTCCACCAATCTTTTTACATCGACATCATCCCTTTCTATTCTAGCATCTGTCGAATCACTATGCTGATGACTTTTCTTGAATGATATATCACAAAAATGTTCTATGCCTTCAATAATATCTTGGCTATAACGGACAACTAACTTGATTTTTGCAATTAAAAATCTAGAACTACGTCCGTAAAGTAGAACATTGCAACTGTCGCTGTCGTTCTCCCCTCCACGTTTTACTACCTGTTTAAGGTCCCTACGACCCTTGTTACACTCAGGTATATTTGAAAGATATTCTTCTATGTATATTTAGGTGAAATTCAACGTATACATAAAAAAAAATATTATTTAAAATAAAAGTATATGCTAAAATATTAATTTTTTATAGTTTTTTGTTCAAATAATGATAAAATCAAAAGCACAAAAAAATTTTTGGTAAACTTTGAAATTTATAGTATAAAAAACAAAATCCCACCTCGACCATATAAATTCATTCAATGTAACAGAAGTCCGAGGTCAAAACCCCCAGGCGCTCCACTAATTTATTTTGTAAGAAAGAGCAAACATATATTTAATTTTTTGATGTAAAATTTTATATATAAAATTTTACATCAAGAAATTAAATGTATGTTTGTTCTTTCTTACAAAATAAATCGAAATTAAATGTAGTGCGAACCTACCCTATAAGTTTCTCATTTATTTTGATCTAACAGAATACATGTATACATATGTACAACTAAAAAGTATGCATATTTTAATAAATCCTTGTAACGACGCACCTGAAATTAAACCCAAAATTCCGATCATTGCTTATTATATATGCTTTACAATGGTGATGTAAATCATATTTCTCTATTATTTCAAAATTACATTTCATGCATTTTTGTAAAATGCATTCCTTCGTAATGCAATGATGAATTATAGTAACAAAGAAAGCAAAACGCAAAAGTTTTAAATGTTAACAGGGCCGGGCCCAGGGGGGGGGAGCCCCCCCCCCCCCCCCAACGTTCGGGCAGTTGGTTCCAAACACGGTTGGCGTTCGCAAAATCTAACTAATCATCACATACAAATATATAATTTGCATTTTACACTAACTCCCACAATCGCGAAATTAACACAGTAATTATTATTAAACGATTGGCAACCCTGTAAATATTTTATTTTATCAGTAGTGTGTTTTCCATTGAAGCTAAGGAAGCAAAGCTTCCCATACACGACACGGAATCCCTATTTTTAATATTAATTTTTTATACATAAATTCATTTACTAAAAATACTAGAACTAGCAATGATTTTTAAATAGAATCTATATGTTTCTACTACTGATCTAATATAATATTATCAGATCTACATACCTATTAGTTTTGTTTGGTAGTGTTTTGATATTGTGATATTAGACAACAAAGTCTAACTTGGTATTTACGGAACTTTTTCCTATTTCCACCTATTGTAATAATTTTTTATTGTATTGACGACTTTGGTCAATAATTTCGACGTGTCCAACACCATGTTACTGTATGGTCTTTTGGACAATAAAGTTCATTATTATTATTATTATTATTATTATTATTATTATTATTATTATTATTATTATTATTATTATTATTATTCTTTCTTTACTTTATTTAGGCTAATTTTTTTTTATTTTTAATATGATCATAGACCTATTTTTGTTTAACAGTTCTTATTTTTTTATTTGATTAAACCAAGGATTTTTTAAATTTCTTTTAAGTAGTAAGTATTTAGGTTTAGGTACATGATGATCCGACGATGATTGAACAAGGCCATTTTTCAAATGATACAAATATTTATGTCGAAAATCGGAAAAGGCATTCAATGTATTTTTTTTCGCAGAAACCAAAAATGATCATAAATGAAAACAAATAAATTGAAAACAAAAGATTTATGACACAAAAATACAGGGTTCGGGCTCGTATGGAAAACCTGAAGAGCGTGGAAAATTCAGGAAATTTTAAAAATCCTAAGAAAATCATGGAAATCTCAGTGAATTTTAAATATTTCGCAAAAATCATGGAATTTTGAAACACAATATGAAAAACAATAAACTACTTACGAGTTCCTACTGTTATTCTACTCTTCGCAAATACGAAAACGAAGAGTATATTGTATTTGATCGGCACATTTCTAAAACCGTAAATATCGCCCGCAGACAAAAAATTTTTTATATCATTGTGTTAGTGAACGAATTCTGAACGACTTTCAAAATGTTCGTCCGTCCGTCCGTCCGTCCGTCCGTCCGTCCGTCCGTCCGTCCGTCCGTCCGTCCGTCCGTCCGTCCGTCCGTCCGTCCGTCCGTCCGTCCGTCACGTTTCTTGTAAGCACGATAACTCGAGAAAGAAAAATCCGATAGTACTGAAATTTGAACATTAAGTTAGTGTTAGCTAGAGGAAGAACTCTATTGTTTTTTAACAAAATCAATCAGTAAAAAAAAGGTTAATGATTAAAATTTGAATTTTTTTTATTTTTTTTGTGTTTTTGTAATTGAATAGAAATCTGGTGAAATGATTAATATTTAAATATTTATACATTTTACAAATATACATTTCATAATGTAATGTACAACCGTGGAAATAGGATTTTGGCTCGTCTCTTATAATGTAAAAATGTACGTTTTTTTACGTGTTAAGTGGTGGTGTAGTTCATACGCTTTTGACTCGGAATCCAAGGGTCCCGGGTTCGAAGCGGCAAATGGGGATGGTATAGTTTTTTTTATTGTTACTTTATTTTACATTGAGTCTTTTACCAACTAAGTTAGTTCTATAAAATTAAAAATGTCTAAAACTAACATTATTTACAAACAACTGCGAAGAGTACCCTATAGAATGTGTAACAATTATATAAAAAGTTCAGTGAACAGGCAAAGAGTACGTTTTTAGCTTGTTTTAAATTATTTTTAAATTGCAACCTTCTGACGATTGTATGAAATCGAATATGTTATAAAATCGAAAATTAAAATAAAAATCACCTTTAACATATTAATAATTATTATTATTTGTCATTGAAAAACATTCTTTTGTCATGGAAAGCCTGGAAAATTCAGGGATTTTTTTCAGCTATGTGAAGTCTGAACCCTGAAATAGCATATTTTATATTCGTCTTTTTATTATAACTTTTGGATTCGGCGGAAAAAATACATCAAATGGTAATTTTGGTTTTTGTTATAAGCGTTTCTATCGCCGAAAAAATGTCCTTGTTCCGACTTTGGTTAGGGCACCCTTACATTGTACATAGTGAATTTGAATTCGATTTAAATTTTTTAGTTTTAGTAGCTTTTCCCATAAAAAGTTTTTATTTTATTGAAATTATGCAAATTATGAGTTGGCTTTTTGTTCATCTTCTCCCCCCCCAAAGTAGTAGGCTTCGGTACGGCCCTGAATGTTAATATATGTGCTGGAAGACTGTACGACGTCGCTATCGAAATAGCGGAATGGCATTTTAACCACATCACAAACTGCATACGGAGCGCTAAAATGACCAAAATCTCTAATTTGAGTGCTAAAGATTGGATTTTGATGAAACCTTGTGCAATGTGTTTGTAACGACGTTAATAAAAAAGTTGAAAAAAAAAAGATTAGAGTGGGACATGTTCGGGAGAAACACCTCCTTTTATCGCGTGTTCCGCAACTTGTAGAATTAGGTCAAAAATGAAAAAATATATATATATTTGCCTTTTTTGGTAGAAGATATGTTTTTACTCTATTGAATTTTTTCAGAAAATGTATATTTTTCGAGATATGGCTACTCGAAAATTCCTAAAAGTGGTGGAGCGGAAATGTAAAAGTTGAAAAAAAAATCTGAAAAAATTCAAGTGATTGTATCATCGAAATACAAGACTTTTTCATATTTGCAATTTTTTTGTAAAGTGCGTTTTCACCGGGTTTTCCGGAAAAACATGAGAAACTACCTCTTTCTTTGAAATTGTAGCGCCTTAAAAATAAAAAATTTAAAAATTTGCAAAAATTCAGACACATGCATTGAGGCCTTCTAAATATTTTTTGTCTCTTAGAATTTTTTTGTAACTTGCTAATTTTCCGAGTTACAGGCAGTTTTTCATGGTAAATAATGTTCTACATTTTTTGCCCATTAAAAAATTTTTCCGGAAAACTTTTTCACATTTTCAATTTAAAAATCATATTGAACCTTTAAAAGTGGTATAACTATAATATGGGTTTCATGTATTTTTTGAATAATATGTAATATGTAAAAAATGTGGTACATTATTTATCGTGAAAAACTGTCTGTAACTCGTAAAATTAGTAAGTTACAAAAAAATTCAAAGAGACAAAAAATGTTTGGAATAGTGATGGGCGATATATCACGAACTGTGATTTAATCACTGATATTAAGAAATCACAGGTAACGACTGTTAGTAAAGTTGGCAGGAAAGCGTGACGTGATCACGACTTTCCGTATTTCGTTCCCTTGCCGTGCTCTTGCCAATATATCTTTCACGATATTTACTTTGAGTCGATTATCGTCTGCGGCCGTATGTATTAACACGTAAAGCAAGCGATCCCGCGCCTTAGCGTCGTTAGATACGCATTTCACACTATTTAGATATAAATATCTTTATGCATGTCTTTTATTGACTGGCGATGCGATGTGGCGATTGGGGGCAGGGTCGTGACGGAACATTTTTGTTATAATACCAGAAGTAACTAACTACTAAAACCATGCGTAAAAATATTTTATATGATTAAATATACTAGCAATTTTATTGCAAATATTGAGCATTTATGTTTCGGCATGAAATATAAATAAAAATATGGAATTCGACAATAAGCAAATGAAAACATTTTTAAAAAACATCCTTAAGTATATATTATAAAACAAAAAAAATAACATTAAAAAATAAATTTACCATTTTAAATTAACAAAAATTCGTGTAAAATAAACATAAACATAAAAATAAACAAGAAATTTATTGATGCTTCCGAAATTTTAATGTTTGTACAACTTTACAAAAATATCCTATTATCAAGTTCCATCCAAAACCTAGTGCTTTTGCTTTATTACCAATCCATACATCAGGTTATTTGGATAAACAAATCATAATATATATTATACATATTATGCATATCTGTGGCAGCACGGATTACCAAAGTAGCTAATTCACCATTCACCGTCTATCGGTGCTTAGGGAACGATTAACAATTTCTCCCGTACGTCGTATTATGAAAGTCGTGATCACATCACGTTTTAAATTCACTGATATAAGAAAATCACAGTAATGATTCACGTTGTGATTGAAAAATCACGATATCGCCCATCACTAGTTTGGAAGGCCTCAATGCATACGTCTGAGTTAAATTATATAATATGTTTAAAGTGCTACATTTTCATGTTTTTCCGGAAAAACTCGGCGAAAACGCACTTTACAGAAAAATTGCAAACATAAAAAGTCTTGTATTTCGATAATACATTCACTTGAATTTTTTCAGATTTCTTTTTCAACTTTTACAACTTTTACATTTCCCTCCTCCACTTTTAGGAATTTTAGAGTGGCCATATCTCGAAAAATATGCATTTTTAGAAAAGATTCACAAGAGTAAAAACATCTTATTCTGGACCGAAGAAGGTAAATATATTGTTTTTTTTTTCATTTTTGACCTAATTCTATAAGTTTCGGAACCCGTGATGGTGCTGCTCGATATTGAGAAAGCTCTCGATACAGTATGGATCCCGGGTTTACTTTACAAACTTAATACGCTTAACTTTCCTACGCACATCACCAAACCTATTCACTCTTTCCTGACAGGTCAGGGTGAATAATAAACTTTCAACCCGAAGGGATATTCGCGCGGGCGTCCCCCAGGGGTCGTGTCTGTCACCAAAGTTATACAGTCTATACGTCTCCGACTTCCCGGAGTTCCCGAATACGAATCTTGCCAAGTACGCCGACGACACGGCCATGTACGTGCATTCGCATAACGCACAAGCGGCGAACATGCTACTCAAGGCGTACATGGCCCGTGCCACGGCGTATTACGACAAGTGGAAGATTCGGATTAACGCCGAGAAGTCGGAGTCCATACTCTTCACGCGCCGATTTACCGAAAATCGGATTTTAACGCCACTTTCGATCGGGGGTAGAGAAATTCCAATCAAACGGTGCGTGAAGTATCTGGGGGTCAACTTGGACAGGAGACTGACGTTCAACACGCACATAAACGAGACTGTACGTAAGGTCTACTCCATGTCCAGAAGTCTGTATCCGCTCCTGGCGCGGGGTAGCGGACTAAACAGGACTAATAAAAAATTATTGTATACGATGGTGATCAGACTGGCCATCACAGACGCGGCGCCGGTGTGGTGCAACATCCCGGCCACGACAATGCGGAAACTTAGAGTTTAGAGTGGGGGGGGGGGGGGGGGGGGGCAAAGCGGGCAACTGCCCGGGGCGGCGAAATTCTAGAGGCGGCAAATTCTTCAAATCCACAGTTATCAAAAAATATAAAAAGCTAGGAAACAATTATTTCACTAATAAGTGTAATAGTAATGTTAATTTTATATAAATAATTTGTTATTGTTAGTTTTTTGTGTATATAAAGTAGGTTACATAAACATAACATAAACATACATACATTCTGTTTCTTATATGTGATTTTATTTAATAATAATAATAATAATAATAATAATAATAATAATAATAATAATAATAATAATAATAATAATAATAATAATAATAATAATAATAATAATAATAATAATAATAATAATAATAATAATAATAATAATAATAATAAATGTCTTTATTGTAAACATACAAGTTGTAAAATTTACAAATGGCGAAGTTCAGAAATAGTTACAAGTAACCTTCTGCTCTTCCACTTAACCAGAGTCTAATTTCTGTGGTGTGGTATTTTTTTTAAGTTTCAATACGGTTAATTACTTTATAGTAACGACAAAAAAAATTTAAAAAATTTTTATTGTTCAAATAGGCTTAGAATGTCACGAAACGTCGAGATTTTAAGTTTGAGCAAAAAAAAAATTCTGTCTGTCGGTCTGTCTCTCTGTAACTTTTTTTGTGAGCACGTTTACTCTGGAACCGTTTGAGATATTGACTTGAAATTTGGTACACATATGTACATTAACGAGATCTAGAACTAGATTGTATTTTCATCTTGTTCCGTCGAAGGGTTGGGGGGTAAATTGGGGTAAATTTGGGGCAAATAGGTAAATCAAGCAGGTAAGAGTCCATAAAATTGGTATTTAGTATATACAAGAGAAGCTAAGGTCTCAAAAAAAATTGTTGGCATTAGGCACCCCCCTTACCCCCCCACCCCATTATTAAAGGGGATAAAAAAAAATTGTGATTTAATGTGTGTACAAGAACCAGAAACCTCAAAATGTTTTTTTTACTTCATCCACCCCCACTACCACCCCTTATCACCACCCCCACCCCGCTACCGATGTGGGGTATCGTTTTATGGGTTTTTGGGGTAGAGGATTTCAAATATTATATTATTATAGTTCCATAAACAATTATTTCCACATACAAAAATTTTTTCGTTGTGAGTGACTAGGAAAAGAATCTGGATGTGGAAGTAGTGATTCCTTGGGCAGTGGTTTTTTTTCAGTTATTTTATTTTACCCTTTTAAATACAGTAATCATATTGCTGAAAATCCTAAAATTGCTGTAAGCCTTATAACTAAAAAAACAAACCATGAAGAATATTCAGCAAGTGACTCTTAAAATGTTGTAAAAAAATAACGGACTGAAAAGACAGGGTCAGGCGGAGTAAAAATGAGACAAACAGGTAGCGGTGATATCCAACCCAGATTGAAATAAATTAAACTTGATTTTTTATTCAAGTTTGTTGTTGTTGTTGTTGTTGTTGTTGTTGTTGTTCCATTTTATTTATTTAAGCTTATTTTGTACATTCAGAACTGTTTTATGTTATCCAATCAGGTCCTATGCCTACTAGGCCAAGCAGTGGGTACAAAAAAGGGGTTCTATTCGCAATAGGTAGGAAAGAAATGAAATTTGGTGGGATGGTAGACATAGATCCCCTGATCCTGCGACCTCGGGGGGTTGCCGCTCGAGGGGATGAAAACTCTGCGTCGCGACACTTTTCGGGAAATGGCGCCGTTGTAGTAAGTGCTATCGAAAAAAAGTTCAGAGAGAACAAGAGAACAAAATTGTGCACAATTTTGGTCTACGGCGCGCCAAAGTTAGGTGTTGATTTGCAATTTTCAACAAAATCATAATTTCATCGCGGATTAAGACGAACATCGCTATCAAACAATTCTGTAATATTTTTTTTCTGAAAGAGTAATGTTTTCTGAGTCTGCAGATGTCCGATTTGATACATTTGGTAGTATATAATAAAAGATATGATTTTTTGAGGCGCGCCCCTACATACTTCGATATGGGCATTTTTTAATTATCATTATTGTGCACAATTTTGTTCTCTACATATTTCATTTGAAGTTTTTTTCGATAGCACTTACCACAAGGGCGCTATTTCCCGAACAGCGTCGCGACGCAGAGTTTTCACCCCCACCCCCACCCATCGAGCGTCAACCCCCCGAGGTTGCAAACTCAGCAGTACCTATGTCTACCATCCTACCAAATTTCATTTCTTTCAGACCTTTTGCGAGGAAATGCGGGAAAAAATATTATTTAGAAAACTCTTTAATTCAATTTTAAAAAAATTTTGAACGCACCTTAGTACTTTTTTGGGGATTTTATAGTTTCTCTATTTGCATTGTCCGTAAATCATCAAAAATTTGATTTTAACGAAAAAATTAAAAGCGGGGTAAAAAAGAGACTAAAGATACCAAATGACTGAAGCAGGCACATTTCAGCTTCCTAATTTAGGAGAAGCTAGCAAGCCCCTTCTTGTTTAGTAAAAAATCTGAATAAATTACATATAAAAGAAAAAACCCTCCTCTGTCTTATTTTTGCACTTCCATTTGTACGACGTCAACAAGAATGGGAATAAATCACGTGTCTTTCATTTGCCCTCCGCTGTCTTTTTTTACCACACTTGAAGGGTAAAAATTAGACACCGTTTATTTTTGTTTATCAATTAACGGTACTTTTTAGTAAAAAAATACATAGAAATATAGTTTTTCCTGTCATTTTTACATATGATACCAATCTTTCATTAAGTATGACTCGATTCTAAGCAACCTAAAAATTAAAAGATATCATTTTGTCTCATTGTTACCCCGTCTGACCCTAATGCTATTTATATAAGAGAGGGGCGGCAAAATGAAACTGTGCCCGGGGCGGCAAAATACCTGGAGCCAGCCCTGATGCCATACTTTTCAACCTGAAACACCCATTACCATACCAGGCGTTGCCTATCTTTCGGCAACCTCCCTACCCACATCTTTCCTATACCACACTTTCCTTTCACCACCTTTTACTTGTAACCCTTCTATTCCCCCATTAGCTGCATTTTTATTATTTTTGTCAATTTTTGTTCTTTTGTTCCTTTTTGTTATTCTTCCAAATTCCCTTTAGACCAATATCTGCTAGTAAATACCAACTTTTAAAATCATAATATCCCCTCACCCCATCCTTCCAGAGGCAGGTAGACCACTGGATAAATCTGTGACTCTCGAACGAGTTTTTTCACTAAGTTTTTCCCGTATGGACAACAAGATTTTCTTCATAAAAGTGCGCGCGTGCGACAGTGCGCGTGTGTTAAAAATGCAATTGTTTCTTCGTAGTTCTAGCTATTTCTAAGTATTTTAATATCTTCCCGGATTATTGTTCAACGAAATTGTTAGGTTTAAGTTTTTTTTATATGTTAAACAGGAGCCCCAATTTCATCTGTTGTTACAGCCGAAGCTAAACCCCTCCACCCGATCACCTACCTACCGCGACGTTGCACGCCGCGGTGGGGTGATCGGTTCTAGACTGGACCCAGCTGAGGCGCATTCATGTCTTTAAACATTAATAAATATCTTTGATTTGATTTGATTTGAACCCGTGATAAAAGAGGTGTATTTTCTACCCTTCCCGATCATTTCCTACTCTAATATTTTTTTAACATTTTTATCAACGTCATTACAAACACATTGCACAAGGTTTCATCAAAATCCATTCATTAGCACTCAAGTTAGAGGTGAAACCTCCCGTTGACTGGACTAAAAGCGAAAATTTGATTCAGCAGGAACGTACGAATTATGACATTTTCTGATGATTCGCGAAACGCGTTTGACTTTGGCTGAGCACTCAGATGAGTTCACTTATGTATGGAAAAATGTATCGAATTATGTGTTTTTTTTTTCAACGGTTTTAGAAGCGCCAGGTGGACTTATTTACATATCCAACTGATAGTCCAGAGAAATTAGCATTTGACCTGGACAAAATTAGTAAAAATCTGAATTTTTGCACAGACGTTCTTTGAGGTGTCCCAAATGTCCCAAAGTTTATGAAAATATTTTCATTACTAACTGAGATACAACGAATTGAAATTTTGTGATTTGTTAAATTATAAATCACAAAATTTCAATTCATTGTATCTCAGTTAGTAATGAAAATATTTCCATAAACTTCAAAACGTGTTGCTGTATTTTTATGAAAAGTAAAATGTATTCCAAACCTACGACACTGCTCTTGTGACGTCACGATAACTGAAAAGAAATAAAGAATGCATACGACAAAGATAAAATTGTTTCGTAGCTACTGCGTTGCCTACAAGACGTGCATGCGCATTTAAACAGATAAATAAATTCATACCTGCCTAAAAATGATGGGGAAAAAAAATTCGTTTCGCCGTTTAAAGTGGTTTTAATTAAAAATAAAAAAAATAAAATTGTTATAAGTTTTTTATTAACAATTTAAAAAAAAATCCAATTCTCTGAAACGACAGTTTATATTTTTCTGAGTAAATAGAAACAACAAATTTTAAAATTCACTAACTTTTCAACACGCTATGATTTTTTAAAATTTTACATATCATCCCTTAACTTCTAACCACTCCAACTGAATTTTCATAATACCAAAAAAAAGTAAAGAGATCATTTTTATGTCAAATTTCATGCTTTACAATTTTTATTTGAAACTTTTTTACTAGCTTTTACGCATTTTGAGTAATTTTGAAAAAACACTTTATTATATATTTTTTCACCTCTTTTCGGGGGTTGAAAAAAATTTGTTTTCATTAATCATGTTCAAATACTTCAAAAATTCAAGTATTTACCTCAAAAGTTTGATTTGTCGACATATTTGATTGGACTATACAAACCGAGGCAAAGTTCTCGATCAATTACTCAAAACAGTTAATGACAATGGCCAGGAAGAAGCTGCCAATAGACGGAGTAGAACATTTATACACAGAAACTAAACCAAAAGGATTTAGGAGCAAGAAATTGATTCCTCAACCCGGAAAAGGCATTGTTATCACTGACTTATCGAAGCAATACGAATCAAATGACGGGGGTCCGAGAACTTCTCACGAAGATGAAGTGGTTGAAGTTGAGATTGAGACTGATCACGTTGAAAATGAAGATGCAGGCGGTATTTCAAAAGAGACATCTGATAGTGAGAACAAGCCTATATCGAAAGTGTGCCGTGTGGTAAAAAAGCGAAGTCTTAAATGAGACTGAAGAATATGACCTAAACTCTGATAATTTGAAGGAAGGTGATTTCGTAGTAATCGTCTTCATGACTAAGAAAACAAACAGGAAATTCATTGGTCGAATTGTAACCAAAATTAATGACAATTTATTCGAACTGTCTTATTTAAAAAAAAAGGTACAGTCCTAAAATGACCACATTTTCTTTCCCCAATGTAATTGACATGCAAGATATTTCGATTAAATAAATCATAAAAAGAATATACATTTAAAGACATGAGACGTCTTTCCTAATTTCAATATTAGTCAAATAGAATAAGATAGTAGTTATATTTTGATACTCTGGGATTAAGCAGCAAAAGACTGTTTATTTTTTTAAATTTTATAGAAAATTAGTTTAGTTTTTATTTATTGTTATTTAATGAAAGCTGTATTAAATTTCAGAAAAAAAATCATTATGTTCTGACTTATTTCATTATTATTTAACCTGTTTATCCCAACAAAATCGATCACCACCGGTCCCATAGTTTTTAAAATTTTATTGTTAGTCGACCTCATCGCATATGATGTCTAAAGCCATTTTTAATAGAAAACAGATGGAAGTCGACTTTACCCCACATGAAGGGGTGAAATCGACCCAACAAAATCGATCACCACCCGTCCCATTTTTTTTTAATTTCATTGTTAGTGAACTTCACCTCATTTAAAGTCTAAAGCCATTTTCATATGAGGTGAAGTCGACCTAGATAGAGGTCGACTTCACCTCATATGAAGGGGTGAAGTCCATCGCTTTAAAATTCTTTATAAAAAAAGGGATTCAATTAAGCTTTTGTTAATATATGCAAGATAATGCACAAGATATCAAGGGATTTTTATTATTTTTTTTTTAGAATTTTAAAGGTTTACTTATGGCAAAAAGAGAAAATACCCGAACAAATGATCGATTTCAGTTTATGGTACGTACAAACAGAAAAATTTAAAAAAAGAGATAATACCCAAATTCGCGCCAATTCTGCTTGAGCCCTATAAAGCAATGGATTTGGTGCCAGTCCTACTTCCAATGGATCCAAGACAACTTGAGCAGCAGCTAAGTGATACCTAGCGCTCGCCCAGTTACAGTTATTCAGCAACGAAGAGGCTAATCTGTAGCACTTGATACCCCACTGAATGGGATCGCCATCGTTGAAGTCCAGTTCTTTTTGCAAACATTTATGTTGCATGGTGACGTACAAATCGCTTGTGCCAAGTTTGCCATATATCCAACCTAGCATTTGCATATTATTGGCCAGTAACTTATCTACCTTAATTTTAGCAACGGCCTCGTCAGTTTTCGTGTCGGAAAACAGATCTTCAGTACTATATACTGCCGGCGTGCACTTGAGGTCTTCTTTTATGACTTTCTCTAACAGTAATTTTGCTTCTTCTAATTTTCCTAATCTAGATAGAACATACGACAGATAATTAACGATCCTTAAATGGAGAAATATGATCTGGGGGTTCGACGAGTGCTCATGAATCAAATCACTACTGACATCTAGATGCTCTTTTGACTTCTCGAAGTTGTTGTTGGTGAGGTGTATTTTCGCTTTCTCGTAAAATATCGAAGCCTTCATCGAAAGCACTCTTAAATAGTTTGGAGAGTCTTTCGTTAGGGTGGATAAAACCTCGTCTATTTTGGAAACTATAAGAGAAAATTGAGTTTCCAAAGCATCGTCATCTTTTGCATTACGATCACCTGAGTCTTGCGCATTCTTTTCGCTCGCCCTCCTTTCATTATTGGATGTGCTTAGTTTTATGGTTTGGAACTGTGTTTTCAAATTATCAAGGAAACCCTCCGGCAAAGCTTCCATATTCGGTAGTTTTTGTGGAAAATTTAAATTCTGACGTATCGTCTTGTCACTTTGAATTTTTTTCTAATATCTTACAATCTAGATATGAGTCAAGATATAACAACGAAATTTTGATAGAAAAGTTGTTTAAGCGCCAACTGGTGAATAAAAGCAGTACTAACTCACAGAAAAATGTGTCTAATCGTATATCTGAGTTAATGAAGCGGAAAAATCATTAAATCTTCTAAACTCTCATCGTCCATTTGCTGAAAATGTTTCTGTATGTCATTCATTTACCAGAGATTCACCCACTTGGGTGATCGTGTAGTGACTGAAAAAAAATTGGTCTGTGCGAGTGACCATTTTGGAAAACGCCATCTTTGATGTTTATTGAAAGTGTACTGCATAAGCATGTGATGAGTCATTTTACATGTTTTTAAGGGTGTTGAACACGTTGAAGACATTAAAAAACATTTTAACAAAGATTGAAATTGAAATATATAAAACTGAAACCATACCTATTATGCCAAATAATTATTAGTGGATATGAAAATCATTTCTGCTTGTAGTAATTAATTTTGTGTTTCTATATTTTCATAACACCTATTGTAGTCAAGAGGAGTGATTAAAGACGAGTGGTTACAATATGGAGCCAGAAGGTACATCGTTAATAAGAAGAATAATTTCAGTTGATTCTGAAGTAGTGTAATATGCCAAAAATCTGTTGAAGTTGAGCCAGTATCAACGGAAAATAGTCGAAAACAAGTTTGGGAGGCTGGTGAATTGGTGATATTTGTCAAGATGAAACTTTCAACAGACTCACGCAAATGAGTCGAGGTAGCACCTTAAGTACCATGTAACTAATGCATGCTATAAAAACTACACTCACAAGGGTCAGCTAGAGAGGATAATCGCTAAGCGTAGAAAACTTATTAATCAAGAATCATTGCAAACATATGATATCGCAGTAACAAGCGATGTAAGACAAACTTGTTCGTCAATAAATCGTGTTCCTGCACCAATATATAATCCCGATGTGCGACAAGTACACTGTGTTATATGCGGAAGCAATAAATATCAAGGAGATTATGGTAAATACAATATTTGCGAAACAGAAACGGCGAAACATTTTTTTAAAGTCTCGCGCTTCTTCAAAGATGATGTGTTCACTTGCACTGCTGACCTTAGTGATTATAAGAATGTTCTGACGAAGGACCTTTCCTATCACGACGCTTGTATACGTACATATTTTAATCACTATGAAAGTCAAATGAAAAAGTTATCAGCATCCAGTGACGGAGAAGCAACAAAGTTATCTAAAGAAGAAGCAATTGCGCTTGTTATAAATGAGATCACCCCACAGTCGAAATGTGGAATTGGTTTTACTTTAACTGAAATTAGTGTAAAATTTAATGAAATTTATGAAGACAAGCTTTTCACAAACAGGAATGTTAAGAGAGGCCTTGAAAAAAACTTCAGCAAGGATATCCAATTGTCTATTCCAAAAGAGGCAAACCAGCCAACCATGTTTTTTCATTCTTCTGTTGGTATTGAAGAGGTAGTCGATATGGTGTGATAATAAAATACAAGTCGTGATTGTGTAAAACTACTGAGGCAATCATTAGAGGCTGTTCAGTTTGATCTAGAAGACCGTTTTTGTGATAAAAAGAACTTACAATTATCAATTGAGGATATGAAGATTCCAGAGTACCTCACTATTTTCTTGGCCGAGCTCTTCGGTTGTAACGAAACAGATTTCAAGCGACTAGAATCTCTTCGTACGAATAACTCGGGTGATACAGAGGAAAAACAGGATCACTGACTAGTTTGTACCAAACAATGTATTACACATTACATAATGGAAAATCGTATCATGAATGGAATTGCAGTACGTGATGCTTGCAGAGTAAGTATGTTAATAAAAAGCCTAAATCATATTGGAGTTAGTATAAGTTATGACGACGTTTTGCGCTAGCAATCAAGTGTTTTGAATAGACAAAAAAAAATGAGCATCTAGGTGATGCTACATATTAACAAAAAACAGCATTTTTGAAAAAAAAAATTGCTGGATAATTACAATAACAAAAGGGCGATATTTTGTACAAGAAAAATATGTAAACACATATTGCATCGGCCACAAGTTCTTTATTTTGTATGATACAGAAACAAACAAAAAAATATTTATCTTTGATTCTGTTTCCTACAAATTTTGATGGAAGTTTTCTAGTTTCTAATATATTCAACATTGAAACTAAATATTTCATGCTATAATCTTTCGAATGTCATCTTTAAACTTAACTATCTCCGAAACTATTAATCCTACGTAAATATTAAAGTAAAATAAATTCATTCTCAGTTTATAAGCTTCATTTTTGATATCTATAATTTTTTTGCTAAGAAATAAAAGTTTTTCCGTTTTTCCGAAAATCCATTTAAAACGCATTTTTTTTTCTGAAGCAAGTGCTGTAAACGGACGAAAAATTTGGAGCGTCTAGGTTATACCATATGTTAACGAAAAACAGTATCTGAGAATATAATTTTGTTGTTACTGACTACTTACATTAACAAAATGGCGGCGTTTTCATTAAAAAATATGTGAGATAGCACATTGTTTCGGTCGTAACTTCTTTTCTTTATGCCATATAGTACAGTAAGCGAAGCAGTAAATGGTAAAATTCCCGGCCCGAAAACGATGAAAGTAATTTCCTTAATTTTTTTTTTTTGTAATATGCTTTATAAAATACGTACATCAAAATCTATATTGTCTATATTGATTTTTATTTTTAAAACTGAAAAATTAATAACTCTTCTAATTTTACGAATAAATTAACGAAAATCCATATACTTATGTTTTTTATAGGTCGCTGAATATGATTGAGTTCTAAATTTATTTAAAAAAAAATGGTCACAAAAGAGTTAGACATATTACTAATATGTCTAATTTTATTAAAAATATATATTGTTATACATAAATCAAATTAATACAATTAAGTAAACTAATTAAATAACATTTTTAATCTGCACTCTAAGCATGCTAAAGTGCAATGCAACCCGGCTGCGTATTCTTCGAAAAATAGACGGCTATTGCTCGTTTCTGTACCTATAGTCGGAGAGCAGCCAATCTGTAGGAAGCATTTTAAAAGTAGTCTATACAACTCGCGAACACCCACCTAAAAAACAGATGATATTATGTAAAATGACCTTCTGGATTTGATTTTTGAGTTCGCCCGTTAATTTGAGATTGCCAAATCGGTCAATTCGCAAATTTTTTGAAAAATTTTAAAATTATGTGTTAATTTTTGTTTTGCACATAACACATCATATCTTTTTTATTTTAATTCCGATTTAGACCAATATTTTACACATTATCCCTCCAATATTCTTGGACAGGCTGACGGTAAAGAATATAGTGTAACTAATAATATAGTGCCTAATAAAAATATAGTTACCCTCTATTGTCGCGGTTTTTTAAAATTTGCATTGAAAAATACCCGATCGAGGTAACTTTTTTATTTTTAAAGAGAAAGTTATAGTATAAACGAGAAAAATGTTCCATATACTTTAAACAAACTTTTTTATAAAGAGATTTTTTTGAAATTCGGCTCATGTAACGAGATGACGCTGTTGAATGCGGCCGCGCAACTCGTCCGCATTAATTTAAAGCATAACTTCTGTTAACATCGCCCATCTGTGGTGTCGTTTAAGCGATCAAGTGAGTCTACGGATTATTTAGTTTCTATTTGCAATTAAATGTTATAAAATTATGTAGATAATCTCGAAACATACACATTAAAAAATATATTTTCATTAATTATAACAGCAAGTGGGTACTAAAGATTACATTTTCCTTCGCATAAACAACTTATGTTACATTGCACGTTTGCTTTGCTACACTTGCAGCTTGTAGTACAGTTATATAATTTACATTTACAAAATGGAGTTAACCCAATAAAATTGGGTTTTGGGCTTTTTGAAATCATCTTTGGATATAAGATTTCCTCCTTTAGGTACCATCCAAAATCTAAAACATTTGGAATTCTGGACTTAATTTGGTAGGCTGTCTTGTAAATAGCACATTGCAGAAATGCCCTTTTTACTTGTATTCTCTGTACTAGGATTTACAATTACTGATTTTCTTTTATAAGCAGTTCGGGTATACAATTTTCTACATTGTGCATGGTAAACTGGATTTAGTGATAAAAATAAATTTTTCTGTTCTAAATATTGTTTTAGAGCCACAGAAATGTCATCGGATTTTGCATTTTATCGGTACATTTCTAAAACCGTAAATATCGCTCGCAGACAAAAAATTTTCATACCATTGTGTTAGTGAACGAATTCTGAACAACTTTCAAAATGTCCGTCTGTCCGTCTGTTTGTCCGTCCGTTACGTTTCTTGTAAGCACGATAACTGAAGAAAGAAAATTCCGATTGTATTGAAATTTGGATAGTAAATTAGTGTTAGTTAGAGGAAGAACCCTATTTGAACAAAATCGATCGATAAATAAAAATGTCATTACTTAATGATTTAAATTTGAAAAAAATTTTTTTTAATTTTTATGTTTTTGTAATTGAATAGAAATCTGGTGAAATGATATTTCATTATAGTTCTTTTGACTCGGAATCGAAACCCAAATGGGGTTTGGTATAGTTTTTTTACCAAGTCTTTTACCAACTAAGATCGTACTATAAAATTAAAAATGTCTAAAAGTAACATTATTTACAAAAAACTGCGAAAAGTATCCTATTGAATGTATAACAATTATATAAAAATCCAGTGAGCAGGCGAAGAGTACGTTTTTAGCTTGTTTCCTTTGATTTCCTATCCGAGTAATTATAATTTATTATGCCAAACTATGTGTTTATAACGCACTAAATATAAGGACTGAGACAAAAAGCACTTTCAACTCAACATAAATGGATACTGGAAAATAATAATCACCCGGCACGTGTCTGCGTTTAGCTCTAGATGCGATTGCCGCCGATTCATAGTTGCGCGCATTCGTTCGGACGCTGAAATAATCAATGAATATTTCGATAAGGGAGCAAAATTTCAAAAAAAACTTGTTATAAAAGATTTTATTTAGTTCATTCGGAACATTTTCTTCGTTTATAGTAGGCACCTAACTTTAAAAATAAAAAAGATACCTCGATCGGACATTTTACTCTGCAAATTTTAAAGATTTTGCGTCAAAGAAAAGTTGTTATTTTTTTTTTGCCAACTAATTATTTTTTAGGTAAAGTTTTTTACTTTCAAAATATCAAAGAATAGTTAGAGAATATTATGTAAAAAAATTAAAAAATTCTGAAGTAAAATAAAAAATATATGACGTGTTATATGAAAAACAAAAAATAACACATAATTACTTCCACGTCCAGCGGAAGTATAGTAATGACAACAAAATTTTAAAAAATTTTTATTGTCCAAATAGGCTTAAAATGTCATGAAACGTCGAGATTTTAAGTTTGAGCGAAAAAAAAATTTCTGTCTGTCTGTCGGTCTGTCTGTCTGTAACTTTTTTTTGTGCGCACGTTTACTCTGAAACCGTTTAAGATATTGACTTGAAATTTGGTACACATATGTACTTTAACGAGATCTAGAACTAGATTATATTTTCATCTTGTTCCGTCGAAGGGTTGGGGGGTAAATTGGGGTAAATTTGGGATAAATGGGTAAATTAAGCAGGTAGGAGTCCATGAAATTGGTATTTAGTATATACAAGAGAAGCTGAGGTCTCAAAAAAATTTTTGGCATTAGCCACATCTATTACCACCCCCACCTCCTTATTAAAGGGGATGAAAAAAAAATGTGATTTAGTGCATGTACAGGAATCAGAAACCTCAAAATATTTTTTTACTTCATCCACCCCCCACTACCACCCCCCTATCACCACCCCCCTATCACCACCCCCACCCCACTACCGATGTGGGGTATCGTTTTATGGGTTTTTGGGGTAGAGGATTTCAAATATTATATTATTAAAGTTCCATAAACAATTATTTTCACATACAAAGTTTTTTCGTTGTGAGTGACTCGGATAGAGAATCTGGATGTGGAAATAGTGATTCCTTAGGCAGCGGTTTTTTTATTTTTTTTAGAAAATTGCCAATTTGGTCATTTTGGCAATCTCAAATCAATGGGCGAATTCAAAAATCAAGTTTAGCAGGTTATTTTACATCAGATTTTTTAGGTGGGTGTTCGCGAGTTGTATAGAGGGTGTCGAATTCAGAGGGTCTGGTCTTCCACTACTACTATAGACATTTAAAATGCGCGTACTTAAAACTGAAAAGTTTTAACATTATTTCAAACTGTCATATCTCTGGAACAGTTTGTCGTAGGAAAAAAATAAAAACCCAAACTCTTCGTTTTTTGATAAGCTTCATTTCATTCTTATATCATGTTTTTATCAATCTTATAGTTCTTGAGATATTTCAATTTTAAATACATAATTTTCTTGCGTATGCGCTCAAGCCCCATTTTTAAACCTTTATATCTCTGGAACAGTTTGTAGTAGGAAAATAATAAAAAAAAACAAATCATTAGTTTTTTTTATAAGCTTCATTTTTGTACTCATAATTTTTTATAAAAAAATATTTTCTGCACAATTTCCAAAAACCCAATTTTTTCAAAAAATCACGAACATTTTCATTACTGAAAATGGGTACAGAATGAAAAATAATTATTTTAAAAATTCTAAAAAATTTGAGCATATCAGTAATAATATGCATTAACAATATCTAGAAGGATTTTTAAATATTTTGAATCAATAAGAAATTAGAGTAATAAGACTAAAAAAGAATGGAGCCTAAATTTTTAAATGCGCTGCTTTTTTGTTTGTAACTTTTTTAGTTTTCATTATAAAACGTCGTAATACGTCTCAACCGAAAGAAAATTTTGATACCTTTAATTTTTACAAGAATAAATTTTTTTCTCATAGTTGCAAATTTTGAGTGATTTTAGATTTTAACGTCGTATATTTTTTCCTGAACGTTTCGACGCCATTTTGAAAATGCCATATTTCCAATACTGAACATCGGAGAAAAAAAAAAGAAAAAAGCCATTCGATATGTTTTCGTAAAAGCTTTAATTATATACCATTGCATCTTTTTTTATTAAAGTCCACATTATACTTTATGAAGCATATTGAAGAAAAAAAATTGGAAATTCATTACATCGTTTTCGGGCTGGGATTTAAAAGTTTCACTTACTAATAGGAATAGACAAAAAATCATATGAAAGCCTAATTAATAGATAAAATGGGGATTTTTGTTTTTTATTGGCAATGTGAAAAATTATTTATTTATTTATTTATTTATTTATTTATTTATTTATTTATTTATTTATTTATTTATTTATTTATTTATTTATTTATTTATTTATTTATTTATTTATTTATTTATTTATTTATTTATTTATTTATTTATTTATTTATTTATTTATTTATTTATTTATTTATTTATTTATTTATTTATTTATTTATTTATTTATTTATTTATTTATTTATTTATTTATTTATTTATTTATTTATTTATTTATTTATTTATTTATTTATTTATTTATTTATTTATTTATTTATTTATTTATTTATTTATTTATTTATTTATTTATTTATTTATTTATTTATTTATTTATTTATTTATTTATTTATTTATTTATTTATTTATTTATTTATTTATTTATTTATTTATTTATTTTAAAAATAGAAATTCTACAGAGAATTTAATGATTTTTAGACAAAATATTATGCTTCATGATTGGCTCTATCATGTAGTGTTTGAGCAGGAAAAGCTAAGCCCTCATATTATTTATTATACTCTTCGCAAAAACGAAGAGTATATTGCATTTGATCGGCACATTTCTAAAACCGGAAATATCGCTGGTAGAGAAAAAAATTTCATATCAT
This sequence comes from Rutpela maculata, assembly GCA_936432065.2. Classification (NCBI taxonomy): domain Eukaryota; kingdom Metazoa; phylum Arthropoda; class Insecta; order Coleoptera; family Cerambycidae; genus Rutpela; species Rutpela maculata. The sequence goes on from OW386289.2 coordinate 63,069,741, forward strand.
TGTGTTAGTGAACGAATTCTGAACCACTTTCAAAATGTCCGTCTGTCCGTCCGTCTGTCTGTCCGTCCGTCACGTTTCTTGTAAGCACAATAACTTAAAAAAGAAAAGTCCGATTGTATTGAAATTTGGAAAGTAAGTTAGTGTTAGCTAGAGGAAGAACCCTATTATTTTTGAAGAAAATCAATCAGTAAATAAGAAAGTTATTAATCATTTAATTTAAAAAAAAACATATTTTCTTAATTTTTGTCGCTTCTACTTAAACAGAAATTTTGCGAAACGGTATCTATATAATACATATTTTTTTGATTATGCATTTTACTAATATATATTTTTTTATAATAATATATCTAATGCGTTGAAATATGATACTCGAATTATTTTTAAGTACCCTCGTGTACTACGTTGCACGATATTGTTAAAGGGCATAGCCGGGTAAGCATGGTGTGACTGCCCCCAAGCGTCTGGCGCTTATATTTGTGCAGTAGGAAGCAATCTTGGAAAGTAGCAATTTCACAAAATATTAGCCCGAAAAAGGGACCGGTTTGGGGTGAGTAAGGGAGGGTTGATTTTAGCAAAACTATTTTTTTTTCTAAGAAACGGCGCATTCAATCGTTTTGTAAAAAATATATGTTAAAGACCTACTGAGAAAGTACTAAATAAAAAATCATGCTCAAATTCCGAAAACAGATACAGTAAAAAAAACATATATTATTTTCAAATTTTTTTTAGGGTAACTTATCCCTGGGGTACCAGCCTGAATTTTTTTCTGTAGCATGTCTGGGGACTCACTTATGTTATGTTTTTTTCCCAGTCTTGTGCGAAGATTACGCCATACTTAAAAAAATGCCGAAGTGTGCAGTGTCGTATGCATATTTTGTCAACAATTAACCCTTTGCACGTAAAGAAGGCCAAAATGCAAAGTAAATAGGTGAGGTGAGGTACGGTACCGGTTTCAGTGAGTGGACATCGATCGGCGAAGTCAAGCACGCCGATGCGAGTCCATCACTTGGATGGGTGACCGTAACTCATCTCGCCGTCCTGGTTAAGTGGTAGAGTAGCATTAGCTAAACTTCGCCAGGACGTTAATCTAAATAAGGCATTAAAAAAAAAAAAAAAAAATATGGATACCTGAGTAGTGTATACATACTAGTGATTAGTGATTATGGAAATGGTGAACGTTGTAAGAGAAACCAATATAACGCTGCAACGCTGACAGTTAATTAGGTGATCAATAGAGTTTAACTCTCTTGCGCCGCAAAAATCAGTTTATGGCCGGAATGTTAAATATCATTAAGGGTAAAAACTAAAGTCAGCGGTACTATCGGTATTACCGTCGGCGGGGATAAGAGCTTGGTCTTAACAGTCATGTGTTGTTAATAATTTGCAGCACTAAATCGTAGCATTACTAACCTGTGATGGATATGGATGTTAATCTTCCTCATTGTCATCTGCAATCACTGCACTCATGCTATCCTTCTGAAACAATAGAGAAAGAACTTCCGCCGGTTTAGGTATGCTTGATAGATATCGTCCTTGCGAAAGATAATGCACAACAGCAGCTACATGGGAACAACATCCAACAGTTTGATTCCCACTGGCACATTCAAAGAAATTGCAAAACTGCCTTTCGTACATATTTCCAGCAAAGATGTACTGGACTTCCCAGAAATGACGGATTTAAAACTGTTTTTTACCGGATCGTATCAATATAAACAAACGATTTCGTACCTCGAAGTCATAAATGAAGACGGAACACTTAATCTTCAGTACGCTAAGGACCAGTCCAATGTACTCAAAATACAAGTTTGTTCACGTCACATCAAAACGAAGGTTTACCGATGTTTCCTCGACTATATTCCCCACAGTGTCGGCGTTAGAAGACATTTCTGTGAATGTGCCAATGGGTATCAAACTCTTGGATGTTGTTCCCATGTAGCTGCTGTCGTGTATTACCTTTCATACGGATGATATCTAGCAAGCATACCTAAACCGGCAGAAGTTCTCTCCCTATTGTTCCAGAAGGATAGCATGAGTACAGTGATTGCAGATGACAGTGAGGAAGATTAACATCTATATCCTTCTCAGGTTAGTAATGCTACGATTTAGTGCTGCAGATTGTTAACAACCAAGCTCTTATCCCTGCCGACGGTAATATGTGAATAATGACAGTCTTTGACAAGGTACTCCATAGTACCGCTGACTTTAGGTTTTACCCTTAATGATATTTAACATTACGGCTATAAACTGATTTTTGCGGCGCAAGAGTCAACTCTATTGAGCACCTAATTAACTGTCAGCGTTGCAGCTTTATATTGGTTTCTCTTACAACGTTCACCATCTCCATAATCATTAATCACTAATATGTATACACTACTCAGATATCCATATTTACTTTGCAGTTTGGCCTTTTTTACTTGCAAGGAGTTAATTGTCCATAAAATATGCATACGGCACTGCACACTTCGGCATTTTTTTTAAGTATGGCGTAATCTTCGGACAAGGCTGGGAAAAAAATATAACATAAGTGAGTCCATAGACATGCTACAGAAAAAAATTCAGGATGGTACCCCAGGGATAAGTTACCCTAAAAAAAATTTGAAAATAATATATATGTTTTTTTTTACTGTATCTGTTTTCAGAATTTGAGCATGATTTTTTATTTAGTACTTTCTCAGTAGGTCTTTAACATATATTTTTTACAAAACGATTGAATGCGCCGTTTCTTAGAAAAAAAATAGTTTTGCTAAAATCAACCCTCCCTTACTCACCCCAAACCGGTCCCTTTTTCGGGCTAATATTTTGTGAAATTGCTACTTTCCAAGATTGCTTCCTACTGCACAATTATAAGCGCCAGACGCTTGGGGGCAGTCACACCATGCTTACCCGGCTATGCCCTTTAAGCCTTTCTCCATTAGGCAGGAGTTTTAACTCACCAAATAATTTTCGTCACAGCTAAAGCGGACCCTCCTCGTCCAGCCTCACACCCACTCCGGCGAAATTGGCCGTGGTTGTCTGGCTGGCTCCGAGCTGGACTCCGGAATGCCGCATTATTGTATCCTGTGAACATTAATAAATGTTTGTTGTTTTTGTTTTTCCTTGTAATCCAAAGATCCCGTGTTCGAATCCCAGACAGGTTGGGTGTTTTTTTTCCATTTTTTTTAATATATTTTTTTCGCAACAAAGTTGGTATCACTTAGGATGTCCAAAAATTAACATTATTTACAAGAAAACTGCGAAGAGTATCCTATAGAATGTGTAACAATTATATAAAAAGCTCAGTAAATTGGGAAGAGTACCTACGTTTTTAGCTCGTTTTATATCTATTTAGTTTCTTCTTTAATATTATTCTACTAATACCTGTTCTCATATATTTTATATGTGTTAATTAGATTGTTTATTATAACAAATTATAAAAATCCTGATATGAACAGTTTTGCTCTTCTACGCATCTCTTAGAGGACTTGGAAATAATATAAAAATACCTTTCGGATAAAGACTTTGTAAAATGTTGTACTATGAACATCAATTATAAATTAAAATACATAGGTACCTACTTATACATTGGAGTTTAGCACAAGTATATTAATACTATCGGTATCAAGATGTAGATATTTTTTATCCCCGATCTCCGAAAAAGCACTTTTAAATACATTTTATTACTTTAACAATATTTATTTGTAAAATTTAATTCAGTCGACACGGTCTGACCGATACTCGGCATGAAGATTTCCCGTGTTTTGTCGTTTCTTCTTTGTTTGGTTCTAGCTGTCAACAGCGCCAGTATTGAAATAGATAATGACGAGTTCATGAATAATTTGAAATCGCGATTGGAAGGTTTGAAAGTAGATTTGCCACAAGGATTGCTAGAAGAATTGATAGTAGAACTAGAAAATGGGGATGAAAGGTAAACACACCAAAGATTTTCTACATATTATGTTACAACACTTAAATACTATTTTCAGAGCTGGTGGTATTGTGGCTATTGTTAATGATTACGTAGACAGAATAATGGTTAATATCAAGAGTGCCATTATAAGATATGGCTTTGATCCTATGTCACTACCAAATAGCACGTTAAAAGTAAGTACAAAATTTTGTATAATAAGTATACTAAATTTATTAGTAAGTCAAACTGAGCTTTGGTTACTTTTTTATTGAACCAAATTGATACATTATCAACTAAGGTACTTGAAAAAGGAAAGATTGCGTATCTGTGGAGGCTACAGGGTGACCTAAAAAACTGAGAAATGAGATGCTGTCATGTAAAAAACATCCAAACTTCAAAATTTATAAAATGCTGAATTAACAATTGTTCTATAAAGATAAACATTAACAACAAATCCTAATGGGTATATTATTTCCAAATTTAAAATAATAAACCAATTTATTACACCTATAAAACATGCAGTATATACACAATTTCCAGTAGTTAAGAATATGAAATTATGACAGTTACTTATTGGTAACATTAAACAATATTAGGAAAACTAAACAATAACAAATAAGCCTGTCCAAACTATATACTAAGTATGCCTGAAAATAATTGTTAATTGAATTGAAACGATAAGTCTATAGGTCAGTCGTCAGGGAGTTCAGGATGCGTAAATCCCGTTTTAAATCGTACAAAAGATTTTACTGTTGGAACCAGTTCATTATATGCCTCTTTTAGACATACTAATTTTTTTCCCCTCGCCCGCCCCCCGGAACCCCCAATTTTGGGGGAATATCGCCAAAAAATCATTTTTTTGCCAATATCTCGGTTCTAAAAAATTAAGAATTTAAGACGGTGAATTCAATATGACAGCCGTAAATGCAATATTTTTCAGTTATTGGCGTGCATCTTTATTAAGAAAGAAAAGGGTCGATTTTGCGAGAAGTCATATTAGGCAGTTTTTTATTGAAAAATTAATGCAATATTATTGATCAGCATGCCTTAGAACCCCTTGATTCAAAATTTAATGCAATTTTAATTTAAGGTTTTCTACGGCCCCCTTAAAATTGCATTTTTAAGATATTGATTAATTAATAACTTGAAAACTCATCTATTTCGAAGAAAAGTCATTCTTCATTTTCTATTTAAATTCACTTTTTCTACCACATAGTGTCATCAATACTTTCAAATTTCACAGGCCAAGCATTTCCATTGAAAAATTGAAACATTTTTATTTTTCCTTGTGACAGGATTATCCGCATGTTGTTCTAACGTGTATTTTATGAAACTAAGCAAGGGGAAAACGGACGGACGAAATTATTCATCGAACTCTTTTAAATACTCAAAAGAAGTTGCGGATAACATAATCCTCCACGCATTCAGTGGATGTGACACAACTTCTTCATTTTTTAGGCAAGGCAAAGCAAAGTTCGTTAAATTATTACAAAAATCTGCAGGATTACAAAAAAACGTGGAATGTAGAATTCTCACCCTGATATTATAGATATAGCAGGTCAAAAAGTTATCTTATCCCTTTATGGAGCAGAATCCGATCAGCATTCTTTGAATGGATTCCGGTACAAATGCTTCATTAAGTCGGTGGCAAAAAATACATGTAACCTTGCATCGTTACCTCCTACTGAGTCTGCTGCACGTCAACACTCTTTTAGAACGTACTATCAAATTCAGCAGTGGTATGGAAATACCAAAAGTCCTCAAGATTGGGGTTGGATGAAAAAAAATGGTTTGTTTCATATTACTACCAAAAACGAAGCTGCTCCACAAGAATTATTAAAAACAATAAGCTGCAAGTGTACAAAATGCTGCAAAGCCGGGTGCGTACTTGTAGAAAAGCTGGACTATGTTTCGTTATTTTTTCTGAATGTCAAAGACAATCATGTGGAAATGTCGAAATACATGTAGACGACTCAGATCAAGCCGAAGAAGCCGAAGATAGGGTATTAGCTTTTTGGAACACGATAAACACGAGGAGGCTGAATCTGTCGGAGACGATGCAGATGATAATGAAAGCGACATTCGCAGTTTTATTGAAGCAAGGGACCATTCTGTAGACATACAGCGCGGATGCGATAGGATGCTTGACTTCTCCCGCCCATAATTCCAAGAATATTAATGCTACGTAAAAATGTGTTCCAAGCTTTTCGATAGAGAATTTACTTATCTATAAATTTGATAACCATTTTTTTTTGTAGGACCGTTCAGAACCGAGATATTTGCAAAAAAATGATTTTTAAGCGATATTCCCCCAAAATCGAGGATTCTGGGGGGCAGGCGAGGGGGAAAAATTAGTATGTCTAAAAGAGGCATATAATAAACTGGTTCCAACAGTAAAATCTTTTGTACGATTTAAAACGATGTAAATTTACCTGACGACTGGCCTATTAGTCAGGAGTCCCGTTGGGAGTCTATATTACTTCCACATCCAGTGGAAGTATAATAACGACAAAAAAAATTTTAAAAAATTTTTATTGTTCAAATAGGCTTAGAATGTCATGAAACGTCGGGATTTTAAGTTTGAGCGAAAAAAAATTTTCTGTCTGTCTGTCTGTCGGTCTGTCTGTCGGTCTGTCTGTCGGTCTGTCTGTCTATCTGTAACTTTTTTGTGCGCACGTTTACTCAGGAACCGTTTGAGATATTGACTTGAAATTTGGTACACATATGTACTTTAGCGAGATCTAGAACTAGATTATATTTTCATCTTGTTCCGTCGAAGGGTTGGGGGGTAAATTGGGGTAAATTTGGGGTAAATAGGTAAATCAAGCAGGTAAGAGTCTATAAAATTGGTATTTAGTATATAAAAGAGAAGCTAAGGTCTCAAAAAAAATTTTGACATTAGCCACCCCATTACCACCCCCACCCCATTTAAAAGGGATGAAAAAAAATTGTGATTTAGTGTGTGTACAAGAACCAGAAACCTCAAAATATTTTTTTTACTTCATCCACCCCCCACTACCACCCCCTATCGCCACCCCCGCCTCACTACCGATGTGGGGTATCGTTTTATGGGTTTTTGGATTTCAAATATTATATTATTAAAGTTCCATAAATAATTATTTCCACATACAAAATTTTTTCGTTCTGAGTGACTTGGATAGAAAATCTGGATGTGAAAGTAGTGATTCCTTGGGCAGCGGTTTTTTTTTATTGTAATGAAGATGATGATTGCGCCAGACTAATGAAAAATTGATCGGGTGGCAGAGAACGATTTGATTGATTTACTACTGTGCGGTAGGCATTGCTGCCACTCCCAAGACATACCGCTGGGCCAGATACGTCCATGTTGGGTTTAATTTGGGTCATGCTTGTTGTCAGCAGCGCGAGTCACATGACGCATGGTACAAGAGTGGGGGATGGGCAGTGTGGGTGTTTGTGAAATGCGTTGCCACATTGTGTCGTGATATTTTCATCTTCTTCTTCTGAGTCTTCTAGTTTCTCCGTTTCTGGTTCTGGTAAAGCAGATATCTGTAGGTGTTTGTGAAATGCGTCGCCGCACTGTACCGTAATATGGAGTGTTTATGCTCCTCTTTTTGTATTTTTGCTTCTACAAATCTTCTTCTTCTTCTGAATCTTCTGATTCCTCCGTTTCTGATTCTGGTAGAGTATATATGGTTGCGATTTCTTTCTGGAATTCATTTTTTTCCTTGCGTTTCTTTTCCAGTATGTTTGATCCTTTCCAAGTTTGTTCATGATCCTTTCGATTGTTGTTCTCCACGAGTAGCATGGTTTCCCTATTGCTGTTGTTCAGTATTGGCGTTTTCTTATGTAGATGTGTTGGATGTTGGATCCCTTCTTTGGACATGTCCTGATTACATCATTGCGTACATTTCTATCCTTTTTGTAATTGTCTTCCCCCTAGTAGTGTTAAGTATTATGTCGCTGTTTTCGTCTTGTTTTTGCGAGTAGTTTGATGATTTCCCTTTTCAGCTCTTCTCAAACTTCTTCTGTCGGCTTTTGTTGTTGCCGCGTTTTTAACTGCATAAGTCATCGTTGACAATATGGCTATATGGCCATGCAAGGCCATTTGGTCAGGTCCGATGATAGTTCGTTTTTATTGATGAACGGTATAGTTGCCCTTGTAACTCTGCTGTTTTTATTCTCTTCTTTACAGTTTCTCTCTTTTTCAGTTGGTTTGTCAGGTATGTTCCTAGGTATTTCAATTGTTTCGTTCTGTTGGAGTAGTCGCCTATTCTGTGTTCTTCTCCGCTGGTCCGATTCTCTTTTGTTGACGGGTCTCGCTCTATTATTAGACTGTTCTTGAAGTTCATTTTAAGCGCGAGTTACGGTCCTATTTTTTTTAATAGCATTCCAATTGAATGAAAGCCTTACCAGAGGTAAAATATAAACAGTTAATATTTTTTTTTAAATAAAAGAATGTTTTTAAAGCATACATACATTTTTTAAATTTTAATGGCTCTGAAACCAAAATAATAGGCAACAATTTTATCTAAATTTTCAGTATATTTTGTAAATTTGATTTGATTTGGCGCGGTGTACTGTTACCCTAATGATTGGCTCGAGTTTATCTTATACATTATATCATATTTGCTGGAAAAGAGGCATTTATTGCTCTGCTTTTAAGTTATTACCTGACTCTTTAGAGGTGCACGCGTCAGAATTTATTTAAGAAATTCTTTAGGCTGACTGCAAGTACGTATAGCAAAGCGTAAATAAAGTTAAGTGGTAAAAATTGAAAACTTATCTGTGTATTTGCGTTGGTGCCTCCGTGTATATGTAGCCACACTGCACTACACTATGATTTATTACTTCCTTGGTCGATCGAGTTTCTCGAGTCAGCTTGTCACCCTCTGATTTACTTGTTTGCACTGAGAGATTTAATCACCCGTATTAATTAAATATTAGCAAAATCACTTGTTGTTATGCTAATATGTAATCACTTTGTGTAGAATTTTTCACTTAACAACACGCGTAATTTGTTGGCGCTCTACTATCTGTGGCAAATAACATGTAACTAGTCGCACATATCCGCTCTAAGCCCCAGCATATATAAGGAACCGCACAACACGAAGAAGTAGAGTAAAGGGCAGTAGTCCTGCTCGACCCTAGACATCCGAGACTGTCAACAAAGCCAAAGGATATTCAGCAGGAGCAGCAGTAGAGAGCTTTCAGCGAGAACCTGAAGATGGCAGATGCGATTCTGCCGAAACGTCGATTAGACAACCGTGACTTCGACAGGAGTCTATCAACCACGCGGGAAAACACCCGAAAGTACAATACTTCATTTAACACCCACAAAAACCTAAGAAATAACATATACATAATCGTTATTTTGAATCAAAAGTTTAACGACTTGACAAGTCGAAGTTGACAAGAATGAAAGTCTTCAACGGGCACAAAATTGGTACACCAACGCGCTCTCTTCTTCAATTCTAGGTTAACATTCAGCGAAGTTTGCCAATCCCAAGTATGCCAAAGACGCAATCTGTTCTAGTTCCAGCTCTGTACTAGACCACCATTCATTATCAATGCATGTAAATTTCTATATTATAATGTGTCTAGGTGAGAAACATCTCAACGATTGGGATATTATTATGAAATATGTATTAGAAGATAAAAAAAGTAATGACAGAAAATAGCATTTAGCAAGATTTGTATTTCCTCTTTTTAAAATTTAAATGATTAATAACTTTTTTATTTACAGATTGATTTTTTTTAAAAACCCGCTAGCTGACACTAACTTTCAATATAATGGGACTATTCCTTTTTAAATTATCGCGCTTTTCAGAAATTTTATAGACGGACGGACGGACAGACAAGCACATTTGATAAAAAAAATTTTTTTGAAGAGCGGGGGGAAGAAATCCGAAAAAAAAGATTTCCTGAGATTTCCTCTAGGTTTCCTCAAATTTCCTTAAGATTTCCTCGGATTTCCTTCTAATTGTACACCAGATTTACTTCGCGGTTTGCCCCTCGGAAGAGTATAATAAGAATAAAATATTCATTTAATTATTTTAACACTATGTTATTTTTATTACAGTTAATACCCACGGGAACCATTGATTTATATTCTGGGTGGCTCCAAGACACATCAACTTTATCAAGAAATGGAGATGTAGCAGTGACCTACAGTTCCGCCACGAAAAACATGGAATTAATTTTACCTATCAAATTTGACTCTCTATTGGTGAGTTAAATTCTCTTTAGCAAGTAAATAATTCACAGTTTCAGTGTCTTTAAAAATTATATTCTTGCTTATTTTATGTTTATGAAGGACATAGAGAAGGTGTAAATATGCTTTTCGTAATACCTCCCTCGTAAGTATACTCTTGTCGATCGTAAGTGACACTTTATGTGCCAAATACTTGTTGCCATTGGCAACTGGTCGCTATTTTTCATAACTTTCCTACGTAAATAAAGTAAATTTGAGAAAAAAATTTCTTTTATAAAACAAGTATTATATTAAATGTTTTAACTTTTTTGGAAGTAAATCCAGACAAGCCTTACTTGCTATATCTTCTATATCCGACATTATTTTCAAAAATATTCAGAGCTATTATAATAATATAATTTAATTCATCTTGATAGTAGTTGTCATTTGAATAGAAGCCGCGTCCTAAATTTTATTGACGGTTGCCATGGATATTCCAAGCATCGCTAAAATTTGCTTAGCAAATGTGAAATCTTACTCAAGTAATTATAGCTTTCCACTAGTTTTTCTCAAGTTTTTTTCTAGAATTGCAGACTGTATTCTCTGACAAAAAAAGTACACTTACGACCCTTCGTACATAAACACTATATCGAAATATTTGAGGAAATCTGCACAATGCGAAGACAATACAAGGCATAATATAGGCCACGGGTAATACTGACGTCAACGAGAACACCGCCAGCGCACAGTGGCACGAATCGTGATTTTTTCGTTCAAAATTATCTAGAGCACTTGTTTCGCAACCGATTGGGATAATTTTTTTTTTTAAATACTCGTTATTTAATTTCTAAAAAACGTAAGAGAGCCAATTTCGGCATAAACTTAAACAAAATTATTTCATTTTTCATAATTTTTTAGCATTTTATAGCCACCAATTATTCCGCCATCTTGCATGTTGATTTATGACAATTTGGATGTAAAATTCGCAATCAGCTACCTCAAGAACCCCCAAGTAACAAGATTTATGTAAATTGGATAAGAACAAAAGTTTCTATTTGTAAGTAACATGGTAATCACAGTGTAACATGGGCATTTTGGCTAAGCTCCATAAGTTTGGTTAGCATAATTCAAAAATCGGCTCTCTTACGTTTTTTGGGAATGAAATAACGAGTTTTTTAAAAAAAAATTATCCCAATCGGTTGTGAAACAAGTGCTCTAGATAATTTTGAACGAAAAAATCAGGATTCGTGCCACTGTGCAGCGGCCAGCGCCAGCAGTACAGTCTCCTACTCTAGCCACTTCGCGTTTTAGTGATTTTATTTTTCAGTTTTAATAATTTCTCTAAGTACCACAATAACAAGAGGTTTTAATTTCGGAATAATATCATATAAATTAGATCCCATTTTTACTTCCCTCATTTACCGAGGGGAAGTATTGTAATCATGAAAAAATCAACCGAGATTTCTCCGGATTTTTATATTTCAGAGTACTTACGTAGATCACGAAAATTAAAGCCATTTAATTCCGTCAGTCTGTCTGTCTGTTCACGATATATCTACAAAACCACTTGACGGAAAAGGATAATATTCGGTAGACAGTTCACGCTACTACTAACGAAGAACTGGGAACAGTTCTGTTGAAAAATATACAGGGTGGACCCCATAAAAAATATAATTAAGGGGAAAAAAATGACGAAACAATAATATTTGACACGTAGTTAGCACAACTTTCAAGGAAGAAAAATATGAAAAAAAAAATTTCGAAATTTCTTAATACAAATCGCTAAATGAAACTCTTTTTAAGCGATTTGCATTGAAACATTTCGAAAAAGTTAACACTGGAAAAAGAGAACAACTATGCACCAAGAAATTCAGCATTTTTTCCCAAAATATTTATTTGATCAAAAAAGTACTGCTAAAAGTTCTTCAAAGTGGATTTTAATCCATTACTTAGGCTGAAAATATTAAATAGAGAGATTATTAATATAACAGAAAAATGTTTAAAAATATAGTTCAGGAACTATGCGCAAAAAAGTGAAAATTTTTATTTTTAAAATGTAACAACCAAATTTGATATCTGGATATCACTTCGCATTATAAATAACATTTTTAGATATCTTCAAACTCTTAACTCTTACTCTTGAGACAATTTCAAAAAAATTAATTTTCCGACCTAAGCGCCAGGACTAACATACATTTGTGCGGCTCTTTTTTCGTTTGAGGCCATGCACTAACTTTTATCAAAAATAAAATTTTTTAGAAAGTCAATAATAGGTACCAGAGTTTCTCATATGATAAAGTACCTTTATTTTTCAAAATATGAAGAAATTCCACTAAGAAAAGTTATTTAGAATGCAATTTTATACTTCTATACCAAATTTCAGGAATATAAAATTATTTTTTTGAAACTTCCCATTTTTTCAATAAATTAGTATTTTATTTTGAACCATTCGATTAAAACTGCATAGAAATTATTTTTTGCGAATTAATATTTAAAGTTATGTAGAAGCTAAAAGTAGGCTATGAGAAAAGCAGTGGATACACCTTTATCATTTATTATTGACAGATCTGTCAAACATAGTTAATATTATCCTTAATTTCTGTTTCAAATTAACGAACCAAGCATAAAAAATTAAGTGAAAATGGTACTCACAGTGCATGAAAAAATTAATATTGTGCAATATGCTACGGAATTGGCGGTGAAAACTCGCTAAGAGAAGTGGTAAGCCAATTTAATTTGAAATTTCCAAACACTGCTTTGTCACGTACTCAGGCTATGAGAATAATTAAAAAATTTCTGGCTACTGGTAGTGTTCTTAACATGAAAAGAAAAATAAAAGCATATGATAAAGACAATGTTGGGGCTATTATAGCTCATGCCTCTGTTATAGAAAATCCTAGGATGCCACTAAGAGAGAGATCAGCTCTTATTAATATTAGTAAGTCTGAACTCCAAAGAATTTACAAGGCAAAGAAAATTAGGGCATATAAAGCAAATTATAAACATACACTTGAAGAGGGAGATGACGGCCGTAGGTTGGATTTTTGTTTGGCCATTGGAGAAAAAATCATGGAAGAGAGATTTTTTCATCATTTCTTAATTTTCTCAGATGAATCCACATTCACAACCAATGGTGTTGTTCCATTTCAGAATTGTCGGTTTTGGGCTTCTGAAAATCCAAATTTTAGGATTCATTTTAGAAAACAATATTATAAAAAAGTGAATGTCTGGTGTGCCGTTTCTTATCACGTTGGAGTTATTGGACCTTATTTCATTGAGGGAAGGTTAAACCAGCACACTTATTTACAGCTTCTTCAAAGATTTTCTGAAGAACCTTTAAATATTTTAAGAGCTTTTAGTTCATTTTCAACATGGCGGTTGCCCTGGCCATTCCACAGAAATGGTTAATCGGTGGTTGAATTTAAATTTTGGAGAAAATTGGATTGCCATGAATGGATCGATCAAATGGCCGGCGAGATCCCCAGACCTATCAATATTGGATTTCTTTTTATGGGGTCGCCTCAAGCAGTTGGTTTACGCTGAACCACTTCATAACGATGTAGCAGTATTGAAGCAGAGAATTACAAATGCCTTAAACTCCATACCGTTAGATCATATTCGAAACAGTTTTAAGGACATCAGGCGAAGGATCGAAATGTGTGTGGATGTGGGTGGTAGCTACGTCGAATAATAAAAAAAATAAACATTGTTTTGTATTGGTCAATAATTAATTTGTTTGTGAATCTGTTATGTTTTTGACATTTATTACTTGTTATAATTTTTGAACCTCATTAATCCTGTGTTAGTAATTGTTTCTTGTTTTACAATTAGTTCGATTAACATTATACCTTCTTACATCTCGTATATTAAATTTTTTATTTACCGATAGCCTGCTTTTTGAGATGATTAACATTTGCTCCTACACAACTTTAAATATAATTAATTCGCAAAAAATGGGAAGTTTCAAAAAAATTATTTTATATTCCTGAAATTTGGTATAGAGGTATAAAATTTCATTCTAAATAACTTTTCTTAGTGGAATTTTTTCGTATTTTGAAAAATACAGGTGCTTTATTAGTGGTGATTTTTGCAACTTTGCTTATAAAACACCCTGTAGAACACCAAATCAAATCATTTTTGGCATACTTTAGTTCTACAACAAGCAGAACTCAATCCCCAAATATCATTCCAAAATTCCAAAATTTTTGGTCCATTACACCTCTTGTTACATCTATCCTGGGACACACTGTATATGCATATACCGTGCGTGGTGTAATTTCCCATTAGGCATGTATATAGCCCGCACGTAGCCCGAGAAATATGACAACACCAGCAGCCGTAAATTAGTCCGTCGCGTGGAGCATCTCAGCTCTGTTATTTCATTTCAGCCAGCTGGCACACGCGATGTAATTTTTACTCCCCATGCCTAGCCCGCGACTGCACACACGGTATCTCAAAAAGCTTGTATTTTTTTTCTGCGTATAAGATTGTTTTAAAAGTTGAATACTTACCTTCTATGCAGAGAAACTGATATTCATAATTTTTCCCCACTTTTTCCTAATTTGAGTGGACTATGTATATACAGGGTAGACCATTAATAATAGGCCATAGTTCAATGGCAGACTCTTTGGGCCAAAATATGAGGATATAATCAAACATGCTTTAGTAAATTGTTGCTGTGGAAAAAGATACAGGGTGTCAAAATTTTCTTTTTTTTTTCTTTTTTTTACAATATCTCAACTATCTTTTGACCAAACGTCTCCCAATTTGGTAAGGGAATTTTTTAGGCTAAGAAACAATAATTTGTGTATTACATCACGCCAGCCCGTGAAGGGCGCCTCATGAGCTATACCTGATGATGAATATTTTTCTCTTTTTTTTATTACGAAACGTAGTGGCACTTTTGACTAGAAAATCTCATGCAGGAGTCATTTCTACGTAAAAAAAAGGTACACTTGATAGAACTTGATAATTCCAACCGTTTTCGAGAAAACTGCCATAAATACAATTTTACCTTTTTAAATTGGGTTTGTTTTCAAAGAATTTTTGAGATCTATGCGGCAGTTTTCTCGAAAACGGTTGGACTTATCAAGTTCTATCAAGTGTACCTTTTTTACGTAGAAATGACTCCTGCATGAGATTTTCTAGTCAAAAGTGCCACTACGTTTCGTAATCAAAAATGAGAAAAAATAATCATCATCAGGTATAGCTCATGAGGCGCCCTCCACGGGCTGGCGTGGTGTAATACACAAATGATTGTTTCTTAGCCTAAAAAATGTTTCCTTACCAAATTGGGAGAAGATGGGTCAACAGGTAGTTGAGATATTGCAAAAAAAAAGAAAAAGAAATACAATTTTGACACCCTGTATCTTTTTCCACAGCAACAATTTACTAAAGCATGTTGGTTATATCCTCACATTTTGGTCCAAAGAATCTACCCTTGTACTATGGCTTATTATTAATAGTCCACCCTGTATACCATGTACTAGACGCTCAAATTTTTTCGTCCGTTTACGACATTTGCTGTAGAAAGAAATTCCATATTAAATAATACAGATATTTTCAAAAAAAATGTAGAATTCTTGTTTCTTTGCAAATATCTCAATGCATATTAGTTTTAGCGAACAAACGGTGGGGATCAAAATGTTGAATATCTTAGAAACAATAATACTTGCGTCAAAAATGCTAACAGAATTAAAGATAATCAATCTTTAAAATGATTCCGATTGTTTGTTCCGCATCATTAAAAACAAGGAAGATATGGCGGAAACAATGTACGTCTCCACATCTGTATTTAACAAAAATTTTACTATAATTGTCCAATAATTAAAAAAATGTTCAAGTACTGTTTTTCGTTAATACATAGCATCACTTAGATGCTGAATTTTTTGTCCGTTTAAAAAACTCCATCCGCCGCATTAGAGCACCATTCTGAATTCTTTAATTTTGACTTCAGATTCGAAATCTGAGATTCCAAAAACATAAATATACTACGTTTCAAAGATAAATCAGCAACACTTTCCCAAATATTAAATATCTAAATTGGGAATGATTTATACGCCTTAGAAGTAGGAGCAAATTTCGGAACCTTATAGAAACTGATGATGATACCGTTACTACAATAACTGCCCATAAATAAAAATTATCATTACATATGAGATTATTTCGAAATTTTACCTACGATCACTACTGTAAATAGTAAAAGACACACTACCTGCCATCTATGTAAGTTGAATTTTACATATTGCAAACAAAACGCACTGTAAACAAATCGCACGGTAAACAAAACGCACGGGACACGCAAATATAGGTGGCTTAGTTCGCTGACCGGGGTTTAAAAAAACAAATGCGCCTACGTAATTTTCAAACGCTATCAAAACTGACATAATATTTGTTGAATAATATTGTTGACTAGTAAACTAAATTCAGATTTTACTAAATAAATAAATAAATATGATCGTAGGTAAAGTATAGTACATAATTCGAGTTGTAAAGCAATTACGCACTCATGGAAATACGCACTCGCCGCTACGCGGCATCGTGCGTAACTTTTCCATTCGTGCGTAATATGCTTCTTACAACACTCATTACGTAATATACTATTTGATACTTTTTACTTCTAGGCACTGTACTAAAGAATCCGCCTTTGTTATCATTTTACAATAGGCGTCTGAATTTAAGATGCCAGCGCCAAAGTGGAGAACTCGTGGACTAATTATAGGCTTTTTGTTAGTTTATATGGTGAATACTTATATTCATTTTTTTCTGTTTATTGTTGTTTTTGGCGTTAAAAATAATAACATTAATAATATATGACCTAAAGGTTTGCAAGATTTTGTTGTAAGTGATTTGCAAGATATTAATGGCATTATTCAGCAAAATTCATATTTTTTTAGGTTATCTAGTTTTTCCCTTGAAAATTACAGTTTCTTCGACATAAACGGTGTCTAGCTAGTTAAATATTAATAAACTTAAATATTTCTTTAAATTTATATACAGTTGTAGTTTAAATCACTTTTTTTTTTCAGGAAACATGAGTGACATTTAGGTTAAGCATATTGCAATGTATGGAACATTTGTGAATCACTAAAAATGTAAAAATTCTAAGTGTGTGTATGAAGGGGACTATGTTTTAAATGCAGGACATATTATTTTGTTTGGTACAACCCATATTCAACACAAAACTTAATAAATGTGTATGCTCTATGTTTACAAACAAGTGTCTCAGATTCAAATACCCATGAAATTAGTGGTACATTGAATGTAACTGAAAAGATATTTATTAATTCTTTAAGTTAAATGAATGAAACCGTATTTTGTCAAATATGAAATAGAAATATTCAGAAGTAAAACATAATAGTGCATGGTGCAATAGTATATATTACTTTTAAATATACTGGAATTACATATATTTACTTATTTCAAAAATTTCACTTGCAATGTGTGATTGTCTAGGACATTATTATTGCTACTCGGGCCACGGTTATTTGCACCAGCTTTTTCCCTCTCAATGCCTGGTTAAAGGTGTCTACATCAAAGAGGGTATGCTTTGAACATTGTCGTTCCAACTCAACTTTCACGAGTTGTCCCTGCAATCTACAAAGGATACCGACTAGGTTGGCTCCAGCCAATTGTAGCCCCTTTAAACGCTATCATATTTTTAATAATTTAGCATCTCAGTTTATCATTTACTTATTGTTGATATCATCGTACACTAAAGAGACAATGACAGAAAAGCCCATAATTAGTTTGACTATAGACCACCAGGTGGCGTACTCCTTATTTTCAGACGCCTATAGGATGAGAAAAAAAATTGGTACAAAAGTTACCTAGCTCACCTTTGTAATGAAGCATTCTTTAAATTCCTGCTCCATTACTAAGATTCCGGATTTACACACGACACCAATGTGCACACGGCCCGCAAACCTACCCATCTCCCGTCTAGAGGCATGGATTTGCACACGACACTAAACCACAGTAGAGAGAAGACCAGTAGTCCTACTCAGCCGGAACAGTTGTATAAGATATTCAGTGCGCATGCGATGCTCCTAGGCTTAAATTATTCGATGCGCAGTGGACGGCAGTGATGATGTAGGGTGGGGTGGATGTTTATTTTTGTTTACGTTTACGTTTCTGAACAGTCGCCACTGTCGCCAGTACACGATGAAATGCGCGTGGGGTACAAACAGTAGATGCGCAGTGGATTAAAAAAATAAAATCGAGTACAACAAATATCAAAGGGACCGCTGCGAGTGAAACTACTGGTCTTCTCTATACTGTGACTAAACTATACGCAGTTCTACGTCACCAGTAAGCGAAGATTCTCGGATATAAAAGCGCTGCCGCAAATCAACATAATTCAGAGTGTGAACAACTCTGACAATCTGTCCACAGCGTGCTGAGCTGGACATATTACAGTTTTGTACATCTCCCAACGCAAACACGACGGAACGAATGCAATCTGACCCTGGGAATCCTACAGCGTGTTGAGCTGGGACCCCCTCGAGTCGTTAGTCATTCCCCGGCGCCGTTTCGCCGCCAAAATCAGAGCGAATGAGCCTGACCTGGAGACCTCCTACAGCGTGTCGAACTGGGAAACTTCTTGAGTCGACGATATTTACCCGACGCCCGATGCCACTCCCGTAGCAACAACAAACGTCGCATCGCAATCGTTACACCCTCTCTCTCTCTCTCAGGTAATAGAAAATGTTGTCCTAAGAACCGTAAAAGATACGGACATATAACCTGTACCTGTATGTTACGTAACACTGCCACACATTACCTGTTTGGAAAAGTAAATAAATTGTTTATATTTTTATTGGGCTGTCTTATTAACTAATCTGGACCCTGATTAATCTCCGAACAAGCTACCCGACAACAAACCGTTACACCTTTATTATTTAAAGGTTTTCTTTTTCTTTTTTAGTTTACGTATAAATATCACACCCAAGTGCTTCTTTTAGGCATATCAGGAGATACAGATGGAAAATTAGCAAATGTGAAAGTGAAGGCAAAGCTCAGCTATAATTATGGAACTTACCAAGTGTCTCTGGATACTTTTGATATTACAGATTCAGGGTCAGTATTGTTAATTAAGTTTACTGTATATCATTGTACTCACATATTATATTATATTATAGAATATTTAAGTCCTGTAAAAATAACTGCACTCATCGCAGGTCATTTGACCTTTTATTACATCGACAGTACCAACATCGCGCTTTGTAAAATACATTTTTCTGAAATCTATGGGCAATGTCTGCATTTACGGCGCGATTTCAGATCGAAAAATGCACAATTCCAGTATTTTAGTCCGTTACTAAGAAACTATCAGAAAACAGACCAGAAAAGATCCGTCTCCAAGCAACGATCAACAAAACCGTACGGGAATGTTACACTCAAAGAAATAGTATGGGTAAATTCAACAAAAAAAAAATTAACAATATCGTTAATTTTGTTAAACTAAATTATATTGATGGTATTTTTAAACAAAAGGTGATTGTTATTTTAATTAATAAAAAGTTGTCGTACAACAAAACAAACATTAACTTAAAAAATAGAGAATAAGACTATTATTTTTTTCGTCTGACTATTATTTTGTTGAATTCTGTCAAATTAAACTAGATAATAGTATATTTTATTTTTAACCATTGTCGAATTGTAATTGTAAACCCAGTAGCAGTTTGCTCTACTATTATACAAGGGCGGATCTAGAAATTTCAATAAGTTTTTTCTCGTCTGTGGCGCATGGGACCCATACGAAATATGGGAAATAACATCTAGAGAAGCACTCCTCTAACGACCCCTAAAAAATTTTGAAAAAGCAGTTTGCGAAAATTTTTTTCAAAATTCGAGTGAACCCCCTCCCCCCCGAGCCAAGGGACTCCCGTTTAAAATTATTCTTTTTTGTCATATACATTTTGCTTTTCATAAAAACGCAACAATAGGTTTTGGAGTTTATGAAAATATTTTTATTACTAACTGAGGTACAACGAATTGAAATTTTGAAATTTGTTAATTTGTAAATTACAAAATTTCAGTTCATTGTATTTCAGTTAATAATGAAAATATTTTCATAAACTCCAAAACCTATTGTTGGATTTTGATGAAAAGTAAAATGTATATGACAAAATAGAATAATTTTAAACGGGAATCCCTTGGCTCGGGGGGGGCACTCGAATTTTGAAAAAAAATTTCGCAAACTGCTTTTTCAAAACTTTTTAGGGGCCGTTAGAGGAGTGCTTCTCTAGATGTTATTTCCCATATTTCGTATGAGTCCCATGCGCCACAGACGAGAAAAAAATTATTGAAATTTCTAGATCCGCCCTTGCTATTATAATTGACAGATAAACCAATATTATTGTAGAGTTAACCCGCAGTTCTGTTTACATAAACATAACATCGTTCTGCCATCCACTTTGATGAATTAAGACGTCGCATCAGCGCTTTTGTTTGCAAATAGTATGGGTTAAATCAATCAAAAAAATAGTATATATATTGTTCATTTTGTTAAATTGAAGTATATTTAACAGTATTTTTAAACAAAAGGTGATTGTCACACAACAAAATAAACATTAACTTAAAAAATAAGACTATAATTTATTCATCTTACTAATAATTTGTTGAATTTTGTCAAATGAAACTAGATAAATAGTAGACATTATTTTTAAGTATTATCGAATTGTAATTCTAACCCAGTATTAGTTCGCTGTATTATTGTACTTTGTAGACAAACCAATATTATTGTTGTCTTCTAGAAGTTCTAAAAGGGAATTACCATAAAATTTGCTTGCTTACCACGTAGTCTATTACAGAAATTATTCCTAGATGACACCACATACAAATCATTGACAATAATCAATCATGCATTATCTTATACTCTTACGAATTTATAGAAAATTAATAACATGATTGCAATGTTCAAATTCTCTCAGGGATCATCGATATATTTGGATGGTTCTTATAAACGATCTCTAATCTTTGGTTTGGGTAGTCTGATGTCTCAATACTGAGATTTTGGCTAACCAAGAAAAACTTCATGATACAATAAAGTGTAGATCAACCTAAAAATTAGTTGGTGAACAAAAAACAAAGTCGTTGTACTATTTAATTTGTTGTTCTACAAGAAGATATATGATTATTAAACTACTATTTGTTTACGAAAACAAATAAAGTTGTTGTATGACTATTCTTTTCTGATTGATTTAACTATGAAACTAGATAGGCGTGATTTCATATGCTCTTTTTGGTTGAATTCACCTATCATTTTCTTTGAGTGTACTTTCCCGACCTAGGCCGGGAAAGTAACATTCCCGTACGGTTTTTTATGTATATTTTAGACAGTAAACACATACACGCAGACAAACCAACTCACATTAAAATTGCATTCATTAGTAAGCAGTTAGATTGTAATGAAGAAATGTTATGCATTAATACAAATTCTTTAATTTATAATAATATTGATTGCGATTTCAGAAAAAATAGTATGTGTACTTCGGTGTGAAAGTACATCCCCGGACTTTGATGCTTGTTGGCCTCGGCTAGCGCTTCGGCCAACAATTTGCATCGTCGTCCGGGAATGTATTGCTTTCACACCTAAATACACAATATACTATTACGTAAATTTTGTGAAGAATTAGAGAATATTAGAAAATATCAATACAATTTAAAGTATCTGTATAATTTAATTCAAGATTGTAATATCCAGATTAATGAAAAAAATATTGTTCAAGAATGTTCTAAGTTGCTTTTGAGATTTTTCAACATTTCCAACAAAACACGAAACAAAGTTTACATTGTTAAACATCAGCACTTCTTTAATTTTTAAGTGTTATTTTTAGGTTGGTTAACCAACAACAAAATCTCCTGAAAGGCCATGGCAGGTTAAGATAAGTGTCCGTGCCTTTGCAACCTTTTTGCACGTGGTTCCTTCCAGGGATGTATCTTTGCGAAAGATACTATCACAAAAAGTTTTAAACTTCATAATATCTGGGAACAATTTTTTTTTTGAAAATCCGAAAAAAAATTTTTTTTCTAAATAAGTGAACCAATTTGTTTGTATTTCACATATATTTTAAATATACTCAAGACAATTTATTATTGATATTTTCATGAAATCTTTTCATGAAGAAAACAAAAATTGATGCTTTTGAATTTTTTGAAAAATGTATATACGTACTTACACGTTAACGACCACCTCCATTTTTTTATTAATTATACACCATACAATAAGCTATAACATATATTTTTTACAAAACTCTATCGAGGTAACGTAGTCAAATTGGTAAAGATAATGTTACCTGCTTACACCTCCTTTAGTAAACATCCTGTATCGTGGGTTCGGAAATTATAACACCAGGGTAACACTAAACAATAATGTATTTACTTACGTACTAATTACAACAAATAAAGAAAAAGAGTTTAAATTGGTTAGAAACTCGATATATTAATAAATATATAAATGAACAACAACTGCTTGGATTATACGTATTGAAAATTTTTTGGAGCAGCCTACGTATTTTTTTGAAATAACGAGATATATTTTTCACAATACATACATTTTCTACAAAGCTCCATCGAAATGGTAATACCTAAAAAAAGTATGTGTTTAATAATAAGAATACATAATAAAAAAACATGTTATGCTAATGATATATGATAATATTAGTCGTTTTCATCACTGTCCTCATTTATTGTAACACTGATATCTTCTGCGAATAATTCAGACAGTTTTATTGATGATTTCGGAATATCGTCGACCTTGCATGTGATAAATTCATCTCTAAGTAACAGAAAACTAATTTATTTTTTTTTAACTTAAACATGAATTTATCATATGCAAGGTTTCTCGACGATATTCCGAAACCATCAGTAAAACTGTTCGCAGGAGATATCAGTGATATAATAAATGAGGACAGTGATGAAGACAACTAATATTATCGTATATCATTAGCATAACATGTTTTTTTTATTATGTATCCTTATTATTAAACACATAATTTTTTATGTATTACCGTTTCAATGGAGCTTTGTAGAAAATATATGTATTGTGAAAAATACACCTCGTTATTTCAAAAAAAATACGTAGGCTGTTCCAAAAAATTTTCAATACGTGTAATCCAAGCAGTTGTTGTTCATTTATATATTTATTAATATATCGAATTTCTAACCAATTTATACTCTTTTTCTTTATTTGTTGCAATTAGTGCGTACGTAAATACATTATTGTTTAGTGTTACCTTGGTGTTATAATTTCCGAACCTACGATACAGGGTGTTTACTAAGGGGGGTGACAGCACGTAACATTATCTTTGCCAATTTGACTACGATAGAGTTTTGTAAAAAATATATGTTATAGCTTATTGTATGGTGTATAATTAGTAAAAAAATAGAGGTGGTCGCTAACGGGTAAGTACGTATATAAATTTTTCGAAAAATTAAAAGCATCAATTTTTGTTTCCTTCGCGAAAAGATTTCGTGAAAATATCAGTAATAAATTGTCTTGAGTATATTTACAATATATGTGAAATACAAACAAATTGGTTCACTTGATTAAGAAAAAATTTTTTTTTTGGATTTTCAAAACAAAATTTTTGAGGTCAAAACTTTTTGTGGTAGTATCTTACGCAAAGATACATCACTGGAAGGAACCACACGCAAAGAGGTTACAAAGGCACGGACACTTATCTTAACCTGCCATGGCCTTTCTTTATTGCTTGTCTGCAAAATAAATGCATTTTTAGCTATGTAAATCTATCGTTTACTGACTGATATTAATAATTTTACAAATACCACTTTGACAGTTATCAGTGGCGTCTTTACTGAAAGTGGTTAGACATTAAACAAATTTCAAAAGCTTCAAATTGTTTCTAAAATTGAAGATGGTTGCTCCATAAGAAGGCTTGCTGCAAAATACAATGTAAGTAAAGCCACAATAATGAAAGTTGACGAACAATGGAAAACTGACCAATCGATAGAACATAAAATTTGTCTGGAAAACCTAGAAAGAGCGATAATAAGAATTGTAGATCTTATAAATTACCCAAGAGAACACCCTTCAGACTACACCAGCGGCGAATGGGGTAGAGTAAATCGGCCGGGAAAACATCAGCATACAATGACTTAAATATCACAAATTAAATAATCCATTACTGGTTCTTTGGTAAAAAAATTTCGTAGGGGTGGACTGGCTCCAAAGCAACCAAACCTTCGAGAATTCTACCGTCCTCCCAGCCGACCCATCTGCCCTTGGACTACAGTAAATGCCCTAACGTAATATTTTGTCGAACTCCTGTATACATTTCCTTAAATATATAAGGAATAAAACCAGACTGCAACCAACAGCTGTTCTCCGGACTAATGCCCCGCCGAGCGCTGGATTACAAATTGCAAGCCTGGCATGCAACAAAAATCGTAGGCTCCATCTAGCGGCCGATGTCTGTAGCAATCGAAGTATGTCGTGATTTTATAAATTTCTCATGTACCAAGAATGATCAAATGTCTCGTTACAGCCATTCCATACCTACCTTGCACTGACGAGAGCCAACAGCTGGAAACTGCAGTCTGCAAGTGGTGTGGAGTAGCTGGCACGAGAGTTCCTTTGAGTAGGAATAAGTTTTTCGGCTGGTGTTTATTTCAATCGAAGCTTTTAGCGTTTTGTGGCAGTACACAGTTATTGCACTTGACGCGCCAGGCTTGCAATTTGTAATCCAGCGCTCGGCGGGGCATTAGTCCGGAGAATAGCTGTTGGTTGCACTCTGGTTTTATTCCTTATAAATTTAAGGAAATATATAGAGGAGTTCGACAAAATATTACGTTAGTACATATTCTGCCCTCGAAAAGCATACCTATTACAGTAAATGCCAGTTCAGAGATAAATTTTCCTGCTTGGGTATCTACTGCTTGCAGGAGAATAAAACGACAAAGCGAATTAAAGAATTGTTCAGCGGCTAAAAAATACAAATTCTCAGAAGAAAGGAAACAGAGTAGATTATTTTTGTACCCAGCCATATAATGAATAATGAAAAGTTCTGGAGGAAAGTTATCTTTTCTGACGAGAAGGTTTTTTAATCCTGTAATAATGGATATATTCACGTACCTAGTCCTCCTCCTTATAGTTAAGACGAAAAATATGTTGGGAAAGATTTCGGGTAATGTCTGGACTCAGACGAACCTAAATGGGTTATATGTGTATTGGAATAATGGTGGTCATCTTAATTTTACTAGATATATTGAAAATATTAGGCAGTTTCATGTTGTCGTCAGTAAGATAGATATTTCCGGGTATTAATTTTATTTTCTAGAAAGGGAACTGTTCCATTCACACCGCCCATCGTTCAGGCAATGGTTTTGTTAATAAAAACATAGATTTGTTACCGTATCCTTTTAAAAATCCAGTCTCACATCCTATTGAGAATGTTTGGGGTGTGATGGTGAAAAAGATAAGAAAATGAAATATTCATCCAGGTAATGTTCAAGAACTTAGAAATAAGATTGAAACTACCTGAGAGAACTTATCACAAGAAATATAATTTTAATCTATGACGCAATGAAGCAATGACCAATTCATTGTTCCATTTACCGTTATACCATGAAATTACAGTTGAATAAGCATTACGTGAAATTAAAGATTAATAATATCCATATTACTCAATACAATATCGTTGACTTGGATAAACCGTAATGATGGACAGCAAGAACTCAAAACTTACATGTTCCTCTAGTACCTTTCCTTAACATGCTATGGTGAAGAAGTGCAAGAACTTAGAAACACATGCTCTGGTTTTTGGTCATTATTGATTTGTATTTTTATTTTACTGAAAATAAAAAGAGTGCAGACTGCTGCACTCTTTACATTTTTCTTTTCTTTAATGGTCTTAGTGTTACTATTTTAATAACATAGTTATCATTAATCATCAATATTTAATTTACAACCATTAGTAGAAAATTAATAATCTGTTTATATCAAACTTTATAATAATCGGCTTATGTCAGCCCTATTTACAGACAGACATATGCACATAACTAAATTGTTGAGAATTTCGCTTAAAATAGTTATCCCATTTTTTTGCAATCTAGTGTACAGTAGAAAATAAAAGCATTTTATTGGATATAAAACATATATGTGGAGTGGAATTTTCAAAGCAATTACAATCACATTTAACATTTTTTTTTTTTTTTTAGGAAAATAAGTCTCAAATTTACTGGAAATGGTTTAGTGGACTGGTTAACTAATACTATGACATCAGTAGTAAGCCTATTCTTGCAACCAATCATCATTCGTATTGTACAAGCCTTGGTTGGAGGAGGATTAGATTCAGTCGTAGATGCGATCAATTCTTTAATTAAAAGTATTCTCTCTTGAGACAACAGCAACAGTGGAAAGTTTACTCATTCTTTATTAACTTATTGTAAAAATGAATTTATGCTGAAGTAATAAAGATGTCTCTAAACATGTTTTTTTATTCATTTTTTAATTTGAAATTATTTAGACTTCGACTTTCTAATTATTGAACAGCACTCACAAAAAAGAAAACTTATATTCCAGATGTAGTGCCCTCTAGTCTGGTGCAGAACTGTCGGAATATTTTGACTGAACTGTGTGAATGTTGTAGAACGTCAGGATATCGACCTATGTTGATAGATGGACAAAAATTCAATTCAAGAAACAATTATTAAAAAGGCACTTTGAGAGCATAACTAATCATAAGACAGCCAGACAAAAAAAAAGTTCTGTGTAGCAGACTGAAGAGGTTTGTATCTAGGCCTTGTATATTTTTCCCATTTTCGATAAAAAGGAAAAACATAACAATTCTAGCTTTTACGTGATCGTCTATTTTTGTTTAGTTAGGACCCAAATTTACGTTGTGATAGTAATTTTATTGAACAGATTCTTTTTTAAAGTTTGATATTACTTGTTTCTATTTATTGATTTAATTTATTTATATTAGTTTTGACAACACTCATTTATTAGTTGATTTTATTTTGGTACCTTTTATTTGATTGTACTTTAGTTAATACTGATTTCACTGTAATTACAAATTGCATTTATAATTGATTTATTTGTCTAAAGAATTATAATTTTATTTAATTGGTTATTCCTGAAAAAGTATAATATTGAAAGAAAATCCGAAAGTGTTTTAATACATTTATTTAAAGACAATCGCCATATTCATTAGTATAGATTACACATTTATTGGGCAACTGCCACATTTTACATGAAAATAATACAAAAATAAGTTGGGACAATAGTCACAATAATTTACTATAAGTTTAAATTAAGTATTCGTTGGAGCAACAGCCACATAGAAAAATAATGGAAAGTATTTTTTGTGAAGAATCATCACTATTACTTCCATAGAATAGTCAAGTCAGCTATGCAAACAATAAAATAAATTGTTTACAATGACAATAGTCATTACTCGTGAAATATTTATAGTTATGGAGTCGGACATACGTAAAATCTGACACAAAACTCGGGAAATCTCCCAGTAGTGATATTGTGATAAAAAGACAATCAACAAAATCCTGTTTAACTGTCACGTCAACTGACGTAGGTTTGTTTCGGTGTTTCGAAGATTCGTAGTATGGCTAGTTACAATTGTACTTGGCCGAGATCAATGGACCTCAAATTTAACACCTGATGTATTTCTAGATGAGGTGACAACCAACAAAATCTTGTGATTATCTTTCGAAAATATAATTGATAACAAAGAGCTGTGTTCAGATCTTATCATGTGTAAATAACAGATATGTTCCAGTTATAACCACAGAGATGACAATTAAGAACTCTGTAAAGCAGAATCCTGCAAAAGTAAATAATTGTCTAAAGCTACAACATCACGGATGTGCAAATAGCGTTTGAATAGCTAAGCTGAATATTGCCCGGACTATAGCAACAATCGTAATCATATTTTAAAATCCAAAAGAAAACTTCCCATTTATAAATCAAATAAAATAGTAAGTCAATTCTGAATATAATTAGCTATGCGGTGAAATAAACCAATATAGTATAATTCCAAATAAATTAGCTAATCAAAAGGTACCACAGTATTGTCGCAATCACGAAGCCGAAGATATAAAGTCGTTTACTTTACTGATATTTAAATAAATATTATTTGATACATTGCTATACTACCAGTATTTCTTCTCCCCCAGGATCAGACTAAGTCCTGGTGTATTCGAGTAAAATAGGTCCGTGAAGACGCCGAAACGTGCTCCTATAGACTAAGTTTCTATTTTCTAGCGCTCAACAGAAAAATAGGTCTATAAAGACTAAGTTTCTTGTTGGGTGCAAAAAGTTTGACAGTTAGGACCAGGTTAAGCATAAGTAGATGGTTCTAGCTTAGTTGCTTGGTTTGATCTAACTGACCAAGAGACCAATTTGTGGTGGCTTTTTATACAAAATTTCCTACGCGTTGTGTAAGAGAATATATCTATTTGATATGAAAGAGTAAGTGAGTTAGGTAATATCTCCGCGGATGCTGATACGGCCCGTTCTTTGTTCTCGTTACCCTGATGCAAATGTGGCTAGTCCATTCCTTTAATGTGTTTATTTTAACACCATAAAATCTGTGAGTTTCGAGGCACGAAACTGCGTTTAAAAGAAATATTCGAAATGATTTCTATACAGGAATAAAATTATTTTAAATATTATGGAACTGTAATTAGCATATTTAATAGAACTGAAGTTTTATAGCGAAAAATGATAAAGCGAAATGGTTTCTAATTATTAGGTGGCAATTTAGTTTTATTTAATATCCAAAAATAAGTAAAATTTGATTAATAGATTAGGGAATTCTTTCACAAATAGACGACCTAGATACGGGGCGTCTCACTATATACTATTTTTTTGATTGATTTAACCCATACTATTTGCAAACAAAAGCGCTGATGCGACGTCTTAATTCATCAAAGTGGATGGCAGAACGATGTTATGTTTATGTAAACAGAACTGCGGGTTAACTCTACAATAATATTGGTTTATCTGTCAACTATAATAGTAGAGAAAACTGCTACTGGGTTTACAATTACAATTCGACAATAGTTAAAAATAAAATATACTATTATCTAGTTTAATTTGACAGAATTCAACAAAATAATAGTCAGACGAAAAAAATAATAGTCTTATTCATCTATTTTTTAAGTTAATGTTTGTTTTGTTGTACGACAACTTTTTATTAATTAAAATAACAATCACCTTTTGTTTGAAAATACCATCAATATAATTTAGTTTAACAAAATTAACGGTATTGTTAGTTACCCATTTTTTTTAGTTGAATTTACCCATAATATTTCTTTGAGTGTACTACAGTGTTTACCAGTGGCGGCGCTAGGGGGTTGTTGGGGTGGGCGGGAGCCCACCCTACAAATCCAAGCGCCGGTCGCTGTCCACCCTGCGCCGCCGCCGCCGACTTGATGCATCACGCCACATCTCTACGCTGGCGATGCAGGATAATAATAATATAAATGATAAATGTACACTTTCGTTTTTCTGTTAACTTCGTCTATCGCTGTACCGCCCGCTCTTTGCCGGCATCCGCCCACCCATTTCAAAAGGCTAGCTGCGCCACTGGTGTTTACTACGCCTCTCGCGTCCCTCGCCCATATGTGTTGAGAACAAACATACGCATTGTTGTAAAATAGAGAAGCACCTCTATTTTCCCTTATATGCTCGAAGAGTATTACTATGCGAAGATGACAGCAAGAAATATGCACAGAAACGAGTTTGTGCGCTTCAGCATTCTGAGCCAATAAGAACGAATTACGTGACATCCAATGTGGACACCAGTGGAGGCGGTGGCCTGCAATAGAGCGGCGGCGGCGGTAATAATTATAAAACAGCTTTATTAGGCAAAGTTTAGTACAAATTACTTTTCTTACATTTCTCCTGAACAAAGGTTACTAGTAACAGTTTGCAAGATTTAATCTACTCCATTACACAGCTCCTTGACCGCGAAACTTTTATTGCAATTACACATCCCCATCCCCATTTCGCTCACGTTGGCTCTGCCCCTGTCAGCTTCTCATAATAATACTACTCTACGTCGCCATAAGGGAACAGAAGCGTCTCATGTAACTCATATATTGCCGTAAAATGCATTCATCGCATTCATCTAATAACAAGTTCTTGTGAATATAAATTCACCATTGGAATTATAAAACTAACCACAGGTGTCCCTAAGTTCTAGAAAAATATTTTTATATTATTTCCGTCACACCCAAAACCAAAGTGCCTCATACACTTCTACATACACTTCATTGTATGGTGGTTGAGATAAACGTCCTTCTAAGGAAGCGACCGTCCTTGCCCTGTTTGGGGAGGCGATTTTTTCAAAATATTATATTTTTTAGATAATTTTGGATCAAAACAATAAATAAAAAAATAAATAGTATTATTTGAACTGATGGGTCGGCACTGAATATACGGGATTCTCGTGGACCCGTAGGTCTAAAAGTCAGAACACCGATCAGATCGCGAAAGCTCGACAAAAGCATTCTATAAAAGTGATTAAGTGGTATCTAAGCAAAAGATCCAATACAGTGTTACATATAAGCTAAAGTGCATCGAAAAAGAGGCCCAGTCTTGGAAAGAGAGCAGTTGGTAATCCACGGTAAGTACAACTTTTACCTTTCTCGTCTATCAAACATCTCATAAATATATAGAGTGAGAGTGGAAGTAGCCACACACAATCAAAGGAGTAGCGCGGCTGGCGCTCTTAATGTATAAATCAGTGTTACGTCCTCCAGACGAAATGTGGTAGGTTCTTCTACATGAACACAACTCAGTCAAATTTATATGAATTTGGCCGGACACAGCAATGAGGAAGTAGACTGTCTGGCGTGAAAAGGGGCAAAAACTCAGAGTCATCCTTCGGATTGCCAAAAAGTTTGATTCAATTAGAGCTATGAGCCTGGGCCATGGCGCAGTTCAACGACTATTGTTGGGCTCAAGCCTCGAGAACGAGATAGTCAAAGCTCCATGTAAAAGGGCCCTTAACTCATTCCATCGTAAAGTGGTCGCGTGGGCTCGATAGAAAAGGGATGGGGTGGGAGGTAGGCCTGACAATATTTTAGAACCTTGGAAAAGTCTATTCATGGCAAAGAATTTCTCACCTTATAGCAGGTCATAGTAGATTTGTTTTGGGAACTACGCCAAGGAGTAAAAAAAAGTCGAAAGTGCGACGAACTTCAAATGTACGAAATTATTTTTATTTACAACCATACCATAAAGTACAGTAACTACTACTACTGCAGTAGTTACTGTACTCTATGACCATATATGTAATGTTAACATTACTGTTAGTCCAGTCAACGGAGCGCTAAAATGACCAAAATTGAGTACTAATGAATGGATTTTTATGAAACCTTGTATAATGTGTTTGTAATGACGTTAATAAAAAGGCTGAAAAATAATTAGAGTAGGAAATGATCGCAAGGTATAGAAAACACTCCTTTTATTACGGGTTCCATAACTTGTTGAATTAGGTCAAAAATAAAAAAATAAAATAATATATTTACCTTTTTTGGTCCAAAACAAGATGTTTTTACTCTTGTAAATTTTTCCGAAAAATGCGTATTTTTCGAGATATGGCCACTCTAAAATTTTTAAAAGTGGGGGAGGGGAAACGTAAAAAGTTGAAAAAAATCTGAAGAAATTCAGGTGAATGTATCATTGAAATACAAGACTTTTTTTATTTGCAACTTTTTTGTAAAGTGCTTTTTCACCTAGTTTTTCCGGAAACACATGAAAACTTTCTTTGAAATTGTAGCGCTTTAATAATATGTAATTTAAACATTTTTAAAAATTCAGATGTATGCACTGAGGCCTTCCAAACATTTCTTGTGTCTTGAAGTTTTTTTGTAACTTGCTAATTTTCCAAGTTACGGGCAGTTTTTCACGATAAATAATGTACCACATTTTTTGAAAATATTTTTAAAATTTTCAATTTAAAAATTATATTGAACCTTTAAAAATGGTATAACGTATAACCATATAGATTTCATATTTTCTTTATAATAATATATATGAGAATCAAAACTCACATTCTCCATTTATGAAAAATGAGTTATTGGGCCATCTAGTTCAAAAAGTTGAAATCTACACGTTAACGAAATAAAATTGCAGCAAAAGTAATATTATCTAAGGTAAATCTGTATTGAAATGCAACAAAACTCACATTCTCCACTTTTCTTTATACCTTTCAAATCACATTTGTATTTCAAAACTAGCATTCTCCATATATATGTGTTTCAAAACTAACACTCTCCATATATGTATGTTTCAAAACTAACATTCTCCTAATGTTATTTGCAAAACTCACATTCTCCAAATAAAAATGATAAATTATTCATATTGCTCATCAATATATTTAATTCTCAAACATTCTATTCAAATTAATGTTTTTTCTTCAATTTTTGAAATAAATCTTATTACTACGGGTGCCCGTCCTAAGTGCCCGTGCACCCCCCCCCCCCCCCCCGATCCTTGGGGACAAGGTTTTTCATAAAGAGCTAAAAGCCTAAGGAACAATTTTGGACATGTCCCCAAAAAAAAATTGGCTGTACTTTCAAAATGGCGTCCGTTAAAAAAACAAAATTTGCAAATATTGTTTTTGTTATTTAACACAAAAACTAAAAAAGATGGAGACAAAAACAAAGTGCATAAAATTTCCTACAATTTTGTTCCTATACAGTATTTGGATAGGATTTACCATTTTCCAGATAAATGATTCAGCTCTTAAAATAAAATATAAAATTCAATATAAAACGTAATACTACGGGACACGGGAGCCCACCCTAAGTGTCCGTGCACCCCCAAATCCTTGGGGACAATGTTTTTCATGAAGATTAAAGCCTAAGGAATAATTTAAGACATGTCCCCAAAAAAAAAAAAAAAAACTGGCTCTACTTTCAAAATGGCGTCCGTTTAAAAAAAAATTGCAAATATTGTTTTTGTCATTTCACACAAGAACTAAAAAAGATGGAGAAAAACTTTCTGCACAAAAAACAAAGTGCATAAAATTTCCTACAATTTTGGTCCTATACAATATTTGGATAGGAGTTACCATTTTCCAGATACCATTGTTACCGTTTTCGAGATAAATGTCCGCAAATTATAATATTATTATTATTATTAACTTTTTTCAGGTTATTTTATTTTTTGTTATGTCAATAATATAAAGTTATATGATACGCCTTACAATAATTGTCACAGTTATTTCCTCTTGATTTACCGATAAATGAATTTCCATGTTTTCTTAATTTTGGACTCATTTATCTGGAAAATGGTAACTCCTATCAAAATATTGTATAGGAACAAAATTGTAGAAAATTTTATGCACGTTGTTTTTTGTGAAAAAAGTTCTTTTCCATCTTTTTTAGTTTTTGTGTTAAATGACAAAAACTACATTGGCAACAGTTTTTTTTCAACATATGGCCGCCATTTTGAAAGTACAGCCAGTTTTTTTTTTGGGGACATGTCTTAAATTGTTCCTTAGACTCTAATCTTCATGAAAAACATTGTCCCCAAGGATCGGAGGGGGGGTGCACGTACACCTAGGGAGGGCTCCCCAACTATATAGCTGCAACACAAATAATCGCGCTGGAAGTTTTTAGCGATTTCTCAAAATTTAAGTTAATGGAAGAATTTTTTGAATTTTCATGTATTTTTTAATGTGCAAAAATGTAATACATTATTTATCGTGAAAAGCTGCCTGTAACTCTGAAAATTAGCTAGTTACAAAAAATTCCAAGAAACAAAAAATGTTTGGAAGCCCTATGCATCGAGGCCTTCTGAATTTTTTCAAATTTTTAAATTGCATATTTTTCAAACTCTACAATTTCAAAGGAAGGCGTAGTTTTTCATGTTTTTCCCGAGAAACTCGGTGAAAACGCACTTGACAGAAAAATTTCAAAAAAAAAGTCTTGCATTTCGATGATCATTCACCTGAATTTTTTCAGATTTTTCACAAGAGTAAAAACATCTTACTTTGGGCCAAAAAAGGTAAATATATTGTTTTCTTTTACTTCCACGTCCAGTGGAAGTATAGTAACGACAAAAAAATTTTTAAAAATTTTTATTGCCCAAATAGGCTTAAAATGTCATGAAACGTCGAGATTTTAAGTTAAAAATTTCTGTCTGTCGGTCTATCTGTCTGTCTGTCTGTAACTTTTTTTTGTGCGCACGTTTACTCTGGAACCGTTTGAGATATTGACTTGAAATTTGGTACACATATGTACTTTAACGAGATCTAGAACTAGATTATATTTTCATCTTGTTCCGTCGAAGGGTTGGGGGGTAAATTGAGGTAAATTTGGGGTAAATGGGTAAATCAAGCAGGTAAGAGTCAATAAAATTGGTATTTAGTATATACAAGAGAAGCTGAGGTCTCAAAAAAATTTTTGGCATTAGCCACCCCTATTACCACCCCCACTTCCTTATTAAAGGGGGTGAAAAAAAAATGTGATTTAGTGCATGTACAGGAACCAGAAATCTCAAATTATTTTTTTACTTCATCCACCCCCCACTACCACCCCCCTATCACCACCCCCACCCCACTACCGATGTGGGGTATCGTTTTATGGGTTTTTGGGGTAGAGGATTTCAAATATAATATTATTAAAGTTCCATAAACAATTATTTTCACATACAAAGTTTTTTCGTTGTGAGTGACTTGGATAGAGAATCTGGATGTGGAAGTAGTGATTCCTTGGGCAGCGGTTTTTCATTTTT
Organism: Rutpela maculata; assembly: GCA_936432065.2. Taxonomy (NCBI): domain Eukaryota; kingdom Metazoa; phylum Arthropoda; class Insecta; order Coleoptera; family Cerambycidae; genus Rutpela; species Rutpela maculata. The sequence goes on from OW386289.2 coordinate 63,104,532, forward strand.
GACCTAATTCTACAAGTTACGGAACCCGTAATTTGTAGAATTACCCCTTCCGATCATTTCCTACTCTAATCTTTCTTTCAACTTTTTTATTGACGCCATTACAAACACATTGCATAAGGTTTCATCAAAATCCATTCATTAACACTGAAATTAGAGGTGAAACTTCCCGTTGACTGAACTATGTCTTTATTGAAGATTTGGAAGTGTCATATTAAATACCTCTACTACCCGCCCTCATTTCCAACCACTTAAAATTTTCTGTAAAAACTGTAAAACTTTACTTTTACCACTAAAAACAGTATATGTTTTTTTAAATAAAAAAACACGATTTTTTGTGAATTTGATGTTTAATGGCAAATAAGGAAACGACAATAACAAAAAGGAACTAAGTTACAAAAAACTACTTATTAAAATCAATTGTTAAATTAGATTTATTGTAGGCCTTTATGGATAATTATTTAGTCCAGCGCCGGCCTCCCCAATTTTGTTGTTGAATGGCTCTCGAGATTTGTGAGCTACTGGAAGAATTATCCGAAGACATGGAACGGGTGGACAGCATGGTGGTTTTGTTCTCCATTGAACAGTGTATATGACCTTCCGTCACTGTACTAGACTTCAGCCCTCCCAGCCTCTTTAAATGGAGTACATCTGTACTGCTGCTGGCTAATAAGGTGGCGGCAATTCTTTTGAGGGTGTGACCTCAACGTTTTCTAATTTCAAAAAAGTGGCTATTGAATTGTGATTTATTGGTTGACTTCTTGCCCTTTCCTCTCTGATCTGAACCAAAAATATGTCGATTTTTAAGTCTTTTCGAAGATTTATGATCTTTTAGAGCTTATATCAGTAATGAGAATCCTCTACTTGTATACGGTTTGAAAGGAACCCGCAAGATGGCAATGGAAATTGGTTCTCGCTTAATTTCGCTCAAATTTTAGTATAATGTTCCTTTGACCTCCCTGAATAAAAGTCTCCATGGGCATAATCTTCTAACTCCTTTCCTTTAAGCTACAGGAACCTCCGAAGATTTGTCCATACGAAAGTAAAAGTAAAAAAGTATGCAAGGGTGGAGATCATTATCGAGGGCGGCCAATACGATGATGATAGTCAGCCCCCCCTCGAACTACCCTTAAATGCCATTTTTCGTTGTCCGGCAAGCGAGGACTTGTTGGATCAGATATTTTTTTGAGGAAACTCAATATGTCATGTAAAATTTCGCAATCTGAAATTCTAACGACCGCCCGGGGGTTAAAACCACCCCCTCCCTCAATACCGAAACTTGCAAAAAACATCCAAACGTGCTGAAAATTGTTTGCTACACATTTTCGAGGGCGGGGAACAAGTTGCCGATATTACTTAGCCTCCTATCCTAACTACTCCTAAATACATAAAACCAAGATATGAGGAAACCACATAAAAAAATAAAAACCAAAAAAATTAATCTAACACCGGCACCAGCCTTCAAGATTTTGCAAACATTTCTAAAGTTTTTTTTTTGTCAAGTAATTTTGGTCTAAAATTTTATTACCGAATCTCCCTCGCTCTTGAATTAAAAATCCGGAAATTTTTTCTCGCTCACAAATTTTTAAAGAAAATTTTATACCAACCATTATTAGCCAATTGGACACGTTTATTATGTCATTGTTGCTATGACAACCATCGAATTTTTTGGAAATCACTCTTACCCATGAGCACCTACCTATGTGATTAATAAGTGGAAATTACCCTGGTTTGACAGCAATGACAGTAAATAAACATAAATTAATAACAATAGTTTTTAGTATAATATTTTTATTTTAGACATTTCATTTACACCTTATTTTACTAGAACGCGGGGAAAGTAAATGAACGTAAATTAATAACTAAAGTTTTTTTATAATATAATAACAAAATAACATAAATAAGTAGATTAATTTTTTTTAAACGTAATTTTATTTAATAAGTAGATATTACTTTAACTCTTATAATTATTGGAAACATTAAACACACAATTGTTATAAACATTATTCGGATGTATTGTTGATTTTTGGCTTTGTTCAACTTCTGTGAATTCATTTTGCCTATGGCTTTGACTGTTTCCCAAAGAATGTTCACCTCTCATAGCGTGAATTATATTTCGGTGATGATCCATATCCATCTGAAGGTAGGGCTTTATGGACTGGGAATTGCTGTGACCGGTAATCTTAATGATTTGTTGTTCCTGAACACCATTTTTTGCCAAGTTTGATACTGCCGTGGCTCTCGCAGAATGATTTGTTACTTTGATTCTCTTAACATCAATTCCTATTTTGGATGCAGATTCTTTTAACCATAAAGCAATCGTGTTTTTACCAACAGGACTATTCTTATACCATCCTTTCGAAAAATTTTCATTCCAGTTTGGATTGGGGGTCACAAATAATCTATCCACTGTTAGATCTCCACGTTTTTCCATAAATTTTTCAAATAGACGTACAGGGCATTCATCAAAATTTTTTGTGTTTCTTACCAACCACTTACTATCGGCTAGTTTTCTTGATCCGCCTTGAGTTGTTTTAGTAAACACAGGGTTATATTCAATTCTTCCTGTGAACTCTCCCTTATGGTCTATTTCTTTATGAAAATGTTCCACTTTAGCCATTGTCCCTTCACCACCTCTCCACGCGAGTTCGTGTGATATTACGTGAAAAAACTTTCGCTGCAAGCCAGCAGATTCATTTTCATCCCATATTTTTAAAATTTTAGTATACTCTTCATTAGTAAGAGCAGCAGCACTACTTTTTCTTTTTGTGGGATCTATTTGCAATTGCCGACGTTTCGCATCACGCGCAGCTCTTGCTGCAGCAAACTCAACGTCTGAGAAAGGATTAAATTTGAGCTGATATTTGTTGAAGTACATTTCTTGAAGTTGTTTTGCGGATGAATTCCACATAACCTAAAATAATATCACATTTGTGAATTCTAACCTCTCCATCTAACAAAAATATTTTAATGGTATATAAGTATTTAAAACAATCAACAATTTTTATCACCTTTACAACAGATTCTTTATAATCTTCCGAGTTTGATTTCTTCATGTTAAACCCCCAATCCTCCAAAACTGCAGCCAGTTCTATGACAGAGGTTCCTCCTTCAATTTTGTATGATTTTTCTTGGCAAAATTCTAAAAATTGTTTCCATGTAGTTGCCTTAGATCTTTTCGTATTTGTTGGAATTAGTTTGTCCACCTCTTTTCTGATTATCTCAGTATTTTGCTGTCAAAAACGCGACATTTCTCTCAAAAGCGGAAATAAAATAAATCACACCACCCTATTAAAATTTCTGTCAGTGAAATACGTCAAAATGCCAGTCAAGGCCATCTTATTTATGCATCAAATGCAACACCGGCACCAGCCTACAAGATTTTGCAAACATTTCGAAAGTTCTTTTTTGTCAAGTAATTTTGGTATAAAATTTTCTTACCGAATCTCCCTCGCTCTTGAATTAAAATCTGGAAATTTTTCAAGCACTAGGGAGATTACAAGTGAAAATTTTATACCAATCCTTATTAGCCAATCGGACACGTTTATTTTGTCATTATTCCTATGACAATCATCAAATTTTTTGGAAATCTTACCCATGAGCACCTACCTATGTGATTAATAAGTGGAAATTTCCCTGGTTTGACAGCAATGATTAGACAATGGCGTTTATATTATGAAAAATATTTTAATATTTATTTTAAATTAAATTAGTACAATTCTGGCTTACTATGTTTCCTTACATCATTAACTAATTCCAAATGCTTTAAAAATTCCACTTGTACATCTTTCTTTCCTCAGAAAATAAAGCACAGAGCCCTTTTATGACATATTCCAAGACACTTGTGATTCCATGGCTAACTATTAGCGATTATTTTAGGGGATATTATTTGTCACCACTTTAAATCACACAGCAAATATCATTTCATCTTGGTAGCATAAAGATTGTATACGAAATAAATTATTATGACTAATATTAATTCGCTAATTCGCTTTATTATTTTTATGAGACTAGAGCGTAGGGAATAAAAGAAATAAGTATACTAAGTTTGTTTTAATTTTACTTCACTCTCATTATTCCATATTTTATCTACTACTAGCTGACCCAGCAAACGTTGTTTTGCCATAAAAATTATAAATTTTTGTCCAAAAAATAAAAAGAAAATTTCTGGATAGGGCCACCTTTGTTACCTAGGGGTATAAAAATAGCCTACGACCTATTCTCAGACCTACCAAATATACATCAAAAATTTCATAAAAATCGGTCAAGCCGTTTCGGAGGAGTTCGATAACAAACACTGTGACACGAGATTTTTATATATTAGATTAAATATTTCATTTTACTATGATATGAGAAAACCACATAAAAAAATAAAAACGAAAAAAATTAATCTAACACCGGCACCAGCCTACAAGATTTTGTAAACGTTTCTAAAGGTTTTTTTTGTCAAGTAATTTTGGTCTAAAATTTTCTTACTGAATCTCCCTCGCTCTTGAATTAAAAATCCGGAAATTTTTTCTCACCCACGAATTTTTAGAGAAAATTTCCCTCGGCTGATGCCTCGGGAAGATTTTCAAAAAATTTTCGGAAATAATTCAAGCACTAGGGAGATTACAAGTGAAAAGATCCCTGAGGGAATCTTATCAGTGTAATTTTGTTCTGATTGGTTGTTTCAGTTCACGTGATTAGAAATGGGCGAATTTAATAGAATTGCGCAGTACAGTCGAATTGATTTAATTTAATATTTTTCGGCGACAACATTCCATCTGAAATTTTATTGTTGATTCTTATGTATTCCTGCCTCCTGATTACGAGAAAAATATTTGCGCCCAAAGATTCCGTGTGCGTCAAAAGTTATATGCACTTTTTGACGCTCTTTCACGGATTCTCAACTTATCTGCTTAATATATTTTGTACTAGTAATCGGATGAGAATTTTAAAAATACTGGCTCATTTCAAATAGAATCCTTAAAAAATATAGTCCTGTCCGATATATATTGGTCAATTCACCATCTCGAAAAAAAAAAATAGAAAACACCAAGAATAGCCTACAAAATTAAAATTGAATATCTTTTTATAAGAAGGAGTAATTTCACCATAGTTGGCAAAAATAAAACTCATTCATGATCAAATATAATCCACCAATCCCGGACACTGTATGTCAAAGAGAACGGACAAAGATGGCGGACGAAACAAAATTTTTAATTCTTCGTCAATTATCAAGGAGGCATTGTACGTCACTTTTGTTTCTTTTCGATTGTACGTTATTTTATGTACTTTTAGGGGATAGAGTTCATTTTTTTGTAATTTTCAAAAAGAGTGCGCATTTTTACAATTTTCAAAAATGAATTTTCTTTAATCCTCCTTCTTTTACCCAAACAAAATGAAATATGCTATAGAAAGTCTCTAATAACTTCAAAAATTTAATACAAAATGAAACTTCATTAATTTTAAAAGGAAATTTATTAAGTATACGCATGGTATAATAATAATATATGAATACTAGCTGACCCCGCAAACGTTGTCTTGCCATATAAATTATAAATTTTTGTCCAAAAAATAAAAATAAAATTTCTGGATAGGGCCACCCTTATCACCTAGGGGTATAAAAAATAGCCTACGACCTATTCTCAGACCTACCAAATATACACCAAAAATTTCATAAAAATCGGTCAAGCCGTTTCGGAGGAGTTCAATAACAAACACTGTGACACGAGATTTTAATATATTAGATAATATGATCAATAATCAGAATCAAGCAGTCAAGACTAGTGTAGTATTATTTTTGATGGGTATGCCGATGAACAGAATAGCACTAAGAATAACGAGCGCATTCGTCGTTTAGGAAAAATTGTTTGCGTAAATATTTCAATCATAAGTGACATTATGAAATAATTGGTTAGTCAAAAAAAATGTCTAGCTAATAGTAAAAATAAGGATAGCTTTATAAAATTATTGCGCAAAGAGTTAATAGATAATGACTTTAACGTTAAAATATGCAGAGAAGACGCCGATACTACAATCGTTAAAACTGCTATTGATTTGAAAACTGAAAACAATCAAGTTATAATAGTTGGTGAAGACATTGACCTTTTGGTTATAATGACTCAACTAGCATGGAATCATCATAAAAAAATCTATTTTTACAAACCTAAAATTAAAAAAATAATTGACAAAAATTATGATGAAAATATAATTATCTGCAATTCCACCTACTGAAGAGCTAATAGAAAAACATGGTTTAAAAGTATATTTCCAAGTCCAAAAATGGTTAGGTTCTGAGGAAGATCAGTAACAATTCGCAAGGCTTAAAACTGAGAATGGCTTAATGTCTGATGTTATGAGTGAAAGTAATACCTTTCCTAAAAATGTACCAAGTGATATTTCTTGTAAATATAAGAAAGGCTGTAAAAATAACTAGTGTACTTGAAGAAAACTGAATATATAATATTCTGTTCTATGTGTCTATTGTAAAGGAAATAATTGTGCCAATGCTTCTTCTACCTTTGATGAATCGGCTATCGATGAGGAATGCGGTGAAATTAAGGCATATTACGGTAATAAAATTAATAAAGTATATTTCATTTTGTTTCGATGAAAATTGGGTGAAAAAAGGAGAAGAAAGAAGAAAGTATATTTTTGAGAATTGTAAAAATGCACCTTTTTTGGAAATAAAAAAACGCACTTTTTTTTAAAATTGAAAAAAAAATGAACTCTCTCCCCTAAAAGTACGTACAATCGAAAAGAAAAAAATGGCGTACCATGCCTCCTTGATAATTGACGAAGAATTAAAAATTTTATTTCGTCCGCCATCTTTGACCGTTCTATTTGGCATACGGTGTCCCGGATTGGTGCATAATATTTGACCATAAATGAGTTTTATTCTTGCCAACTTTGGTGAAATTACTCCTTCATATAGAAAAGACATTCAATTTTGATTCTTTCGGCCACTTGTGGTGTTTTCTATTTTCTTCCAAGATGGCGGATTGACATATACATATCGGACAGATCTATATTTTTTTAAAATTTTATTCCAAATAAGCCAGTATTTTTAAAATTCCTATCCGATTACTAGTACAAAATATATTAAGCAGATAAGTTGAAAATCCGTGAAAGCGCGTCAAAAGGTGCATATAACTTTTGACGCACAAGGGGTTTTTTGGGCGCAAATATTTTTTTCGTCTAAATGTTCTGAACTAGATTTACTTGCAATCAGAATGTCGTCTAAATAGACGAAAATGAAGGGCAAACCTACTAAAACTTCGTTCATGAAACGTTGGAAAGTTTGACCGGCGTTACGTAAGCCGAAAAGCATACGCTCAAATTCAAACAAACCGAACGGCGTAGTAATCGCTGTTTTAAAAACGTCACTTTTTGCGACAGCTATTTGTTGACAAGCAGAAGAAGAAGAAGGTAGCATTGAATTCATTCTGAGCTATCTTAAATTTAATATTATCCAACCTACGTGGTCGTGAAAAAGGTAAATGACCTTCTGTTATAATATGATGCTCTAAATAACTTGGGAGAATGCAAAGAACCATCGTTAGAAAATAAATATGTTGATGAACTAGTTACATTGTCGATTCAACATTTATGTTTCAAATCAACAATTAAACCAAAATGAGTTAAAAAGTCAGTCTCAATAATGGAGACATTAATATCTGCTATATTAAAAACGAAAGAAAATAACCTACGTAAGTTTAAATCAATTTTCAAAAAATTCTTTCCGAAGGTATTTATAATTGAACCATTAGCAGCTGTCAGTACAACATCGGGGTTCTATTTAGTATCTGTTAACAGATTCCGAGGTACTATCGATAAATCAGCGCCTGTGTCAATGGGAAATTCTAAGTTATTAGCATTATCAAATATAAAAAGACGACGTTTACTATTTGAAATATTAACGTCAGTTGTCAAAATATCATTGATTGTCGGCTTTGACATCTTTGGCGAAAGTGCACCAATCTCCGAGACATTTAAATGCTTTACGACCATAAAGTTGATGGTAATAGCAAACTTTAGCATTAGAAGGATTATATGTAACGTCGGTACCACTTCGACTATTAGAACGGGGCCTTGAGCCACTGCGATTTCCGGAGTCGAGGCGACTTCTGCAACTATCGCAATAAGTGCAAAAAACTGTAGGAGTAGTGGAAGTTATTGAAGAAACTTTAGACTCTATAGCATGCAATTGAGATGTAAAAATTTCTTGTTTGTGTAATACCTGATTCAACGTATCTTGAAAAGTTGCAATTAAATTTGACGTAGAAACTGTGGGATTAACGTTACAAATTGAATTAGAGGTAAGGGAATTCACAGAATTTTGACACGACTCCCATATTCGATCAGCAATATTCGTAACATAATTACTGTTGGGTATCACTGTATCTGACATGACTGGTTGATCGTCTAAGAAAATATTCTCCGTAGGAGGTGCCATTTAAAAAATGATTGATTTGATTGATCAATTGTTCTCAAAACGAAAGAAATATGGAAACACAACTCACTTACTTAATAATAAATCGATGATGTGATAAATTCCATGATATTCAATCAATCCAAATCAAAATCCAAATCCAAATATAGATGCACCATAAATTCAAAAAAGGCTTCGGAAAATCAATTTAAAAACTTCGAGTTGGAATTATTTATTTATTTATAAATGCTGCATCGGGATCATCAAAGGAATATCAAGGGAATACCAATCCATAACTTCAAAACATTGCAAACGTATATTTTAGGAGAATTGGATCTCGCGTCGAAGACGTATATAATAAAAGAACTGCGTCTTCAGCTTTCCAATCCAATAATTTATAATATATCTTCTGTCCAGGTTACCAAATATAGATTCAGGAGGTATACGTGAAAAACCACCAATTTATAACTTCCGTCGGGATCACCAATTTATAGCCTTAATATTGCTATATTAAAATATCATATTGGATTGTAAAAGGTTTATTTTGTATTATATTTTAAAATATTAACATTTGGTGTATCTTGTTAATAATAATAATTTTTTTGTTATATTTGAATACATAAGAATCAACAATAAAATTTCAGGTGGAATGTTGTCGCCGAAAAAAATCAAATCGACTGCCCTATATTTGAGCTAAAAATTTTCAAGTAAATTTCATTTAATAGCTCAGGACAGTCAATTTTGTTGGTTAAAAGTTTATGTAAAAAGAGTACAGCAAAGTATGCTCGTCGTAACGCTAATTCGTTTAAGTTAAATCTAGCCCACAATTCAGATTGCAGTGTACCAACAGCTGGATAAATACCATCAGACTTATAAGAAAGGTATTTAGCATGCTTCCTCTGAACTTTTTCTAAGTTAGAAATATGAGTTTCATAGTTTGGGCTCCAGACTGAAGTTTATTCTAGTTTAGACCTGACAAGGGCATTAAACAGCAAAATCTTTAAAATGCCTTGAGAATAAAAGTTAGTGTGGAATCAAAGATAACACCCAAGTTCTTGAATTCGGAACATCTGGTAATGGCTTCACTACCTATATTATACGAAAAAGTTATTGGGTTAGTTTTCCTTGTGAAGGACAAGGCATTACATTTCGATATATTTAACAGTAACTTATTAGTATTACACCTGTGCTGGATGATGAAATGAAAACAATTAATGAAATTAATTGTTTACTAGGTCAAATCCAGTACAGCTCAAAATATTATGTATTAGTTATTATTTGTATATACGTAAATACTAGGTAAGCACTCAAGCAATTTAGGTTAGCATTAGAATAAGTTTAATGTAGAGATTCTAGTCAACTCTCATCGAGGGTACACGTAGTTTTAAGTACTTTTTCAATATATTTTCTTTAATTCATACGATTACACTATGGCAAAATTCCTTGAAATAAAAATGTTTCTCGCTTGCCGAAAGTCATGCAGCAATAAAAATAAAATTTCGAGTTTACTCCATTCTCCAAGAAAAAACACGCTAACCAGGGGACTTAAATTAGTACAGTTATGACCGCCTATATGTCCTCAATCGATTAAAAAAAATTCATGTTTATAAGTTAATTAGTTTCGAAGTTATCGCGTGGTATGTGTAAAAAAACACAAATATAACATTTTGACAAATTATTGACATTTTTCGAGATAAAAAATGTCTGACCCCCCAAAAGATGTCGTAATTAGTCATTTCACATGCACAAGGACCCAACCAATGATCTTGTATAGGTTTCATGTGGTTATACCTTTAAAAAAAACCGTTTTTACTCCACTATAAGCAATAATACTGGAGAAAAAAAAATGTTTTTCTTGTTTAGGTGTTGCTATAGTATATTCGCACTATATGTATTAGAAACAATGAAATTATGGCCGAAAATAATAACTATTTATCTTTCCAATCTCTCTTTGGAGATAACGACTTAAAAGTAAAAAGCTGAAATATACATGCTTCTAGAATAGTAATTCTATATTTTGGGTTTATTATAAATTATAATTCAATTTCGTACTTACTATTATTGTTATCAATGGAAATTTGGGACCTTGAAATCCACTCAAATTGTACCAAAATGAATCAGAAAACAATAATCAGCATTAGAAAATATTATTTACACGACATAATTTCAACACAAAACATTGATATTTTATTTAAACAATAAGTTTAAGCATTTGTTTTTGGAGTACCTAAATACAATAGATTCTTTTCTATTTTTTATATACTAATTTATATATTAATAGTGTCTGTAATATCACCAAACAGAATTGTGCTGTGATCAATACCAGTGACATTAACTGAGAAAATGAAATATCTTACTATTTTTGCTTTGGTATTTTGTTTGGGTCGAGCGGACAAGGAAGTAGAAATAATTGGTACTGATTTAAAATATGCAAATTTTGATCTAGATAATTTGGAACTCAATTTGACCAATGAATTTTTCGATGAATTTAAACAAGAATTGGAAAATCCTAATGCAAGGTAAGATTGCAAATGATAAGAAGTAAGTATATGCCCTTATTATACTCTTCGCAAAAACGAAGAGTATATTGGATTTGATCGGTTCATTTCTAACACCGTAAATATCGCTCGTAGAGAAAAAAAATTCATATCATTGTGTTAGTGAACGAATTCTGAACAACTTTCAAAATGTACGTCTGTCTGTCCGTCACGTTTCTTGTAAGCACGATAACTTAAGAAAGAAAAGTCCGATTGTATTGAAATTTGGAAAATGAATCAGTAAATAAGAAAGTTATTAATCATTTAATTAAAAAAAAATTATTTTCTTAATTTTTGTCGCTTTTACTCAAATAGAAATCTTGTGAAATATTATTTCTACAATATTTTTTTTTTGTTTTTACATTTTACTAATAAATATTTCATAACAATATATCTAATGCGTTAAAATAAGATATATACTACAGATATTCAACTATTGTAGTAATGTTTGATGGTCCAGTTAAGTGGCTAAAGTTTTGCCTTGCAATCCAAAGATCGGGTGTTCGGATGTCCCTTTTCTCATTTTTTTTTTCATATATTTTTTTCACAACAAAGTTGGTATCAGAAAATTTGGGATGTCCAAAAACTAACATTATTTACAAGAAAACTACGAAGAGTATCCTTATATAAAAAGCTCAGGAAGTTGGCGAAGAGTACGTTTTTTAGCTTGTTTGTATCTGTATCAGGGTTTCCACTCGTCCCGATTTCGTCGAGATAGTCCGAATTTTTAGGGCACTGTCCCGGGTCCCGACTGGTTGAGCTTATGTCCCGATTTTTACCATATATGTGAGGTAGAAGAGCAGGGTTCGATGTACCATAATCGAGGTTCAGAGCGTCGAGAGTTATTTACTTGCCATTCGTCCATCGCCATTTGTTTGCGGGCGAAACATGTTCTTCTAATTCTTACGTAGAAAGAGTGTTTTTCAATGTGTCCATGAAGTGGAGTTCTGTAAGAATTTAATAAGGATTTCTAAGGGCATCCATTGAAAAGTATTAATAAGGATTTACAAGTATTAATTTGAAAAGGTTTCATGAGATTTAAATAGAAGTAAAACTAAAAAAGGTTTAATCAGGAAGATTCAGGAAGAGTTTTTTTTGTGGCACTGTGGAACTAGTCCAATCAGCCAGTCGGGAAGAGTTTTATAATGTTTTATATGAAATCAGTACATAGTTTTTATAGATTTTATAAATTTAAAGGGTCGTAGTTTAGTTTATATAAGAATTTAATAAGGATTTATGAGGACACCTATCAAATAAGTATTTATTAATAAGGATTTACAACCATTAATTTGATAAGTTTTCATGGTAGTAAAACTAATGTTTCATCGGGCAAACGAAGGTTGAATTTTATAAGACATAATTAGTAAAGTCTATTCGCTGATAGAAGCTCGGTCGTATAGTGTAAGGAATATCGTCCGGAGCTATATCCTTCCTTGTCTTTATTGGAATATTGTTTGTAACCTAATTTGTAACGTAAGTTTTAATAGTAAAAATTAGCAAAAAATTTAAAAGTTGCAAACTTTAAAATGCTATATCTCGGTCACTATTAAATGTAAACATTTTTACAAAATCTCATTTTAACAGAGAAAACCCCAGCTTTTTTATGCAGTATTGTCTATGGCTAAATGTACCCGAAAAAAAGTTACAAGCTAAAATTTAAAAAAAAAAATAAAAAAGTGCATTTTTTTCGTTCATTTTTTTTTGTTTTTTGGACGTATTTTTGTAAAAAAAAAATTTTTGACTTCTGAAGTACTTACAAGAAATGTTCGCTTTTCATTTTTACATCACTTTGTCGAAAATATACCGGGTGTTCCATTTGAAAAAAATGAGATAATTCAATTTAAAAATTTCTAAATTTAAAAATAATTTTTTGCTACCCTGTACATTTGTAGGAAGTAAAAATTGTTCAAGAACATTAATTAGATGTCCCGTAACTAGTATTCACATACGTTTTTCTTAAAACCCGTAATTGAGACTTTGGTGATTTTTCAATATGTATCTACCTGCAGATGGCTTATTTCAACAAAAAAATTAATTACATTCAAGTAGTTGGGAGATAGTCAATAATAATATAGGTATGAATAGAGTCTAGAAACAGAGTGTCATTTCGATTGGAACTTTTCTATTGACGTGTTTATAGGAAAAATGCATAGTTTTCGAGCAAAACTCAAAAATGTGAAAGTGGACCTTTTTACTTCGATCTCAAAAACGCACCCCTTCAAATGGTACTCCGCGTTTTTTTGAGGTCAATTAAAAACAAGAAACAATAAAAAACCTTTAACGTTTTAGTTCCTTTCTAATACATATACAATAGACTAAATCTGTAGCACAGATCTCTTAAAAAAGAATTGAAAAGTTCGAGGACTTTTTGAAATTTACCTTTTGATGACTGGCAATCAATGTATTTCCAACAGGATGGTTGTCCAAATGTCCAGCCCATTATTTTAACATTGTTTTTAATTGGTTAAATCGCAAATTTGGAGATAATTGGATTGAAAGAACTGGTCCAGTTCTATAACCGCCAAAGAGCCATGACTACAATTTCAGATTTTATTGTATTACATTCTTAGCGATTCAAAAAATCCGTAACAGTTATAAGAAGCTACGACATAGAATTGAATTATATGGTGAAAGGGGTGCTGGGTTAATCGACATTTGAAACATTAAATTAATTAATTTATTATTTTGCTCTATTCTCCGATTTTAAGAACACACTGTGTTAATATTGGGATATTAATTAAAAAACAAGCAAAACATTTTATTCCTTTAGAATTTTCTTGTAATATAATAATTAATAATTTGTTTGCTCTATATCTCGATTTTAAGAACACACTCTATTATTATTGAAGTGTTAATTACAAATTTGTCCGTTATAAGTCAAAAATGTTTTTTTAGGCATTTTTTTGGGTAAGCTAAAAATAAAAAAATGTTCTCTCGTGTAAACTCAATCCAGCAACTTACTATATATGTTAGATCACGGTTTACATGAATGACTTTTTAAAAACTTTTATTTAGTTACATGGAGCCAACGTTGGCTCTTGGAGAAGGAATATAATAATAAATTAGAAGTGTTGCATTCTAACTGAGTTTAATAACTGATTCAACAAAGCGTGTTTAGTCATATTTATAACATACAGAACCTGAGTAAGCAAAATATATAACAAAGGAATTGCAGTTCTGCAGTCTGCACAAGTTATGAGAAACAAAGGTGTAATATGATATCTTGAAGATAAGCAATTAATAAGAGAAGCTGTTATCGTGAAATACGATATACCTGTGAAGGTTTATTATGGCTAAGTCGCAATAAGATAGCGTGTAATATTATATAACAACTTCCCCCTTAATAAAAAAGTTGATGTTATGCAGCAACTTTTGAAAATTGTTAAAACGTTAAATGAGTATAATGCAAAAATAAATTGAAACAATGTTGAATGAATACAAAGCAAAATAATAAAAAATGTAAAAGTTAAAATTGGTAAGCGATAATAAAACATTACATAACGTAATAAGGATAAAATACAATAGTCTAAATTAATAGACAAGGGTAAAACTCCACATGAAAGTCTATGTTAACTCGATGTCCTCTTCTTCTTGAGGTCTAATACCGGGTCGCTTTCTTGGAGGGATCAGTCTAGGAAATTTGGTAAATACTCTGCTTCGCTCTGAAGGAGGTGAAGGAGGGTTATCCGTTGAGGGTTGGATTCGCAATGCTCCACATCTTCTTCTTCTGCATTTACAAGTTATGTAAAGTAGAACTAATAGGATGATGAGAGTGATTATGAAGTATGTGAACCAAGATACATGTTTGGTCACAAAAGGTTCGTTTATGAGGTCGTCTAGGTCTTTGGAATATTGCTCTAGTTTGTTTTTAGCAATATCTAAATCTTCTACGTCGAGACTGTTTAATTTAAGCGGTTTTAATTTTGGGATTTCGATTTTGTCGGGCATGTGATTGCAGCATTCAAAAGGAATTTGGATTGGATGTGAATTGTCCTTAATTTCGGAAAAGTCTTTAGCACTGGCTTGTATTCGAGTAATGCCTGCATAGGCGTAACATCCTGGTTGTAGTTTTATGATGGAATTTTTGTTAATTAGCTCTGTTATGGATTCTCTCTTCGGGCAGTTGATGGTAATGTGAAGTGGTTCGGAATTAATTACTAGCCATGTGTTGTCTTCAAGTTCTTGGACGTTGTATCCTTGACTAATGATGAAGGAAGTTTGACAATTTTCTGGGAGTTTCGGCAATGGTTTTAATATTCTAGCTTCACAAATGGCATTTTGGTCGATAGGGTAAGCAAACAGGTTCGAACATAGTTTGGTTCCAAAATAAAGAGGTTTGCATTCTTTCAAATTTTGTATAGGTATGTACATTAAAGAATCATCGTCTCTCGCGATAAACTTTTGTGAAATAGATAAAAAGTTATGTAGACCAGTTCTGTTATCAAGTATAGGTATAGGGTACAGACGAAAGGTGTTGTAATTTTGAGGTTCAATGAGAGGTATTGTTAAAACAAATATTAAGTTAGAATCTAGTTGAAAAGCTTTTAGTTCAATAATATCCAGATATTGAGCAACTGCTGATAGTTTAATTGGAAGAGGTAAATTGTTCCTTCGCAAACTCTGTGAAATCTCTTGTAACGCCGTTACTAAGTGATCAGGTGTTATGATTGATGAATGAATAATTCCTAATCTGGCGAATGTTATTGAATTTAAAATATCGTTTAGATTGTCTTCGATATACAAATAGCTGGCCATTAGTTGTTCGGAAATGTATAGAAATTTTAGTTTTATTTCGGCAGCTTGGATCGTTTGAGTCATGGTTTGAATCGTGTGCTCGATTTCTTTGATATCTTTGTTAAATGTTTCCTCATCAATTTGTAATTTTTGTATAGTTGAGTTGAAATTTTTGATAACAGAAGTTGTAACTGAGATTTGATTTTTGATTAAGTTTTCTAATTGATGTTCATCATTATTTAATTTGTTTATACAGTTAGTGTAGTACTCGCCATCTTCGGCGTCTAAGTTTCCGGTAATTGATTTGAATATTGTTCCGAAACCGTTAAGTATTCCGCGTTTATATCTCTTTGTATCTGAAAAGACTTCGTCAAATTTCGTTTTTATCGAACTAGCTATTTGCATTAAAAGGTTAAACTCTGTTTTAACTTCGCTTCTAAACAGGATTGATTTTTGGTCAGCACCATCGAGGGTGTTCAAGATTCTGTCTAAATTATTTTGATTTTTGTCAAAAGCTAGTTTAAGGGATGAAATATTTTTATGCACTAGCAGAGTCCATTTGTCATTTGTCACCACGATGTCCGTGTCTTGGTGATAGTATACACCAACAGTGTTATTGATCGGGGTAATTTTGTACTGACAGAGTGCTGATCCGAACAGCAGGAGAAACCTGAAAATAAATTTAATTTTCAGTATATGGTTTCATTCTATCAAAATTTACTTTAGTTTCTTGTTTTGTTTCGAGATTTAATAGGGTAGCAGAATTTTGAAAAATTTCTTTTATTTTAAAGGGACCGTTAAATTTGTTTTGTAGTTTGTTCTTAATTTGTGATTCTTTTACATAAACTAAGTCACCTATTTTGTATTCAGGTCGTTTTTGGGGAATATTTCTGTCGAAGCGAACTTTTGCTTTCTCTTTTTGAGATTGTGTTCGACTACGGGCTATTTTATAGTAGTGGGATATTCTATTGTTTAAATCTCTAACGTATTTAGTTATTAATTCCTTTTGGTTGTACAAAGTTTCGGGTGGTCTGTTAGATGTATGACCAAAGATAAGTTCATATGGGGTAAAACCGTGTGTTTTATTTACCGAATTGTTATAGCATATTACTGCATATGGTAAAATCGTGAAAGGATGTTCGTTTGGGTTTTCAGTTTTGTGGATTCTTATCATTTCGGCTAAAGTAGCATGAAATCTTTCTATGGATCCGTTCGATTGGGGATGTCCTACGCTTGAATAAGTTAATTTTATGTCGTAGAGGGTGCAGAGATCTTTGAGCAAGCGGTTGTCAAATTCGCCACCGTAATCGCAATGGATTCTTAATGGGGTACCATAATGTTGGAAATATAACAACAAAGTGTTTACGACAGATTTTGCGGATTTATCCGGGACTGCATATGCTTGCGTGAATTTAGTTAATTCGTCGCGAATGGTTAAAGCATAATTTCGAGTAGGGAATTCGAATAAATCGATATTGATTCTTTCGAATGGTGTTCTTGGGGTTTCTGTGACTACTAGAGGGTTATTAAGGTTTTTCCGGCATACTTTAGTTTTTTGGCAAGTTTCGCAATTTTTTATAAAATTTTCAACGTCTTTAGTTAGACCTTGCCAAGTGTATTTTTCTCTAATTCTTCGAATAGTTTCGTTTATTCCGCGGTGTAGATTATTTTTACCAAAATGATTTTGCTCCAATATAATTGGAATTTCGTCTTCGTCGGCAGTTCTGACGATATCTTGACAAATTACTACTTTTAAGTCTTTTTCCGCAAAAATGAATGATAGGATTTCAAGTATGGGGAGGTCTAAATTATTTTCGACAAAGTATGTCTTAGAGAGATCTAGAACATCTTGATTTTTAAATAGTACCAAAAATAGATGTTCAATTACAGATTCGATATCAAAAGGTAGAGGGATGATAAAATATCTCCTATGTCTGATTGTTTTGCTTGATACAATATTGATTTTATCGTTATGAAATTCGGGGTTTTCTTCGAATATGTCCTCGATAATTTTGTGATGTAGGTCTTGTAAGTTGTTTTGTTGGAAAAAGGTTATAATATCTTTATGTTCTCGATACAGAAGTTGTTTGTTCGAGGCTTTGATTTTCGAATAGTCAATTAAAGATGTTGTTTTATATAAGTTGGCGAAAGTTTCGAATTCTTGGGAAATTTGTTCGTCAGTGATCTCGTTATTGTCTGGGTTTTCGTCGTCGTCTGACTCTTCGTCGTTCGCGGCTAGAACCTTTGAATAGAATTTGGAACATTCAGAAAAATGATTAATTTTGATTCTGGAAAGTGCATCCGCGTTCTTATTGATTTTGCCGGGTTTATAAATTATTTCGTAAATCGTACTCTTCTAATTTGAGTCGCCAACGAGCCAGTCTACTTCCTGGATCTTTTATAGAGAATAGCCAGGTGAGTGGTCTGTGGTCGGTGACAAGTTTGAACTTTCTACCGTACAGGTATGGTCTAAAGTGCTTTACACTCCATACTATGGATAAAAGCTCGCGTTCAATCGTTGAATATTTAGTTTCTGCACTGCACAAGGTTCTAGAAGCATAGGCAATGGGTAAATCTTTGCCAATGGGCCCCTGGCTCAGCACTGAGCCGACGGCAAATGCGCTCGCATCAGTGGTTAGAACGAAAGGTTCATCAAAATTAGGGTAGATTAATATCGGAGTTGTCGTTAATGTTTGTTTCAAATCTTGAAAAGATTTTATACAATCATTGTCGAAGAGAAATGGTATGTCTTTCTGTAAGAGTTTTGTTAAAGGCTTGGTAATCTTGGAGAAATTGGGGATAAAGCGCCTATAGTATCCGGCTAAGCCTAGAAATGATTTAATTTCTTTTTGATTTTTTGGTTGAGGGAAATTTAGAATGGCGTCAACTTTCGAAGGATTCGGTTTTACGCCGTCTTTTGTAATGAGATGTCCTAAATAAGCGACTTCTTTGCGGAGAAACTCGCATTTGTCGGGTTGAATTTTTAGATTGGCTTTCTGTAATCGTTTGAAAACTTCCGTTAATCGAGAAATATGCTCGTGAATAGTAGGTGAGTAAACAATAATATCGTCCATATAGACGAGACATCGTTCATTTTGGATACCTAATAAAATGTTATCCATCACTCTTTGAAATGTTGATGGAGCATTCTTAAGTCCAAAAGGCATTCTTACGAATTCAAAATGACCATTTTCAACTGTGAAAGCAGTTTTTTGAATATCTTTCGCATCAATCTCGATTTGGTGAAATCCGGAGGCTAAGTCCAAAGTTGTAAAATATTGACATTTGCCTAATTGATCGAGGAGGTCGGAAATATTGGGTAGCGGGTATTTATCGTCAATAGTCAGTTCGTTGAGTTTTCTGTAGTCCACTACAACTCGCCATTTTTGTTTACCGGAGGCGTCGAGTTTTTTAGGTACAACCCAAACCGGAGAGGACCAGGGAGAAATCGAAGGTCTAATGATGCCTTGATCAAGCATATTAGAGACTTGTGTTTTGACTTCCTCTTTATGAATATGAGGGTAGCGATATGATTTTGTAAAAACCGGTTTTGAATCGTTCGTGTCAATGGAATGCTTAATTTCGTTAGTAAAAGTTAAATTGTCTCCTTCCAAATAGAATATATCTTGAAAGTCTAAACAAAGCTGCGTTACTATTTCGGCCTCTTCTTCGTTTAGATGATCCAAGCGCAATTCGTTCCTAATTTCGAAGGATCTGTCCGTCTGTAGGTGTGAGTCAGAATTTTGAGTGTTTAAATTGAAAATTGATTTGAATTTTTGTACTGGTTCTAGTTTAAGGTTAGAGAAATTTATAGTTTTCGGTATTGCGTTAGCGTTCACGATCGAAGTTAGAAATTCTCCGTTGCTGTCGATTTTTACGAGGGCGTTTGGTAGGCGTACCTTTTCAATTTCTTGGGCTAACAGTATAGCCTCGGTATTTTGCAGATTGCATTTTAATTTACAAATTTTTTCCATGCGAGGTTCAATAGAAATTAAATTTTTGATGTTGCTTAAATTTGAATTTTTTGTATCGGAATTGATAGTTGGTTGTAAAGGTAAATTTACCGTAGTTTCTTCCGTAACCTTAAATAATGGTACGGTTTTAAAATTTGTGACTAGTTGTTTATTTTTAAAATCTACTCGGCATTCGTAATGTTCTAAAAAGTCTGCGCCTAGTAGTCCATCAAAATCTATATCTAGATTATAGATATAAACCTTGTGTGACTCGTCTGAGAATGGGATTAGAACAGATTCGTTGATATAAATTTTTTGATCAGTAATACCCTGTATAATTACATTTTCGGGAGATCTACGTCTATAATTTTCAGCTGTTTTAGGTTTAAAAATTGATATACCTGCGCCTGTATCAATAAGAATTTTAAATTTGCCAGTTGCGTCTTTGATGTAATAAAGATTTTTTGAATTTACGGTTAATAAGGTGTGAGAAAGCGTATTTACATGAACGTTTGTTCTGGGAAGTTCAGCATTGGATCGAAACCGTCGTTGAGATTCATTGTTTGTATTTGGTTTGATATTTGGTCGAATTGGTCCATTTGTTGTGTTGGAGTATCCGCGGGGTACTCCGGATCTAAGCGAAAATCCTGAGGATTAGCAGTATAATCCTCCTGTAGTGTTTGAGAATTAGCAGTATAATTCTCGTACTGCTCATATTGAGAATTAGCCGTATAATTGTCTGAAAAGTTTTGAGTGTTGCCTGAATCGTAATTTTCACAACTAACATTTTGATAATCGGGCGAGTAGTCATTATATTGATTATAGTTACATTGATTGTCATAATTGTCATAAGGTTCGTAATTCAAATGATGAGCTTTTTGCTGGTTAAAGCGATTAAAATTTGGGTTAGGTTGGATAGCTGATGGTCGCTGTTGCATAAAATTAGGGTTCGGCCTTATGGCTGAGGGCCTGTTTTGCTGTGATTGATTTGGCTGATTATTTTGAGGGAATGTCCTCTGACTAAATTGATTATTACTAGGTTGTGCGAAGTTTTGATGAGAAAAATTTTGTGAGTTTGGGTTTCCTTGGAAACTTGGTCTCTGGAAGTTTTGAGACTGTTGCCTTGTGCGGCATTCGCTTATTACATGTCCATTCCGTTTACAGAAGGAGCAAAACTTTTGTTGCAAATTGGGACCTTGTGGTCGCTTTTGTTGAATTACTGGATTTTTGACTGGACTATTTTTTGGGAATTTTTGCTGTTCAAAATAAGAGAGTTGTAGCTCTCTACGAATTCTAATAATCGCGTTCATTATAGAAGGAGGGTTACTGGCACGTATTATTCTGCCTAGATTTGGTTCTAGACCCGTTAACAAATTATTTAATGTCATAGTTTCAATCAGGTTTGTTTGCGCGGTTCTTTGCTCCGAAGTTAAATTTTGTTTTTGCACTGCAGCGTGCATTTTCGCATTGTGCGTTTGTAAACGCGAAACAAATGTTAAGGCGGATTCACTAGGTAATTGGTGAATTCGTTGTAGGTCCTGAATTAGGGACGTTAAATCTCGGGAGTCTCCGAAGTGAGTTTCTAGTAGTGCCTTTATTTCTGGCCATGTGCTAGGGTTGCGTGAATTTATAAGTTCGGCGGCTCTGCCTTTTAATTTATTTTTGATGTGCATGGTTAATAGAATTTTTTGGTCATGAATTGCCATACTTTGTGCACAGGAACACGAGTTTAGGAATGTCTGTAAATTTATGGCGTTGCCATCGAATTCTGGTATTAGTGAAAAAATTTCAGAGAGCTTGTAAGGCTCAATTTGTTGTGGTTGTTGTTGTTGTTGTTCGGCTGGTGCCGGTGGCACTGGTTGAACAGTCTCTGGTTGAGCTCTATCAGGCATTTTGCTTTTTTATTTAGAGATCTTTGAACTAAAATTGGTTACGTATCAGCAGTATGATACGGAAATTAAATTAAAATTAGCTTGTTTTGTTATGTCGTAAATGAATTGTGTATTAACTGTATAATACACAGTCGTTTCGTGAATACGAAAATAAATAACTTAAAATTAAAATTGTTGCGTTGTAGCTTGTATAGGATTTGTTTGATAACAGAATTGGCTTTGTTTGCCGAGTGTATTAGCGGTATAATACACGTAAATAATTGTGATAAATAATATTTGTAAAAATGAAAAGAAATAACGAGATGATTCTTAAAATGACTTACGTTAATTTCATCTCCATGAGTAGGTTCTTCGTCCGTCAAGGGATTGGGATCCGCCACCACCAGTGAGGAAGGTCTCCTTGTTCTTGCAGATATACACGCACTAGTTAGGCACCTTCTGCAGATGTTGTCCTTGTTCTTTTGCGCTTCACTACCAGTTAGGCTTCTTGTTCTGATGATGTTTACGGATCCTACCGACTGCGCCAATGTTAGATCACGGTTTACATGAATGACTTTTTAAAAACTTTTATTTAGTTACATGGAGCCAACGTTGGCTCTTGGAGAAGGAATATAATAATAAATTAGAAGTGTTGCATTCTAACTGAGTTTAATAACTGATTCAACAAAGCGTGTTTAGTCATATTTATAACATACAGAACCTGAGTAAGCAAAATATATAACAAAGGAATTGCAGTTCTGCAGTCTGCACAAGTTATGAGAAACAAAGGTGTAATATGATATCTTGAAGATAAGCAATTAATAAGAGAAGCTGTTATCGTGAAATACGATATACCTGTGAAGGTTTATTATGGCTAAGTCGCAATAAGATAGCGTGTAATATTATATAACATATATATATATATAAATTTTTAGAAACTAATAAATTTCTAAAAAAACTTAACTTTTCATAGTTTTGATAGTCTTCACCATATTTTAGAACTGGTGTAATTACAGCAGTCATAAATGATTACGCTGACAGAATTCTCGAAAATATACAACACCTAATAATTCGCAGTGGACTTGATCCTGTCGAATTGCCCGACCAAGAGTTAAAGGTAGGAGTCAATATCGAAATTTTAATTTTGTATAACCTCACAACTAAAATTTTTCAATTTTGAGTTTCTTTAAATCATATTTTCAGCTGTTTCCAACTGGAAAAATCACCTTGTCAGAAGGATGGTTACAGGATATTTCTACAGTATCAAGAAATAATGACGTAACCATTAGTTACAGTTCTTCCACAAAAAACTTGGAGATTGTTGTTCCTATTAAGTTTGACGTGTTGATGGTAGGTACAATAAAATCATAATATTGAAACAAATTTCACACAAAAAATTTGCACAAAGAAAAATTTTATTCAAATTGTAAAAAAATACACTCCGACTTAGTTTAAAAAAATGACAGCAACATTTAGTACAGTAACTAGAGGTTTTGTCAGATGTCCGATGAATTTCTTTCACACAATTTAATAGTAAATGCATCAAAGAAAAGTTTATATATATGGTGACTTGATAATTTATAGTAGGTGGATGTGCCTCCCCTTTTCAGGGGTGGCACTTAAAATGAACATTGGAGCTGAGAAAAAAATCAAGTTTTTAGGAAGAATTTGCTCGATGCAACTTTTCATATAAATTGATAGTCTTTATGCTATAACGACCTGAAATTTGCGATTTTAGCTTAGAGGTATTTCAAAACGGGTTTCATCAAATAACTCGAAAAGTATTACATTTGGCGAAAAAACGTTAGAGACGAATAATAAAGCTACTAAATTGAAAATGAATTTCTTGTTTCCTAATTTCTATAGAATTAATGGTTTCGGAGATCTGGAAGTATAAAGAAGATGTCCGTACGTTTATAAAACGAGTTGTTAAATATCTCAGAAACTATGGCACTTAGGCCAAAAATGCTAACGACGAAAATAAAATATTTTTATGTGTTTACACCTCTTAGTAAACATTTAAATTTAAAGATGGCGTCACCTCTAGGTACTGTACTAATTGCGCAAACAAATTATATATTTTTAGAGTAATAATCTGACACAATATTAAACAATTTTACTAAAAAAATGTAACAAGACTTTTTCCGCACGTTGTTGGGCAAAATTTGCCTAAAGGGTTTTTTCTGTGTAGCTTTGTTAGTTTAACAAATTTATATTATATTTCTTCTTTAGTTTACCTATCGTTATCATACCAAGGTATTGCTTCTTAGTATTTCCGGAGGAGCACAAGGGAAAGTTAACAATGTCAAAGCCAACGTAGTTCTTTCCTTTAATTTCAACGAATATCAAGCTTCTTTGGACAAATTTGACATTAGAGATACAGGGTAAGTAGAAATATAAATAAATTACCACATGACATTTTAAGTTTTTTTAACAAGTAGAACATTTTATAATATTACAAATATTTACAAGGCCATATACAACGGCTCCCGCAACCAGTTGTGCACCCGCAAAATATGTTATTTAGGACGGATTCTGGAGCAACTGGGTCCGTGCTTGTGACGGGGGTAAGGAAGCCATCCGACGCCCTCATCCATCCCCAAACAATAATTCGTCCTTTGTAGTTTAAAAAATGTGACACAATCTTGTCTAACTAAGCACAGTACAAAACATAAGTTAATGTAAACAGGCATATATTGATACAAACGTGCAAATGAACTCTAAGGGAGTGTTGGCGAGCAGCCCCTCTGGTGGGTATATGTGCCGAAAAATCAGGCTTTGGCTTTGTCGAGGCTTTAACAAAGGCCTGGTGTCGTACCTGGTTCAGGTCTGCTCCTTGTGAGGCCTGGTACAATGCCAAAAAAAGCTGCTCTCCTGCATTAGGTACCATGTCCTGTGTTGCTGAGGTATCACAGAAGACCTTGTAGATGTCTGTGACCTGATCCTCGGCCTTCAAAAATACTTTCACCATACCTCTCATGCTCTTGTTGCAAATAGCGGAGGTATTATCACAACCGCTGAACGAATGGAGCAACAGAATGGTCTTCGCAAATGGCTCCTCAGCAACACAGGACATGGTAGCTGATGCAGGAGAGCAGCTTTTTTTGGCATTGTACCAGGCCCCACAAGGAGCAGACCAGAACCAGGTACGACACCAGGCCTTTGTTAAAGCCTCAACAAAGCCAAAGCCTAATTTTGCAGCACTTCCACCCACCAGATGGGCTGCTCGCCAACACTCCTTTAGAGTTCATTTGCAGGTTTGTATCAATATATGCTTGTTTACATTAACTTATGTTTTATATTGTGCATAGACAAGATTGTGTCACATTTTTTTAAACTACAAAGGACGAATTATTATTTGCAGATTCAGCTATGGCTATATGGAGATCAGCAGCACGAGCCTACTGCTTGGGGATGGATGAGGGGGTCAAATGGCTTCCTTCCCACAAGCACGGACCCAGTTGTGCCAAAATTCGTCCCAAATAACACATTTTGCGGGTATACAACTGGTTGCGGGAGCCGCAAAGCAAGCATACCCTGCTCGCTTGTGTGCAGCAGTTGCCGCACTTCGTGTACCAACGGCCCTCCAATCGTCAGCATCAACGGCGACGACGATGATGATGATTTTGACGATAAACTCGAACAATTACTTAATATGACCTTTTAAATACTTGTAATATTATAAAATTTTCTACTTGTTAAGCATTATCTCCCACAATACACAGTTTTTCCAGCTATCCGCATTTTCAAACTCACGTACACCCTTAACTACTGCCGCTAGCGAAAAAATGAATAGAATCTTTTTTGTAGACAATTTAATTTATTTTCATTTTGTATAGGATGACCTTTTCGCTACGAAGCTTAGTTTTCAAGATAATAACGAAAAACCTACAAACCTACAAACCGACTCTTTTCACCCCCCTCCCGCCTAACGCATGACTGGGGACTTTTGGTATGTTGCTCCTAAGGGTCAACCCTACAACATAAAATAATAATCCGTTGAGCACTATTTATTTCCGAATTGGGGGATTTTTTAGTTTTCGTTTCCTGTACTAATAGGACTATTTGGAATACGTCTATTTCATTAGTAATATTTATTTTGCTGTTTTTAATTCCTAATATTTTTTCATTATGAAATTAAAATTTCCATAATAAACAGCAAGTAGAGTATCCTTGCTTACTATTTTTTATACAGCTATATAATTATATTTGAAATAAGGAAATTATTTTTAAACCACTTCGATGTTTTTGTGAAATTCATTTCATTCAGTCTTTTAAAATTTTTTCAAGTTACTAAAATATTTACCATCGTCTACGTTATAGTTTAAAAAAGTAACTCATAATCTCCAATATTTGTCAGTTCATTTATATAAAGTATAAAAGTAAAGGCCCTAATGGCCTAAAGGTCTTGTGGTACTCCCATCGTAATAGGTTTTGATGACGATTTACATTTATTTATCTGTTTTCGAATAGCCATTCTGGAAATTGGGACCATTTATTATTTCTTATTCTATACGCATATTTCATAATTTTCTAATTTTGCTAATAATATAGTGTGATTAACATAATCAAAAGCTTCTGATAAGTCAAAATACATAAAGCAATATTTCTTTCATCTACTGCTTTCAATAAGTGACTATTAAAACTTATTAAAATAGCTGTGGTAGTAATTTCCCTGTTCGAAATCGACGTTGTGTCGTGTTGTTAGTAGTATAATGCTTTTAGTAAGAAAATTTTGAGAGTTGTCTGCGCATGATTTCAAAGAGTTTGCAAAGGCAGATAATAAGCTAATTGGTCGATAATTTTCAATTGAACATGGATCGCCCTTCTTATACACAGGCAGGGCGGCCTACAACTAAATTTAAATCAAAGTTGTTGCCACACATTCTTAGATGTATATAGAATCAATTTCCACGAGATTTAAAATCGCAGAAATTTTTTTTTACAAGTATGTTGCACAAAAAAAAGTGGTCTAGCCTGCAGACCAGGGTAGTGTGTCATTATGTATTTGGACCCGCTGAAACCGAATAAGAAGTCAGAATTGTCAGATTGGCTCGTTTATCACCTCTAACCCCAAAGAAACACCCCTCTCCCAAAAAATGGTCTGTCCGGCAGACCATACTAGTGTATCCTTATGTATTTAGACCGTCTGCAACAGAATCCGAAGTCAGAATTGTCAGATTCGCTTCTTTTTCATCCCTAACCTCTTTCATCCTCGACCCCAAAACAAAACAAAGTGGTCTGTCCGGCGGACTATACCAGTGTAGTATCCTTATGTATTTGGACCCGCTGAAACCGAA
Source organism: Rutpela maculata (assembly GCA_936432065.2). NCBI lineage: Eukaryota > Metazoa > Arthropoda > Insecta > Coleoptera > Cerambycidae > Rutpela > Rutpela maculata. The sequence continues at coordinate 63,131,340 of OW386289.2, forward strand.
TATGAAGTCAGAATTGTCAGATTGGCTCGTTTTTCAGTTTTTCAGACCAATGTAACCTTACCAAATACATAAAGGATACACTGGTATGGTCCGCTGGACAGACCGTTTCTTTGGGGGGTGTTTTTTTGGAGTTTTTTGGTGAAAAATGAGCCAATCTGACAATTATTCTGACTTCAGATTAGATTTTAGCGGGTCCAAATGCATAAGAATGCAGTGGTTTGGCTCGAAGTCCAGAACACTTTTTTTTGGTTCGGGGGTGTTTTTTGGGGTTGAGAGTGAAAAACAAGCGAATCTGACAATTCTGACTTCGGATTCTGTTTCAGAGGGTCCAAATACATGAGGATACGCTAGTATGGTGTGCCGGAGAGACCATTTTTTTGGGGGGTGTTTCTTTGAGGTTAAGGGTGAAAAACGAGCCAATCTGACAATTCTGACTTCGGATTCGATTTCAGCGGGTCCAAATACATATGGACACACTAGTCTGGTCCACAGGTTAGACCACTTTTTTTGTGTGGCTCTGCCATTAAACAAAAAAAGTAAAATACTTGCAAAAAAAAATTTCTGCGATGCATGATTTTAGATATCGTGGAAATTGTTTCTATATACATCTAACAATGTGTTAAAAGAGAAAAAAAAAACAACTTTGATTAAAATTTGGTTGTAGGCCACCCTGCAGGTTTATAAATACAGCTATATTCAGCTTTCTTGGAGATACGTCATTAATGAAGGACTTTTTGGACTTAATGAAGGAATTTTTAGCACAAATAAAAAATTACTCTATTCTATTCTATTCTATATGTGTTAGGGGATCCAATGTAAATTGCCGCGTATGTTATCTCCTCCCGATCTCAACAACCTAAGCAAATTCAGCTAATATGCTTCTTAAATCTAGTGGTAATTAAAGGGTTGGTTTGTCCAACATATCTTAAATTACAATCCTTGTAATAAACTTTGTAATTGTACTGGAAGTTACCGAATTCAAATTAAGAACAAATATATTTTCGTTTTTAGGAAAATTAGTCTGAAATTTACTGGACATGGTTTGGTGGATTGGATTACCAACACCATGACTAGCGTCGTCACTCTGTTCTTACATCCTCTGATCATCCGCATTATCGAGTCAATCGTTAAGGGAGGAGCTGAAGCGGCTGTGGCAGCATTAAATGAAGCAATCAATAACATCCTTCACTACGACACTCTCAATTACTTGTCTTAAAATATTTTCATATGTGTTCATTAATTTGTAATAATTGTAATCAGTTCTAGAGAGGGGTTCGTGACACTGCCTCATAAGTTGCAAAGAAAACGTAGTAACTACAGTGATCGCCTCTGAAGTGGTATTCTCAGACACTAAAAGGTACGTATTGACTTGAGCATTTTTTTCCGAACGAACTGCGCCAAACTTTATCGGTCGATTGTCGGTAAATCTGATTTGCTCAAAGGTATTTAGTTGCTTGTTGGTGGTCAGTGAGTACAAGCTCTACGAATATCACGAGCTTTTCTCACAAAATGTTTGTTCGCTTCGTTTGTGCGCGCTCAGCTCGTTAGGTTCGTTCAGAGTAAAATGCTCAAGTCAATGCGTACATGATCCTCGAATACTGCATTACATTATCTGGACATGGATGAAACTGTTTATAACCATCTCCAGATGAGTCCAACATGGTTGGCGAAACTCGCGTCGACTAATTTTCTACTACTAAATTCGAATGTACTATTCAAGTGTTCTGGTGTCTGTAAAACTACTTCAAGGGCAGTAACTGTGCATACTACGCTTTTTTGCAAGCAATTGACATTACTGATTGAAAATTCATAATGCTACTATATACGGTTATAGCTCTTGGTATCTAGTTTGCTAGCAATACATGTATTAAAAAATATATGACCAAAAATCGTAAATATTCCTCTGTTGTACTTCTCCCTCTGTTTTGTATTTTATTTATTACTTGCTATTATAGTATGATAATTAGTATATGTTCTCTCGTCAGATAAGTTGTATTCTATTGACTTTTTATAATAAATAAAATTGTGTAATCATAATCAATTTCTATTTTGTTTTTAGCTTAGATGTCATAAAAATGGAAGACAATTATACAGGGTGTAATCAGTTTCATGTCATTAAAAAAATCTGGTGGTGGGGAACGACTAAACGAACAAAAAAACCTTATATAACATGGGGTCTAAAGCCCATGGTTTTAGAAAAAAAAATAAACAAAAATTTCGAAAATGTTCAGTAATATTGTTTGAGAACTTCTGGAATGTTGGGATAGGCTTTTATCTTCGCGTATGTCGGCGCCTCTAACCATCAAATACGCTAATACGGCTATATCAAAGTGTCGAGCTCCTTTGTTAGAGACCGCGCGTCGAGGAGGACACAAGTTGATAATCATCACACTTTTTTATGGCTTTTTAAAAGTAGGTAAGGTAAGGTCTTTAGCGGTGCGGTAAAGGTGAAAGACGTCGGTGTTTTCTGAGTGCTTAGTAGATCTGAAAAAAACTATACTCTCCCTTGTGCAATATTTTAGTTTCTGTGGGCACTTTGTTAAGTACACACGTCGTTGTTCTTGTATGTTGCTTTTGTTCTTTTTGAATTTTGAGCCACGTATTTACAGTTAAGATTTATTTTATTGACTTACCGTTCAAGTCGTTAAGTTCTTGATTACGTCCAGACACTATTTACTTGTTCGTTCTTTTTGTGTTGCTTTTTGGATTTTGGACCAAGTTTTTATTTTTATTTTATTTATTGACAACGTTAGTTGATAGTTTAGTGTGGTATTTTAAAACGCAGATTTTGAACGCTATGGGAGATTACACTTTCCCAGAGCTCGCGGATATGCACCTGATGTATGGAGAATGGAAATGCAGCTGCTGCGGAACAGCTTTATAACAATAATTTATTGGTAAGTTCTAGATTTATCGAATATTTTAGTTTTCGATACCTGATTGGCAATTCGTTAAATAAATCAGATTTTTCCTAACTTAAAATACACACATAATTCTTTTCTGTTATTGTATCTCAGACGTCTAACTCTTTATTTCCCAATGTTATGCAATAATTACTCATTTTTTAAGCTTTTAACCCGGAACACTCATTTAGGTTACAAACGTTAATAAACCACATTTAAATCTGATAAGTAATTAACAACAATAAATGCTCCAATATTTTGTTCTAAATTAAAAAAAAACACACATGTAAAGAAATGCTGTGTTTAAACCTCTACGCCCATCATTTGCTTGCAGTTTTGCAAAAAGAGACAACGAATTATTTACATTTTACAATCTTTGCACTTTTTTATGACAATTTAAAAGTTGTATAATTGGGAAGTACACGTCCGTTGACCCAGAAAGGCAGTGGTTCTCAAATGTTTCCTATACTAATATTCAAATTGTTAACCTAGGTCAGTTTTTTCAAAGTGCCCCTAGGGGGAAAAGTCATAAAGGTTTTTTGTTTGTCTAGTCGGTCCCCATTACAAGTTTTTTTTTATGACATGAAAGTGATTACACCCTGTATAAGTCTCAGCACTTTCATTCTATTTTTAGCTTCAACTGATGCACACTCCCCTCTATTAATTTTATTTCCACATCCATGTAGTGGAGTGAAAGTATAGTAACAGTAATCAACCTGTTTTTTTTTTTGTTCAAATAGGCCCATAGTCTGTACAATAAAGAGTGTTTGCTGTATACGAACAAATCAGATGGGATTCGGGGTTTTCTCTAAAACTATGCCAGATAGACAAAAACCAATATAGGTGTCCTGAGCTCGATTTTCGAGATACAAACAATGACGCAAACCGCGATCGTCTATCTTTTTCGACTAGCGAGCTACAGAGCGTTTTTGGAAAACTGGCATTTTCGATTGGCCTCTATATCTCAATTACCAAGTGTCGAATCGAAAATCGAGGATCACATTCTTAAGGCACTTTTTGACGAGAATCGGTTGCTGATAAGAAGGAAATTATGCATGACTCAGTTTTCGAGATGTAGATATAACTTTTTTTAAACATCCTCTAAGTTATTTCATTATACGATCACAACTTAAATTAGCTATCCAACGATGACATATTTATCTCTAGAAAAAGTGGTTAATTTTCGAAACATTTAATATATTTGTGAGGATGCCATGGGAAACTATTAACAACAACAACACTTATTATAATAACAAATAATTTTGCCAAAAATAAGAAAAACTAAACTATAATAAATGTTCGAACTGTCTTCCATTGACATCTCCAATTTAGTAATGGTGAAAAATATGATATGATTAAGTGTTTTATAGAATGCGGAGAAGATTCAGATTTAGCTTCCGAACTTTATTTTAATATGTAAGTTATAGACAGCAAAACTTTGAGCCAAAAGTGCCGCCTAAACAATATTTTTAGATATCCAGATAAGAGACTGCCAGACATAAAAATTTTCAAAAGGCTACAACAAAATTTAAAAGAGTACCTATGGATCATTTGCAAAAATATAAAATAAAGTAGGTAGAGAAGCTGTAAAAAATATTGTTTTAGAAACTGTAAGAGAAAATCTTAATATATCGTCTCGCGAAATATAGGAAAATTCAGGAATCCCAAAAACAGCTGCGTTGCATACTTAAAAAAAATATAAATTCAAACCCTACAAAATTAGGATTAGTCACCTAATCCTAATTACAGTCCAAACGACTTTCAAAGGTGTCTCGATTTTTGCCAGTGGTTTTTGCGCCAGTGCAATGAAATGCCAGGAGTTGAAGGAACAATTATATGATCAGACGAGGCCCATATAATGCGCTTATGAAAATCCGCATGTAATCTCGACAGTTAATCGTCAAGGACGATTTGGATTTGGTGTATGGTGTGATTTTATTGGATATCAAATTGTTTTGTCCGCATTTTTTGATTTTTAATTTGGAAAATAAATATAGAGTCTGATATATTTGCTATTTGATTCGCGCGTCTTAGATTAAATTTTTTGTTAAAGTATGTATCAGGGGGTTTTTTGTTAACCTTCTTATCGCCCTACGCGGTATTGAACGAAGTAAAAGGAAGCCAGGATTCGTTCGTCTTCAGTCGCAAAAGGGAGTAATCCTCGCACGCTGAATATTATATTTACAATTTTGTGCTAAACGCTTATACTAAATTTTGAACATTCTGTGTTATAAACTTTGGGTGTCGTCAAGTGTCAACATCCCAGGCCAGGAGCTCTCACCAAGAACCATCCCAAAAGACGGGCAGAGTTAAGGTAAGATTAAATCATTCTGATACATCCGACACAGAAAGCCATTTACAGTCCAAACCGCGAGCAGTTCTCAGGATCTGCCTTTTTTTTTAGTAAATTCCGCAACACAGACAATCATTTTTTTCACGGTAATTTGAATATCGAAAATTTTTTTAACATTATACGACAAGAAATAGAGCCCTTTGTGGACAATATGCCTATAAGACAATTTCAAAGATTAATTTACCAACACGATGGCTTCTCAGGTCATACGTCAAATGAAACACGAAATTATTTAAATGCTTAATTTGGAAAGGATCGGATAGGTATCACTCAGGACTAGTTTATCAATGTCTAGTTAGCTAAGTTAACTAAATTGATAACGAAAAATTAATTTACCTAACTGGACATTAATAAACAACAAAGTAGTTTAGACATTGTTTAGTTCTTAAGAAATAATGGTCATATTTTGTGGCCAGCTAGGTCTCCCGATATAACCGCTGCCAACTTTTGGCTTTGGGGTTATTTAAAAAATATTATATATAGAAAACGTTCAAATGACAGAAAAATTGGAAAACAAAACATTAGCTGCGTTTCGGACAATAACTCCTGTCATGATTGGAAATGCAACAAATCCTGTGAGGAGAACGTGTCAAAAATGTCTAGATGTCAATGGAAGGCAATTCGAACATTTATTGTAGTTTAGTTTTTCTTATTATTGGCAAAATTATTTTATATAAGAAGTGTGTTGTTGTTAATAGTGTAATATGTTACAACCCCTAGAATGATGTATTTGCACCTACTCGAAAAAGAACCTACCAGAAGATTCCAAAGTGACATCTGGAATTATCGAGAGAATGGTGGCGTCATCACAGAACAATCGAGATCTGTCATTTTTAGGTATAAAAAGACCGACCGCATTCTCGGCGAGTAGTTCAGAAAGTTCAGAAAGTATAGAAAGTGAGGTTAAGAGTTCAAAAAGAAACAAAGTGATAAACATTGTGATTTTAGTCAGTAAAGTGCATTTAAATTAACAATAGTATTGTGAAGTATCCAGTAAATATTTAATAAAGTGTGTTAGTGGACAATCTCTTGTTATAATTTTTGGAACCCACGGATTTTGCAAGGGGTAGTTTCCTAAGGGTGGAAACACGTGACAAATTGGTGTCAGAAGCGGAATTTTATGACAAGAGGAGCTCTGAAGTTGTGCTGGAGTGTTCGAGAAGGATTCTCGAGGGTTAGTGCTAACACAGGACTAATTTACTGGACATTGTTCGAGGGTTATTTTCGAACAGGAAAATAGTGTTAAGCGCATTTCTGAGACATTGTAGAACATTTTATTAGGACATTAGTGTGATAATTAAATCCTTTGAACTGAGAAGTGATAGAGACACTGAAAAAGACTCATTTATTTGTGTTAGTGCGTGAAAAATTTCTAGAACTTTTCTATTTGGACATTAGTGGAGATTATTAAATTCTCTGAACTGGATGGTGACAAAAGACTCTGAATAAGACTTTTTGGTGCTAATTCGAGATTTTTCTGGAAAGTTCTATTACCGATATTGACGTAACAGTTAAATTTATTTTATTTTAATTTCATCGTATGCCCGTAACAACAAGAAGTATGGCATCCGATAAACAAATACAGGACTTATTCGAACAATTCCAAAAAATGATGGCGCAGCAACGGCAGGAAGACAAAGAAGAACAGGAGAAAAAACGTCAGGAAGAAAAAGAAGAGCAAGAAAGAAAACGCCAGGAGGAAGAAAAACGGCGTCAAGAAGAAAGGGACGAATTAAAGAAAATTATGGAAGATCAGGAAATAAGACGTCAGAAAGAAAAAGAGGATGAAGAAAGAAGACGTCAAGAAGAGAAAGACGAATTGAGACAAATTATGGAAGACCTGAAGATACGACAGCAAGAGGAGAAAGAAGAACAAGAAAGACGACATCAAGAGGAAAAACAGGGGCAAGAAAGACGCCAGGAAGAATTAAGGAAAATTCTAAATGAACAAATCAAAATACAACAGGACGCTATAATTTCTGCCAATGAAGTACTAAAATGTGAAGTCAAAGAAGAGATAAACAAGGTCGAAGGTAAAGTAGGAGTAGTCGAGACAGAAGTCAGTCAAGTAAAAGGAGAAGTAACCGAAGTTAAAGACAAAGTAAACAAGTTCGAAGAAGAAGTCAAAGGAGAAATAGACCGGCTTAAACGACAGTTGAAAGATTGATGGAATTCGTACTGCGAGGGCTAACCTGGAGGACGTGCCTGGTTTACCTTGACGACGTGCTTGTTATGGGACAGGATTTTACAGAACATTTGAAAAATCTTCAAGAAGTATTTGGGCGAGTGAGGAATGCCCATCTGAAGTTGAACCCGAAGAAGTGCCTGCTATTCCAGAAAGAAGTCAAATTTCTTGGTCATGTGGTGTCTTCGGATGGAATACAAACAGACCCCGACAAAATTTCTGCTGTACGAGATTGGCCAAGACCATCTAACGTTCATGAAGTACGGAGCTTCCTTGGCCTCTGCACTTATTATAGGCGCTTTGTAGAAGGGTTTGCAGAAATTGCGAAGCCATTACACCGGCTGACAGAAGAGAAAGTGCAGTACCAATGGACACCGGAATGTGAAACGGCATGGAGAAGATTGAAGGCAGCTCTATGCACTGGTCCTGTGCTAGCGTACCCACAACGGGAAGGACTTTTTATTTTAGACACGGATGCCAGCAATTCTTCGGTCGGTTGTGTACTGTCTCAAATGCAAAATGGGCAGGAAAGAGTGATCGAGTACTTCAGCAAGGTGCTGTCCAAACCGGAAAGAAACTATTGTGTAACCCGGAAAGAGTTACTGGCCATCGTTAAATCAGTGGACCATTTTCATAAATATCTTTATGGACGACATTTCAAGATTCGGACCGACCATGCTGCATTAAAATGGCTGTTGCAGTTGAAAACCCCTGAAGGTCAACTGGCTCGTTGGATAGAACGGCTGCAACAGTATGATTTCAAAATCGAACATCGACCTGGAAGATCTCATAAGAACGCAGACGCTTTATCTAGAAGACCGTGCAAGGAAGATTGCAAGCACTGCCGCCACGTTGAGAAATTGCAGGGTACGGTGGCCGTCAACACTATTAAAATAGAGGTTCCGGACGATTGGACGACCGAAGCCCTGAGACAAGAACAACTGAATGACACAGAAATTGGGCCTATATTGAGAGCAAAGGAGAAAGGAATTCGACCAGCGTGGAAGGATGTTTCGGATAAGGCAGTTGGATTGAAGGCTTTGTGGGCCCAATGGGATTCACTTAAAGTCATGAACGGGCTGCTAAAGAGAGCTTGGGAAAGCCCGGATGGCAGGGAAGTTGTTATGCGTCTAGTGATTCCCAGGTGTCGAGTACCGAAAGTACTTCAGGAAGTGCATAATGGAGCATCCGGTGGGCACTTCGGCGTTAATAAGACCCTGAATAAAGTACGAGAACGATTTTATTGGGTAAATAGTCGTCAGGATGTGGAAGCTTGGTGTCGCAATTGCAAAATTTGTGCAGCAAGTAAGGGACCGCAGACTAGAAGTAGGGGTGCAATGAAACAATATAACGTCGGAGCTCCTTTCGAGAGGATTGCGATCGATATAGCCGGCCCATTCCCAGTAACCAAGGATGGGAACAAGTACATACTGGTTGCCATGGACTATTTTTGTAAGTGGCCAGAGGCCTATGCAATTCCAAACCAAGAAGCAGTCACTGTCGCCAAAGTCTTGGTAGATAATTTGATATGTCGGTTTGGTGTACCCCTGGAGCTGCACTCAGATCAAGGGAGGAACTTTGAGTCAGGGTGTTTCAACAAATCTGCAAGTTATTGGGGATACACAAAACACGGACAACAGCCCTTCACCCGCAATCAGATGGAATGGTGGAACGACATAACAAGACCATGAAAGAACATCTTTCTAAAGTGGTTCATAAGAATCAACGCGATTGGGATCTCCACATACCGTTCTTCCTCATGGCATACAGAGCTGCTATCCACGAGTCTACGAAACAAACACCAGCCCGTGTAGTATTTGGACACGAGATCAGACTGCTGTGTGATTTGATTTTCGGAACACCAGGCGAAGAACAGCTTCCTGTGAACAGCTATGTGGATGAAATGAGTGAACGGCTAAGAAATGTTCATGAGCTGGTTAGAGACCAAATCACCATAGCCAGTGACCGAATGAAGGCTCGATATGACCGTAAGGGTAGTTCAGAAGGGTTCAAGGCAGGAGATCTAGTTTGGCTGTATAACCCACAGCGAAAGAAAGGGAAGTCACCGAAACTTCAACCTCCTTGGGAAGGACCTTATACTGTTATTACCCGAATTAATGATGTCGTCTATCGGATTCAACGAAACAAAAAGTCCAAGATGAAGATCGTACACTTGGATAGACTGGCGAAGTACGTGAAAGAGGCTGAACTGCCTGACCGGGACGTTCAGGCTTAAGGAGGGGGCAGTGTAATATGTTACAACCCCTAGAATGATGTATTTGCACCTACTCGAAAAAGAACCTACCAGAAGATTCCAAAGTAACATCTGGAATTATCGAGAGAATGGTGGCGTCATCACAGAACAATCGAGATCTGTCATTTTTAGGTATAAAAAGACCGACCGCATTCTCGGCGAGTAGTTCAGAAAGTTCAGAAAGTATAGAAAGTGAGGTTAAGAGTTCAAAAAGAAACAAAGTGATAAACATTGTGATTTTAGTCAGTAAAGTGCATTTAAATTAACAATAGTATTGTGAAGTATCCAGTAAATATTTAATAAAGTGTGTTAGTGGACAATCTCTTGTTATAATTTTTGGAACCCACGGATTTTGCAAGGGGTAGTTTCCTAAGGGTGGAAACACGTGACAATAGTTTTCCATGGCCTCCTCACAAATATATTAAATTTCTCGAAAATTAACCACTTTCTCTAGAGATAAATATGATATCGTTGGATAGCTAATTTAAGTTGCGATTGAATAATGAAATAATTTTTAAGGTGTTAAAAAAACACAAGTTATGTCTATATCTCGAAAACTAAGACATGCGTAATCTTGTCCTTATCAGCAACGCATTCTACTCAAAAAAGTGCCTTAAGAATTCGTTACTCAATTTTCGATTCGACACTTCGTAAGTGAGATATGAAAGGTCATCCAAAAATGCCAATTTTCCAAAAACGCTCTGTATCTCGGTAGTCGAAAAAAATAGAAGATCGAGGTTTGCGCCATTGTTTGTTCCTCGAAAACGAGCTTGGGTTTTTGTCTATCTGCCATAGTTTTATAGAAAACCCCATATTCCATCTAATTTGGTCCACCCTGTACTTGTTATTATACATAAAAGAAATTAAAACAATAAAATTGCTGAAGCCAAACAATTCCATTCAAGATTCATTTTGATTCCACTAGTAGTGATTTTTTCAAAATGCCTGTGTAGATATGACTATTTCAACAAAAAAAATTATTACTCCCAAGTGGTTCATAGAAAAAGACGAATAAGAAGATATTTGAAAAATGTACTGTACATTTAGAAAAGAAGGCGCTTGATCCTGTATGATTGTTTTGGACTGGGATATAGTTTCTGGTTATAAACGCATCTGCCCCACCCTGCGTATATTTTTGAATTTTTCAGGATCAGTTCTTTTTCATACTTGAAATACAAGTTATTATTTACTTTGGGTAGCAACGTAAAAATTCTAAAATTCTAAACTTCGTGTAGTTGTTTAATCAATATAGTTTCTAACACCGCTGCTATGAAACATACCGAGTAAACTAAGCATTTAGTCTTGTCTAAAGTTCAAATGCATTTCTACCACAAAAACAATAGTGAATATGGATGAATCCCAAGAAGATATTAACGGTGTAGATTTTTTACCTCGAAATCTTGTCTCGAAAATATTCCTTTCGACTCTTGTAGAAGTACTAGATCAATTACTTATATTAAAAACGATTAACGGGTGGCCAGAAGTGGATCAAATAGACGATACTTACAAAACGATTGAGGAAAGGTTTTCGGAAAATGCACCACAGACCACACAGAGCTCGACCGACAGTTCACTACATTTAAAACAAAGATGTGCCTATATATTAGCAATTGTGAAAAATACCGTTGAAGAGTTGCAGAACAGCGGATCGTATAACCAACTTTTGAATATCATAAACGTGTTTAAGACGATGAAATGCGATGAGGAAAAACTCAAAGAAAATGCGAAACGGAAATCAGATGAGCTTATGAATCTTGAACGAGTTGTTCAGGAAGAGACACAATTTTATCATCGAAAAATTGAGGAATGTATCGCTGACATTGGAAAAATTAAAGATGAAATAGAGGTTGGTATTTTATTAAAAGCTTTTATTTAACGTGCTTTATAAGTTAGCTAGGGAGTTAGTTAGTTAGTTAGTATGTTTGTTTCTTTGTTAGTATGTGTAGTAGATTAACCCAAAACAAAAACTTCTCATATTTTATGCCCCACCCTTTTTATGTAATAGAAAAAAATCCTCTTTTGATTAAAAAAAAAATGAATTTTAAAATGTGGTACCACGCTATAAACTACCTATTTCAATGATTTTGCGTTATCTACAAAAAATTAGGCTGCGCACCTCATCTAATAGTTTTTTAGTGCCAAAGTGGTTTTTCACTTTAAAGTTTATATAAATAATTGAAAATTATCGAGTAAAATTTTTTTTATAAGAAATCCGATGAAAAAATCTACTTTAAAGTGTTAAAAAATGAACGAAAGGAAAAACTCAAATAAACAAATACCCGGAACATTTTTTTATCTATAAAACCTCTAACATTACGTTGCGGCTCTCGGAACATTTTTTTAAAAAATTTGTATCATTTTCATTTTTATTTCATGAGTCACTTTATCATCAAGAAAGGCAAGGCACACGAGTTCCTCTGAAAGATACCAGAGGTGATTGGTGAATTTATTTAATAATTCACGGGAGCCGCAATGTAATGTTAGAAATTTTTGTGATAAAAAAAAATGTTCCGAGTATTTGTTTATCCCATTTTCTATCAAAGAAAAGTTTAAATTTTTTTTAAAATTACAAATATAAACGTTGAGTTTTTTTAAAAAATCCAAATCTATAGAATTCAGACCATCATTATGTGTGTGGAAAAAATGTATGCATAAACCTTAAAGATGTCAATGATTCTGCTGAACGTCAAATTGCGTTGACTTCTTGATTTACTAATGTTATTACAATAGATGAAGAACAAAAACAAGCTTTACTGTTAGAGGCCAGGCAACATAGGCCAAAAAAGGTGGTGTAGACGAAATAATTGTCGGAAAGCTGGAAATCGTTTTAATCTCTTTATTTGCATGTAAAAGGAGTTTTTTTGAAATTTGCACCAATTTTCGGGCTGTGCTGTATAAGGGGTGTCCCAAAAACCTCTACATTTTCTGACTTTTTTCAGTTTTTCACTAATAACTCCTAAAGGATGCACTTCTAAAGAAATTTTACTCTTTTATAAAGTAAAGTACACAAAATTCTACATCCAATGAGAACAACATATTAGAAATTAAATCAAGTGATATGGACGATATGCATGTTCAAAAAACAGCCATATTTTAATTTTTAAAGGAAAAATCATATATTGGACTTTTAAACCTTATTTTCATTACGTAATAGTTATTTACGTAACCAGTTATGAAAAGAGTAATTTTACATGACGAATGTAATATTTGCCAAAACGAGCAAGCGAAGCGAGCGAGTTTTGCAAATTACATTGGCTCCATACCCACCATCTTTATTTGATGAACAAGGAATGATGAGGAAATCACGTAAATCTATTTTCTATGATTTGTTTGATCCAGTGGATACTCCGTCAAACATCGAAAGTGCTCTCTATGTGATTGACGGTAGATTCCTACTTCATCGGGTGCCGTGGGAGTTGAGAGAAAGGTTCTCTTCAGTTCTCAACAAATACGTAGATTATGTCAAAAAATACCTTAAGGCGCGTTCAACATAGTATTTGATGGCTATCCAGACGACCCCACAAAGAAAAGCACAAAATCTGCAGAGCGCCTTAGAAGGAACAAGTTTATTGCAGCCAACGTTGAATTTGACGAAACAATGTTTTTGACAAGTTCAAAAGATACATTTCTCTCGAATGAAGGGAACAAAAAACGATTCGTCTCAATGCTGATTCGGAAATTTGCAGATGATAACATCGCTGTCGAACAAGCTGTAGAGGATGCCGACACAACCATTGTCAGAAGGACTACAGAAAATTCTACACACTCCGAATGGGTGATTGTGGTAGGAGAAGATATCGATCTTTTAGTACTTATTACTGCGTTAGCTCCTAATAGTGATCGGTTGTTTGTCATGAAGCCTGGAAAAGGAAAGTCAGAGACACACTTTAAAATGTCAAATAAAGTGAAGGAAAATATATTATTTCTTCACGCGTTCAGCGGATGCGATTCAACATCGGCCGTTTTCAGACAGGGGAAGATGAAATTTGTAAAGCTACTCGACAAAGATGCGGAGGTACAAAGGACGGTCGAGATATTCTCTGAATGAAACACGCTTTAAACTGTTCACCAAATCCTTAGTACAGAATAATTTTAACTTGGCTACTCTTCCTCCAACTTAAGAAGCTGCTAGACTGCACTCAATGAATGTTTTCCTATAAGTTAATTTGGAAGGGTCATTTGATGGACCCAGTTCACTGGGGTTAGAAGGTCACTAAGCATGGGCTGCTCCCAGTGCCATCGACCGCCGAACAAGCCCCGCAGGAACTAGATAAGATACTAGCCCTTACAAGAAGATTTTTAAAAACAATTTTCGTTACACACAAAATGAATTAAATTTTATTATTGCATGTTGCTCTTACAACGAATAAAATGTAACTGAATAAAAAACATTGGTAATAAAATTGTGTTAACATGTCCTTATCTAAGCGTCGGTGTCCGGTTTCTTGCAGATGTCAGCGAGGTGGCTGACATAACTCCTCCATCCCTTGTGAGAACTATGGGGTTGTACCAGAGTTCGATAATTGTAGGTTGCTGGGGCCCTGGACTCGTAGCTCTGCTGCAGGGTGGTTCGTAGGCTCATTGAATCGGATCTTCCGGAAATATTTGCGATATACTATATAAAGAGTTGTAATGATTAATGAGACATATAATAGAATCGTATAAAAACTGGTTTTATGAAAATGTATTGGTGATTCGTTGTCTGTAGTCATTTTTATTTTTTGATCGTTTAAAGCACTATACACTCTTTTTATATCGTCTAAATCAATCGTTCTGATCTCTAAGGGTTTTAGATCGAGATTACTGTCTCTCACAAGGTCTTTAGAAACTTGTATGTTTGGCAATTTGATATGTTTAAAATTAGGTTTTAAGTTTTGAAAAGTTTTTATTATCGTGTCTTGTATTTGCACTTCGCACTGGTTGTTAAGTTCAATCACGTAACTCCCGTTGAGTGGAATATTGTCTTTGTTATTTTCGCATGTTTGGTGGGCTACTACACTTCCGGGGGTAACGATAATCCATTTATTTTCTTCTATCTTCTGGATTTTGGTGTTGGTTAATGTTACTGGCGTATATTGGCATTTCATCGCATCTTTAGAATATCTTAGAAGTTGGACCTCGCATGGGACATCATCTTGAATTTTTGCGATGTTACCCTCTTCACAAAGGAATTCTTCGGGCGTGACTTCTTGGCATTTGACATCAGAGAATGCGTAAGTTTGCTCATTGAGTAGGAGGTATTTGGAGTGAGGTATTATTACTTTGAATGAGTGTGATGCTGGGATAGGTAGGGAATATAAGTGGTAATAATTGTAATTTTCAACGTCCGCGATGGGGATTTCTAGAATGAATACTATTTGGCTCTCTTTGTTATAACTTTTGATGTTCATCGTTTTTTCGAATAATAAAATGTTTTCTAAAATAGGTTCGAACGGTAATTTGTTTTTGTTCAGATTTTCTTTAATCGTTAAAATTTCTGAGAGTAAATCATTTGGTTCTGTTATCGAATTATGAAAGGTATTTAATTTCGAAAAAGTGATTGCTACCTCTATTCTCTCTAATATATCGTATGTTATTTGAAAGGTGGTAATAAATTGGGACATGAAACTTTGAAGTAATATATAATCGTGAGTTTCTGTATTTAAGTGTTGCGTGGCTCGTGATGCTCGTTCTAATTGGGTTATGTGAGAGCTTAGGATTTGTTGGTTTCGGCCAAGAAGTTCAGTACTCTGTTTGAATTTTAAAATTGATGTTTGGAGCAAGGTGATTTGTTCTTTTATTAAGGATTTTGTTTTTATTTGGTTATTTGACAATGTTTTTATAGCTCGATCGTATCGTTCTGCATCGTTTTGATCTAAATTGCCACTGATGGCTTTTACTATTGAACCGAGACCATTTATTAAGCCTCTTTTAGTTCTCTTTGAGAATAATGGGTTTAATTGTTTGATTTGAGTTAATATTTTATTTTCAAGTGTGTCAATGAGATGATAGGAGTTATAATACCCTCTCATGTAGCTAGTATTATTGGTCGATATTTTGATTATGTTTTTAATTCTCATGTATTCATTTTGAATTAATTCAAATTCTTTCGTAATATTAGAAATGTCGTATATTTGTATGAATGTCCAGTGGTCGATTTTATTTTGAGCGTTACCTAACTTCACAGGTAGTAGGCCTGGGTTGTCGATTAGGTGATGGAATTTAGGATTATTTGTTATTGTTGCGGCGGCGCCGAGGATGACTCTGTAACAACAGGAGGTTTTTTAAGTTCTTTCAAATGTATTACCTCAGTTTTATTGTTTTTACAATTTTTTATCTTGACTTTATTATTTTCTAGGAACTCTATTAATTTGTAAGGACCTTTAAATTTGTTTTCCTTTTTATTTCGTTTTTTACAAGATTTAAATACTGTTTGATTGAGTTTAAAGTTATATTGCTCGGGACCCTCCGCATTTCTCGTTTCTATAACCTTCCTTTTTGATTTAATTGATTTATCGAATATGTCTTTATAAACTGAATTTAACTTTTCGTTATGGTTATATACGTAGTCCGAATAAAATGTTCTATTTAATAATTCAGAAGGGTCACGGGAATGCGTATAATGCTAGTTTGTATGGTGTAAAATCTGTTGCTGAGTAAATTGAACTGTTACAAGCGATAATGGCATATTTTATTAAATAGGGGTCATCTTTATGTTTGTTTCTTAAGAGCCTCAGGTGTTCAAGAAGAGTAGAGTGAAGGCGTTCAATTGGAAAGAAATTCTTTATAAATTTTTCCTACTAGGCTGTAGTACTTAAAATGTAATATTATTTAAAGTAATTTGTTGATATTTTTGCAACTTTTGCAGTATTTACTGTTTACACATGTTTAAGAAATGTATAGAATTATTGTAGTAAAAGCAACAACAAACTGTTAGGAAATATATACTATTGTTATTAAATGAGTGTACTGTAAAACACTGTACAAAAAAAAATACAAGTAATTGAACATAAAAATTACACAAAATGTTTATAAAAACAATGTTTGATTGTTACACTAATATAAATATTTCGGTGTATTTTTCGGTTTTTAATAAATAATTTAATAAGGTATGATAAAATCTAATAGTTTTATTTAACAATCTGCAGCTACTGAAAGTAAAAATTAGATTATTATATATTAACAATTACAATAAAATTCTTTGACATAACCAAATAATACTTTTATAGATTTGATAACAACATTTAATAATTCGTAGTATTTATTCTATTAATAAATTTTCACTTAAAAATTTGGTTAATACTAAAACAAGTTGTTCTTGTCCCCATTTGAACAATTTACGTCACTTTCTTTTACAATTATGAAACTATTTAAAACAATTTTTTTCTGTGTGATCGGAGCTTTGCATTCGCAAGAAGTGGTGAAATGAATTTATATTTTATGTGATTTCAAAAGTTCTCTGATGGATTCGTTATTGAATTCGGTTCCTGGGTCCATGGCAATTTGGGTTGGTATTCCGTAATAGCTGAAAAATTCCGCCAGCGCATTACAAGTTTCGATAACTGATGTACCTTTAATTTGAATGGCTTGACCTAACTTCGAAAATTTGACTAATATTTTTAAGTAGATTTGGTTGTTGAATTTAAAAGTGTCTACATGGATTATTTCAAAGAGTTTTGTGGGCGTTTCTGTAATAACTAGGGGTACATAAGCTGGGTGTCGCGAATATTTCGCTGTTTGACGTGTTTTAAGGTCATTAATGTAGTCAGTTTTCATGTTGGGCCAATAATAGTTTCGTTTCGATTTTTCTAACGTTTCTTGAATTCCTCTGTGATTATTTTCACTCTCATGCTGCTGCATGATTAGCATTAGGCTTTCGTCTTTATCTCGTATTGAATTTATCAGTTGATTACATTTGAAGAGTTTTAAGCCATTTGAATAAAATTTTTCCATATATACTTTGTTAAAGATTGAATAGTGCGCGTCGTGATAAAAATATAAATAAAGTGGTTTTTCCGAAGTAGTATAATTTTTGAGAAATTGAAATACAAGTTGTTCATTTGACTTTGGAATTTTTACTTTTAATATTTTTAGGTTGTTGTTGTTGAGAACTTCTAGTCGGTTATGAACGTTCAGTTTAATTATAATTTGGTTATGTTTGTTATTAATAATTTCGTCTAGGATTGGAATAACTTCATTTACGGTTTCGTTGCTACAAGACCGTGGTGTATTTAAAGTTTCGTTGTCCGGTGGCCATAATTGTATATCTTGAATGATTTGGGGTGCATCGGATTTTGAATTTTGGTTTGGTTGGTTTTCAACGGGGTCTTCAACAATTGACCTAAAGTATTCGAGAATGTCGTCATTAACTTCACCAGGGTTATTTATTACGGATTCATTTTCCGATGCATTAATCGTCACACGTGAAAGAGCGTCTTTCTCTTCCACATTACAATGGTCTAGCTTAATGTTTTTGAGATTTCGTTTTAAAGTGTTTTCTTTTTGTTGATCAAGAGGATTGTCAACATCAATTTTTCCGATAAGGTTAATTTCTAGTAAATTTAGAGGTTCGATGTCAAATTGTTTGGATATTTCTAAGTTTACCGGAATTTCGTTACTATTTGAGATTGTTGTTAAGGCGAAATTATCTATTACCTTTACTAATGCCTTCGGGATCTCGCCTCCGTTAACAAATTTTGTATAGTTCAAAATTCCTATATCGTTTTTTTCTTTCGCTGGTAGTTTAACTACTTGCTCGACTCGGGGTTGTATAATAGTATGGTAAATCGGGACATTGTTAATTTTTTGTGTATTTTCTTCGGATTCAAAAATTATTGAAATGGTTGCATTCGGTGTTGTCAGAAGTCGAGTTGTGACATTTATATTAGCATTTAATTGTTTCAGTAAATCGATTCCTATTAGTCCGTCATATTTTTGACTGAATTTGAAAAGATAAAATTTATGTGATTCTTTTACGTTGAAAATTTTAAAAACTGGTATAGTTATTACCTCGTCGTGATAGCTAATGTTATGAGCTGTTGAATATTGAATTTTTCTTTATAAATAAATTTCCTGAAAAATTTGTATGCTATATCCGGGTCTATTAAACTTTTGGTACTACCTGTGTCGATAAGAAAATTTGCATTTAATTGGGGAATAAAAATATATGGTAAATTGCCTTGCTTGGTAAAATTTAGTTGTATTGTGTCTGGTTGTGTACTCGTATTTTGTTTAAAATTTGCATCGCAAGAGTTTTGAGCTTCAATTTGACTTGAATTTTGCTCGAATGACGTATAGTCAGGTTCTTGACCATCAAAATTACCGAATTGTTCTCCGTATGGATATTCATTGCAAGCAGCTCCCATTGGGTATTGTGGATTTCCAGCAGAGTAGTCTGAATAGCCCGTGTTCAAAGGAACTTGGGGATTCTCATAGTAATGGTCATTGACGAAATTTGCATGATATTCAAAAGAGTTTTCGAATTGGTCACCCTCGTTTATTTTTTGTGTAAAAAGTGCATTGTGAGAAAAATTTGGGTTTGGAGGGATTCGAGAATTGCCGGATGAAGTGTCCATCGGTTCTGGTTTAAAATTGTTATTTATTCTTTGAGATGGGGCATTAAATGGTTGATTTAAATTTCGATTAAAATTTTGATTAAAGTTTTGATTAAAATTTTGAGGTCTTTGATTTGGGACGAATTGGCTTGGTCTTTGTAGTAAGAATGGTTGCCTTTGTATTGAAAAATTATTGTTTGGACGCCAATTTGGTTGGGCGTAGAAATTGCGAGTGAAATTTTGTTGAGGGTGCATAAAATTTGGTCGAGGAGCTTGCAATTGTGGAAAACTGGGCGTTGGTTGGAAGTTATACGTGCCAAAATTTAAAGGAGGTCTGTGCTGATTTTGAAAAGTATTGTTTGGTCGAAAAGGAGCTAAACGCTCTAAAGGCCTAAATGAATTTTGAGTATTTAGTGTGTTTGATCTTTGTTGCGAATATAGAAAATTTTCTTCTTCAATTACAAAGCCCATAGCTTTTTCTAAATTATCCGGACAGCGTAAACGTACGTTACTTTGAACTTGACCGGAGAGGCCCTTAATAAAAGTTCTTAATGCTAATTCATCGTAATTTTTTAATCTAACAGTTTTTTCGGTTGTTGTCATTACTAAACTATTTAATTTTGAAATAATTAAACTCCTAGCATCTTGACATCTTATACCGAAGTTGTAAGGTGTTTCATTTTTTTGTGAACGCAAAACGATCAGATCCTGAACTAAACAATCAATGTCGCGTTGGTCTCCAAAACTACGAGTTAAAGCAGTTTTTATTTCTGTCCATGACCTTAATTCAGTTCGAGACCCTATTAAACTAAGAGCTCTACCCGTTAGTTTGCCAATAATAGCTCGCAAAACGAAATTGTTAATAGGTTGGTTATTAGGATCGAAAAAGGTAGTAAGCAAATTTTCACAATTATCAATAAATATTCCCAACGTGTGTGGGTTGCCGTAGTAATTTGGAACAGTGTCTACATAGAGTTTTAAGAGTTGATAATTTACTGGTAATGGTGCCGCCGGTATAGGTACCTGTATAGGTACCGGCATAGGTGCTTGTCCCGGTGCTTCTTCACGATCCGGCATTATAGAATTAATTTGACTTTGTGCTGTATTACTGCCTACACTTAAATTATTTATTTGATTCACTAAATCGCAAATGTCTAAATCGGACATAAATTATTAGAACTTACGTATATGTCGAAAATTACAACTACACGCACTGTACTATAATAATATTTTATGAATGCAAAGAAAAATGGGAATTAAAGGAAAATGAGCACTTACATTAATCCTGTGATGGCGTGAAGCATCTTTTTCTTATAAAATAATTTCTTAACACTACTGCCTTTAGGTTCCAAAGATTCGTTCTTCCCCCAGGACTTACAGCTGGTTTTGGCGATGATTGTCCTCTACCAGTGGTGTATAACTTCTTGTTTCCTTCTTCGGGCTTGGGAGGTTGTTGGTTCAAATTGGTGAATTCCCTGTAGAACAGACGGGGGTCCTAGGGACGATTTTTGTTCACTAGTACACGTTTGATATTCACTCAAACTACCCTTCAAATTCACCATCCACGAGACTGCGCCAGATAAGATACTAGCCCTTACAAGAAGATTTTTAAAAACAATTTTCGTTACACACAAAATGAATTAAATTTTATTATTGCATGTTGCTCTTACAACGAATAAAATGTAACTGAATAAAAAACATTGGTAATAAAATTGTGTTAACATGTCCTTATCTAAGCGTCGGTGTCCGGTTTCTTGCAGATGTCAGCGAGGTGGCTGACTCAATAACACTGCGTGCAAATGCTTAAAGGGGTGCCGAAATGCTTGTGGTTGCAGGAAGCAAGGACAGAAATGTTCTCCAATATGCTATAATTGCAGAGGTGCGTCCTGTACCAATTGATGACAAACCAAACTTCAATGACGACGAAGTAATACTACCTGACGATGATGACGAATTAGAAGACCTGGATGATGAGGACCATAAATTGAACCAATTGCTTCACTCAGCTTCTACTTCCAAACGCAGCAAACTTAATTGATGTTGTATTTATATAATTTTGTATACTCTCCTTTTTTTGTTAATTACCCACACATCAAAATTTACCATCAAAGCATTTTGTACTTTCAGTCGATTTCACTGGCCGACAAAACAAAAAAAAAATGTTCTGTCTTTACAATGAAACATATCATTTCCTATGTATTTTGATGCGCTGAAACCAAATTTGGCAAAAAAAAATTTTTCTACCGTGTCAATTTTTCTCTCCACCCCCATATAACCCCCATAAATTCTTATAACATAATTATGTTAAGCTTGGCTTAGTATCAGCATATGCTAAACATCATCTCTTTATCTTTTTTGTAAATTTTGACAGTTTGCCAACGCTGTCATTAATTCAAAATTCATTTTTGACTTAGGATTTGTATTCAGCGACCTCAAAAACTTAAGAATGTGCATTTAATATCAATTTTTTACATTTTAGTAAAATTTGACAGTTTTTGACAGCTGTCATTAAGTCATAATTCATTTCTGACTTCGGATTTGTATTTAGTGACCTAAAATACTTATGAATATACAATTAATATCAACTTTTTACATTTTGGTGAAATTTGACAGGTTGTTGACAGCTGCCATTAAATCGAAATTTATTCTTGACTTCAGATTCATGATCAACGACACAAAAATCCATACAAAAATCATAAAAAATAATTTAAAAATTTTTTTCAAAAAATATCCTCTATAAGAATTTATGGGGGTTATATGGGGGTGGAGAGAAAAATTGACACGGTAGAAAATTTTTTTTTGCCAAATTTGGTTTCAGCGCATCAAAATACATAGGAAATGATATGTTTCATTGTAAAGACAGAACATTTTTTTTGTTTTGTCGGCCAGTGTTTTTAACGTTTTAATTATATATTTATAATCACAATGTGCGCTTTTATTTTAAAATCCAGGAATTCACCACCAAGTATTGACCAGTTAACTTTGATACAGGATATAATATTATAGGATATTCACATATTACATTATATATTTCATGTATTACATTTTACGTTGCGAAAATATGTAAAAAACATATTTTTTTCTTAAATGAAAACTATCATCATTTTTGACTTCGCATATCTTCCTAACAACTTTTCACATTTTAAAGTATGTGATACTCATTCATTTTATGTACTTTAATTTATAAGAGAATAAAATTTTCCGAGAAATGCATAATTTAGGAGTTATTGGTAAAAAACTGAAAAAAAGGCCTAAAATACCGAGGTTTTTGGGACGTCCGTCATACAGCACAATCAGAAATTTGGTGCAAACTTTAAAAAACCCTTTTTACACGCAAATGAAAAGATCAAAACCATTTCCAGCTTTCCGACAATTAATTCGCCTACAAACCCTGTGTTGCCTGGCTTATTAACACAAAGTGCAGAAACAAAGAAATGTACAAAACCAAAAAATATATATACCTATAATAAATATATTAAAAGATTAAATTGTTAATAATTATTTACAATGGTGAATAAGTTAAATAAATTCGAGCCTATCCTTAAAAACCGGGGACCTCAAAAAAACAATATTTTCTATATTTAACATAATTTTCCAAGAAAAAAATATTTACGTAACTTCATTAGTTATTTACAATTTTAATGATATTTTTTTGGTGCTTTTATTAGTAAAATTGTGAAACACCCTGAAAACTTTAGTTTTCACACTCTAGTTTCTGCTCGCTTACAAGTAATTATAGTAAATTTTGGTTTAGATCTGCTTTGGAACATATTTCAAAAGTATTTTCGGCGGGCCTAAAGCAGATTTATTTGAGTTTTTCCTTTTGTCCATTTTTTAACACTTTAAAATAGATTTTTTTCATCGAATTTCTTACAAAAAAAATTTATTCGATAATTTTCAATTATTTGTATAAAATTTAAAGTGAAAAACCACTTTGGCACTGAAAAACATATATTAGATGAAGCGCGCAGCCTAATTACTTCCACATCCAGTGGAAGTATACGAGGAAATAGACTATTTCCTCGTAGGTGGAAGTATAGTAACGACAAAAAATTTTTTAAAAATTTTTATTGCTCAAATAGGCTTAAAATGTCATGAAACGTCGAGATTTTAAGTTTGAGCGAAAAAAATCTGTCTGTCGGTCTATCTGTCTGTAACTTTTTTTTGTGCGCACGTTTACTCTGGAACCGTTTGAGATATTGACTTGAAATTTGGTGCATATAATATATAACTGGCTCAATATCAAAATAAGTATTAAACCGCACACATTGTAGATAATACAAATCTATAATGGCGGGGAATAGTGAAAAAAACACTATAATCAAATAGGAATCTTTTAATGTAAAAACGTATTTAAAAATGCAGGCAAATTTGAGACACGCAGGTTGACTGAAAAAAATTTCTAGAGGAAAATAATTTTGTTATTACTTAGATAATGAACGATCTGCTAAGTTTTACTAAATATTGGAACATATTCTTCAAAGTAATGTTACCTGTTACACCTCTTTGTAAACATCCTGTATCGTGGATCCGGAAATTATAACACCAGGGTAACAGTAAACACTAATTTATTAACTTACGTACTAATTACAACGAATAATTACTTCACCAATATTACACTGAGTACTACAATTCAATAATTCAGTCACTTGATCACTTTGCATACTTCTTCTTTTATCCTTCTAAACTTATTATCTGAACTACACTGTCTCCTGAACTGTACTGTCCGCACTTGGCTTATCCATATCTTTATATACCCAAAGATGAGAAGCTCCAGAATATTCTCAACTAATCTGTAATTTTCTAGTTTATGACACCGCGCGTCATCTCTGAGATGATTGCCAAACTAACCAACCAACTTAGTTTTCTGTTACTTACGCAGTACAAAGCTATTACAGTAATTATAAATGTTTAACGCCTTATGAAACTCATAAAAGTGTTATATTAATTTAAAATGTACCTTTGTAGTCTATTTTAATCGTGATAATCTATTCAATGATTCTAATGTTGCTCATAAATCCTGCAGGACTTCAAAGTTGAGAGCGAAATCAAACTTAGTTATGTGAGAAACTGGCAAAATTCAAAAATGGAAATGACTGAAATTCAATTGTCAAGAAATGAGCAACAAAAATCGGATGAGATAAGGAAACTTGACTCTGATAGATACAGGGAAATAAGAGTTCATCAAGAAACTTTGGCTGCTTATCACGAAATGCAAAAGGTAAATATTAAATAGTGTTGTAGTAAATTTTCCGGTCTGGCCTGGCTTGGGCATTCATTTAAAATAATAAAGTAGCAAGACGCAATTAAAATATATAAAAAAAAAATACTAAAAATATCCCAAGAACTAGGCCCCCCACAAGGGAGGTTCAGTAGGTGCCGGTGTACCGGGGCCCGGGCACTTTAGGGGCCCGGTTAGACCATTAAACGCAATATTCGCTCATTAATTATGAGACGTTTTTTTTTTTTTCAAATTTCTCTCCTCCGCTCATCAATTATTAAGCGCGGGGGGCGATAGAGATCTTGACAAAATTATTTTTTTTAAAATTTCTCCCCCCGCTCATCAATTGTCAAGCGCGAGGGGGCGCCAGAGATGTTGCCTTCACATTTCTCTCCCTCCACTAATCAATTATTAGGCGCGGAGGGGGGGGGCAGTGAATTTGGTATCGGAGCTCATGATTTGATGTGGGGGGCCTGCCAAGAACAATTAAACTCCTCCTCCTCGTTGTAACATGTTTTAAACTATTCTGTTGATTAAGAACCAACTTAAAATATTAAATATGGCTATTCCCCCAATGAAACTTTTTTTGTCATAACATTCACTTTTTAGAACCCAGCAAACCAAACCACATCATTTTAACATCATAATGATGTGATTTTTGCAACAGTGACGTCGTCATTCTTGTTTGCAACCACGTGGAAATGCCGTCACAGTGACGCTAAACGGCCGCACTCAGCCACGTCATCAAAAGTGACTTACTTATTTCCACTTTTCAGCCACATCAGTACCACTCATTTGTGATATAGATATGATCATATTGTGTACAAAAAATATATATTATAACAACTTGAATGTTACCGCCCAATTACTTTTAAAATAAAAAGAATTTATATTGCAACAAATAAATCTACTTTTATATTACGAAAAAATAGCTCCATTGAAACTTAAAAATCACTAATTAAAGATTAATATTTTATATCCGGCTCCAAAAAATGATGAATTTTTGAATAAATTATGTTTCCTCATTGAATTTTTTATTGTTTTTTTATCGAAAAAAATTATTTCATTAAAGTCGGCTGACATTTTATACCTTGTGTGTGATTTTACATTCTGAAAAACTGTTCTCATTTCTTTTTTCATTTTGAAAAATAAAGGTGAACTTATATTATTTCTTAAATATTTGCTTCAAAATCCTCCTATATTACTCACTAAAGTGGGGTCCCAGAAAATGTCTCTAAGTAAAATAATAGAAATTAGATTTAACAATATAAAAAGTATTAAATAAATTTGAAGTGATCAATGAAACAAACATTTCCGAAACTATATATATTCAAGATATGATTACAGGTATGCCTTATAATATAAATTCACCTAGCTATTTCTTTCTTGATCTTCTTTGATCCCTATAACGGATTAAGTGTCACAATTATCTCATAGTCAAAGTCTGCTGTGGCTGGAACTATTTTTCATACCACATCTAAAAATTTATAAAAAATTAATTATCACAGTTCAAAAATGTTTAATAAGATTTGGTATCATTTATGTCAGTAAAAATAATGTTAAAAGTTGAGTATTGGTAGTGGTAATTTCAAGTTCAACCACACACTCGTTTTGTTATTAAAGTAAAAAACCGCTGCCCAGGGAATCACTACTTCCACATCTAGATTTTCTATCTAAGTCTCTCATAACGAAAAAATTTTGTATGTGGACATAATTGTTTATAGAACTTTAATAATATAATATTTGAAATCGTCTACCCCAAAAACCCATAAAAGGGTATCCCACACGGTAGTGAGATGGGGGTGGTGATGGGGGGGTAGTAGTGGGGATGGATGAAGTAAAAAAATATTTTGAGACTTTTGGTTCTTGTACACACACTAAATCATAATTTTATTTTCATCTCCTTTAATAATGGGGTAGGGGTGGTAATGGGGGTGGCTAATGCCAAAAAATTTTTTTAAACCTTAGCTTCTCTTGTATCACTAAATACCAATTTTATGGACTCTTACCTGCTTAATTTACCGATTTACCCCCAATCTACCCCGTATTTACCACATTTTACCCCCCTTTATCCCCCTTCGACGGAATATGATGAAAATATAATCTAGTTCCAGATCCCGTTAAAGGTGTACCAAATTTCAAGCCAATATCTTAAACGACTCCAGAGTAAACGTGGGCACAAAAAAAGTTACAGACCGACAGACAGATTTTTTTTTTACTCAAATTTAAAATCTCGACGTTTCATGACATTTTAAGCCTATCTGAACAATAAAAATTTTCAAAAAATTTTTTGTCGTTACCGTACTTCCACTGGATGTGGAAGTAATTAAATTTAATTTTAATAGCTTACATCTTTAGAACAATTTCATTGACACTATTGAAAAAATAAAAAAAAGGACGATAGAAAATAAACTACTATTTTGTAAAACATGAATTAGCAATAAAGATACGAATTCAGAATTTGATTCTAGCAGGGCATGCAGAATACGGTTCTAAAATTATTTGAACTTTGTATCACTCTTGATTCGTGGACACCATTTGAATTCTAGCAAAATAATAAAGTTTCGATGCGACTTAAAATAAGACACTAAGTATACACTAAATTAAAAATTAAGCAAAAAAAAAACTGAAGGTGAAATTTCTCATTACCGAAACGAGTATTTCAATATGAAACAATAAAGAATATATTTTTTTATAGAGCCTTATTATAGCTACAGAAAAAATTGGTAAAAACAGCAGTTTGCACAAAATTCAAATGCAAAATGTCTAAGATTTTAGAACTTATATAAACTTACCATCTTTTCTCTCATTATACTGCCACTGCCAGAAGCTCCACGAACGAACATAGTTTTAATCGTCTATTATAACATTCTAAAATAGAAAAAAATGTATAAGTACCTAAATTATTCCAGTTAAATAGACAGGATTAGAGGAAAAAAACTGATACCTAAAGTTTTGAAACTTGGCAGAGATGTTCATTAAGGCCCACTGTTTAAACATACTTAAAGTCGTCAATTCTATCTCTTACGCTCGCGCCGCCATCTTGAAAAAATGGTGCTCAGATTAAGTTTTTTTTTTCTTATATCTCGCTAACCATTAGAGATATCGAAATTAAGTCTCCAATAAAAAGTAAAGCTTATAAAATTCTCTACAAAAAATGTAATATAATATTTTCCCGTATCCATTATTATCATCTTCTAAAATAGGAAATTACATTTGATCAACACATTTCTAAACCGGAAATCACCCGTAAAAAAAATTCATATTATTATGTTAATTCTAGAATTCCCAATAACTTTAAAATATCCGTCGAATATCTGTTTGTCAGTTTGTCCATCTGTCTCTCTGTACGACACTCTTTGTGAGTATGATAATTTAAAAGAGGAGAGTCCAATTTTATTGAAATTTGAACAGTAAGTTAGTGTTAACTAAAGGAAGAACTTTATTGATTTTGAAAAAAATCGATTAGTAAATATAAAGGTTATAAAACATTTTATGAAAAAAAGGCATGTGAAGAGTGTTGTAACACCTTCGATAAGATGCTAAAAATACAGAGATACTGCACAGTATACTGACCAACGTTTCGACAATCAAGATGGTATCATCGGGAGATCATTAAAATTGCAAGTATGTCACTTAAACCTACAATCATAACATACTTACTGATCGACTTTAAACGCTGGGGTTCTTCTTATAGCTGACACTAATTTATTGTCCAAATTTCACTAAAACCAGACTTTTCTTTTTTAAGTTATTTAGCTTACAAGAGACATGACGGACGGAGAGGCAGACGGACAGACGAACGGACTGACAGAAAAGACATTTTGAAAGTTGTCCCGTATTCTATGACAATACAATGATATATTTTTATTATATACGAGTGATATTCACAATTGTTGAAACGTGTCGATGAAATGCATATAACACTTTTTGTACAGAATTTTATAAGCTTTATTTTGTATATAAACATAATTTCGCTAATGGTTAGAAAGATATAAGCAGTAAAATGAATCGAACCGCCATTTCTCCAAGATGGTGACTCAAGCTTTGGGCTGGGGACTTTTAGTGTCTTTAATAGTAAGTAAGCCTTAATGAACATATTTGCCAAATTTAAACACTTTATCAGTTTTTTCGTCAAACGTCGAAATTTGTTCTAATTTGACTGGGGTATTTATACTATAGATAATTATATCTATAGTATAAATACCCCATTTGTCTAGACAATCCTCGGATTCGGGTACTAAAATAATATATTAGAGCAAAATAAAATGATGGGTAATAATTAAAGTAAATACCATACAATATGACTGCATTTTGTCGTCAATTGGTAAGAAAACAATTATCAGTAGGTATTTAAATCAAAAATAACCTAAATATGCTCTCTATATATTTATATTTTATTTCTCTCTTTTATACTGTTTTTATAAATATAATGAAATTTAAATATAAAAGTGTACCTATATTTTACCAGTTAATTGATAGCACACAAAAGGTACCTATTAATCTCGTCGAATATCAAATGGGGCACGCCGCATGGATGACATTGAGAGAACACTGTACCTATTGGTATACCTAATGTGGTACAAAAACTAAATTATGAATTCGAAAGTATTCTGTAATTGAAAAATAAATAACCAGTGTTAACCAATATATTATGTTAAATGATAAATTAGCTTTTTTCCCTTGAATTTTAATGTCATTCGATATGTCACCAAACATGAAAATTACAGGCAAGGTATAGGATAAGAATACAACATTTCATGTAACAATGTAGCTAATACAAGTAGGTACTTACCTTTACGTAAAAATGTGTTGATACCCTGTCAAAAAAATCTCATCAATCCGTATTGAAAATTATCAAAAATTAATAAGTATCTATGAGAACCTATATGGTCAATAAGTTTCTATAAGAGTTAGGTAAAGTTGCTGTTGAAATTGTTATCAGTTTATATCCGCATTGACCAGCAAAATGAGTCAAGCCATATCCATTTGTTAATCCAAACATTTACTTATACCATATCAATGAGAATTTATGAGCACAGTATCTAATGTAATTCGTGCGGCTTTCCGTGATTAAAAGACAAGTGTTTCTTTAAGAAACGAGCTGCATTAGGTTAGAACAGTTTGGATTTGCAATTGAAGATTACAAATTATAATGTTTGAATGGGGATTTATGAGATAAGTTTCTATGAGTATTAATGTTTTTTTTCAGTAATATATTAAATGTGTTTTCATTTGTTTGAATGGGTAAAAAGAAAGGTCAGTTTTCAACTGCAATTACAAATACAAGTTTAATCGCTTCGAATGGGATTATATGCGATCAATTTCTAAAAGTATTTATGCTGTTTTCCGAATATAGTTATGATGAGGTTTAATCAGTAACAAATTGTTAACTAGTTGTTATGATATATGGTCGGAAATTCCAAGTACACATTTAGTATTCCTTCAAGAGGATTGATGAGAGCAGTTTCTACGTGTATCTATTTGTTGTTCCTATAGTAAATTATATAAGTCTTTATCAGTACAGATTCGGATTTAATTTAAATATGAAAATTATATCAGAATAAAGCAACCAAATATTGTAAACAGTATCTATTTGTAAATCCAAACATTTACTTATACTATCTCAATGAGAATTTATGAGAACAGTATCTAATGTAAAACGTGCGGCTTTCCGTGGTTAAATGGCAAGAGTTTCTATAAGAAACGAGCTGCATTAGGTTAGAACAGTTTTGATTTGCAATTAAAGATTCAAAATTATAATGTTTGAATAGGGATTTATGAGATCAGTTTATATGAGTATTAATGTTTTTTTTTCAGTAATATATTAAATGTGTTTTCATTTGTTTGAATGGGTAAAGAGAAAGGTCAGTTTTCAATTGCAATTACAAATACAAGTTTAATCACTTCGAATGGGGTTATATGCGATCAATTTCTAAAAGTATTTATGCTGTTTTCCGGATATAATTGTGAAGAGGTTTAATCAGTAACAAATTGTTCACTACATGTTATGATATGGTCGGAAATTCCAAGTACACATTTGGTATTCCTTCAAGAGGATTGATGAGAGCAGTTTCTACGAGTATCTATTTGTTGTTCCTCTAGTAAATTATATAAGTCTTTATCAGTAAAGATTCGGATCTAATTTAAATATGAAAATTTATATCAGAATAAAGCAACCAAATATTTTAAACAGTATCTATTTGTAAATCCAGACATTTACTTATACTATCTCAATGAGAATTTATGAGAACAGTATCTAATGTAAAACGTGCGGCTTTTCGTGGTTAAACGGCAAGTGTTTCTATAAGAAACAAGTTGCATTAGGTTAGAACAGTTTTGATTTGCAATTGAAGATTACAAATTATAATGTTTAAATAGGGATTTATGAGATCAGTTTCTATGAGTATTAATGTTTTTTTTCAGTAATATATTAAATGTGTTTTCATTTGTTTGAATGGGTAAAAAGGAAGGTCAGTTTTGAACTGCAGTTACAAATATAAGTTTAATCACTTCGAATGGGGTTATATGCGATCAATTTCTAACAGTATTTATGCTGTTTTCCGAATATAATTGTGATGAGGTTTGATCCGTAACAAATTGTTCACTACATGTTACGATATGGTTGAAAATTCCAGGTACATAGTTAGTATTCCTTCAAGAGGATTAATGAGAGCAGTTTCTACGAGTATTTATTTGTTGTTCCTACAGTAAATTATATAAGTCTTTATCAGTATGCATTCGGATCTAATTTAAATACAAAAATCATATCAGAATGAAACCCCAAATATTTTAAACAGTGTCCACCTGTAAATCCAAGATAATATTATAATGAGAATCCATCACAACAGTATCTAATGTAACGTTTGCGGTTTTCCGTGGCTAAATTTTAAAATTATTTGCAATAAATAAGCTTTAACGGATTCGAACAGTTTTGCATTTCCAGATGAATAGTTTTAATTGTTAGGGATCTATGAGGTCAGTGTAATGTTTTTTTTCAATAAAATGTGTTTTTATTGGAAAATAAACGTTACACAAAGACACTGATCTCATAGATCCCTATTTAACAATTAAAACTATTCATCTGGAATTGCAAATTAAAACTGTTCAAATCCGTTAAAGCTATTTATTAAAAATACTTTTAAAATTTAGCCACGGAAAGCCGCATGCGTTACATTAGATACTGTTCTGATTGGTTCTCATTAAAATATATCTTTAAATGTTTGGATTTACAAGTGGATACTGTTTAAAATATTTGGTTGTGTCATTCTGATATAATTTTTGTATTTAAAGTAGATCCGAATGCATACTGATAAAGACAAATTTTCTATTGGAACAACAAATACATACTCATAGAAACTGCTATCATCAATCCTTTCGAAGGAATACTAAATATGTACCTGGAATTTCCGACCATATCGTAACATGTGGTGAACAATTTGTTACTGATCAAACCTCATCACAATTATATTCGGAAAACAGCATAAATACTGTTAGAAACTGATCGCATATAACCCCATTCGAAGTGATTAAACTTGTATTTGTAATTGCAGTTGAAAACTGACCTTTCTTTTTACCCATTCAAACAAATGAAAACACATTTAATATACTTATTACTGAAAAAAAAACATTAATACTCATAGAAACTGATCTCATAAATCCCTATTCAAACATTATAATTTGTAATCTTCAATTGCAAATCAAAACTGTTCTAACCTAATGCAGCTCGTTTCTTATAGAAACTCTTGCCATTTAACCACGGAAAGCCGCACGTTTTACATTAGATACTGTCCTCATAAATTCTCATTGAGATAGTATAAGTAAATGTCTGGATTTACAAATAGATACTGTTTAAAATATTTGGTTGCTTTATTCTGATATAATTTTCATATTTAAATTAGATCCGAATGCATACTGATAAAGACTTATATAATTTACTATTGGTACAACAAATACATACTCGTAGAAGCTGCTATCATCAATCCTTTCGAAGTAATACTAAATATGTACCTGGAATTTCCGACCATATCGTAACATGTAGTGAACAATTTGTTACTGATCAAACCTCATCACAATTATATTCGGAAAACAGTATAAATACTTTTAGAAATTGATCGCATATAACCCCATTCGAAGTGATTAAATTTGCATTTGTAATTTCAGTTGAAAACTGACCTTTTTTTTTTTACCCATTCAAACATATGAAAACACATTTAATATATTACTGAAAAAAAAACATTAATACTCATAGAAACTGATCTCATAAATCCCTATTCAAACATTATAATTTGTAATCTTCAATTGCAAATCAAAACTGTTCTAACCTAATGCAGCTCGTTTCTTATAGAAACACTTGCCATTTAACCACGGAAAGCCGTACGTTTTACATTAGATACTGTTCTCATAAATTCTCATTGAGATAGTATAAGTAAATGTAAAGACTTATATAATTTACTAGAGGAACAACAAATAGATACTCGTAGAAACTGCTCTCATCAATCCTTTTGAAGGAATACTAAATGTGTACTTGGAATTTCCGACCATATCATAACAAGTAGTGAACAATTTGTTACTGATTAAACCTCATCACAATTATATTCGGAAAACAGCATAAATACTTTTAGAAATTAATCGCATATAACCCCATTCAAAATGATTAAACTTGTATTTGTAATTGCAGTTGAAAACTGACCTTTCTTTTTACCCATTCAAACAAATGAAAACACATTTAATATATTACTGAAAAAAAACATTAATACTCATAGAAACTGATCTCATAAACCCTATTCAAACATTATAATTAGTAATCTTCAATTGCAATCAACCTAATGCAGCTCGTTTCTTATAGAAACACTTGCCATTTAACCACGGAAAGCCGCACGTTTTACCTTAGATACTGTTCTCATAAATTCTCATTGATGTGGTATAAGTAAATGTTTGCTGCTCCATTCTGGTAGAAACTGATAGAAATTTTAGCAGCAACTTTACTCCAGGCTCCAGTAGAGGGAGCTGTATACGTGTAGCTAATTCATATCTAATCTAATGTGACCTAAGGAACTGAAGTGTGTTTGTTAAATTAAAAACAAAGCAGTCTCTTTCACTGCTAACTCATTCATTGCTTCTAGGCTAGAACAAGAACACCCGAGGAAATAAGGACTTTGCAGAATTTTGTGTTTACCACAATATTAGCATTTCTATTTGAAATATGCAATTTAAACTGTACATTTGTCGGCATGCATATCCAAATTAATACTAATAAAAAAGCAAAATGGAAGTTTACAATAAAAATACATCTGTAAAATATACAATTGAAACTGTACATTTGTTGACATGTATATCCACATTAATACTAATAAAAGACAATGTTGAAATTTACAATAAAAACATGTTGATAAATGGTGTGTTACATACGATAGATACTGGAGAAAGGACGGACTGGAACTCTTATGATATTACTTATAGAAAAGTTTAGAATCTCTTTAAAGTTGTATCTGTAATTCCATATGTTTACAGATATAAGGGCAAGGGTGCATTTGCAGACACTAAACTGTAGATTTGTTGATGTATATTTCATATAAAAACTCATGAAAGGGCAACATGATAATTCCAAATAGCTCATTCGGAATTACTGTTTCATAACCGATTTAAAACTTAATAAAACAGATAAAATCCTGTCTGTATAATACTAATATAACTTATAGGAACGATAAAACCGCATCACTTTTTTTTTATAAGTTTCTATGTGGAATTTTTGGCAGGGTATTTACCAAACAAAAACCAAAAACATTAAAACTAAAGTTTATTGACGTCAACGTCGTTAATAGAACACAGACAAGTGTAAACTGGAGATGACAGAGTAGTACAAATAAAGAAAATTCCAGTAGTAGTACTAGACTAGTGGCGCTGCCGGCGGTGGTCGCTATTTAGTAAGAGATGGTGACACCAAAGTGAGTGGTGGCTCCGTTAGTTACATCCACGTTTTAAAATGTATCATTAAAATGATGTGGTGATTGTGGACATCCTAATCTCCACTGACATGGGAGTGGTTATAATGTGAACGTTCTGAAACGGTCCAAAGAGTGTCATCACGGTGATGTGATGCTTTGCCATTTACAAAATCCACTAAAATGTGAGTGGCTATAATGTGGATGTGGCAGAGTGTGTTTACTGGGAAGCCTCACACCTCCCCCTATTATTCATTTTATCGAATTGTCGGTAGCCCCCAGGCAAAAAAAGATGTGAACGTATTTGCTGAATAGCCCCTTAACGCTTATTTTATTAATATTTTAATATGGCCAGTCTGTATGGTTTGAAATAATTAGTGGTAACGAAAATGAATTTAATTTCATGCTGTTCTGAGAGCTTGTACGGGGTCTATCCCGAGTGTGCATGCAAATTTCTGACGTGTTGTCCCAGTGGAAACGTCGCCATCTTGAAAAAAGTTCCATTTTCTTGAAGTATGTCGCTTTCTGTCAAAGTAACGAAAAAAAAAATACGAACACAGCTTTGTAGAGCTTAAAATTCTTTATAGTTTGGATCATTTTACTTTTTTTCATAGGATTAATATTTTACGATTTATAGCGCGAGAAAGTTAAAATGAATGGGTTTAATAATTTTTCTCCTTTTTCGCGTCTTTGGTAAGTTTTACGTTAAAAATATGTTTATCAATTTGTAGAGCATGAAAAAAATGTATAAATGTCATACACAATTTTTTAAATCAATATCAATATTTATACTTTTACGGCGCTGCAAAGGGCGTCACGTAGGCGCGGAACTTTAAAAATGTTTCTCGTACTTTTACGTTGTGCTGAGAATTATTTCAAAAATAGTTATTTACATTACTAGATGCGAAAGTTTACTTTTAGGTGTGAGGTGATTTTTGAAAGGTGCGAAGCCGAGACCTTCCAAAAAACACCGAACACATAAAATCGCATCGTGTAATGTATTATATCTTTTCTACTACCGAAAGATATTATGGGATTTAATAATTTAAAACTAATTATTTGACGTTTTTAATAAATTTTATAGTTTAGGAGGCTGTCTGTGAAAATTGTTTCCATGCCAACGAATCATTTACTATCTGTCATCGAGGTTTATGTCAAACGTTTTAATTTCTAGTGATTTTAAACTAAAATAAACAAATATGTTTGGTGGCGATAAAAATGGGATACAACGCTTTACCCCAAGAAATCCAAAGCAAGGTGTATGCAAACTTATGAAGCGTTAATTTTTTCTTCTTTTGTATTTTTCTGTCCTGGCCACGAAAGTTCTACTTTCGTAGCTAGCAACACCTTAGCAAAAAGGTAACTCGAATGTTTACTTTCGTTATCGCGCGTGTTGCTAGGTATTTATGTACCAAGGCTTGTAAATGTATTTTACACTTCGAGAACACGAACACAGTGCAAACTGAAGCCCGTATTACAGAATCTTGGGGGGGAGGGGTAATTACCACGCCCCCCCCCCCATAAATCCGCGCTTGTATGGAAACGTCATTTATATGGACAGTAGTAGAAAAAACTCTTTTCCAGAGGTACAGTTCAAGGCGCGTGTTTTTTATAAGGTGTCCTCAAAAGATGCTTAATCCACAGTTTGCTCGTATTGTTACATTTTAACTCTTTTCTTAATATATTATTATTTCTATATTTTTTGGAAGGTTCAGGTTGAACCTCGTCCATTTCTTGCTCGACACAATCTTGTCGAACCTCTTCTCTTTTACTTACTAACATTTATTATACAAGCTGCTAGGTGAGACGAGATCGTTGTCTTTTCCCATATGTTTAAAAAAGTGTGTTTAACAGGCAAAAAATTCCACTCAATATCTGATGCAAATAAAGGAGGATCGGTCTTTATATTTTAATAAGAAAACATAATAAAAACACTGAAATAGTTAGATTTCCAAATATCCAATTCAACCCCGTTCATCAGGCAACCGTCTCTACAACTAGCTGTATAAACTGTTGCCTGGTAGACGATTAACCACCAAACTGTTCAAGCCTGTAAGCCAGTCGGAATAGCTTTCTTGTGCGAAACGTCGTTTAGCCGCAATTTTTTTTTCTTAAAGTATAGTTTGGGATGTAGAGAAATATATGCCAACTATCCGCACGTGCGATAGGTGCGGCAACACACTTTAAAATTTAAAAATCGTCAATTTTTTAAAAATATATCGAGGGATAGAAAAGTTGGGAAAATCGATTTTGAACATTTTATTATTCTTGACATTTTCCCAGAAAATTCTTCGTTTAAGAGCTACAGACGGAAGAAAAATACTACATTTCTATTTTTTGATTTTATTTCCTTTTAAGTGATTATAATAAATATTAATACGAAAACTACAGTGGCGGCGCTAGGGAGGTGCTGGGGTGGGCGGGAGCCCACCCTGCAAATCCAAGCGCCGGTCGCTGCCCACCCTGCGCCGCCGCCGCTGATTTGAGGCATCACGCCACATCTCTACGCTGGCGATGCAGGATAATAATACTATAAATGATAAATGTACACTTTGTTTTTTCGCTAACTTCGTCTATCGCTGTACCGCCCGCCCTTTGGCGGCGTCCGCCCACCCATTTCAAAAGGCTATCGGCGCCACTGGAAATATATCATCAGTATAATCACCACGTTTACGCGAAGATGTTAAAAGTTCTAACACAGCATAGATTTCTCTGCTGTGGTTCTATCGTCGATGTTAGTAAACGTTTTTTTTAAGACCAAGGTTGGTATACTTTAAGGTGGCCTAATAACTCGCAATCCCCACCAAAAAATGGCATTAGCCAATGAACAGCTGGTGTGAGATCACACCAGATGCAGAGCCTTATTCAAAATATTTTAAGAATTTGTGTAATGTTAATTAAGCAAAGAACTCGTAGCTGGAACGGGCTCGCAATAACCCGCTTTTGAGGTCGGTGGTAATTATCCTCGCATTTTGAGTCACTGTTCTGCATACTGGTAATGAGGATAAGTTGTACACTGTAACAATACAGATCATAGTAACTTCAGACTATATTTCGGGCCAGTACGGACAGTTCTTCTAGACTGAGATAACTGCGCCGCTACCGCGCGTTCGTAGAACAAAGATAGTCTGACTTTTCACCCCCGCACTGATTTCTTCGCCAAAAAGCTGTATATTAAGGAACCTCATAGTCTACAAATCTTGCGTATAGACCGTATATGTGCGTTAAGATTCATTTTGGATTTATCCACCAGATGTCAGTCCGTTACTAAAGTTGTTAGTTGAATTTCTGATTCGATTTTAAATTGTTTACAATCAACCAATCAGATATATTCTGTGTATATTTTTCTAGACCTGACATGCGCCGTACAGTGGCGCCGCTAGCCTCTTGAAATGGGTGGGCGGATGCCGGCAAAAGAAAATAATTTACAGCGTACATATACATTATACATTCCGCCCGATCGCCAACGTAGAGATGTGGCGTGATGCCTCACGGCGCAGGGTGGGCAGCGACCGGCGCTTGGATTTGCAGGGTGGCCTCCCGCCTATCCTAGCACCCTCCTAGCGCCGCCACTGGCGCCGTAGCGCACGCTAAAGCCGCCTAAAGCGTTTACGCGAAGTCCTTAACTCAGTTTTGCTTAGTTAGATGTGTTAACTTAACACTATTGATAAGGCTTGACAACACTAAGCCAAGTAATATTAAGGAGCGTTTACGCGCAAGAATTTCAATGTTAAGACTAAGACCATTCTTAACAGTTTTAACGCTAGCTTAACTCTTCGAGTAAACGCGGTGTATGTAAATTATGTTTAAATGTCTAACTTACAGTTTAAATAAAATATATTTACAGAACTATTTATAATTTACATGTTAAACAGAAAAAGAAAATAATAAAACTTTTCAGGTATTGAGGTATTAAAATGATGGGAAAATAAATAAACAAATATATATTTTCACAAATAGACTATTTATTTTATGCATAGTACAGCGTACATACGTTTCATGTATAACTTAATAGAATATAATAGAACAGAATAATAATAACAATAATTTATATATTCTCATTTCAAGTGGGATATTCATATAAATAAATTGGTTAGTAAATTAAGAAGTACGCTGTACCTCTTTAATAATCTTCAAGATATACTAAATATTGATCAACTTAGAACAACTTATCTTGCTTTAATTGAATCTCAATTGCGATATGGCATAATAGGGTAGGAAGGGTTATTAAAAACTAACCTTAGTAGTCTAGAAAAAAAAATCTAAATATAAAAAAAACAATAATTCATCAGATGTTTTACAAAGTGCCAGAATAATGGACATCCGCCAATTATACATTCACTCCTTATAGTTAAAGTTATCATTTCTTCAGAGAAGAAAATAATTTTTATTTTCAAATTGTAGATATAAATGGTGCAGCTGTAAAAAAAATAAAATGCCTTGCATAGGATCTTGTAATTGCATGGGTCAAAAATCTTGTTCAAATGTCTCCTCCAAAAAAAATATAACTGACGAAAATTAGTGTGAAGATTTAGAATAACATATTTGTGAAATTATAGTAGTAATTAGAGTATTTTTTATAAGTTTAGACGTTACTCCAAACATCGTTTAATTAGGAAGTTTCCTATTTTAGAAATATCATGTACATATGTACATCCAACCTCATTTAGTAGTCTTTCAGTTAACTAGTCAAACAAAAAAAAATCATCTCGATATCTGAAAAACTCACGAACTTATTTAATTCCTTATTTGAATACTTCGCTCTAGACTGTAACGTCACAGTACACAACTCGCTGTTATTTTAAGTATAATTACTTCTTCAAACGATTAAAACGTTAAACAAGCCCAACTACAAAAATATTTTACGCTGTGTCCGGTAAGAACAGGGGCGCAGCCAGGGGGTCAGAAAGCATACAGAGGCCTTCATTTTATGAAGAATATTTTTTCTTTATTTGAGACTTAGTTTTCGAGTAATTGAATGTGTAATATAAAAAAAATGGCAAATGAATTAATTTTTAGTGAAGATCGAACAGAGGTACAGGCATTTGAAGTTTACGTTTCCCATAAAGCACAATGGCTTTTTTGAAAATAGTCATTTTTTTTACAGCCTTACAGCTATAGAGAATATTATACAATTTTTACCAAAGACAGATATGGACTTCGGCTAGGTGATGCACTACATAACTCGAAAATTTTGAATAACGCCCTTTTGCACAGGACAATTTTTGGACAACTTTTTTTGGAACTTTACCTCTATATATGCTATCGATTTATCCAGTTGTCAGCTTTTAGTATTTAAAGCCCTACAGGATGAACATTTTCAGCCTCTGAGCTCTTCTACTATAAGAAAACACAATAAAAACATTGAAAGAGTTAGATTTCCAAATATCCAATTCCGTTCATCAGGCAACCGTCTATACCACAAGCTGTATAAATTGTTGCCTCGTAGACGTTTAAGCACCAAACTGTTCAAGCCTGTTTGATTTCAAAACAATTTCAAAATCACCAACACAGCCCCGCTACATAAGCCCCGCTCGTCAGGCAACCGTCGATACTTCGGGCTGCACAAACAGTAGCATAGATAGCACTGTATCAACTCCCATGAATACATCCGGAATTTCGCTGGACAGTTCAACATTTTGGAGTACTATCTGCGTTCAAAAAAATTTTTCCTGTTGGTCATCAAAAAATGTCGGGATCAAGAAATGATTTTTCGGATTTCTGCTCCCCCCGAGCATCAATTTTTTTCCAAGCAGAAGTAGTCCGGGGTCCAAGCACTCCAAAATCAAGATGACCTGTTCCGACATGACGTACAAATGTTGATATAACTAATGAAGAGAGCAGCGTTGGTAACTTTTCTGGCTTGCGTATCCGTAGACAAGCCCAAAAAAATCCGTAGAACCTGATAATAAATCCGTAGAATTAAATAAAAAATAATAAATAATAATAACTAAATAATCGCAGGCATGGAACTACTAAAAGTACAACACCCAACATTTTTTTCTAAATCAGAATTCGCTGCTTTTCGAATGACGAGAAATTTTTTTTACCCCCCTCGCTCATCAAAAAAATTTTGGGACGAAAAAACATTTTTCGGATTAACGAAGACGAGACAGAGTTGCTCGAATCATCCGAATGATATTTCGATTATTAAAATCATTCGAGTACTAAAGTATTCGATTTTTGAAATCATTCGATTATTCCCATCACTATAAATAAGACTACTAACGCCAACTCACAGCCATGGATCATGACCACAGATGATAGAATGCATTCTGTTATGACTATTAAAACCGTAAACCGTGATGGCGTCGGCTCAATAGCCACGAATTGGCTGATGTTCTTATTTCGCAATTAATTAATGTTACTATAATTAAAATCGTTAGAAATCCGTAGATAAATACGGTTTATCGGAAAATAGCTGGCACAAAAAATCCGTAGATCTACGGATAAATCCGTAGGGTTACCATCACTGGAAGAGAGCATTACCTGGGGCACTAGAAAACACTTGTCGGATTAATTTTTGCTCTTGCGCAACTTCAGAAATCGCAATAAAGATGGCGGATTGATAATTACAAAATTATGTTTTACAATGGTTATTCTCCGTTAAAACAAAAACTATGTAACCTACCGATCTGATTTTTGGTATGTATACTCAAAAGATATACGTGATTCTAACTAAGCTATTGGTATTTTTGAAAAGAATATTTTTTTTGGAAAAAAATAATTAAAATCAAAAGGTTGATATTTACGTTCTAAAAATTTCGATATGCGGACAACTATGTTAAATTTATGAAATTCTTATATACAATTGCTTACCAAATATAGTCCATATATTGAAAAAGTTTTTTTAAAAAAGATCCTGTCGATAACGTATACAGTTTTTTGTTTATGATTTTTTTATTAGGCGCGTAATTATGCAGCATTAAAATAAAAATAGTCTACACGATAATAGGTACAGTGTAACAGTAAAAAGCACTATATTGTTCAATATAATTGTAAATTTGAATTACTTTATGTTAATAATACAACAAAACGAATGAAAGTAGTAGTCGGGCGTTGCCGATTGCGGCCACTCATTTATAAAAATAATAATCGATACAAAGTGAATTGTGTGTTCGAGCAAAATGTTAATCAAATAAGTATTCGCAATTAGCCATGCCTGAGTGCAACTTCTACTCGTTTTTATATTGTTTAAGAAATAAAACATTAGTAAGAAATATTATTTTAGGTATTTAGCATATTTAATAGAAAGCAGAAAATGGAGATATTTTAAATAAAACATTAATGTTCTATATTATGTAATTTTTGTGTATAACTATGCTAACATTTTAGTCAGAATCACTATCATTATAAAATAATGCATATTGCTTTTTCCCTTAAAACAATTTTCAGGAAAAGCAGCATACGAGCACGAAACTGAATACCACTCACAAGAACATTTTGTGACGCATTTTATTTTACAGTCGCACTTTTTAATTTAAGTTCAGATAAACTTTTTTTTGTCGACATTATCGGTACCAGCTCCTGATTTCCAATTCTGCATCCAAAATTTTGTGCAAGAGGTAATTTGAATGACGGTTCACAACACTGTTTAAAAAAAAAACTAATATTTGCAACATGTTGTTGAAAAGCGTCTTCCGTCGGTGGGAGGGAGCGTAAATCACTTTTATTAAATTATTTTATCTTTTAATAATTTTCAAACGTATACATATAATACATTTGTAAAGTTGACGTGTATGTGCATTGAAAATATTTGCAAAAAAACTTATGTGGGGGATGTAATGGAATACATTAAGACAGATTTTGGAATTTTTCTCTGTTTATCTGCTTGTCTGTTTGAACGCGCATCACGCAGAATCAACTGAACCAATGAGGTTCATCTAAGCTTGGAGTAATATTTAGTTCTTATTTCATCGAAATCGGCCTAGACTAAGCCAAGTTTTATGAAAATCGGTCTAGTAGAACAAGAGATACAGAGATCTCTACAATAAGCGTATTTGCACGGCATAAACTTTTAAGATTAAACTTCTGTAATATTCCAGAAAATTCGAGAGTACTCTGGAATATTCCAGAAAATTTGTGAGTTTTCTGAAATATTCCAGAATGGTGATTCTACCTCAAACGTCGTTTATAAAGAAGCTTTTTAGTCAATTTCAAAATTCCACGCGAACGTAACCGCGGGCATAGCTAGTAAATAATATATATGAACCGCAAACAATAATCAATTGATTTAAACAATCAAACACAAATAGTTTTTATATTGTTAAAATGTTAAGACAAATAACTTCACACTATATACATAAGTACATACGCCTAGTAAACATAAACATACCAGCTAATTCCACTGTAAACTGTCTTCATGCGCTTTATGAATTTTAAGAGAA
Source organism: Rutpela maculata (assembly GCA_936432065.2). Taxonomy (NCBI): domain Eukaryota; kingdom Metazoa; phylum Arthropoda; class Insecta; order Coleoptera; family Cerambycidae; genus Rutpela; species Rutpela maculata. The sequence continues at coordinate 63,174,120 of OW386289.2, forward strand.
CTGTCGCCTTTATTACATGCGCCGCATCATGCACCCATTTTAAAAATTCACAACTCGAATACTATATGCAATATCAACTTAGTTCTTGTCTTAAAAACATTTTCAATATATTGGGTATGTTTGTTAGCATAGTTTATACACAAAAAATTTAAAATTGAAGTACTTGCTCGTATGTTGAAATTCTTACTACAATATTTTATAGTTACAGATTTCATATTTTTTTCCCAAAAAACTAAACATATTTAAACAGTGCCATCGAGCCTCATCCGAGCGCTTATGTCTTTAGTGTATACTATAAAAAAATTAGATGGATAGCACTCATTGTTTCTTTTACAGGACGTGTTATGTATTAAAAAACATTTTTTTAGGAATTATCATTTCGTCTCTTTTCTTATCATTTAAGAAGTTATGCAAGAGCTGATAAGAATCCGACAAGTCATTTCTGGTGTCCTATATAACCCTTTTTGCAAATCTGAAGTTGAAAAATGTACGTCATGTCGGAACAGGTTACTTGGAATTTAGAGCGATTTCGTACTGTTGGACCCCAGACTAAAGTGTCCAGCACAAAAATTTGGTCACCCTACGTTATCCAAACGTCGACCATCTTGACTACACAGTCCTCCAATCTGGGCCTTAAATTTTGGAAAACTCGTCGACACATTTCAAAAGTAATATTGGTAATGGTCTTCCGAATGTTGTTCTTTACCTGGTTTGTATTGACCGGGGATTGATGTAAGCAATACTCTTTAAGTGTCCCCATTAAAAAAATCCGGAGGTGTTAGGTTCGGCAATCTTGGGGGGGGGGGATCACAAAAAATCTGGAACTAAGCACACCTGGAAACAATTCACGCAGACTGGTCATTGATGCTGCTGCTGTGTGTGCCATATGGCACCATCATGTTGAAACCAGGTCTAATTAGGGTCGTATCCAGGAAAATTTTGAAAAGCCGGAATAAAAAAAGTGCGAATGATGAAATTTGTTGAAGAGTTTTCCAAAATTTAAGAACCAGGTTGAAGGAGTGCTGTAGGCAAAATGGTCGACATTTGGATAACGAAGTGTTTAAAAAATAAAATTCGCATGCGTGTAGTATCTCAATTTTAAAATAAAATTTTTTGAACAGTTTAAATAACTTTGTTATGACTTTTTAAAAACTGAATTTTACTCTGGGCCACCTTATATATTTAAACAAAAAAAAACGACTGACCCACTGTCATAACATATTTGTAATTTTTTTATTTTTTTTATACTACTAGTATAGTCACATAAAATATGGAACAGACGCTTTTTACTTGTTTTATTTAATTACTACAACCCTATTAAATTCTTAGCAATTGTATTATTTTAGTATCTTGATCTTTTTTTAGTATCTTCCCAGCAAACATAAATATATAGCATATACGTAAATGCTACGTAAACTAAGTTTCGCAGAAGTAACGTGCTATGTAAAATGTGACGCATAATCATATGTGCATACTCTGCGAAATGTCAGCAACATGTGCATATGATTTTTACATAGTGAAGAGGTAACACTGTGACCTCACGGAATGGAACAAATGACGTAGCGTATATGTATATTCAACCACTTGCTATGTAAAGCATACGTAACTAATTTTATCTCTTTATGATGTAGTATATATGTATATTCAACCACTTGATAGTGACCTTACGCTACGTAACTTATATACTTTTTATCTCTTTATGATGTAGCATGTATATATTTTATCTACCTACCGTATGTTCAAAATAGCATATCCCAGCACTTTTTAAATATTGATACTACACAATTGGATTTTTAAAGTTAGATATATAAATAATTGTACAGAAAAATATATTTCTTTAGAAAATTACCGAAGTTGACACCAAGTTTTATTTTTAAGTCGGATACCTTATTTAGAGAGCCGAGTAGTTTTATATTTTGAATGAAATTTTTTTTTGTAAAAAATGGTTATATTTCAAATATAAAACTATCTAACTTTCTAAAAATGTTCAGAGATATTCTACTTAAAAATAAAAGTTGATGTCTCCTCCAGTTATTTCCTAAAGAATATCAATTTTTCTGGACAATTCATGAGGAATTTGTATTAATATATTGAACTCCAAGAATCCAGTTCTCTAGTATCAATATTTAAAAAGTACTATAGGGTGCTATTTTGAACATTATGGTAGGTATATAAAACAAATACATGCTACATCAAAAAGAGATAAAAAGTATATAATGCAACATATAGTTGTCTGATTTGTCAACATATATTAGCTTAGGAAAGATTCTCGAACTGAATGACAGTTTAAACTAAGTTAATTAGTATCAACAAAGTTTCAATTCCATCTTAATCTCTGCATATTCCAGTAGGTAAACCAGGCATTAGGCGTTGTCATCTATATGTTCTTTAGAAAGCAGCTATACGATATTTTTTCTTCTCCAATGATGTATACCCACCTACCTACCCTGCCTTGCATACCTAGTAAAGCTCAAATTTCATTTAATTTATTTTATTAACTGTTGATTTAGGAGAGATTAATACTAGTGTCTTTTGTGTAACTAATCTATATTCAAGTTAACTAAGTATCTACAATAAGTGTTAAGCATTTCTCGGGTCGTTTCTGATTGTACTTTGGTCAGCCTTCGTCACTCTGACATTTGCTACTTGAACATCAGTTACACAACCTGTGAAAATAATTGAAATATTAGTCTATTTCATATACGGGGTGCATCATTTAAAACTCCCAAGGCTTGTAATTTTCTTATTTTTTAAGGCACATCAAATTGTAGATATTTTTAAAGTATTTAAAAAAAAATTTTTTTGAAAAAATTGTTAAGAAATCTTAATTTCTTTGAATATTTTTTTACGTCACCCTGTACATGAACTGCGTTAATGTTTTCTTATACTTAAAGGTTTTAATTAGCTTCAATTTATATTACTACGTCATATTCGAAATTCTTTTTGGTTTTAGAGAAAGGAATTAAAAACACTCCAAACTGATTTTTTTTTTAAATTACTTTGAAAGGAATGTAAATAATAATTTTATGCTTTATCTGTAAAAGACATATCACAAACAATATTCAGCGTAAAACAGTAACAAAAAATAAAAAATAAAAAATTTTAAACTAACTTGTATTAAAATGTAGGAAATTCCAAATTTTTTATTTTTTAAGTTTTTTTATTTTAATAACATAAATTGAAGCTAATTAAAACCTTTATGAGAAAACAATAACACAGTCCATGTACAGGGTGAGGTGAAAAAATATTCAAAGAAATTAAGTTTCCTTTCTTAACCATTCAAAAAAAAATCACTCTGTATGGATATTTAAAGGCTTTAAAAATGTCTACAAGTTGATGTGCCCAACATGGTCATCGCTACGAAAATAAAAATGTTACAAGTCTGGGGAGTTTTAAGTGGCGCACCCTGTATAGTGTAGTAAATCTAGTTATATAGCTTGTATCCCTTTACTAAATTGTGAAGAAAACTAGATGCAAACTATTTTGATCAATTTGTTAAGTTATTAAACAATTTATGATAGTTTAAATAATAATGTATATATTTTAACAAAACTTTACGAAAACACGCTTCCAATGGAATGGAAAATTTGAGGTCGATCCGATGAGTTTCAGAAGTACACTGCTTTAAACATGAACCGATGTGCTCAAAGTGCTGTCATTCAATCCGAAAGTCTGCCTCAAAGTTGAGTTTACACTGTTAAAACCCAGCTATTTAAAATCAGATTTGTCTAATCTGCCAGAGATGGTGATTTAGGGACTATTGGAGTATTTCAACATAAGAGTATGCAGCATATAACTGCCGAAAAAAGGGGAATGAAAATGCAACTAGGAGTGAATGACTTCACGCAGCGTTTATATTCTTGATTAATTTTAAAGCCTCTAGAGATCTTAGAATATCCTGGTTTTTTGAATTTCGCTCTAAAATTAAGATTTTTTGCAAAATGTAATAAAAAAATATGCTAAATAAGTCCATTAAATCATCACACCAAATTTCAAGTGGAAATGTTTATAACAACGCCAAAAAAACAATAACAAAGTCGAAAATTGAACCGTTCACTGTTTAAGTGCATCAAGTCATAGAACAATTTGTTTTAGAATGTAGATTTTTCTCCTACTCTTCAGTGGTGTTAACACAATTTTTTTAAACTATTTAAAATCATTTTAAATTTTTTATAAAGAATTTTTTTCTCAGAATTAAACAATTAAAAATTATTAGAATGCTTCAAAAGATCACAAAAAAAGAAACAATTTTAAAAAACGGGGTTTTCTACGCCAATTGGGAGCCGTGAAGCATGAAAAAAATGAATTTGTTAAATAATTGCCAAAAAATTGTTTTAAATAATTTTAATATACCTACTTATTTATGCAACAAGTGTGTAAAGCAGTACTTTTTTCATGCATAAGTTGTAGACGAGTGCATCAATCTTATGAGAATCCCATGATAAAAGTAGTTTCTTTAACAGCCATATAAACAAATTGTTAATTAACGCCACTGAAAAGTAAACAATCAACGATTCAATTTTCGAACTTGTTACTGTTTCTTAAGCTTTTTTTGTATAAATATTAAATTATATTATACTATTACATTCACCGAGAGCCATTTGATATAAGAAAATATGCGGGGTCCTTTACCAAGATGATTTAATTCTACCAGAAGCATATTTTTAATAATGACAAATCTTAATTGTCTTAATTTCTTGCAACAAAATTAACCATAAAGGTTCAGACAATTCCAGTTTTCTTCGTAGTTTTATAATGATCAAATTAATTTTTTTAATGGCGATACAAGCAATATCATTAATCACAAGACAACAAAAAAAAGGGGGGCTGCGCTTTTGATCAGAACCATCTAATCCTGTTTTTTAACATGTTGAAACCGATTCTGATATTAAAAAAAAATTTATCAGTTTTTGGTTACCACCCCTTTTATCCCCTAAAAAGGGGCAATGGTTTTGTCCTAAGGTTCTGATCTAATTTTTCTGAAATATTTTGACGTGCTGAAGCCAATTTTGGACAAAAGAAAAATTGTAGGAAAATATTAGCCTACTTTACACATACATAACCTTGAAATATATGTACAATACAATAACGAACACAAAGTAGGTGCTATAAGATGTAGGTAAACAATAACCATACCTATGCATAGTACTTCGCAAAAGCTTTTGGCACTATTAAGATCTGGGTTTCCTTGAATTACAACTTCTTACGCTGGATTCAGTTGAACTTAATAATGTGGGGACAGCACCAACATACAGCTTTTGGGTAACAAAATCCATGTAATGATATAATTGTCTGTCGAGAATAACGATTGCCCATGAAATAATTCTAACCTATAAAAAGATTACGTTTCATTTAAATAAATATCTTTATAAAAACGGTACAACACAAACTTACTTTCGGGTCATTCACTGGAAAATGGTGCACCTCCAAAGGTATGTACACCAAATTCGCAAACAAGAGGGCATGTTTATGTTTGCACCTAACCTCTACACTAATAAAACGTCCAAATAAAATAATATTTAAAAAAGTCACAACGCTTTATGGTTCACAGTTCTGCATCAAAGTTATTAAAAGACATCATCCACAATTTTTCACAAAAATGATCAAAAAACACAAACGTTAGATTTTACATCATTTTACACTGGCGTGCTGCGTGAGCGTGTGACGCGTTCCATGATTTCGATGTCGTAAAATGAAGTAGGTAAACATTTTTAAGTAAAATTATGTAGCAAATATGTAAACTTGTGTATAAGTAATTAAGTTAATATGTTGACTTAAATATAATATTATTTTACGTATATGTTCTATTAATCTTACCTCTTAGAGAGGTAAAGTTACATTAATGTTTACTGGGTTGTTCTCATCCCAAAATTGTTGAACGAGTGAGGGCGAAATCACAAAAAAAAAAATTTTGTCCTCATCTCAAAATTGATAGCGGGAGGGGCAAAATCACAAAATAAATTTGTTGTCCTCATCTCAAAATTGATGGACAGGCGGTGAAAATAAAAAAATTAAAAAATTGGCCTCGTCTTGGTAAGCGGAGGAAAGCAAAATGGCAAAAAAAATATTTTGATGTTCTACGCCCTTGATGAGGATTATCAAAACATTTTAATTTAGTTATTCAAATTTCAGCAAATGGTTCACAATAGACACATAATGAATACATCATTTTTTCAGTGTCTTTTGCTCCTTCATTTTTGAGGTATTCAGGCAATAATACATTTGAATTGTATATTTAGTCGGAGAACGAGCAATGTCTAAGATGCACCCTCTATAACACTCACGAACAACCACCTAAAAAAAATTGATTCTTATGTAAATCGACCTGGCGGATCCGATTTTTGAGTTCGCTAGACAATCCGGAATTGCGAAACTGGTCAAAATCTGCAATTTCCGAAAAATCTCAAATTTTATGGATATTTTTTAATTTTTACTTATCACCCTATATCTCCCTTAGTCTAAGTCCAATTAAATTGAAATTTTTAGGAGAGCCAATTTAGACCTTTGTTATCATGACGGACATGCAAAAAAATTTACGTGTCACCAGTAATATTTTTTTTAATAGTTGGTGACACGAAATTTGTTAAAAATGCAGCAACAAATACTCGATCGAGAAAACTTTTTTGTTTTTCAAGATAGATGTATATAGTAAGCTACAAAGTTGTAGCCAAAAAACCAAAGAAACTTTTTTATTCCGGTGATTTTTTTGATAACTGGCTTGGTTTTTAACATAACGGTGCCGCAATATAGAAAAGAACTATGCCGGCCGCGGCCGGTCACGTACTGCACCAGCGGTAATGCCATGCGTAGCTTGAGAACGCCGGGATTTGTATTGTACTAATAATAACCTATTTAATAACCGTGAGTTTACTTCGAAGTTTATTCAGTAAATTTTAATTTTGAAAAAGGGGCAAAATATAAAAAATAAAGTTTAAATTTTGATAAAGGCAATTTAGACATACTCATTTTATTTCCACATTTAACTTCTCGTATAATTAAGCAGCAATATTTAAGAGATAGTCAACCATTTGCAATTTTTTTTATCGCAAATTATACAACGTTTTGGGCTTTCAACGGTCTTCCTTTTTTTATAACCAGTATTGGCCACATCTGTGCTTTCTGCTTTTTGTCTATAAGCTTTTCGGGTGTAACTTCTTCCACATCTTGCATGATAGACAGGACATTTTGACAAAAATAAATCCCTTTTTTTGGTGTAATATTTCAACTTAAAAGATATATCATCCGACTTTATAAAAACTGCTTTAAATGCTTAGTCCAGTGCTTCTTCTGTAACACCCTGCACAGTTTCTTCACTATTTTATTGGCAAAATATGCATTTCATAAAGTTTAACTCTGGGTTTAACTGGGAAGTCAAAGTTGAAAACGTGCACAGAACTGCTGACGTTAAAAAAATTGCTTAAAAGTTGTTCTTTGTTCAAATTAAATATTAAAACTAGTTTTAAATGTCTGAAAAAGAAATTCCGTTACTTTAATATGCACTCTACCCTCTATAGCACTTTCCTAACGCAATAATAATTATTATTATAGCTGCAACTCATCAAATTTCAATAGGAATAAGCGTCATAAACCACGCAGACAACTCCTGTCGATCGGTTAAAAACAACTAAATAAACGTTTTATAATAGCTATTTATGTAACCAGTTACAAAAGAGTAACAACACGAGTTACACAAGATTGTCTTTCGTTACATACATGATTTTTCTAATTTCAAAATTCTAAAAACAATTTAAACATAACAAATGAAATGGATGTATTTAAAAATCTTAAAAATTAAGTAATCTTTTTCCTAGTTACCTTTGCTGCTATCACACATTATAATTTTAATGTCAAAATTGACAGACGTTATTTAGTCAAGTTACAATATTATTTGAAATCCTAATTTGATAACATAATAAAGGTAAATCGTATTAATGCAAAAGTTTTGTTAGCGTATTTTGAAGGAAAGAAGAATTTAAAAGCTTCCACTTTATGGACTTAGTATTCTTAGTGTGAGATCCCAGAACTGCCAGACCTACGTCATTTTAGCAAAGCTAATATTTTGACAACGGATAGTGTAATATCTAGTTATAGAGTGAGATCTCAGAGCTGCCAGACCTACGTCATTTTAGCAAAGCTAATATTTTGACAACAAATAGTGTAATATCTAGTTAAGAACGTATGCGTATTTGCTAGTTTGAAAGCGGGGCCCTTTTGCAGAAAACAGGTATAAAAGGTACATAAAAATTTTATTCAGTACGTTAAAGTATGATAGCTGGATTATTTTACACGTGACACGCTAACTACATGGTGTAAGCGTCAACCTCCGGAACTTGAGGTTCAAAACCGTTTAAATCATAACTTCCCTTCCACCCTACCTTTCCGAAGGCAGACTGACCATCGGATGAATGTCGTCATTGGTTCGAACGGGTTTTTTCGTTGAGTTTTTCCCCGTACCAGCAACCCGATCTTTTTAAAAAACAGTGCGCGTGTGCGCACCCTAATAAGAACTCAGTTTTAACTTTAAGTAGTCAAGTATTTTAAAACTTTTTCATGGTTATATTTACAAATTGTTAGGTTTAAGTTTTTATATTTTAAACAAGAGCCCTAACTTCCATTTGATCCGTTGTCATAGCCGAGACCAGACCCGCTTCATCCGACTGCATATTAACCACGACGCTACGCTACGTGGTTGTGCGGTCGGCTCTGAACCGAGATCTGACCCAGGCGCATTATTGTAATCCTTAATACTAATAAATTTGTTTTGATTGATTGATTGATTGGAACTTAAGGTTCGAGGTTCAATCCCTGAGTGTTCTCAGTTTTTTTTTTAAATATACGTACTAAGAAAAAAAGTTATGGCCAAAAATAATAAATATTTCCCTATCGGTTGTCTTTTTCTTGGTAATCGCCACTTTAAGTTAATATTTGTTGAAAAAAAAAAGCTGAGAACGCCCAGGATCGAACCTTGGACCTTAAGATTCGGAGGTTGACGCTTACACCACGTCGTTAGTGTGTCACGTGGAAAATAAACCAGCTATCATACTTTAACGTACTGAGTAAAATTTGTATGTACCTTTTGTACCTGTTTTCTACAAAAGGGCCCCGCTTTCAAATTAGCAAATACGCATACGTTCTTAATTAGATATTACACTATCTGTTGTCAAAATATTAGCTTTGCTAAAATGACGTAGGTCTGGCAGCTCTGGGATCTTGGACTATTAAGAACGTATGCGTATTTGCTAGCTTGAAAGCGGGGCGCTTTTGCAGAAAACAGGTACAAAAGGTACATACAAATTTTCACACCTACGTTAAAGTATGATAGCTGATTTATTTTTCAAGTGACACGCTAACGACATCGTGTAAGCGTCAATCTCCGAATTTTAAGGTCCGAGGTTCGATCCCTGAGCGTTCTCATTTTTTTTTTCAAATATACTTACTAAGAAAAAAGTTATGGCCAAAAATAATAAATATTTCCCTATCGGTTGTCCCTTTCTTGGTAATCGCCACCTTAAGTTAATATTTGTTGAAAAAAAAAAAAAGCTGAGAACGCTCAGGGATTGAACCTCGGACCTTAATATTCAAAAAATTCAAATTAAAAACAATTTTATTAAACATTATTGTTTACAAAGATGCGCCTAGACCGAGCCCCGATTCAGAGCCGACCACACCACCACGTCGCGCAGCGCCGTGGTAGATGGGTGGTCGGATGGGAAGGGGTCGGTTTTCGGCTTTAACGATAGGTCACATGGTGAGGGTTAGGCCTCCTGTTTAAAAAATAGTGAAAACTTAAGCCTGACAATTGCGGTTGACTATAACTAAAAACTAAGTTTACAAACACTTAACGCTACTTAGGGCTAGATTTAAAAACTTGGGTTAAAGGGCGCGCGCACAACACACTAGTTTTTATAGTTTTGGTTAGTGATATAGGGAAAAACTCAATGAAAAAACCCGTTCGAACAAGTCACAGTCTTCATCCGGTGGTCTGCTCGCCTCCGGAAAGGTAGGGTGAAGGGGAGAGTGTGATTTTAAAAGTTGGGATTTGCTAGAGGTTATTGGTCAAAAGGGGATTTGGAAGGACAAAAAGGGACAAAAAGAACAAAATTTAACAAAACAACAAAAAATGGATAAAGGGAACAGAGAGGGGTTTGAGGTAAAAGGTGGTTAAATTGAAGTAAAGGGTGGTGAAAGGGAAATTGTGGTATAGGAAAGGTTTGGCTAGGGAAGTTGCCGAAAGATAGGCAACGCCTGGTATGGTAATGGGTGTTTTAGATCGAAAAGTATGGCATTATGCTGTCTGATTCGTGTGATGTCTCGGGTTAGCGGACTGTCGCTCAATTTGAATTGAGAGAATTTTTGGGAGGTTTCCCGGACGAAGTCCGCTAGTGGGGTTATGTGACCTTAATATTCGGAGGTTGATGCTTACACCATGTCGTTAGCTTCTCACTTGAAAAATAGGAGCAAAAAATTTTTATGTACCTTTTATACCTGTTTCCTGCAAAAGCGCCCCGCTTTCAAGCTAGCAAATATGCATACGTTCTTAACTAAATATTAGCTTTGCTAAAATGACGTTGGACTATCTATTTTGTGTTGAATAAACATTGTTTCTTTATCTTTTTGAGAGTTGTTTATCTTTCCTAATTAATGACATAAGGAACTTTTTGTAACGCCATATCCTAAAATGGCATTTATTTGACACTTTTCATGAATCAAAACAATGTCATTATTGACAAGTGTAAAATAAAGAAAAAAGAGTGAAATAAAGACATATTATTTTACAGTGTGAAACAGCAATAGAATTTAGTCTATTTTTATAAAATTATATTGTTTTCTGATTTCGAATGGCGATACAAAAAATTTTGTATACAACTCGAGACTAAAATGTGTTTTTTACTCGTGTGGTTTATAGCACTCGCCTTCGGCTCGTACTATAAACGCCCCACTCATAAAAAAAACACCATTTTAGCCACTTGTTATATAAAATACTATTTTGTAACGCCATGTAATAAAACGACGTTTATTTGACAGTTTCAATGAATCAAAACAATGTCATTATTGACAAGTGTAAAATAAAGAAAGAAGAGTGAAATAAAGGAATTTAATTCAACCAGAGGTTATTCTAAGGATTTTTTTCCACTGCACATAAAGAAAATAAATCACTGTAGGTATTACATTGACACATAATATATTTTATCACGATACACTTATTAAATATTAATGTATGATTTTGTAAAAGTTAAATAAAAAAATAACTACACAGATTTTAATTTCCCACTGCCCAAATTACTTTTCCTACTGCACATTTTGTGTCCAACTGCACGTTAGAATAACCTCTGAATTTAACAGTGTGAAATAAAACTTACTGGTTTCTATGGAAACAGCAATAGAATTTAGTTTATTTTTACCAAATTATATTGTTTTCTAATTTCGAATGGCGATACAAAAAATTTTGTATATAACTCGAGACTAAAATGTGTTTTTTTTTACTCGTGTAGTTTATAGCACTCGCCTTCGGCTCGTACTATAAATGCCCCACTCGTAAAAGAAACACCATTTTAGCCACTTGTTATATAAAATACTATTTCGTCACCAGCTACGTAAAATTTTACTTTTCATAACTGGTTACATAAAGTAGGACGTTTTGACATTTACGTCAGTTTTGAAAACTGTCACTTTATACGTAAAAATTAGAAAAACCAATATTCACAACTACGCATTATTTTATTCACATCGGGCGGGCATCCTGAAAGACGAGAAACAAAGCCGCGGTATAAGCCAACCCAATCTTTTATCTTGCGACGCGACCCGGCGCGGCGGTCAAATACTGCAGCACCGTTTTCTTGAAAACTATAAGTAAGTTATCAAAAAAATCACCGAAATAAAAAAGTTTCTTTAGTTCTTTGGCTACAACTTTGTAGCTTACTATATACATCTGTCTTTAAAAACAAAAAAGTTTTCTCAATAGAGTATTTATTGCTGCATTTTTAACAAATTTCGTGTCACCAACTTTTAAAAAAAATATTACTGGTGACATGTAAGCTTTTTTGCATTTCTGTCATGTCAGTCATGATAACAAAGGTCTAAATTGGCTCTCCTAAAAATTTCAATTTAATCGGACTTAAACTAAAAGAGATATAGGGTGATAAGTAAAAATTAAAAAATTTCCATAAAATTTGGGATTTTTCGGAAATTGCCGATTTTGACCAGTTTCGCAATTCCGGATTGTCTGGCGAACTCCAAAATCGAATCCGCCAGGTCGATTTACATAAGAATAAATTTTTTTTAGGTGGTTGTTCGCGAGTGTTATATAGGGTCCTTAAAATGCATCGTAGAGATCCCTCGTTTTCCGACTAATTAGTATTATGTTGTTACTTGCTAATAAAATAAAAAAATCCAATGTTTATTTGATATTGTAATGTCAGTCAAAATGGTTAGATCTTTTTATAGCTTACCACAATTTGTGTATTTAATCTAAACTTAAAAATTTGTAGAATTTAGAAACTGAAATAGATGTATGGAAGGAAAAATACGATACTTATCTTAAAGAATTAGACACAAAGATATGCGAGCTAAAAGAAGAACGGGAGAAACAGCAAAAAGCAGTAATTAAGATCAGAGAACTGGTAATTATAGAACATACTTTGTAAATGTTTGAATATATTTCTAGTTGCCTTTCAGGTCACCTCAATAACCCTCTTAATAGTGGAGTCGAATTAGGAGTAAAAAATTCGCAATGTGCATTGTCTGGTCAGGGCAGTTTTTTTGTTTTAATGTGTTCATGTGATCAACTTAAGTTCACAGTTCAGTTTCTGCGAGGTCGGCGTATTGTTTATTTAAACAATTTAATTTTTTGGACCGTGTTTTTAATCGGTTTTCTTTGAATATCTCGAAATCTATGACTCCTATGGAAAACAACAAAAAGAAAGAAAATGTTCGTTATGAGCCGTACAATAAAGTACATAAACGATTTCAATTGTTATTATTTAAAAGAAGTTGAATATTGCCTCGAATATTGCAAAATTATGCGTTTCTAAACAAATCACTGTTCTTTCAAAAATAATGGGTAATATTCAATGAAACTGGAGAAATATAGCTCTTATAAAGTATAATTATCATTTAAAACTTCAAATCAAAATGATTATTAGAACGGCTCAAATATACAAGGTGTTTCGAAAAGATTGGGACAACGCTTAGCCGTAGATACTTGACATCAAAACAAGTCGATTTAACTCAAAAAGTAGTGGTCTAACTCTTTTCGTTTTCAAGATACAGGGTGGCAAAGTAAAAAAATTGTATTCGTAATTTGTCTCTATCTTGGAGACTATTATACGTATCTACTTCAAAGTTGGTAACAATATGTTTTTTAGGTCGCTAATTACAATGGTGATATTGCCGATGCCATATTTTATAGATGGCGCTAGTTACAGGACTTTTACGTGACACTTTAAGCCCTAACTTTTTTGAGGTTAGGTTTTGGACATCGTCTTCTACTATAATCAAAAGGCAATTTGGTTTCCTAAAGAAAAGGTGTACTTGTTTAAACGCGATAAAATGCACCCTTTCAGAGAAATACGCGATTTAAAACTTTGTCACACACCAGATCGAAGAAATTCAACACCCCGGGTGTTTTGAAAAGATTGGGACAACGCTTAGCCCAGCAAACACAAAAATTGCGGCCCTTAAATGGGCCATTGTAGCGATCAATGGCTTTCTTATGGCATAGGCTACCTTTTGTGGTTCATAATAAATTATATGCAGGCGTACCATAGCTTCATGTTTTATGAATTGCCACATAATAACCAGAAATGGTCAATTATTATGCAACCATAAAAAATGCTGCTTCGGTTTATACGTTGATGGTACTTTTATGGTAATATGCAGGCTAATATTTTTATGATTACGCGCATTGTGAAAAATCTCTCAAGGCTTCACCGAGCATAGCATCCGCCATTTGCATTTTCGTTCTATGCTTGACCTGTGGGTTATTAAAATTTGTGTAATCTAACTTAATCTGACCGTTATTTCTGTAAAATTTGTAGTTTATTTTTTATAGTAAGTAATTTGTAATTTGTCATTAATAAGTTAATTGTAACGTTTTTTGTAAATTATTATTAATGATATTATTTGGGACTACTCGTAAGCATTTATTAAACATTCAAATACTTTCTACATTTTGAAATAAATAGCTACATATTCACATAATATAATAAAGACTTCATACACATCAGCATAAATACTGCTTTTAGCATCCGTAATAACGGTTATTAAGATAGCTCAGTTGGTAGAAGAGTCAGTACTGTAATACGGACATCGGAGACATGCAGGTTCGAACCCCACCGACCGCAATTGGTACAGGTAAGTAAAAATGAATTTAATAACTTAATAAGAGTTCTAACTTGACAGTGATAGAGTGAAGACCTATTAGATTTTGCTCAAACAGTTCAGTGAAAAACTTAATAAAATGTCCTCAGAAAGTGAGGGAAGTTACAGTGAGATGGAGATGGATGATGATGGCAATTGGAAAAAAGTAAAATATAAAAGAAAAGCTCGAGATAGATTGGAAAGTGTAACAAAGAAAAACAAAAATCCGTCCACACCCACAAATGCTGAAATAAATGCTATCATTGGAACATCAACAAAAAATCCAACCTCATATAAAAACTTATCACCTGAAATAAATACAAGTTCATCAAGCATTCCTAAAAACACAACACAAAACAACAACAAAAAACCATCAACAAACAATTATTCGCAGCAAATGAAAAACTAGGTACTACAAAGCTTCCAAGAAACAAATGCAAACCTCCAACCATCCAACAAAACACATAATTCCACCATTGCCTGTGTAATTGCAACCATAGAACAAGACATTGAGGATGTCAAAATCAGAGAACACCTTGAAGCAAATAATTACGTGCTAAGATACTGCAAGCGTATAACTTCTAGAGCCACGGGAAAATTAACGCAGCTGATAAGAATAATAACAGGAGACTTTACATCGTTTCAAAAACTCCTCAATGAAGGGGTATTCTACAAAAACCGATATTATCCAGTCCATCCAAGCACACCCCCAGAACCGACACCAACTCCCTGCGCAAAATGTTCCCTCTTTACACAAGTAACTGAACAATGTAACACACCACTAACATGCAGAAAATGTCAAGGAAAACACCATACCAACACTTGCACATCACCTCTACCAGAAACATGTATGGCATGCAACTCAGAGGAACACCAAGCATGGTCCCCTAAGTGTCCAAAAAGACCAGTTAAGCCCATAGAAGGAATTCCAAATACACGAATAAAATCCATGAACAAAAAATCTAGCGAAATTGACAATGAAATCACAAAAAATAACAAGATACATACACCGATGACACTACACGATCACATTATAGAAACTTACACCAACAAACTCAATAAACCTAAATACACCAACAGGCAAGAATTAATTATACAATTAAAAAAAAGATTTATTAATCTATATAACATAGACTCAACAGTCGTATTCAGTGGAAACCATATGTACATATTAATGTTCGATCTAGACAAACCAAACACAACGTCACCAACGGCACCAACAGAAGGTCTAGTAATTCATTATAATGGGGAGTGACATTAAAGTGCTATATTCCAACATCAATAGTTTTTCCCCAAAAAAGCATCTTATTAACCACTACATACAAAATAACAATGTCGATTGTCTTGTATGTGTCGAAACAAAAAACAAAGAATACATTAATCCATATCAAGACTGGAACATAATTCAACAAAAAGGAAATATATTTAACACCAATATTAAAGGGGGCTGCTTAGCACAGTCGAAAAAGAATCTCCAAATGGGCAAAGAAAACCCTCCAAGGATTAATAATTCTACAAATAGCTGCCTGCATTTTACAATTCCGTACATCAAATCTAAGCTCCACATATTTTTAGTTTATATTGACAACGGATCAATAATTGAAGAAACCATTTTCACTAAGGCCTCCTTATATGAATACTGCATTATTATTGGAGATTTTAACCCAAACACCACCAGGAAGAAAAATCAGCTTAAAAACTTCTTAAACAGCTCCAATTTTACAAGGATTCATACATCTCCCACGTTTCTCATGCCAAATAATCCAAGTTCAACCCCCGATGTATTTATGTGTACAAAAAATATTCAAAATAATATCACCGAAGTGGAATTAATCTCGGACCTTGGTAGTGACCATTAAGCCATACAATTTAAATTTAATCTACAAGCCAACCCAATTATTCTACCGCCTGATACTTACCTAGACTTGGCTAGATGTAATGTCGAAATCGTTAATGAACAAATGATACAATTTATAGAAAGCAGACAAGAGGCAATCACTCCATTATATATCACTATGTTCAATGAAACACTTAAAAATTTAATAATAGAAAACACACCAACAAAAGTAAAAACATTCTTTAACTACAAACTACCGCCGTTCATTTTAAACCTTATAAAACAAAAAAGAAGATTATACCGCCAAATCAATCAAAACGAAGATCATGACATAAAATCCAAATATAACGAACTTACGAAACAAATCCATGTATTAATACAACAATACAAACAGGACAAATGGATAAATGCATGCAAAAACATTAATGACTCCAAAGGAAAAACATATTGGAATGAAATTAAGAAACTATCCAAATATAAATCTAGCAAATCCACAATCCCTGAAATTTCGTACAATAACAACACCTACTCCACCGACCAAGAAAAGGCCAATGCTCTTGGCGACTACTTTGAGGACACCACTAAATTTACCATGGATGATAACTTCGATGAGGAAAATTTAAACCTAGTGAACGACTGGTATGAAAACTTTTTTAACACAGACCCTCCAACAGACGAAGATATAAATATAACAGAAGAAGAATACTACAACGTACTGAACGCAGGCAAAAATACAGCCCCTGGCCATGATCATATTAGTAGAAATATATTAAGAAAACTTGAACAGAACATACATCTAGAATTAATTAACATATACAACTACTGTATAAAAAATCATTACTTTCCAATAGAATGGAAAACTGGAGTAATAATTACAGTGCCAAAACCTAATCAAGATCATTCTCATCCACAAAGCTATAGACCAATAACTTTATTACCAGTAATCGGCAAAAACTTGGAGAAAATCATAAAAACAAGACTACATAATAAACTAGACGAACAGATCCCCAAGAATCAATTTGGGTTCCGAGAAAAATCATCTACGATTCACCCCCTCATCATTATGACGTCAAATATACAAACCAACAGCATAATCGGAAACAAATCGGCAGCAATATACATAGACTTAACTAAAGCGTTCGACTCCGTCTGGCACAAAGGCTTGCTATTTAAGCTACATCACTCACATTGCCCCAACTATATTATTTGGTTTCTTAAAGATTTCTTAGAGGGAAGGAAAACAAAAATCAAAATAAATGCATCCTTTTCCAGACCATATGAAAACGAACAAGGCGTTCCACAAGGATCTCCACTATCGCCAATGTTATTTAATATTTACTGTTATGACATACCGAACAACCACCAACAAACACACAATGCAGAGTCTTACCTACTTCAGTTTGCGGATGACATAGCCTGGATAGCCCATGGAAAAACTATTGAAAAAACAAACATCCTGCAATTTTCAACAACTGACCATCCAGTGGTGTGATAAGTGGAGATTAAAAATAAATCCTAACAAATCACAACTAATGATATTTAATCATAACATCTCAAATACTTCTCCAACTATACAAATATGTAACCATAGATTGACACCAGCAGCAACAGTTAAGTACCTTGAAGTTAAGATAGACCAAAAATTAAACTTCAACAGCCACACCAAGGAAATGAAAAAAAAGATGATAACTAGAGCAAAACACTTTAGATGTCTAACTTATAAGAATCAAGGTATCAACACCTCCACAGCAAGTAAAATTTACAAAATGATATGTCGACCTATCATGGAATATGGATTCATCCTATTTAACACCTGCAGAAGACCAGCCTTGAACAATATAGAAGTGGCAGAGAGAAACAGTCTACGTAAAATAACAAAATTTCGTCATCCAAATAATCCTCTCTATAACATATCCAATAATTTATTATATGAAAAAACTAGTATCCAACCTATACTAACTCGCTTTAAAGACCTCACCAAAAGATATTCACAATCCCAAAACCTCCTTACCCTAATTCAACCCTTCATAATTCAACTGCAAGAAGACACTGCCAGAAGAAGATATCCCGAAAAAACACTTTTTGAGGCAATTACAGAGAACAGCAATGATGAATAAATAGAATAATGATATACCTAATTATTAAGTTTTTTGTTTTTTTTTTTTTGTACTTATTAAATTCACTGAGGAAATGTTATATTAAAAATTAATTAGATGTAAAAAAAAAGTATTGTAAGACAGGCTGAAAGACTTCGGTCGCTGGCCTTTTGGAACATTTGATCCAATAAATATTATTCTCTCTCTAACTTAATAAACATTATAATTTGCAGGCAACTCTTGTGAGAATAAATTGGAGCTATGGTAAACAATATTAAATATGTAAATAAAATATACGGATGATAACAAACAAATTCCTATTACAATATTTATGCATTTTTTTATCAAGTAAAATACTTACATGTCAAAGCTGTACTTTTTCGTAAAAAGCGCCATGAATAATGTATTTATATAAAAAAAGTAGGATCTCCATACATCGTACTTTATGGATGTATAAATATTATTGTACACTGTTGGCAAATTGAAGGATGGCCAGCTGCTGGCCGGTGGGACATTTCGCCAATAGTCCGCTTGTGGCTCCCCATAAAAGTGCCAATTATGATAATGCTGGCGACGGTGCGTATGACCATTTATGTGCCAATTATGAGTGTTTGCTGAGAGCATAGACTCTTGACATCAAAACAAGTTGATTTAACCCAAAAAGTAGCGGTTTAACTCTTTTCGTTTTCAAGATACAGAGTGGTGTAGTCAATAAATTGTTTTCTTATTTTGTCTCTATCTTGGAGAATATTATACGTATCTACAACAAGCACTATTGACGACTTCAAGACATACTTCACGTACACCTACTAGATAAGAAAACCACTTTTAGGTATAATTGAATTTCCCCGAACTGGTGTGTGATAAAGTTGTAAATCGCGTATTTCTCTGCAAGGGTGCTTTTTATCGCGTTTAAACAAGTACACCTTTTCTTTAGGAAACTAAATTGAGTTTCGATTATAGTAGAAGACGATGTCCAAAACCCAACCTCAAAAAAGTTATGGCTTAAAGTGTCACGTAAAAGCCCTTTAACTAGCGCCATCTATAAAATATGGCATCGGTAATAGCACCATTGTAATTAGCGACCTGAAAAACACATCGTTACCAACTTTGAAGTAGATACGTATAATAGTCTCTAAGATAGAGACAAATTACGAATACAATTTTTTTACTTTGCCACCCTGTCTCTTGAAAATAAAAAGAGTTAGACCACTACTTTTTGAGTTAAATCGACTTGTTTTGATGTCAAGAATCTACGGCTAAGCTTGTCCCAATCTTTTCAAAACACCCTGTATAATTCTTTGTAAAACTTTGCACCCTTGGGAAATCCTGCCATCAAAACCAAGGAATGTGTACAATGGCTCAAATTGTAGCTTTTTATAAGTACTTTAAGATCGCAAAGAGAAAATATTTTTTCAAAATTTAAACCCTTTTTATTGCAGTTGTTTATAATTTTCGAAATTGTAGTTATAAACAAATTCAAATAACTCTCTGTTTTCTTTTTATGAAATCAAAAACGGTAAAAGAGTAATGAAAGTAGATTAAAGAATCCAACTTTAAAAAAATAATAATGTGCTACTTACTTGCATTTGGAGCTGAGATTTGTTAGTTTTTACATTTAGGTCACTAAATAAAGAAATCGATATTTTTTATTGAAATTTGGACTATTAATTCTCCAATGTCTATTATTTTGTCTCTGCTACTTGAAAATAATCCAAAGCTTGTTAAAAGATACTGTATAGAGGCAGAGGCGTAACTATGGCAGGGTAAACCGGCGGGGCAGTGCCCCGGGGCCTCGGGAGAGTAAGAGGGCCCCAGCCGGCGTTTGGGGGCCCCGGGAGACTAAGGGTCCTAGCCAGCGCCTGTTTTTTTGGATTTCTCCTCCCCGCTCATCAAAAAATGTTGGGATCAAAAAACATTTTTTTTTTCGGATTAAGATTAGGTATTAAGAAAATAATAAAATAGGGGCTCCCAATAATTTTTTGCCCTGGGGCCTCATGACGTCTAGTTACGCCACTGTATAGAGGCCCGAAAGCGGAGTCTTTAGCAATTTTATTAGAGATCTGAGAATCACCAAATATGTCTAAATGTTATATTATATTTTTACAAACCGGAATCTAATCAGTAGATAGTCCAATGGGTAAGGCGACTATCTATTATTCAGGATGCGAATGTCTCGGGTTCAAATCCTGGTCGCAAAATATTTTTCTTTTATTGTATCAGTAATATTAAAAGCTTTAGAAAGCTGTATACACGAACATAAGGATAGTTGTTCAAGTTTACCATTTTCGTGACAAAAATTAAAGTTATAAAAAAAATTGAAAATGCTCATTATGTTCTCAAAGCCTCTTTATTAGATGTAATTTTAACAATTGTAGCTTTGGATTTCATCTTCAAATATCAGATCAAAATAATAAGCATTGGAGAATAACCAGCCCAAATTTCAAGAAGAAATATGGATTCGATTATTTATAAGTGACCTAAACGTAAAAACTAATGGTATCTCAGCTCCAAATGCAAGTAGAGCATTAGTTTGTTCTCTTTTCAAAAGTTGGCTTTTTAATCTACTTTCATTACGTGTTTATCGTTTTTGATTTCACAAAAAAACCAGAGTTACTTGAATTTGTTTATAACTAAAATTTCAAAAACTATAAACAACTGTAATAAAACGAATTTAAATTTTGAAAAAAAAAATGTTTTTCTCCGTGATCTTAAAGTACTTATAGAATGCTACAATTTGAACTACTGTACACATTTCTTGGTCTTAATGGTAGGATTTCACAAGGGTGCAAAGTTTTAATAACAATTGTATATTTGAGCCATTTTAGTAAACATATTGATGTGAAATTTTAAGTGGTGATTGTACTTTATAAGAGCTATATTTTTCCAAGATTTCATTGAATGTTATCCATTATTTTTGAAAAAACAGTGATTTGTTTAAAAACGTATAATTTTACAATGTTGAATGAAATATAGTTTATATACTTTTGTTGTACAGCTCAAAACGAACCTTTTCCTTCTCTTTATTGTTTTCCATAGGACTTATAGATATTCAAAGAAAACCAGTGAAAAACACGATCTAAAAAATGGCAAAACTGAGCTGTGACCTTAACACCTGAAATCCTAATTTGACTACACTATAAGTCTTGTCTGAGTAAATGAGTTTTATATACATAAAAAGTTTTATATACTCACTCACTAATAAGTGTATTTTAATGTTTACTGTGAACTTTTCAACTGAATGTGACAGGCTAATTCATTGTATTTGTAGTCTCCAGTATTATGGCATTAGTTAAAATATGAATATTATTATTATTATTTACTCAAACAAAATCTATACAGCTATATTTATTTTTAGTACTCGAGTCGACAAAAAAAAATAGACAGTTATAAAGAGTATAAGATTAAACAACAAGAAATTAAAGCAGATTTGGAAAAGAGAAACAAAGCGGCCACAAAAATTCAGGCTTGGTGGCGGGGCACTATGGTTAGAAAAGGTTTCGGCAAGTTCCGGAAGAAGAAAGATAAGAAGCCAAAAAAGAAGAGCTCAGAGCAAAAGCCAAAGACCTAATTAAGTTTTAGGGAATTTTACCGGTTTCATAAAATCTGCAGTAAAAATAAGTCAAATAAAAAATAATTCTGTAATAGTTTTTTTATTCTTTATTTCATATAGTAAAATTGTCGCTAATAATAGCTGTCCACCAAGCTTTTTTATAATATTGTGTTTGCTCTCGAACCAAATATTATATGATTTCGTATAGAATTTTATCATAATTAAGTCCAGACAAGTGCCTCAGCTAACAATTTAGGTGCAATTCAACGTTGAACAGATGACGCCACCAATTTCGCTACATGAAATATAACATAAATTTCATGTCGAATCTGCTTAAATGGTGTTTTCTGACACGTCAATTCGACGTGGAAAACAAGCTGAATGTTTGTTATTTGATCTATTAGCTTAGATTGCTAGACACCTTTTAGGCAAGTTTCAACATCAAGCATACATTAAGTCAACGTTAGTTTAAAACTGTTTCGTCAAAAAGGTAAAACTATATACCTATATGGTCGATAATAGTAACTACACAGAGAAAAATGATGAACATTTACAGTGTAAATATAACATGGCTAATGGAAAAATATACTATATGTTAGCGAAATATTACGCCTACTAGTGTAAATGTACATGGAGTATGTTTATAATTCCACAGTAGGCGTAATATTTTGCTAACATATAGTATATGTTTCTGTTAGCCATGTTATAATTACACTATAAATTTTCATCATTTTTCTTTGTGTATACTTATTAACTACTTATGAGACATATCTTTATCTTCTATCTACTAGGGAATGAATTTTATCTGTTGAAATGAGGCTTTGTATCTTGAAATATTACTAAGTCCCGTAAAAATACCTAATATTAGAAAGAAAAAAATATATACGCATACTTATCTAAAATTTTTATTTTCAATTTTTGGTACGCTATTTTTTCCAGCTTATAAAGGGTGTTTTTTTTAGAGGAATAGAACTTTAAAATGAAATAAATCACATAAAAATCTTGCTAACGCCCATGGTATTGAATTTATTGGAAATATAATTTTATGCCATTAGCGCTTAAATATGATTTCGGGCATGTGGGTGCCGCAGCTGGCTCGAATGTAGCGCAATTTGGAAGTCCAATTTTCGATAACTTTTTCGAGCAACTGGGGCCATATGTCGGCAATAACTCGTCTAATGTTGGCTTCCAAATGGTCCAATGTCTCTGGTTTAGACTAGCGACTTCACATATCCCCACAGAAATTAATCCAAAGTGTGATATCACATGAACGTGGAGGCCAATTCACAGGTGCACAACGCAAAATTTTTTTGTGAAAATGAGGATCAAGAACAATCTTGTTTTCGGCCCATTCACCGAATGTCCGACAGAGGTCAGGCGGCTTTAATTCGTGCACGAGCTAAAGCTTGTAAGCTCGTAACCCAAGATCAAAATCTTCCATAAGGTGGATGGACACAGCTCCAACACAGAAGAAGAAACAATCAGAAGGGAATGTCGGCAAAAAATCCTTTGATCTCGTGTTGTAAATTTCCGCCATTCTTTTGTTGGGCGAGTTCAGGACAGTACTCAATATTTTTTACCCCTTTTAGGAACGGACCGGTAGAGATTCAGAGAACCTGTGAAACATTAGATGAAGACAAATAATATTTGTTTCAGATTTTCAATATTTCTTAACTAGTTAGGCGGCATCATGATATATAAACGGTATCACGAGGCGAGATCACGCCACTCGCCATTTGTCGCAGACGATCCGGTTACAGAAGAAATCCGTGATCCGGGCCTGGCACAATATTTTACAATTCCGTCCGAGATTGACAGTGCGCGATGTAGATGCGCGAACTTTTCGCGCCAATGAGAGATTCTATTCTGATTGTTTCTTTTTCTGTGGCTCCAATGGACCCGTTTAGTAGTGACGTCAAATATTATGCAACCAACAATACAAGTGGGATTACGAAATTTACAGTTATTATTTTCGCTCCTATGCACCTTGCTATTAAGGTTGACAAAAATTGCCGTTAACAATTTTGTGTTATTACTCAATTATATCGCATATCTAAGACAATTCAATTCATAGGCCATATACTTAAGATACGTTAGATTCGTTCTACATATAATTTACTCAATTAAATTAATATGTGTTTTAACCAAATAAAATTAGAGGCCCTGATCAATAGCCATATTTTTAGCCCTTAAATGTATAGTACATAAGGCTCAAAATCTTTAGCAACACACACTTGTATTGTTGGTTGCCTAGAATCTGACGTCACACTAAACGGGTCCATTGCAGTGCACGACAGCGAATCGACTCATTCGGATCCTCCTCAACACTACGCTCCACAACAGCAACAACTTCTTGGGTGCGCACTGTATGACGTTTCTGCGGATGTACATTATCAATCAGAGTATGCGTGGTTCTAAAACGATTCATGGTTTTTCGAATGAGTTGCTCAGATAGACGATTATGTCGACCGTAAAATGGATGTAGCGCACGGTAAGTTTCGCGAACTAAACCATGATTTTCGAAATAAATTTGCACAATTTGCAAGCGTTGTTCTGCCGTAAGTCTATTCCACGTATGGGTGGTTTGTGGTCTATTCATGGTGAAATGGCAAAACATACTGAGCACGAATCGGCTGTCAGTTGTTAAATTAACTGTCTCTAGAAACAGTGTAGCCAATTCAAAAAACAAACTTCTAAAAAAAACACCCTTTATTAATTCAATAATTCTCAATATGTTCAATGAATGTTTATAAAATAAATTATTTCCAAAAGCAAAGTTTAAATTTTCATTGCCAGTTTCCGGCGTTCCATATTTTCAAGTAAATATGGCTACTTTCTTGCAATGTGACTTACTAGGTGGCATAATTTAATTTCCACCAATATTTTTGACCTCATCTTTTAGATAACAAGCTATTTTGCCATCTATTTGGTAAAAAGTAAAATATAAGTATTTTTAGGGGGTCCTTATTAGTTTTGTTCAGGATATATACCATCACCTCTTCAGTCATTTCAATATATTTCACTAATATCTCATGAGGGCATGATACTATGAAAGAAAGATACGCTCTCACGCATACCTCCCCTTACCGCAGTCTCCGCTGTACCGTCACGTTAGGGTCAACTAGTTCAGTGGTAAATTTTTATTTTAGATGTAAACTAAAATTATCTTGACATAAGTGTTTAGAAGCTTATCCTTCGATGAAATAAGAAATTACAACTCTTTTGGATGGGCGAGACAAAAGATTATTTTCTCGTTTAACTCGCCCTAATTCAAAAACGGGACAACGAATTAATCTCAATTTTTTCACCATGTTATCATTCCATATCTATTAACAAAATATGTTAATATGAAGGGCAAGTTTTAATAAGTAAAGAAAATATGATTTTTTCGACCATGTCCATATGACCATGTCGATAAACTGTGAAATTTTACAGGTTCGAATATGACAAGAGAGAAACTTTTTTATCTTTCGAATTAGATACCAAGTATATTGAGGACATATGAAGGTAAAGGATGGAGCTAACTTTTTTATTTGAAGCTTTTTTTTCTAGGACTAACAGTTTTCGAGAAAATTGCAATTAAGTATACGGAACGCCCTCGTGGACGATTTAGCGCAAAGAATGCGGTGTAAGAACTAATAGACCTACGTTAGTGTTTAATGAAATTGAATTCAGATTTTCTTGCAGGGTCAAAAAACGAACGAGATTTTTGAGCAAATCAATGGAGAGTCATTAAATATTTATAAAAATTACCATGAGAGAACACTGATATGTCCCGGGTTATTGAATTAAGTCATACCGCGAAAACGCTATTTTACAGATGCAAAATGTATTTTCATAATAGAAACATTAAAGAATCCGGCAATTTATCTCGAAATAACAGAATAAATATTTTTCATTCTTGACTGTTCGTCTATTTTCCTGAATAACGTTAGATAAAAGCACTGTTTCATATTTAAACTAATTAAAGTAGTATATTATTTACTACTACTATTTATTGTGTTTAATTAAATGAATTAAAATTTGATATTGAATAAAAACAAAATAAATAATAATAATAATAATAATAATAAAATCAGTTTATTTTGCAAATTAAAAAAAATTTACAAAAATAAGGCCAGGTGACAATTTAATATTGGTTTAAAATCTGGCCTTGGCACGATCACACATACCTCTTGATAAAAAAATGTTCTTGATAATTAATATAAAATTTAATAATTAATAAAAACCATAAAATAAACTATTAGTACTTTGTATATATAAGTTTTTAACTGGGCTTCTTCTTGTTTCTTAGTTATTTTACACTATTGCACAGTAATTATTAGTAGTTGATTATCAGTTGATCGGATTTTTTAGGTTGTACTAACTTTTCTTTAAAGCTGTTCAGGCTTAGTCTCTTTAAATTAACTGGTAGGTGTTGGTTATGATGTATTGGAATAGTTAGAAGGACATCGCGGTTTCTGATTGCTACGTTATGTGCATTTTCACGCTAAATCACGCTTCTCTATTTTTTCATACAAGTAGTTTGGTTTCTTTGTTACTATCACATTATGCATCATGCGGCATAAATGTACCCACCGTCTCTGTTTCATAGTTAGCCACGCTACTAATTTGATGTGGGGACTTATGTGTTCTATATAGGGGATATATTGTGCATACCTTATGCAAGAGTTTTGTACTTTCTGTATTCTGTGCGTATTATCAACCGTAAGAGAGGATCCATAGACAGTATCGCAGTAGTTTAACCTCGATAGCACCAATGAGACACTTAATTTGATTTTGGCTTCTTTTGGTAGATTATTTTTTCTTAAGTGATACAAGCCTCTCAGACTTGCGCAGGCCGTCCGACATAGGGAGGGTACATGATTGTTATAATTTAGATTAGATTAGATTAGATTAGATTAGATTTTTATTTGGTGTTAAAATACACAAAGTGTTTACACACGTCAACATAGTTGTAATAAGAACATATTAGTGTAAATGATATAAAAAATATAAAGATGTAAATAAAAAAATGTGCAGGTCACAGACGTACAACAGTTTAAAATAAAATAAGTATATAAATAATTTATGCAGTATGGTTGAAAACATGGGCAATGGGTTAAAAACAGACGTGTAAGCATAAGTACAAAAAAGTGGATAATTTAAGTGAACCACTACACTTGAAGGTGACTGTCCAGATTGCTATTTAGGAATTCCGTAGTACTGTAATAAGCATTTCTGAGTAAGAGATTTTTTATTTTATATTTGAACTGGGGTAGATTTAGAGACCTTACGTCGGGAGGCAATTTATTGAAAAATTGTATACCAAGGTAGCCCGTGCCATCCCTAGTTTTGGTTAGCCGTAAGAAGTTAGTATTTAAATTATCTTTATTCCTAGTATTGTAAGGATGAACTTGACTTCTGGTGTTAAAAGAGGGTTCATTGTTTTTTACATATAGGAGACAATGATATATGTAAGTGCATGGTACGGTCATTATTTTTAGATTTATGAACTGTTGTTTACATTCATCTCTATATTTTAGTCCAGATATGATACGAATAGCTTTCCTTTGCGCTGAGAATACATTGGCGCATGTGGTGGCATGTCCCCATACTAAAATGGCATAAGATATAGTGGAGTGGATGAGGCTGTGATATGCTGTCCGCAAGGTTCCTAACGATACTTTTCTGGCCAGGTTGCGAAGTAAGTAAGTATATTTTGAGATTTTGTTGCAAATAAGTGTGGTATGAGATTCCCAGGATAATTTCGGATCCAGGTTAACTCCTAGAAATTTAATGCATTCAGAGTTTTCTATGTTCGCCAGGCTGCGGAGACTGAAAATCATGGTTTCGGTTTTGGATGCGTTTAGACATAATTTGTTGGAAGCAAACCAGGATAGGGTGTTGGCTTCAATTATAGGGATTTCGCCAAGCAAGTGCTTGACGTTGTCATTAGAGATAGTCAAATTAGTGTCGTCTGCAAACAATATGGCAAGTACATTTTCGTTTATTGAGTTGGGGAAGTCATTTATGTAGATTAGGAACAGTATGGGGCCCAGGACTGACCCCTGGGGGACACCATCGTTTATTTTTCGCATGCTGGATTTGTTTCCATTATATATGACAAACTGTTGTCTATTTGTTAGGTATGAAGATAGGAAAGAGATGCTATTTTCGGAAAATCCGTAGTATGTTAGTTTTTTTATAGAAGTATGTTGTGGGACACGCAATCGAAAGCCTTGGTTAGGTCTAGAAACAAGGAACAGATGTATGTTCCGTCTTCAAAGCCCGAATTTATAATAGATGTTAATTTATCGATAGCTGAAGTTGTAGATAGTTTGCTACGGAAGCCATATTGGTTAGGGTTTAGAAGGTTATTTTTTTCTACATATGTTGTTATCTGGTTTTTTAGGATAATTTCTAGGACTTTAGCAATGCAGGGTATAACGGATATTGGTCTGTGGTTGGAGGTCGTCTATATTATTTTTTTTATAAATAGGTACTACTTTAGATATTTTTAGTGCTTCGGGGAATATGTTATTCGAGATGCAAAGGTTTATTAAATTTGTAAGTGGTATTAGTATGGACTGCTTGATTCCTTTTAGGATTCTTACGGAAATGTCGTATGGATCTTTACTTTTTTTTATTTTTTAGGTTATTTATAACCTCTGATACTTCGACAGTGGTTACTTCCTTGAATGAAAACCGATGGTGGGAACTAAGATCTATCAGATAATCGGTAAAACATGCATCGCATGGGGGTAGGTCTTTTAAGATTTTGTCGGTGACTGTAGTAAAGTAATTATTAAAATGTTCACAAGTTAAATTTGATACTATGTTTGGTACAGTTTTATAGCTGTTTATAGTTTCCCACATTGCCTGTTGGGGGTTACTGTGGTTGTTTATATAATCATCATGGGATCTTTGTTTAGCTAAGTTTATCTCACTGCGGTATGCATTTCTGAAATTGCTGAGCAGGATTTTATTGTTTTCGGTGGGGTTCCTTTTATGAAAGTCTTGTAAGAAGTGAAGATGGTCACGCATATGGCGAATATCATCATTAAACCAATTTACTTTGGGTTGTTTAGAGTTTTTGACCACACGTGTTTTTAAGGGAAAAATTGTATTCATGGTATTTGTAATGATATTAATAAAATGTGTGCAACGATTGTTTATATCTAGGTTAGGGTTTAGAATGAAGTCCCAGTCTAAGGTGTCCAAGTGGTTTTTTAGTTCTGTTATTCCCTGATCATGTATGGGTCTGTACAATATTTTCTTAGGGGGGAGATTGAAGTTGATGTAGGACTCTAGATGTATACCCAGATGATCTGATACCTTTGTGTCTACTGAAACAGTGCGTAGTTTGCCATTGATATTACTGAAAATTTTGTCGAGGCAGTGATCATTTCTTGTGGGGTCGTTAAAGCTTGAGGAGAGCCCGAAGGATTTGAACGTGTTTATGAGTTGAATGGTACGTTGCTGATTTACTTTATGGAAGTATACATTGAAGTCACCCGATATAAATAAAATTTTGTTCGGTTTAGAGAAGACTTCTAGGGCGCGAGTGAGAGTATCAAGAAATATGTTATAATCGCCATTTGGGGGTCTATATATAGTCATTAGCCTGATATTACCTACATCAACAGCAGCTAACTCACAATGTAATTCAATTGATAGATTATTTACTTGGGTAAGAATTGTAGTCGGTATAATTTGTGGATGCATACACAGCCACTCCACCATGGGCAGAGTTTAATCTGCAAAATCTAGAGATGAGGTTGTAGTTATAAATACTAAGGTAGTCAAGTTCGTCATTAGAACACCAGTGTTCATTAATTAATAGGAAGTTATACTTGCGGTCTCTTAAAAATATCTCCAGTTCGTTTGTTTTGTTTCGGATAGACTGAACATTCAAGTGTAGTATTCTAAAATTATAACTAGTTCTGGTCTAGGCGTTCTTTTGTGTTTGACCTATAAAAAATCCTTCTCAGCTTCTTGCGCACTTTTCACATCCTGTACAGTTTGTCTTCTAAAATTATATCTCTGGAAAGCAACATTTCGTGGCCAGAAGTTTTGGTTGTATACTAGCTCCATTAGATCGTATTTTATTCCAACTTGGAAACATTTGCTATTTGGTCTTGCTTGTTCGATTCTGGTTGGGATATGTTTTACAGTTATTTCTTGATCATTAGTTATATTGGTCCTTTTTTTATGTAGTTCATAACATTTTCTTCATTCATTTTATCGGGCATTTAGTTTTTCATCCACGAATAGGCCAAGGTTTTTTACGTGCTCGCTGAAGTTTATATTAGCATTGTTCAAAGTCAATGTGGGGGAGCTGCTGAGTGCCGCATTTCTGTTTTTATTACTACCGAAAATAATCGCGTCTGTCTTGTCAATGTTTATCTGTAAGCCATTATCTCGTGTCCATTGTAAGATACTGTTAAGATCTTTATTAATTTTTTGGAAGGCTTCATAGCATTCTGCAACACTAGAACTGAACATGACTTGTATGTCGTCTGCATAAAAATGTATACTACAGTAATTAACTTTCTACACTAGGTCTATAACAAAAATATTAAAGAGTAGAGGCCCTAGTATTGACCCTTGTGGTACACCAGATTTTATCTTACATTCATCAGAGTGTATCTGCCTATCTTGACTGGTCAATTGGACAGTTTGACTTCGTTCCAGTAAATAGCTCCTGAACCATTCCCACATCATGCCCCTGATGCCATAGAAGTACAATTTAGATAGTAACAGTTCATGGTTTACGCTATCAAATGCTTTTGACATGTCTAATAGTACCAATACTGTGACCACGTTATTATCTGTTGCAGTGATGATGTCATCATTTATTTTCAGTAATGCTGTTGTCGTACTGTAGTGCTTACGGAATCCTGACTGCGTTCTGAGAAGTGTATTTTGTTTTTCTAGGTATTCAGTGAGGTCTTCATGTACAATTTTTTCTAATACCTTTGATGCCGGTGGAAGGACACTGATTGGTCGTAAATCCTGAGGATCCTGGGTGTTTTCCTTTTTTTGTAGTGGTATGATTTTAGCATTTTTCCAGATTTTAGGCACTTTGCCTGTTTGTAATGAACAGTTTATAATGTGGCTCAGCTCATTATGCAGTATTGTAAGAAGAATTTTATCATGTATGCTGTGATTCCATCCATCCCGAATGCATTCGACTTTATGTTATGTATTATGTACTGTTGTTCCTATTCGTACAGGGTCAATAGGTGTTATAGTAAATTCTTGATGATTAATTAGATAATGTTCATAATAGTGATTTGTTAGCTGGCTTTTGCACGTTATAAGATTGTTACAGTTTATGAAGTGTTCATTTATTTCAATAGGGTTGAAATTTTCATATGATGCTATATTATTGTTTTTATTGTTACTTACAAAACCCCACCTTCTCATTTTGTTCCAGAACTCTTTAGAGTTATTCATGTCTTGTTTGAGCATATGTTCATAATAACAATTTTTTTCAACTGTGACAGCTTTATTAGCATAGTTTCTCATTTGACAAAATAGTAGTGTCTATTTGCCGCTGTATTGTTTTTTTTTAATACTTTCTATAGGCTTTGTCTCGAGCATTTAGTATGCACTTTAAATTGTAAGTCAGGGTGCTTTATTCTTTTTATTTCTTATTGGAATGAGTGGTGCATGAAAGTCAATTAGCGTTAATATGCATGAGTTTAGCCAGTTTATTTTATCATCAATATCATCCAGTTGGTATACCCTCCCCCAGTTCATTCTGTTTGCGTCTTACTCAAACTTATCGATATCGATGTTTTTGTAGTTTCTACAGAATTTTTGTTGTGGTTTTGTTGTGTCATCATAATCGAATTCTAAGAAAGCATAAATCATATCATGGTCAGATAGGTATAATGTGACTCTTTTACGTTCCATTTTTTATTAATGCATATGATGTCAATTAAAGATTCGGTTTCAGGTGTTATCCGAGTAGGCTGTTATGATTTGCTAGCTTATATATAACCCATTGAAAAATCAACGGTGCAAAAGATCATATGTGCTTGCTTCAATTATTTTGGAGGTGTTTTCACCAACATTTAAACCCACAACAGCCTTGTTACAAAATAAAAAGTGCTGACAAATGCAATCTTAGAATTCTATAATATTAAAAATTAAATTGCCTGCAAATTTCAGCTTTCTAGGTCTTATACTACGGTTTTCGATGCATTTTTAGGTAGACATTGGACTCGCGGCTGTCGCTGGGGGTGGGCTTGATTTGAAAGTGACTAAAAGGTGCCGCTATGCGCTCACAGCAGGTCAAAAGCTGGTACTCGTACAGAGCGTATCTTATATTTCATAGTATCATGCTATCAGGGTATGTTGATAACATCAACAAAATTATTTAATAAGTTATTTAATGAAAACATTGCTTATTAGGTCACAAATATCCCCTTATTTACATTACCAAATTGTTTCAAAAAGGTCACTTTTTACCTCTTAGGTGAAAATAGTTACTAAAATATTTGCCATAACCTATTAGGGCATTAATTTCACTAATAATTTACCTGTACCTAATAGGGAACCCAACGAATTAACCAACTGAACTTTAACATTACCTAATTTTGACCTGCTTTGGTCGAATTTCCTTTAGCTGAAGTCATCGACACCTAAACTGTTAGCTGGGGCATAGTTGCAAAATTCTGCTACACGAGGCACGAGATGTTCGAATAAGGAGGCGCTATCAGGCAATATTCTGTGAGAGATAGACCTGCCATACCCAGTAAAATGTGCACCCGGCACACTTTGCTTTCATTCTTATAGATGATTTTTTTTATGCTGACTGTTTCATTGTGTGATATGTAATATTTTCTTCTGTTCTCTGTTATATAATTTATACATTATCTTATGTAATAACTGTGTACCTTGCATGTTGACCTGTACAAATATTATTTGTATAATGCAGTTATTTACTTACTAATGTGAGGCCAGTGGTAGGTAGGAATTAATAACCACAATGACAGTTATTTCATATTGTAATGTGTTACAACCCTTAGAATGAATGTAGTGTATTTGCACCTACTCGAGAAACCTACCAGAAGTTAGTCCTGGTGACATCTGGAATGATCTAGAGAATGGTGGCGTCATCACAGAACAATCGAGATCTGTCATTTTTGGGTATAAAAGACCGACCGCATTCTCGGCGAGTAGTTCAGTAGTTCAGAAAGTATAGAAAGTGAGGTTAAGACTTCAAAGATAAACAAAGTGATAAACATTGTGATTTTTAGTCAGTAAAGTGTATTTAAATTAATAATAGTATTGTGAAGTATCCAGTAAATATTTAATAAAGTGTGTTTAGTGATGCGCGATATATATCGATGTATCGAAAACATCGATATTGCGATGTACGATATCCGATATTTTTACATCGATAACTTACATTTTTAAACATCAATGAAATATCGATGTAATAGCAAAAATATCGGACAGTATTTTATAATAAAAAAAAAACCGCTGCCCAAGGAATCACTACTTCCACATCCAGATTCTCTATCCAAGTCACTCACAACGAAAAAACTTTGTATGTGAAAATAATTGTTTATGGAACTTTAATAATATAATATTTGAAATCCTCTACCCCAAAAACCCATAAAACGATATCCCACATCGGTAGTGGGGTGGGGGTGGTGATAGGGGGGTGGTAATGGGGGTAGATGACGTAAAAAAAATATTTTGAGGTTTCTGGTTCCTGTACATACACTAAATCACAAGTTTTTTTCATCCCCTTTAATAAGGAGGTGGGGGTGGCTAATGCCAAAAATTTTTTTGAGACCTTAGCTTCTCTTATATATACTAAATACCAATTTCATGGACCTGCTTGATTTACCCATTTACCTCAAATTTACCCCAATTTACCCCCCAACCCTTCGATGGAACAAGATGAAAATATAATCTAGTTCTAGATCTCGTTAAAGCACATATGTGTACCAAATTTCAAGTCAATATCTTAAACGGTTCCAGAGTAAACGTGCGCACAAAAAAAAGTTACAGACAGACAGACCGACAGAAATTTTGTTTTCGCTCAAACTTAAAATCTCGACGTTTCATGACATTTTAAGCCTATTTGGACAATAAAAATTTTTAAAAATTTTTTGTCGTTACTATACTTCCACTGGACATGGAAGTAATTAAGCAAATCTGAATCATTTGGGTTGTGGTACACCTGTTTGTTAGGATTCGCTTTGCCCAGCTCGTCAAAAAATTTGTAACGAGGATCTCCCTTCCCCCTCGTCCATCAAAAGAAAAATTTGGATCAGGGACCCCACCCCCTCGCTTATCAAAAACTTTAAAAAAATATCGATAATTTACAATATCGATGTTTTTCACCCGATAAATATCATATATCGATAAGTCTATTCGATGTTACCATCGATATGAAATATCGATACTTTCGGTTCGATGTCGCATCACTAAGTGTGTTAGTGGACATCTCTTGTTATAATTTTTGGAACCCACGGAATTTGCGAGGGTGGTTTCCTAAGGGTGGTAACACGTGACAAATTGGTGTCAGAAAGCGGAATTTTATGACAAGAGGAGCTCTGAAGTTGTGCTGGAGTGTTCGAGAAGTATTCTCGAGGTTTAGTGCTAACACAGCACTAATTTACTGGACATTGTTCGAGGGTTATTTTCGGACAGAAAAATAGTGTTAAGTGCATTTTTGAGACGTAGAACATTTTATTAGGACACTAGTGTAATAATTAAATCCTTTAAACTGAGTAGTGATAGAGACACTGAAAAAGATTCATTTTTTGTGTTAGTGCGTGGAAATTACTAGAACTTTTCTATTTGGACATTAGTGGAGATTATTAAATTCTCTGAACTGGATAGTGACAAAAGACTCTGGATAAGACTTTTTCGTGCTGTTTCGAGATTTTTCTGGAAAGTTCTATTACCGATATTGACGTAACAGTTAAATTTATTTTATTTTAATTTCATCGTATGCCCGTAACAACAAGAAGTATGGCATCCGATAAACAAATACAGGACTTATTCGAACAATTTCAAAAAATGATGGCGCAGCAACGGCAGGAAGATAAAGAAGAGCAAGAAAGAAAACGCCAGGAGGAAGAAATACGGCGTCAAGAAGAAAGGGACGAATTAAAGAAAATTATGGAAGATCAGGAAATA
Source organism: Rutpela maculata (assembly GCA_936432065.2). Classification (NCBI taxonomy): domain Eukaryota; kingdom Metazoa; phylum Arthropoda; class Insecta; order Coleoptera; family Cerambycidae; genus Rutpela; species Rutpela maculata. The sequence continues at coordinate 63,209,116 of OW386289.2, forward strand.
AGACGTCAGAAAGAAAAAGAGGATGAAGAAACAAGACGTCAGAAAGAAAAAGAGGATGATGAAAGAAGACGTCAGAAGGAAAAAGAGGATGAAGAAAGAAGACGTCAGAAAGAAAAAGAGGATGAAGAAAGAAGACGTCAAGAAAAGAAAGACGAATTGAGACAAATTATGGAAGACCTGAAGATACGACAACAAGAGGAAAAACAGGAGCAAGAAAGACGCCAGGAAGAATTAAGGAAAATTCTAAATGAACAAATCAAAATACAACAGGACGCTATAATTTCTGCCAATGAAGTACTAAAATGTGAAGTCAAAGAAGAGATAAACAAGGTCGAAGGTAAAGTAGGAGTAGTCGAGACAGAAGTCAGTCAAGTAAAAGGAGAAGTAACTGAAGTTAAAGAGAAAGTAAACAAGTTCGAAGGAGAAGTCAAAGGAGAAATAGACCGGCTTAAACGACAGTTGAGAGATAGAGGAAGCCAGCAGGTGGTATCATCAGGTCAGCGACTAAAACCTCCTTCTTTTGACGGCCAAAGTTCCTGGACGACGTACAAGAGGCAGTTTGAGGCAGCAGCGTGTGCGAACAACTGGGATAATGAGGAAAAGGCCATGGCATTAGTTCTGGCGTTAAGGGGCCAGGCCTCAGAGTTGCTTCAAACTATCCCAGTAGATAAACAAAGGGACTTCAAAGTCTTGGAAGCTGCATTAGACTTGAGGTACGGCGATCAACACCTTGCCCAATTATACCAGGCTCAGCTGAAATCCCGGATGCAAAAAGCTGGGGAAAGTTTACAAGAATTTGAAGCTGCGATAGAGAGACTGGCACACCTGGCGTATCCGAGTGCACCTAAAGAATTCCAGGAACAATTAGCCGTGGGGGCCTTTTTAGATGGTATAAGGGACGAAGAGGTCAGGCGAGTTCTGAGGCTGACGAGACACCAAAGTAGTAGCGAAGCTTTGGTGCGTGCACTCGAAGTAGAAGCCGCTTATAGGGATACTCCAAGGTCGAGAGTGCGAGCTGTGACTCTCGAAGAATCGCAACCAGAAATGAACCAGAACCCCTTGCTGACTGAGATGCAGAAAATATTCACCAAATTATGCGATAAATTGGATGGCCTCGGAAAGCAGGAAAAACAACAAAATAAAGGAAAGCCGAGCGGAGGTATTAAATATTTCAACTGCGGCAAGGTGGAACATATGAAACGAGACTGTCGACAGCAGAACTTGGAGAGTCGAGTAAATGCTGTGAATGTTGAAGAGAACAGGAAAACTAAAGATAGCCAGCACCAAGGGGGCTGTGCTGGCTAGGGAATGTGGTGCCCCCAGAGAAATAAAGATTTCCCAGCTCCAAAGAATTCCAAGCAGTCTGTTGTTGCAAGGATATGTGAATGGAAGAAAATGCGTGTTTACTATTGACACCGGTGCTACGTCATCAATAGTGCGGCCAGGGTTTATATCAGGCTTGCAGATTGACAATAAGCGAAATGGAGTAATCATTCGGACAGCCACGGGGGACAGGGCTGCGGTCCATGGAGAAATCAACTTGGAACTGCAGGTTGGACGGTTGAGGTTCAATTACAAGGTCATTGTGGCTGACATTATGGATGGTTTCATTTTGGGTCTGGACATCATGGGAGAGCAGGGATTTATTGTTGACGTAGGGGAGCGAGTCTTAAAAATTGGAAATGAGGAATTTATTCTGGCAACCGCAGACGGCCAATTCCATAAAGCAAGGTTGTTAACAACACAAACAATCAAGATTCCTGCTCATTCAGAACAAATGATTGATGTTGCCTTAGAAGGAAATCCTGGAGGGTACCGTGTTGGCCTAGTTGAAGATGACGAATCGATTAAGTCCCTACCCAATATTATTGTGGCGAGAACTTTAACCCGGACTAAAGACAAAATCCCAATTAGAGTCGTTCATTTAAATTCCCACTCGGTGACAATTAAGGAAGGCAAACCGATTGGCTCCTATGAACCGGTCTCATGGGTAGCAAGGTGCGAGGAACAAACAGAGGGAAGTTCATCTACGAAAATAGACCAGGAAGTTTTGACCTTGCTGAGTACCCAGTTGGAGCATTTATCTGAGGATGAACGAAGGGAGGCAATCAAGTTCCTGGAAAAGGAAAGTTCAGTATTTGCCAAGAATACAGAGGCCCTTACAAAAACAGACATAGTCCAGCATCGGATAAATACTGGCGACTCACCCGCTATTCGACAACCACCTAGGAGGCTTCCATTTGCGAAACAAGAGGATGCCTCGGCAATGATAGACATGATGCTACAAGATGGGCTTTTGAGGAGAGCATGGGAAAGCCCAGATGGGAAGCAGGTTGCCATGCGTCTAGTGATTCCCAGGTGTCGTGTACCAGAAGTACTCCAGGAAGCACATAATGAAACGTCCAGCAGACACTTCGGCATAAACAAGACATTGAGTAGAGCACGGGAACAGTTCTATTGGGTTAATAGTCGCCAGGATGTGGAGGCCTGGTGTCACAAGTGTAAAAATTATGCTGCCCGTGGAGAACCATTTTCGATGAGCAACTACAGAAATGGAAGTCGAGAACAGCCAAAGAATGATCGAGAGCAGATGAACAGAACTAGTAACCGCTTGAAGGCTCGTTATGATCAGAATGCCAGTACAGGGGGATTCAAGGTGGGGGATCTGGTTTGGCTGTACAACCCACAGCGGAAGGAATGGAAATCCTCGAAATTTCAACCTCCTTGGGATGGACCGTATACTGTTATTACCCGAATTAATGATGTCGTCTATCGTATTCAACGAAACAAAAAGTCCAAGATGAAAATCGTACACTTGGATAGACTGGCGAAGTATGTGAAAGAGGCTGAATTGCCTGACCGGGACGTTCAGGCTTAAGGAGGGGGCAGTGTAATGTGTTACAACCCTTAGAATGAATGTTAGTCCTGGTGACATCTGGAATGATCTAGAGAATGGTGGCGTCATCACAGAACAATCGAGATCTGTCATTTTTGGGTATAAAAGACCGACCGCATTCTCGGCGAGTAGTTCAGTAGTTCAGAAAGTATAGAAAGTGAGGTTAAGACTTCAAAGATAAACAAAGTGATAAACATTGTGATTCTTAGTCAGTAAAGTGTATTTAAATTAAAAAATAGTATTGTGAAGTATCCAGTAAATATTTAATAAAGTGTGTTAGTGGACATCTCTTGTTATAATTTTTGGAACCCACGGAATTTGCAAGGGGTAGTTTCCTAAGGGTGGAAACACGTGACAATATCATAATTTTATATTTAATATACAGTTTTCTGGAATTCCATATTCGTTATTTGACATGATATTACAAATATAAACAATATTATACAATAAATATTTTTCCCTAAAACTAAAAATAGTAGTCCTACTATAGTTCCCATATCACCTTACAATTTTCAATCACTTCTTGTGGGTTAGAATGTTTGTGGAACATGAAGAAGCCTTGAATTTGCGCCGGACTAACGTTTTTCTTAAATGACACAACTTTTTCTGCAAATACTTTTGCCTGTGATTTCGCATTTTCTCCATCGTAAAATCTCAAAAACATCTGTTCGATTTGGTTCTGTGAACACCATCCTATATATTCCTTAAGATCCACCCGACCTGGTCGTATTAATGCAGGGTCTAACCTGTTAAAAAGTATATTTTATTTAAATCTCACTTTAACATCAAGGACTGAGAGCACAGTTAGGTTCTGATTTGGTTCTTACTCTAGGGAACAAAATATTATGAGAACAAATCAACAAGCAAAATAAGAATAAAAGAACAGAGAACAAAACTACAAAATAGTTGAAATAAAAATTGGCAATAAAATAGAAAAATCTTTCTTTCTTATCTCAATTTTATGTTCTCAGTCCCTGATTAAGATATTCATTCTCATATTTTGTACAAAATATATTTTATATCGTCTATACTTTTTATTACTACGTTAAAGAATCCTACCCCTTCAAGGAATCTCAAGGAATAAATCAGGTGTGCGTTTAACAATTAGTGAGAAACCGACAAGCCTTGAGAACTACAGGTCAACAAGCTGGAGTCAATCGAATTTTAATACAGGAGTCTTCTTACTTACTACTTCTATGATTACATTGTAATACAGCAGTGAGGGCATAAAATAGGGGATTTAATCCAAATAAGTGGGGAAGTTTTGAAACTCTGGGAATTTGTAGATTTCGATGCCCTAAATGAAATAAGAAAAAATGCAACCGTCGACGGCGCCATTTTGAAAAAAAAACGGCGCACAAAAACAATTTCTTTGAAATATCTCACTTCGGGTGCCTGATACGGTAAAAAATGAAAACAAAAGAGCATTAAATTTTCTTTAAACTGAATAGTTTTGATACAGCAGCCAAGCGAAGTCAAGCATTATTGACAAAAATATAAATACAGGAATAGAAATGTCCTCAGAGTTTGATTCTGCGACAATTGTTGACGAAGATGTAGATCTTTTAGTTGTCTTTACAGCTTTGGGTACTGCTTGTGAAAACGTTTATTTTTTGAAGCCAAGAAAGGGTAAAACCTTGCATCGATTGTATTCTTTCCTTAGTTTGTCGAGCGGTAAAATCATCACTGATAGTATACTATTTCTTCACGCTTTTAGCGGGTGTGACACAACTTATGCACTTTTTAATCAAGGCAAACTAAAGTTCCAACGCATCCTACAAAAGCATCTGGATTTACTTTTACAGCATTCATGTTTTTCAAGATAGTAATGCTGAACCGGACGCTATCGCTGATGCTGGAGAATGCTTCCTTCTGGCACTGTATGGAGCTAAACATGGAGACAATATCTCTCTGGACGTTTAACGTTCGTAAGATCGCTCACAAAAAGCAAATTTAACATCGCATCTCTACTACCTACAGCTGCAGTGGCACGGCACGGAAGCATTCATTCAGGACATGTTATCAAGTCCAGGAGTGGCAGGGGGTTTGTAAAAATATTGTAGAATGGGGCTGGAAACAGAGCAAAGCTGGACTTACACCAATGACAATGCTGAAAAATCCTGCTCCTGCTGATGTGGTTGAAGAAAGGCAGGGTTAAAATGTTCTGTAATTTGCAAATTTTGTAACGGACAAAGCTGCAACAATGCACCAGCAACAGTTGACGAGATTCATGACGATGAGGAAGTCGACTCTTCAATTGAAACACTTCTCCCAAGCATGGAGAACAATCAATGTGTAGCATCCGTGGACAGCGAGCGCAACGGAAGCAATTTCCGAAGAAAGTATTGTTGAAGACTACAACGAACCTGGACCTTCGACATCAAGCACCTAAAATGCTGCAAGAAGCAAGCTAGTCATGGATTAGGCCTATAGGGGACAACCACGTAAGAAAAAATGCGCCATATACTCTACCTCAAGGTGGTGTGGAAATGAGTATTGAACATTGAGCTATGCGAATCAGACAAGTAAAATCAACTATATTTGAGGATTTTCACGTATGAAAACAAATTTTGTCTGTCAACATAAAAATACTGTTTCATAAAAGTCACACTAAATTGAGAAATTGCAAAAAATCATAATTTTGTGAAGAATGCTTGACTTCGCGGCTGCTACATCGAAACTATTCAGTTTAACGAAAAAATGTATAGGACATATTTTGTAGAAAACTTAATGCTTTTTTTATTTTCATAAGAACATTTTCTACGAGGCACCTGAAGCGAGAAAGAAACTGTTTTTGTGAGCCATTTTTTCAATATGGCGGCGACGACGGCTGAGATCACATTTTATAGTTTTTCTTATTTCATTTAGGGCATCGAAATCTACAAATTCCCAAAGTTTCAAAACTTTGTCACTTATTTGGATCAGAATCTACCTATCGGCTGTACTAATTATTGCTTAATAAATTTTCATGTCGATTAAAATAGTAAGGAAAAAATCTAATATATAATTTCAGCAAATGTAACATTAGTCCGAGCCCCTAACTGTACTTGAGCAGAATCTTTAAGACTCTTAAAGACACGCCTGGAATAAATTCTATAAATATACATAGATGTATTTCAATTACACAGAATCAAAATACCAGAAAAGGTAATAATTATATCATGGCCAATTGGAATTTTAAATACTATTACATTATGTTTATAGAGGATAAATGGTTGATACTGTAAAGGATTAAATAAATGAAACGAATATCACAGAAACCTTTACATCATAGCACATAGTAAACAAAAATTATTCAGCTGTCCAATTATTTGATGTAAATTGTTTAAATGGTCGCTTGGCCCTGGGTTAGCCTTTCTTCACCTCGACCTAAAAGATCTTTTGTAATTTACCCTACAACTAGTTGTTGCTCCGGATTCCAAGACTTTTTGCAAAACTTGTGATTTTCCTGGGAGCTAATTTCCCTATGTCTTCAGGCGTTAATTCCGCCTGTTCTAGGTACTTTAGCCTAATGCGGATTAATACTTTGAATTCGAAAAGTATATGTTCCGCAGTCTCAGTTGCAGCTTCACAGTGTCTACATTTGTTATCTTCTGCCATGCTCATGTTCTTGAGATGATATTTCAAGGGGAAATGGCCAGTTAGAAGGCCTGTGATCCGCCTTAGGTCGAACTTTTCGAGTTCGAGAAGCCTTGTGGCATTCTTTCTCGAATAAGTTATAAACCTTTTCGCTTGTCTTTGGCCTGGAGTATTCCTCCAGTAGGATTTATTTTGTTGCTTTTCCCATTTTTGGACCTCCTCCGTTATGTGGCCACAGAACGGTTCGAGTCCGAAAAATGGGGCTTCAGCCCCTTTTCTTGCGAGGCTGTCAACTAATTCATTGCCTTCTATTTCCTCATGCCCTGGCACCCATATCAAGGTAACCTTGGTCTTTTTTGCCAGTTGCTTCAGGGATTGTTTGCATTCCCAGGCAATTTTAGACTCGAAGGTATAAGACCGGAGAGCTTTTAGTGCTGCCTAGCTATCTGAAAGTATATACATCTTTGCACTTCGAGTGCCTCTGTTAAGGCATTCTTGGGCACAGAGATCTATAGCATAGATTTCTCCCTGGAAGATGGTTGGGGTGTTACCAAGGGCTTCAGATAGCCTGCATTTAAGCCCCGCTACGCCCACACCAACCTCTCATCCATCCTAGATCCATCTGTGTACCAGACGAGTAACTCTTTCTCCAACCGCAGTACTTCGACCCTGCTCGCCTGAAGACTCTCAATCAGCACATCAAACGAGCAGTGAAAGTCGTACTTGATTGGCATTGAATCAGTGGGATTATTTAATGTAAGACTTAAACAATACAAGTTTGCAATAATATAACAAAATTTTGGCAAATGTTCAATTACGTCAACTGTTTTCTGAACTTCTCCCACATTTACATTTGCATATGGATTAAAAGGTAAAATGTGAAACTGTCTCTGAGGGTAATTTGACTATAATGCTGGTATTGCTTGATTTCTTCAAAAACTTTGAATCATATGACATTATGAGACTAAAATATGTAGGATTGGGTGCTGAGGCAGTGAGTTTTATTACTAACTACTTAAGAGATAAGAAACAAAAGGGATCTTTCTCCAATTCCGTAAATATTTTTTTAGGGTATACCGCAAGGATCTGTACCGGGTCCGCTTTTATATATTATATACTAATTCTTGTGCAAAATTGTGGCACTCAGATGTACGATGATGAAACTGAGATATACTTTTCCTTTAATTCCGATAATACCCTTTAAAATAAATAGAAATTGGTCTTGAAAATATATATAAAGTATAACATTCTTTGACTTTAAATCCTAATAAATGTGAAGAAGTTTTCTTTTATCGACCTAGATTAGAAATTAAAGAAATTAACATTAAAATAAATGATATACCTGCACAAATCACAGATGGAGGAAAAAATCTAGGTCTTAATGATAGGATTTTACAGAGTGGGAGGGAAATATGCATTTATTTTCGACTTATTATAAATATTTAAAAAACCAAACATAGCATAATCTCTAAAACTGTTTTAGATACTTGCTACTGTTCTAATGAATATAACTATATATATTTTTTTATAATAAATTTCTGTTGTACTTGAATATTTTATCTTCTTTTGAAAGTGACATTTTCATGTAAAGTATTAATTTGGCAAATATTATAGGCGTGTTTTTTTTTTTTCAAATATACATGCTATCCGTTATTATGATCTAGTTAAATGTAAAATCAGCTTTAGGTAATCCTTTGGCTGAACTTCGCCTTTTCAGTTAATGTTAAGGTCCTACTAATTTTTATTATGTCTAAAAAATATGAATAAAATGTATTATTAATTATTATTTTCACATAAAATATTTAACAGAAAATCAATAATAAAATCTAATTACAAATTCAAATATTACTAGACAAAGCTGTAAAGTCGGACACAATTTTATTAAAAAATTATACTGAGAGTGCCAATATTGCAAAATATAATTTAACACTTTTGCTGTGTATGACCCTCATGAGAGTCGGTCCCGTTCTTAGCGCAGTGCACACGACTCTCATGTGAGCCAGGCCATATTATGTATTATTATTTTTATTATTATGCCAGTCAGCACTGAACAAGAAATTCTTGGCCAAATGTGCATGGCTCTCCTGAGAGAGAGAGTCCAAAAAACATGGAATACTCTGTATATACAATTTTTATTGACACTACTCGATTTCTGACCACCTAATTATACAATATATATTATGTAATAAAAACCAGTTAGTGTGGCGGGTGATCCACAGCCTGAACGGCCGCAGTGAAAGTGTTAAAGGTCAAACAACCATCTACCAATCTACCACCACCACCATCTACCACTCACCTTTCAAGATAATTTGTAGTCATAAAGACCATCCTAGCCTCGGTACTAGCCACGCCATCCAAGCAGTTTAACAATCCACTGAATGTAACTCTGTTCAGCCCATCGTAAGCTGCCTTTTGTTGAGGAGTATCTTCTCTCGACACGAAAGCAGCATCTATATCTTCTAATAAAACTATACTTTGTTGCGGTGCCACACTAAGCAAATGATTGAGCCTGTCGTCGGTTAGGCCTCTTTCGGATAAGTTCAACACACATATCGAAAATCCTAGCTCACCTGCTAATGCTGTAATGTACGAGGATTTACCGCAACCGGGTGGTCCATACAACAGGTACCCTAAATATGAAAAAAGTCGTCAGGTTTATTTTTGTTGAATATGCCGAGTTACTTGAAATTTGTTTTGCTGAAAATACATATTGCTGAAAACAATTTTAATTAAAATTTATGCAGCCATTAACAATTAAAATTATTAATTAGATGGACAAAAGGAAATTTCATTCAAGCCATGTAACTGAAACACTTTTTTTTAATTTTATTTATTTAGTCAGTCTCATAACCCTGGTCCGAATTCCCCAATGCTCAATATGTACAGCCGTTTGTTCTAACTTAAAACTGCCACTAGATATCTGGGAATAATCATGGAACACAAAATCAACTTCAAAAGTCACATGCCATAATTTTAAAAAAACCTTATTTCACTAACACTTTAGATATCTCGTACATAAAAAAGGAGGAATCAATATCCAAACTGCTAGTAGAATGTACAAGACCATCTGCAGACCTATAATAGAATATGGTCACATTCTATTCCAAAACTGTAAAAAATCAGCCATATAAAAGCTTAATGTAGCAGAAACAAGCATCTAATATGTAAAATCCATCACTCCAATAGTCTTCTTCACGATCCTAACCAATTTCTATACCAACTGCCAAATATTCAGCCGATAAAAAGAGACTTTATCCACAAGATTTTCTAAGAATGAACACAACAAGAAGTTAAGGTAGCTGTCCACCGCGGCTCATGTCATCTTATTATCCCTTGATTTATGTTAATAAAAAAACTAAGAAGTTAATAAAACAACTACTTTATTTATTTATTTAATGATTTATTGATCGACAATCTATAATTCAGTCAAATTACGGAAAAATGAGGAGTGGCTAAATTTGATCCAGGTATGCGATCCAAGTGGGACTTCACCCCCAAAATGTCAAAAACATTTAAATTTCTCTACAATAAACTACCTAGTGGAGTGGATTTTTGTTCTTAAATCAATTCAAAAATCAATTTTCACCTCAGGAGGATGATGACTAATTTACCTCCGCTAACTCCCTAAAACTCATTTTTATGTAAAAAGAAGGATTCTTTCACCCTCCGGGGGTAGTTTCACCCTCTCTAACCCCATCCCTTCTTGCCTTCTTGCCAGACCATTGTGGAAATATCCATACACATTCTTCCACCTTCCACCCTCACATATGCAAGAAAATCCGCGATTGTCCAGGCAATTATTTTCTCAAAAACCTTCCTAAAAAGGGTGTTTCTTGGCTTTTCAGGAGTGATGTCCCACTCGGGACCAAGCGCATCGTATTCTACACGAAAAACTACCCTTAGATATCACCATGACGTAATTTGAATCGACTAAGTACTATATGGCATGAAATATGAATTTTTTTCACAAGCGCGATTTAACTGCACACGTGACAGAGCTACCAACTCCATTTCCCAAAGTAGATGGGTAATTCCATTTTTTAATTGATGATATGATTCTTCATAGATCAAAGCATATCCGAGTAGTTTTTTTATAAGAAATTTATGGATTTTACTAGTTTGTGAGCGATTTTCGACTCATTTTTGTGTCTCCCTTATACCCACCATGTTAAACTACACAAATGGTAATGTTGCACGTAGCAAACTGGAGAGTATGAAAGAAGAAGAGGCAGAAAGCCCTCAACCTCGGCTGTAGTTGATCAATTTACAAGGTTGCAAACACTCCACAACAGGCTTTGAACGGAAGTTCAAACAAGAAACAAACTGGAAGAAGTTCGTGGAACCAAAATAAGTGAGTGTACAATTAGAAGACTTAAATAAGTTGATTTGATATCATATAGGTCAAGAAAAACTCCGAAGACGTCATGGAGTAACGCACTAGCTTTTACTCGAGAACACCAAAATTGGAATCATGATCAAGTTTTGTTCACGGATAAGGGCCGTTTCTGCATAAATTCGAACTTAAATAGGGCATTTACTGAATACCTGATCTAAAAATACAGTAATTTTTAAAATAATAGATTTTCAGCTGCATCTGTTAGTCGTCTGATATTTGTGCATAGAATACCACCAGCTGAAGATGCCCTTCCTCAATCGACACTGGTAGGTCGATAAGTTAATAAGAATTGGTAATAACATACTTCTAAATGTTTTCCAAGGATATTTGTGGCAGTGAAATATTCAATTTCCTGTCGCAAGATATTGTCAATGTCTCTCTTACTTGTATTTCTTAGGGCTTGGTATTTGGGTTTTACCTTTTATAATATTATTTATTTATTGTTAAAAGTGCTCAGTGTTGGGACAGTCAGTCTGCATTTAGTAAATACTAGTCACTGACATAAATAGAGACATTGAATACGTGACATATCGTAAGTTCAGAATTTACTGAAATAACCAGTAACAAATTTAAATAACCGGTAATTATCATCATGTGTTTTTTGTTCGGTTAACTGGTTAACCGGCTAACCAGTATTGCAAACCCTAAACATATATGGGACATGCCAGGCTAGGCAGATGAAGGTCAAATATTTCGGTTGTTTAAAACACAGAAGAAGCTCAAATTGAAATATAGGAGAATTTGCCTCAAAAAATGATCGATAACATCATTCAATAAGGGCTTGTGGGACACACACACATTAATTAGAAAAATAATCCTTGTAATTTTGCTTGACCATTGAATGTTTCAAACAAGTCAAAATTTACTAAGCATTCATTTCTTGCAAAAACGCTATTTTTTTAATTGTTTTTTAAACAGGCTTCAAAATGGCATGAGGTTGCAAAACAAATTGCAATTGTTCCTTTTAGGAGATTCCGTTGAAATTTGTTAGGAGAAAAAAATTATATAGAAAGAAATGCCAATTCAACTCTGTTCCTTTAAATTTGCCAGTGTGTATAAACATCCAATTAGGAAGTTTCCTATTTTAGAAATATCATGTACATTCATCCTCATTTAGTAGTCTTTCAATTTACTAGTCAAACAAAAAAAATATCATCTCGATATCCAAAAAACTCACGAACTTATTTCATTTGTTAATTGAATACTCCACGCTCGACTGAAGTCCACCCGTGACGTCACAGTACACAACTCTCTGAACTCGCCATGCCAGAGGCATGCCGTATATTCCCTTTATTTAGTGTGTGTGCTCGCTCATGTTCATTTAGTGAGGTTAAAATATCTCGTCCGGTGAGAATAACACTGAATGAACTAAACTGCCAGTACCCGCGCCCGCTCGCTGTTGATGGAATCATGTACTGTCACGTAATCGAGCGAGCGCGGCATTTTAAACTTTGAGGGACGATAACTTTTTTATTTATAGAGATAATTTTAAAAAAATTAGATATTTTTTAGATTTCTACGACTATTTATTACGAGAAAATGAGAAAAATCTAAACTTCCTAATTCTGTACAAGATTACAAAAATCAGAAATATACTAAAACACGTAGTCATTGTTCGCTATCTACAGATATCTGCATTATCCGCATTTTACCTACAATACAGCAACTTCAAACCGTTCAAGTTTTATTTTGATGTTATAAAAACAAGACTTTAATTTTAATAAACAATTAATTATGGATAGTGGAGCAATAATTTTTTTGTTTTAAAATCAACAACCTACTATCGATCTAAAGCAAAAGTTATTAAAATAATACGGAAACAGGTAGGACTAAATCTAAACAACTTATGGCATACAAGGTTAGGTTAGGTAACCCATAATATCCTTAGGGACAACAAGGCATTATATAGTTATTAATCGTGAATGGTTGTATACACCAGTAATACATTACCTCTTCTGTATGGAATGCCTCTTTCTAGGTACCAAGATGGATTTGAAATGAATTCTTGACAATCGTTCAAAATCCTATCACTTATGCCATCATCTAATATTACTGACGTGATGGGTCGCTTTCTTCTTGGGTGTCCAAATGGTCTCCATTCGCTACCCAACGCTGAATACATTATAGTTTTTCCTTCGTGTTGTATCAGAGCCATCTGTCTAGCTGACAAAAATATTTTATAAGTAAGGGTACATTTTAGTATGTACATTGGATATTTTGAGATGTTGAATGTTCGCTATGGCTGATTCTTAAATTACAACAAAAATTGTTTTTATTAGATCGGTGAGTGGTTAAATGAAATATTACGAACAGTTTGATCTCGACATAATGTCAGGAAGTGACAGTGGGTCTTCAAGGGAAGTTTTGTTTATAACAGCATGGCAACTAACATAACCTCACAATATCCTCTTTTCGACATCATAATCCAATTAAATCACCGCTAAAATAAAGTGTGCCAACGTTATTGCTATACCTTCTTCTAAAATTGAGAAATAAAGGGCCTTATCTCTTCCAAACGCTGTTAACTGCACAGTTTCCCAAGGAACGCCCATATGTAAATCTAACGTATGTTGTTCTCTTGTTCTTTCTACGCGAATCCAAGTCCTTCCATACCTAAAATTTACTTATTTAAACAACCATATTCATATTATTTAAACATTTATTTTACCTAAAGAAATGGGTTCCTATACTAGGTATAAAGTCATACTTTGTTTTTACATGGCCACTATCTTTTTGTTCAAAACTAGTTTCGACACTTAAATGTTGTGTTTGTCGAGCACCTTTCGTAGTCATCCAATGTAATAACCACTGATAAGATTTGTCACGGCATGGGACTTCCAGTGTAATCATGTAATGCCTTCTGAAATATATCATCGAAACTTGCAATCCTTTACGTAGAAGGGCTGCCCCTGCTCCTACACCAAATAGTCCGAAGCCGGCCCCAAAATAAGGATTTTCGGAGAGGGCAGAAATGAAATCAGTTATTGCCATTGCAGAATCATGTAAAGTGATTTTTTTATTAATAATAATGTAATTCACAAGTAGTTAACACATATATTTACATGATACTAACATAACCTTAAAATTCTGTGTGCTGTAGTAAGTCAACTGTAGTTTTGTCAAATTTGATGATAGTAAGTTTTATTCAACTTTTCTGGTCCACACCTCTCGTGAGTAAAACAAGATAATGTTAATTCATATGAATCTTCTATACGTCGAAATGCCGAGAGGGCGGAATGACATAAATCCGAAACTACAAATATACGAATATGTGTTATCTGTGTATAACTGTATTCAAAAGTTCTTAGTGCTTTTCCATTCGACTACTACAACTGTGGAAAGATCCGCTTGAAAGCATGCACTGTTTTTCCTACAGCCGTTTCAAGAATGAGGGAATATTGGAAGAAAATACTCCAAGTTTCTGTATTCTGAATTTTGTTGGAGTGCTCGAGCTATGATCCAAACAATTTATTGTCTACTGATTCCCCTAAAATACCTCAAATAGTGTGACGGAAAAGCTCCCTTAGCGGGGAGATTTCAAATATATCAGTCATCACATGAATCCGCCTTTTGCCTCTCAGTATATCTACAAACTCAAAGTACATTGACAAGAGTACGTGTGACGTAGGAAAAAACATGCACGATGTATATTTGTGTCATTACTTGTGACATTCTCCCGGCTGCAGACTTAGGTCATTTTTTTTAGATGTCACTTTGACCTCTGCAAAAACGTTATAACGACATAAAAATACGCGATTATGTCACAGATCAGAGGCATCACTTTGTGACGTCATTTGGCGTTTATCTGACTTTGTATAAGGCATTTTTGATTAATTTTAGCACAACATTATCTTAAAGATCTCTGGAAGGCATTTTCCAATGAATGATATATGATTGATGAGTCACAGGATGAGCTGCTATGTAGATGTATGGACAATTATTATTAGGTAACTACACAGTGGTTTTTATACCATCTCGACCCGATCACAGTGAAATAATCTTTACCATTGTCAAGGTCCATGCAAATCATTATTCGATGTTTGACATTGGAACTTTGCAGCTCAAATTTGATTTAACTTTATAAATTCATTAGATTGTGAGATAAAGCTTATATTGCCAATGGTTTATATGTGTAGCGCCATCTAGAAATGATTTCAACTACAAACTACGTGACTACGTGGTAATGCATAAAATCATCTAGAAGAAGACAATAGTGATGGTAAGACCCGGCTCATTTGAGTGAACCGGGTCTTACCAGGTCAATCACTCAAATGACTCGTTCACAAAGATTCGTTCATATAAACGACACGGTGGGTACATGGTCAGTTCATTTTGTTGGTTCCACATGTTGGTTCTCGTTCGCCGCGCACCGTGAATATCTTAGTAGAAAATACGTCCGAAATTTCGTGTTCGGTCAGGTCATATGAACGATAGGGTCACGGAGAGTGATCGAATCGTTCACGGGTCTTTTGGAAGACCCGTTCATTGTGAACGGGTCGTTCATGAACGACACATCACTAGAAGACAAGAAGAGAACGTTACAAAGCAGCTCAACTTGACCTAATAAACTGACGTCAAAGTTTTAACAAAAATATAACGTTATAAATACGTCATTTATGTCTTACGATGTATTCAACCAATATGATCTAAAAAATACGCCAATATGATATTAGAGTTTGTTACATGAACTGTACGCGAATTAATATTGCTTTCTATGTACCTATATACTGTAAGTTGTATTGGCAATTTAACAATCTTTTCCCATGATTGTGAGTATTTTATTACTCACCGTTATTCTTGATCGGGCGCGGATTTATGGGGAGGGTAACGGGGTAATTACCCCCCCCAAGATTCTGTAAATCATCAATTTTTGTTTCTCCCCCGCCCGCTCTTCAAAAAAATTTTGGGACGAAAAAATATTTTTTTCGGATTTCTCCCCCCCCGCTCTTCAAAAAAATTTTGGGGCGAAAAATATTTTTTTTGGATTTCCCCCCTCCCGCTCTTCAAAAAAATTTTAGGGCGAAAATTTTTTTTTCAGATTTCCCCCTCCCACTTACCAAAAAATTTTGGGTTCAGTGTTAACCCCCCCTCCCCAAGCTCAAGGTCCGCCCTTGTTCTTGATAGGCCCTGTAAGTTGAATTTCCTACATACCCAGAGGAGCATCAGGCTGACATCATTTTGACCTCTGGAATGACGTAACAATGACGTCAAATGACGACATTAATGTCTCAGTCCAGAGACGTTATTTTGTGATGTTAAATTGACGTCTTTTAGCGACGTTATCTGAACAAATGTAAACTATTTTTAATGAATCGAAATAAATGTACATTTGAGAAATATATTTTATATCACTTAGAACTGTATTCGCTTTTTAAAAACTTTTATTTTGGTTTTACACAATATTTTATATTATTATATTTGGTTGGATATAATTGTTACAATGGTTAATATGCTTGGTATAAAGATTAAATGTATAGATGCGTCTCTGGGTGATATTTATAACATACTGCTATCAACGTAGGCACATGCATTTCTCGGAATTATGCTATGCCAGCGTTTTACATGAGAAAGCTTTGTTTTAAAAGGAAGTTGTTATCGCTTCAGACAAAGTATATCAAATTATATCACGTACCGAGATAAGGATATAAAGTTACTTGTTGGATAAGATACTTATGCTTTTGAATGAATTAATACAGTTTGTTTAGCATATAACAACTCCCTTTCTTTTTGAAAAGTCGGTGTTATTCACCGACTTTTTGGGGAAAATCGGCCATTTCTTCTTCTTCCGTTGGTAGATGAGGCCTTCTTCTCAGAAGGGTGCCAATTCTTTTCAGCATCTCATTAGGGGTGGCGTCCTTGGATTCCTTACAACCACAGCATCTTTTCCTGCATTTCCAGGCGATGAAGGCGGCGAGGAGACAGATGGACAGACCAATAACCGTATACATGCTTAGGGAAAAATGTTTAGTTATAAATGGCTCGTTTATTAGTTTGTCTAGATCTCTAGAGTATTGTTCGAGTTTGTGGTTGGCTATATCTAGATTTTCTACATTTAGATGATCGAACTGGAGAGGTTCCAACTTGGGTAGCTCGAGTTTTTCGGGAATATCATTACAACAGTCATAGGGTATAACCACTGGATGTGAATTGTCCGTAATGTTGATGGTATTGCGGCTTTTTGCTTGCACTTTTGTTATACCGACAAACGCGTAACAATCCGGATGGAGTTTTAATATAGAGTTCTTATTAACACTGGTGATTTTTGTGTCCATTTTATTACAGTTTATGGTGATACAATTATACAGAGACAATTATTAACCACACATTGCCTTGTAGTTTCTGAACGTTATAACCTTGTCCATAGACGAGAGGGAACATACACAGTTTTCTGGGATTTTTCTGAAGTTTTTCAGTAGCTGGGCTTCGCATGCTGCACTGCTGTCGATCGGGTAGGCGTAGAGGTCTGAGCATAGTTTCTTATGGGAATCTAGTTGTTTGCATGTACTCAGGTCCTTGACGGGGATGTACATTAGTGAATCATCGTTACGCGCAATGAATTTTTGTGAGAATGACAAGACATGGTGAAGGCCAGTTCTGTTGTCTAGTATAGGGATAGGATACAAATGATACAGGGTATAGAGTTGTTGTTCTACTAGTGGTATTCTTAGAACGAAAACAAGATCTGATTTTGATTGAAAGGCTTCTAGTTCGATAATTTCTAAGTATTGGGGAATTTCTGAATATTTTACCGGTAGGGGTAAATTATTTTTTACTAAGTTTTGAGCGATTTCCTGAAGTGCAGTAATCAAACTTTCGGGTCAAATAATTGAAGAGTGTATTATTTTCAGACGAGCAAATGTGATCGCGTTCAAAATGTCATCAAGGTTGCTCTGGAGGTACAAGTAACTTTCAGTCAATTTTTCACAAGTTTCGATAAATTTTAGTTCGGCCTGAACCAGTGCAACTCTATCATTTACTTTATGCAATCCGATTTGAATCTTTTTCATATCCTCGTTAAACGTTACTATATTAATTTGCATGTTTTGGACCGTTTCGTTAAAGGTTTTTATGACGGTAGAGGTAACGGATATTTGATTTTTCAGGAGGTTTTCTATTTGATGTTGATCTTTGTTTAATTTATTGATACTGTCTGTGAAGAATTGTCCATCTTCAGCATTTAGATTGCCGGTAATTGCTTTAAATATACTACCCGTTCCATTTAATATACCACGCTTGAATCGTTTGGTGTTAACAAAGATTTCTTCAAATTTTACTTTGAGGGAATTCGACACTTGGTTTAGGAGTGTTACGTGTGTTTTGACTTTGACTAGGAATTCATTTGTTTCGCATGTATCGGGGGTGAATATATTGACAATTGATTCTAAGATTTTGTTGTTGTTGATAAAGACTTCTTCGAGGCTTGATAGATTTTTATGGACTAGCAGAGTCCATTTATTATTGGAAATTATTATCCTCGTTTCGTCGTGGTAATAGACTCCGACGGTGTTATTGATGGGTGTTATTTGGTACTGGGACATGGCTGCTCCGATCAGCAAGGTGAACCTGTAAGGTAATTTAGGCTTCAATATATGGTTTTAACCTGTCAAAGTTAGCTTTAGTTTTTTGTTTTGTTTTTTTGTTAAGGAGGGTGGCTGAGTTTTTGTGAAGTTCCAAAATCTCAAATAGCCCGTTATATTTATTACGTAACTTATCGGTGATTTGGGATTCTTTTAAATACACCTTTTGACCAATCTGATATTCGGCGGTTTCCTTTGAAACGTGGGCGTCGAACCGAACTTTCGCTTTTTGTTTTTGTGTTTCAGTTCTGGCGCGCGCGACTTTATAATAATAAGAGAGGCGATTATTTAAGTCTCTGACGTATTTAGTGACTAGCTCTTCCTGATTATATAGCGTTTCAGGTGGTCTGCTGGACGTGTGTCCGAAAACTAACTCGTAGGGTGTAAATCCGTGAGTTTTATCAGTAGAGGTATTATAGCATATTATCGCGTAAGGTAATATGTTGAAGGGGTGCTCGTCAGGGTGTTCTGCCACGTGTGCTCGGATCATTTCCAACAAGGTAGCGTGGAACCTTTCTAAGGAACCATTAGATTGGGGGTGTCCGACACTAGACTGCGTTACTTTGATGTCATAGAGGAGACATAAATCTTTTAGGATGGCGTTATCGAATTCTCGGCCATAATCGCAATGGATTCGAAGGGGTGTTCCGAAGTGCTGGAAGTAAACGAGTAGAGTGTTTGCGATTGATTTTGCTGATTTATCTTTGATAGGATACGCTTGAGCGAATTTTGTAAGTTCGTCGCGTATAGTAAGTGCGTAATTTTTCGTTGGGACTTCTAGGACGTCTATGTTTATACGTTCAAAAGGGGATTTAGGCGTCTCCGTAATTACGAGAGGGTTATCTAAATTTTTGCGACAGATTTTTGTTTCTTGCCAGATTTTGCAGGCTTTTATGAAATTTTCGACGTCTTTTGTCAATCCTTTCCAATTGTATTTCTCTCGAATACGACGAATAGTCTCATTTATTCCGCGGTGGAGATGGGCTTTACCAGTATGATGCTGGTCGATAATAATTGGGATTTCGTCGTCACTAGGTGTTCTAGTAACGTTTTGACATATTTTGAGTTTCACGTCTTTTTCCGATAAAAGAGATGACAAAATTTCAAGAATAGGGAGTTCGACATTGTTTTCGATACAATACGTTTTGGAGTCGTCGAACTCTTCACGACCTTTGTATAGGGAGATAAATAGGTTTTGGATTACGGTTTCGGGGTCGTATGGTAGAGCCACGATAAAGTAATTTCTATGTCGCACCGACTTACTCGATAATTTATTTAATTCTAAATCTCGGAAGTCTGCGTTTTCTTCGAACAAATCTTCAAGGATTTTATAATGAAAATCTTTGAGATTGTTTTGTTGGAAAAAGGTCACTATATTTTTGTTGGTTTTGTCTAAGAGTTGCCCGTTCGAAAATTCGATTTTAGAATAATCGATAAGTGACTTTGTTTTATACAACTTTATGAAGGTTTCGAATTCATTCAGGACATCTTCTTGTTCGTTTGTTTCCGTCGTGTCCTGACTGTCAGGATCGGGTTCTATTGGAGTCGAGGGACTTTGAATGGGGTACGTTACTAGTTTTGATTCTGCTTGAAAGTTAGAGGAATCTTGAATGTGATTTATCTTTATGCGGGAAAGAGCGTCTGCATTTTTATTAATGCGGCCGGGTTTATATTCGATTTCGTATTCGTATTCTTCAAGCTTCAGTCTCCAACGTGCTAGGCGGCTGCCGGAGTCTTTTATCGAGAAAAGCCACGTTAGAGGCCTATGGTCGGTTATTAGTTTAAATTTCCGACCAAATATGTATGGACGGAAGTGTTTCACGGCCCATACTATAGCTAAAAGTTCACGCTTTATGGTTGAGTATTTGGTTTCTGCTTTACAGAGGGTCCTTGAGGCGAAAGCTATTGGTAAGTCTTTGCCAATGGGGCCTTGTGAGAGCACGGCGCCGATGGCGAATGCGCTTGCATCAGTGGTGAGTAGAAACGTTTCGTCGAAGTTTGGGTAGGTAAGTACTGGGGTCGACGTGAGGGCTTGTTTTAATTCCTCGAAGGATTTTTTACATTCCCAGTCGAAAGCAAAAGGAACATCCTTTTGTAACAATTTGGTGAGGGGCTTAGATAGTTTAGCGAAATTACCTATAAATCTGAGATAATAACCTGCCAACCCGAGGAAGGATTTGATCTCCTTCTGGTTAGTAGGCTGGGGAAAGTTTTCGATGCACTGTATCTTATCAGGGTTTGCTTTTACTCCTTCTATGGTTATGAGATGGCCCAGGTACGCGACTTCTTTACGAAGGAACTCGCATTTATCAGGTTGGATTTTTAAGTTGGCATTTCGAAGTCGTTTGAACACTTCTGTGGGGCGAGAAATGTGTTCGTGAACTGTCGGGGAATATATGATAATATCATCCATATATAACAGACATCTCTCGTTTTGAATGCCCATGAGGATGTTGTCCATAACCCTTTGGAAGGTGGAAGGGGCATTTTTAAGGCCGAAGGGCATACGAACGAATTCATAGTGCCCGTTGTCTACGCTAAATGCACTTTTCGGGATGTCCCTCGGGTCTATCTCGATCTGGTGGAATCCAGAGGCCAAGTCCAATGTTGTGAAGTACTGGCACTTGCCTAATTGATCCAGGAGATCTGAGATGTTGGGTAGAGGGTATTTATCTCCTACAGTTAACTCATTGAGTTTTCTGTAGTCTACAACCACACGCCATTTCGGCTTACCCGAAGCATCAAGTTTCTTAGGGACAACCCACACTGGAGATGACCAGGGGGAGTTAGAGGGACGAATAATATTTTGTTCTAACATTTTGGATACCTGCGTTTTGACTTCTTCTTTGTGTATCTGAGGGTATCGGTACGATTTCGTGAATACTGGTTTCGCGTCATTGGTATCTATCGCGTGTTTAATTTCATTGGTGAAAGTTAGTTGGTCACCTTCAAGATAAAAAATGCCCGCATATTCTAGACAAAGTTGAGTTATTAGTTCATTTTCTTCCATGTTTAGGTGGTCTAGACGGAGTTGGTTTTTTATTTCATAATGTCTGTCTACGAAAGTTTGGGAGGTTTCTTCGCCTATATAATTCAGTGAGAAATTTTGGATCGGTTCTAGTTTTAAATTTGAAAAATTAACGGTTTTGGGTACCGCGTTTACGTTTAATATAGAGGTAATAAATTCACCTTTATCGTCTATCTGAACTATCGCGTTAGGTAGTCTTACCTTGTCTACTTCGGTAGCTAGCAGTATAGCTTCTGTATTGGACAAGTGACATTTAAGTTTGGTAATTTGTTCTATACGTGGTTCAACTGAAATTATATTTGATATATTACGAGTGGTATCACGATTATCTGGATTTGGGTAATTTTGTATGTTTGGCAGACCCTGGTCCATGACTTTGTGGATCGGGATTGTTTTGAAATTTGTTACAAGTTTTTTGTTTTTTATATCCACTATACAATTGTAATGTTCTAAGAAATCAGACCCTAGGAGTCCATCGAATTCTATGTCAAGATCACATACATAAATTTTAAATGGTTCATTGTTGTCAAACGGGATAAAGACGGCTTCGTTAATATTTATTTTTTGGTCAGTTATGCCTTGTATCGTAATGTTTTCCGGACATCTCCTATTATAATTTTCACAAATTTTGGGTTTGAATATGGATAGTCCTGCGCCCGTGTCTATTAATAATCTATGCGTGTTAGTAATGTCATAGATATAATACAAATTTTTGGATTTGACAGACAATAAGGGGCTTATAGGAACTGTTGTTCCGGGAAGTTGAGATTTGGGTTGAAATTGTCCAAGTTCATTTTGCCAAATTGGGTTTGCAATACTGTCATCTCGGGGTCTCCGGTTTTGTGATAAGGCGGGTCCGACTGGGCATGTGGACCTGATCGAAAATCCCGATTATATACAGGTGTTGTATCGAAAGTGGATTCGTCCGTGTAATAATTTTCGGAGGGACTATTAGCAGTATAATACTCTTCGTTGCTGTTGTCGTATTCCGAAGTATTAGCTGTATAATAGTTCGGACTTGCGTAGGGGTTATTATCAGTATAATATCCCTCGTTAATATTTTCGTAAGGGTTATCGCGAACGTAATAACTTTGATTTTGTTGCTCTAGATTTTCGGGTTCAGTATTTTGATTGAGATGAAGCGTTTTTCTATTTGAATTTGGTCTATAATAATTAGGGTTAGGTTGAATTGCAGGTGGTCTTGCATTATTGAAATTTGGGTTTGGTGCAATGACGGATGGTCTTTGTTGCTGGAAGTTTTGTGAGCTTCCAGGATTTTGGTTATAGTAGTTAGGTCTTTGTTGTTGGAAATTTTGCGAATTTCCAGGATTTTGATTATAGTAATTAGGCCTAGGATAGATTTGGGGAGTACCAAAATTTGGAGGTCGAGAACTTTGTTGTCTCTGACGACATTCATTAGCGACGTGTCCCGTACGTTTGCAAAATGAACAATGTCTTGCAGGTAAGGGGACGTTTTGGTTACGCGTGGGAGTGATTGCACTATTGTTGCGATTGGTTTTTTGCGTTTCAAAGTAATTTAATTGGAGTTCTTTTCGAACTCTCGTTATTGCTTTCAGCATATTCTCAGGGTCGCCTGCCCTAACAACATGCGCAAGTTTGGGTTCTAGTCCCGTGAGTAGGGTGTTCAAAACCATGCCCTCAGTTAATTGCGTTTGGGCTTGTTTTTGTGCCGCTGTTAACCGCTGTTTATGAACAGAAGCATGCATTTTTGCTTCGTGGGTTTGTAAGCGCGCAATAAACGTGAGCGGAGATTCACCGGGAAGTTGTCGCATTCTTTGCAAGTCTTGTCTTAAAGAGGTTAGGTCTCTACTATCACCGAAATGATTCTCTAAAAGAGTTTTAATTTCTTCCCAATGAGTGGGATTTCTGTTCACTAGTTCAGCTGCACGGCCTTTTAATTTGTTTATTATGTGAACAGGTAAAAGTACCACCTGATTACCAATTGACATGCCAAAAGCAGTTCTACATGAATTTAAAAATGTATTTAAATTTATTTGATTACCGTCATATTCAGGAATAATTGAAAATATTTCGCTTAATTTATATGGTTCAATAGCGTCTGGTTGATGTTGAGGTTGAGGTTGAGGTTGAATTAGTGGTTGCGGCTCTTGTTGTTGTTGGTTTTGTTGCTGTTGATGAGCCATATTTCTGGTAGTTACTGGCATAAACTAATTTTAATTTTGGGATACTTAGACGTATAAATTAGCAAGCCCCCGTACAATATAGAAACTTTTCTGTGAAGCATTTACTATTATACTGCCAAAAATGAACGACCACCATTATGACATTATTCCGAAGTTAAAACCCACTAAACAAAACATATATCCGTAATATTACGCAATATTAAACTGAAGTAACATATTAAATGTTTTCTTGCAATATGATATTTATATTAAAATAACCTAACTTTGGTATAGCTGAGAAATGTTAAATTGCAAAATATTGAAGAAACATTTAGTTAATATTAGCTCGAAAATATTTCCGTAATATAAAAAATTATATTTAACAAATGTATGTCACATATTATAATCAATGTATCTTTAATATTGCCATTAAAATAAGCATATTATATTACAAGAATGTAACTTGTAATATTACACGAAAATATTTCACATATATAACTGTAAATGTGTTACGAATGAATCTCATACATTATGAATAATATGCATTTGATCATACATTAACATTATTTGCAACGTTTATTCTATGTAACTACCATGAACTTCTATGAAAACTCGCCTATTCACAGAACGCGTCGTTTCTACATAACCTTAAAACCTTCGATATTTTGTGAGTAATAGAGATGGGAAAAGCGGTTCCACTCATGTAGCGTTACAATCGCGATCGCTCCAGAGAAATACCGCGACAAAATACCGCTACTTTGGAACGACGCGACAAAAGTAAAATGATCCGGCTCGCTCTATCAAACGCGCCTACTGAGTAGAAGAGATTGTGTTTGTCGTGTAACGTGTGGTATTTTCGAAACTCAGAAACGGAGGGTAGGATATGTAATGTAACGTAATCTATCCTCTGCAGTTGCTTATTCGCGCTTCGCCAATGCACAGGGAACGCTTGTTAATTTATAGTTATATAGGTTTATTAGGTTTTTACATTTTCTTACTAAACAGTAGAAGTAAACACACTGGTATTTTATCTAGGTAAACACTATATATGCAACCGGTATATCGATTTGAAATTCGAAAAGTGATACCACATTTCTGTGGCCCTAAAATTTGTGCTGTAAATTCTTACATATTTTAAGTCAAAATTTAACAAACATCTAATTTTTCTGACAAACTGAAAACATACCTACCAAATTTTACAGATTTTTATTATGGATAGAAAATTATACACAGCCAGGTCAAAAGATGCAAAAGTCGAATAACTATACAACGCTTGGCGACACTATATAAAACCTATCTTAGTTTAGTTGGGCCACAGTAAAGAGCTTAATATTAAGCTCTGGTACGGCATTGCATCTTTCCAGCTTGTCGCTGGTTGAAGTTTACAAGCGTTGGTCGCTGGTAACGTTGATAGGCAGCGTTATGTGCACGCGCAGTCAAGCACCAACGTTCGCTCCAAGTAACCGGTTATTTTAGCATTTAGTAGCGCGATGGTACGTTACCTAAAAATACCGCGACAAAATAGCGTTACAGAGATAACGACCCATCTCTAGTGAGTAAGTGTGTTGCGTCACAGTAGAGAAAAGACCAGTAGTTTCACTCGCAGCGGTCCCTTTGATATCTGTTGTACTCGATTTAATTTTTTTTAATCCACTGCGCATCTACTGTTTGTATCCCACGCGCATTTCGTCGATAGTGGGGACTGTTCAGAAACGTAAACGTAAACAAAAATAAACATTCGCCCCACCCTATATTATCACTGCCGTCCACTGTCGTCGTGCCGTCCACTGCGCATCGAATAGTTTAAGCCCACGCGCATCGTATGCGCACTGAAAATCTTATACAACTGTTCCGGCTGAGTCGGACTACTGGTCTTTTCTCTACTGTGGTTGCGCCTTAATGCCTTTAATTTCAGAAATGGGTGATAAAGCGAGAATAAGGTGAGTAGATAATTAGTAATGTAGAAATTCGTGGAAACTTTTAGCAACAAAATAAAAATAAATTTTATTTATTTAGTTACCTTACCCTGTGTTAAGGCGAGTTTATAAAAAAGGTCCCAGTCCTAACTTAGCCTATCTTAGTCTTAATTTTTTCCCTAAAAAGTTAAATGTACAGGTTACCCGTATGCCGTTTATAAAAGTCGCAATCCTGTCTTGTCCTAACTTAACCTAAAATTTTTAGATTAATTTTTCCTAGGGGCTAATACCACTGAATAGATCAGAAATCAATTCCAATTGGCATGAAAAGTTCGCGTATCTATTTTACGATCAACTTAAGACAAAGGCCAGTTTTTATAAACCCGTCTTAAAACATCAGATATATTTTAGGGAAAAATTAATACTAAGACAGGCTAAGTTAGGACTGGGACTTTTTTTATAAACTCGCCTTTTATTTGTTGAAGCACACCCCTGTCAAAAAAATCTCATCAATCCGTATTGAAAATTATCAAAAATTAATAAGTATCTATGAGAACCTATATGGTCAATAAGTTTCTATAAGAGTTAGGTAAAGATGCTGTTGAAATTGTTATCAGTTTATATCCGCATTGACCAGCAAAATGAGTCAAGCCATATCCATTTGTTAATCCAAACATTTACTTATACAATATCAATGAGAATTTATGAGCACAGTATCTAATGTAATTCGTGCGGCTTTCCGTGA
Organism: Rutpela maculata; assembly: GCA_936432065.2. Classification (NCBI taxonomy): domain Eukaryota; kingdom Metazoa; phylum Arthropoda; class Insecta; order Coleoptera; family Cerambycidae; genus Rutpela; species Rutpela maculata. Next base: position 63,235,397 of record OW386289.2, read on the forward strand.
TTAAAAGACAAATGTTCCTTTAAGAAACGAGCTGCATTAGGTTAGAACAGTTTGGATTTGCAATTGAAGATTACAAATTATAATGTTTGAATAGGGATTTATGAGATCAGTTTCTATTGAGTATTAATGTTTTTTTTCAGTAATATATTAAATGTGTTTTCATTTGTTTGAATGGGTAAAAAGAAAGGTCAGTTTTCAACTGCAATTACAAATACAAGTTTAATCGCTTCGAATGGGATTATATGCGATCAATTTCTAAAAGTATTTATGCTGTTTTCCGAATATAGTTATGATGAGGTTTAATCAGTAACAAATTGTTAACTACTTGTTATGATATGGTCGGAAATTCCAAGTACACATTTAGTATTCCTTCAAGAGGATTGATGAGAGCAGTTTCTACGAGTATCTATTTGTTGTTCCTATAGTAAATTATATAAGTCTTTATCAGTACAGATTCCGATTTAATTTAAATATGAAAATTATATCAGAATAAAGCAACCAAATATTTTAAACAGTATCTATTTGTAAATCCAGACATTTACTTATACTATCTCAAGGAGAATTTATGAGAACAGTATCTAATGTAAAACGTGCGGCTTTTCGTGGTTAAATGGCAAGTGTTTCTATAAGAAACGAGCTGCATTAGGTTAGAACAGTTTTGATTTGCAATTGAAGATTACAAATTATAATGTTTGAATAGGGATTTATGAGATCAGTTTCTATGAGTATTAATGTTTTTTTTCAGTAATATATTAAATGTGTTTTCATTTGTTTGAATGGGTAAAAAGAAAGGTCAGTTTTCAACTGCAATTACAAATACAAGTTTAATCGCTTCGAATGGGATTATATGCGATCAATTTCTAAAAGTATTTATGCTGTTTTCCGAATATAGTTATGATGAGGTTTAATCAGTAACAAATTGTTAACTAGTTGTTATGACATGGTCGGAAATTCCAAGTACACATTTAGTATTCCTTCAAGAGGATTGATGAGAGCAGTTTCTACGAGTATCTATTTGTTGTTCCTATAGTAAATTATATAAGTCTTTATCAGTACAGATTCGGATCTAATTTAAATATGAAAATTATATCAGAATAAAGCAACCAAATATTTTAAACAGTATCTATTTGTAAATCCAAACATTTACTTATACTATCTCAATGAGAATTTATGAGAACAGTATCTAATGTAAAACGTGCGGCTTTCCGTGGTTAAATGGCAAGAGTTTCTATAAGAAACGAGCTGCATTAGGTTAGAACAGTTTTGATTTGCAATTGAAGATTCAAAATTATAATGTTTGAATAGGGATTTATGAGATCAGTTTCTATGAGTATTAATGTTTTTTTTTCAGTAATATATTAAATGTGTTTTCATTTGTTTAAATGGGTAAAAAGAAAGGTCAGTTTTCAACTGCAATTACAAATACAAGTTTAATCACTTCGAATGGGGTTATATGCGATCAATTTCTAAAAGCATTTATGCTGTTTTCCGGATATAATTGTGAAGAGGTTTAATCAGTAACCAATTGTTCACTACATGTTATGATATGGTCAGAAATTCCAAGTACACATTTGGTATTCCTTCAAGAGGATTGATGAGAGCAGTTTCTACGAGTATCTATTTGTTGTTCCTATAGTAAATTATATAAGTCTTTATCAGTACAGATTCGGATCTAATTTAAATATGAAAATTATATCAGAATAAAGCAACAGTAAACAGTATCTATTTGTAAATCCAAACATTTACTTATACTATCTCAATGAGAATTTATGAGAACAGTATCTAATGTAAAACGTGCGGCTTTTCGTGGTTAAATGGCAAGTGTTTCTATAAGAAACGAGCTGAATTAGGTTAGCACAGTTTTGATTTGCAATTGAAGATTACAAATTATAATGTTTAAATAGGGATTTATGAGATCAGTTTCTATGACTATCAATGTTTTTTTTCAGTAATATATTAAATGTGTTTTCATTTGTTTGAATGGGTAAAAAGGAAGGTCAGTTTTGAACTGCAATTACAAATATAAGTTTAATCACTTCGAATGGGGTTATATACGATCAATTTCTAACAGTATTTATGCTGTTTTCCGAATATAATTGTGATGAGGTTTGATCCGTAACAAATTGTTCACTACATGTTACGATATGGTCGGAAATTCCAGGTACATATTTAGTATTCCTTCAAGAGGATTAATGAGAGCAGTTTCTACGAGTATTTATTTGTTGTTCCTACAGTAAATTATATAAGTCTTTATCAGTATGCATTCGGATCTAATTTAAATACAAAAATCACATCAGAATGAAACCCCAAATATTTTAAACAGTGTCCACCTGTAAATCCAAGATAATATTATAATGAGAATCCATCACAACAGTATCTAATGTAACGTGTGCGGTTTTCCGTGGCTAAATTTTAAAATTATTTGCAATAAATAAGCTTTAACGGATTCGAACAATTTTGCATTTCCAGATAATAGTTTTAATTGTTAGTGATCAATGAGATCAGGGTAATGTATTTTTTTCAATAAAATGTGTTTTTATTGGAAAATAAACATTACACAAAGACACTGATCTCATAGATCCCCATTTAACAATTAAAACTATTCATCTGGAATTGCAAATTAAAACTGTTCAAATCCGTTAAAGCTATTTATTAAAAATACTTTTAAAATTTAGCCACGGAAAGCCTCACGCGTTACATTAGATACTGTTCTGATTGGTTCTCATTAAAGTATATCTTTAAATGTCTGGATTTACAAGTGGATACTGTTTAAAATATTTGGTTGTGTCATTCTGATATAATTTTTGTATTTAAAGTAGATCCGAATGCATACTGATAAAGACAAATTTTCTATTGGAACAACAAATACATACTCATAGAAACTGCTATCATCAATCCTTTCGAAGGAATACTAAATATGTACCTGGAATTTCCGACCATATCGTAACATGTGGTGAACAATTTGTTACTGATCAAACCTCATCACAATTATATTCGGAAAACAGCATAAATACTGTTAGAAACTGATCGCATATAACCCCATTCGAAGTGATTAAACTTGTATTTGTAATTGCAGTTGAAAACTGACCTTTCTTTTTACCCATTCAAACAAATGAAAACCCATTTAATATATTACTGAAAAAAAACATTAATACTCATAGAAACTGATCTCATAAATCCCTATTCAAACATTATAATTTGTAATCTTCAATTGCAAATCAAAACTGTTCTAACCAAATGCAGCTCGTTTCATATAGAAACTCTTGCCATTTAACCACGGAAAGCCGCACGTTTTACATTAGATACTGTCCTCATAAATTCTCATTGAGATAGTATAAGCAGATGTCTGGATTTACAAATAGATACTGTTTAAAATATTTGGTTGCTTTATTCTGATATAATTTTCATATTTAAATTCGATCCGAATGCATACTGATAAAGACTTATATAATTTACTATTGGTACAACAAATACATACTCGTAGAAGCTGCTATCATCAATCCTTTCGAAGTAATACTAAATATGTACCTGGAATTTCCGACCATATCGTAACATGTAGTGAACAATTTGTTACTGATCAAACCTCATCACAATTATATTCGGAAAACAGTATAAATACTGTTAGAAATCGATCGCATATAACCCCATTCGAAGTGATTAAATTTGTATTTGTAATTTCAGTTGAAAACTGACCTTTCTTTTTACCCATTCAAACATATGAAAACACATTTAATATATTACTGAAAAAAAAACATTAATACTCATAGAAACTGATCTCATAAATCCCTATTCAAACATTATAATTTGTAATCTTCAATTGCAAATCAAAACTGTTCTAACCTAATGCAGCTCGTTTCTTATAGAAACACTTGCAATTTAACCACGGAAAGCCGTACGTTTTACATTAGATACTGTTCCCATAAATTCTCATTGAGATAGTATAAGTAAATGTAAAGACTTATATAATTTACTAGAGGAACAACAAATAGATACTCGTAGAAACTGCTCTCATCAATCCTTTTGAAGGAATACTAAATGTGTACTTGGAATTTCCGACCATATCATAACAAGTAGTGAACAATTTGTTACTGATTAAACCTCATCACAATTATATTCGGAAAACAGCATAAATACTTTTAGAAATTAATCGCATATAACCCCATTCAAAGTGATTAAACTTGTATTTGTAATTGCAGTTGAAAACTGACCTTTCTTTTTACCCATTCAAACAAATGAAAACACATTTAAAACATTAATACTCATAGAAACTGATCTCATAAATCCCTATTCAAACATTATAATTAGTAATCTTCAATTGCAAGACAACCTAATGCAGCTCGTTTCTTATAGAAACACTTGCCATTTTAGCCACGGAAAGCCGCACGTTTTACCTTAGATACTGTTCTCACAAATTCTCATTGATGTGGTATAAGTAAATGTTTGCTGCTCCATTCTGGTAGAAACTGATAGAAATTTCAGCAGCAACTTTACTCCAGGCTCCAGTAGAGGGAGCTGTATACGTGTAGCTAATTCATATCTAATCTAATGTGACCTAAGGAACTGAAGTGTGTTTGTTAAATTAAAAACAAAGCAGTCTCTTTCACTGCTAACTCATTCATTGCTTCTAGGCTAGAACAAGAACACCCGAGGAAATAAGGACTTTGCAGAATTTTGTGTTTACCACAATGTTAGTATTTCTATTTGAAATATGCAATTTAAACTGTACATTTGTCGGCATGCATATCCAAATTAATACTAATAAAAAAGCAAAATGGAAGTTTACAATAAAAATACATCTGTAAAATATACAATTGAAACTGTACATTTGTTGACATGTATATCCACATTAATACTAATAAAAAACAATGTTGAAATTTACAATAAAAACATGTTGATAAATGGTGTGTTACATACGATAGATACTGGAGAAAGGACGGACTGGAACTCTTATGATGTTACTTATAGAAAAGTTTAGAATCTCTTTAAAGTTGTATCTGTAATTCCATATGTTTACAGATATAAGGGCAAGGGTGCATTTGCAGACACTAAACTGTAGATTTGTTGATGTATATTTCATATAAGTACTCATGAAAGGGCAACATGATAATTCCAAATAGCTCATTCGGAATTACTGTTTCATAACCGATTTAAAACTTAATAAAACAGATAAAATCCTGTCTGTATAATACTAATATAACTTATAGGAACGATAAAACCGCATCACTTTTTTTTTATAAGTTTCTATGTGGAATTTTTGGCAGGGACTAATTGCATTTTATTGATAAACATATAACATTAAAATATTATTCTTGTTTCAACCTGCTTATTTTAGGTCAGTTATTTATTGCTTTACTCGTCGGAGGCTAGGGGTTTATCCCCAGATCCGTTGCATATGTGGTCCTAATCACGGGGATAAAAAAAAATAAAAATTTGATATTAGGCCACCGATCAATTGTCCCTGTTTTAAGTTGGCTGCTCGACCAACGTAATAGCTAGGGAGTTGGTGGCAGAATTTTTTATATGATTTTATCATGTGACTGAAGTCGAAAAGTGTAAAGATCTCATAATAACAAGCCGGAAAAACCATTTCAGTCATTACGGCATCGCTGATTTTTTAATTAACAGTTATTTAAAAGTGCAAAAAAAACAAACGCTCCTATATAATTTTATTGTGTCAGTAATTTGTTTTAAATGTTACCTGTCAGTGTCAATATGACATTGATATAAATGCAGTCGTCTGAAATCTATGTGTCTGCGTTTTCTTGTAATTTAATTTTTTTTATTAATTTATGATATACTAAAAATTAAGTGATTTTATTGGCGCTGTACCATATATCAAAAGTTTCGCAAAGCGGTAAGAAACAATAAAACAAACTTCAGTTACCCGTACTGCTGAATTTAAAGAGGGTGAATTTTCAAAAATGCGAAAAAAAAACGCTTCTATATTATTTTATTATTTCAGCCACTTTGCAGGAAGCTTTGTTTGTTTGTAAAGAACATAAAAAAAATAATGACTGAAATCTACAATGCTGATTTCTCATTGGCTGACGTTTCTTATTAATAATTGAAAAGTGAAACATGTTTTTCAAAATAATTCGGCAACGCTCGATCCTACGAGAAGAATGTTCAAGACAAAGTTGAATAGAACAAAATTTCCTACATTTTTTGTATATACATTTTTATTGTAAGTCTAATACGTAAGAAGATACAGCGGTGGAAAAATGTTTGATTTTTTTTTTTTTCAAAAAATGCTCGAACTCCTTTGTTGCGCGGACGGTCCTGCCTTTAATACGTACAGGCTTAGAGAGCAGTGTTTTTGATTTGATAATAATTACTTACACTTTTGGTATATTGAATGTTTCTAAGCAATTGTAAGTATTAAATGTGTGTAAGGATTTTGTAAGGGATTTAAAATTTTGTAGCCAATAGTGAGGACATAAAATTTTATAATTTGAAATTTCTTTAAAAAGTGTTGGATTATCTAGAAATTATAAAAAGAGTATAAGAGCAAGTGCCGACTCTTGAGGTATTCCATTTTTATTGCCAATTCTTCTGAATACCTGTCATTAAATTTAATAACTTTTGTTTCCTATTTTCGAGAAATGATGTAAGCCACTGTAATACTATTCCGTCAATTTAATATTTTTTTTAGTTTCAATACAAGTATTATTATAATATATCTTTATTATAATAATATAAAATTTGTTATGTTGTGAACATGCATTATATAATAGAAAAAAATTTTTCTTAAACCCATTTGTCTGACGCTGTATCTCTTTAAACATTAGACTTACAATAAAAATGTATATACAAAAAATGTAGGAAATATTGTCCTCTTCAACTTTGTCTTCAGCATTTTTCTCGTAGGATTGAGCGTTGCCGAATTATTTTGAAAAACAATTTTTTGCACCTTTAATTCAAGATGGCGGTTCGCGCCTCGTCCCCACCCCCAAGGTTGAAAACTTGTGTTTTTTATCATGGCCTCGACTTAAACAACATATGTCAAAATCATTAATACTCCACATTTTGCAGGGCAAAATTCCCGACTGATTGTCTTACTTTGACATTTTTTGGAGTAAATTGAGAATATTTCTGAAAATCAGCAACGTACACGTCAGCCAATGTTTTTCTCTGCTAATGGATATAAAAACTAACAAATTACCAAACACCATTCGAGGTTTCTATTTTGAATAGCCTACATTTTTATTTGCACTTAAGCTTGGTTGCCATTTTGATAATATAACTCGATAACTGAAAGACACTCGACCTATGGTCTCGTGTTTTTGTACCATAATAAAGATAATGATTAACTATGTTATGTCAGTAACTATGATACTTCTATACAGTATTCTCGATCAGATATTAATATATTCCATTTTTTAACAGAGGCTGTCAAAATTACCTTCGCAGCCACCACAGCAAAACAATTCGAAGATGTGGTAGCTGAATGGCAGCGCTTCGCCAAACAAAGGAAACAGCGAGAGAGGCAATGAATAATATGGATTTTTTTTATAACACTAGTTTTTTTGTTGTTGGGAATTTGCATTTTTATTTTTATTTATTTTTATACATTGTATATTTTTATGTATATTTTTAACAAAATATATTTTTAATTAAATGTTTTCTTTTTATTTTAAGTTTAGGTGATTATTTATTAAATACTATAGATGCCTCAACTGATGCAAGTTAGTGCTGAAGGATTATGGACAGGTGCCTGTCGAATAATGTGTCCCCCACTAATTTGTACAGTACATCTTACAATTTCCTATGAGTAGAAACACATAATTTGACACAATATTTCTGTCCGTAATCCTCTAATACTCACTGGCACTGGGACAACTATAGCATTCAACCATGGTTATTGTTACTTTGGGGCAATATTAATTCAGAACTAAATTAATGTTGCCTTAATATTTACATTTATCTTGATACTACATTGCCTTACTAGTATTCGAATCAAGTGCGGATCTAGAAATTTCAATAATTTTTTTCTCGTCTGTGGCGCATGGGACCCATACGAAATATGGGAAATAACATATCGAGAAGCACTTCTGTAATGACCCCTAAAAAATTTTGAAAAAGCAGTTTGTGGATTTTTTTTCAAAATTCGGTTACCGGGGGGGGGGGGTAACCTGGGGGGGGCGAGGTCTAGGGACTCCTGTTTAATTTTTTTTTGTCATATGCATTTTACTTTTCATAAAAATACAACAATATGTTTTGAAGTTTATGAAAATATTTTCATTACTAACTGAAATACAACGAATTGAAATTTTGTGATTTACAATTTAACAAATCACAAAATTTCAATTCGTTGTATCTCAGTTAGTAATGAAACGTATTGATGTATTTTTGTGAAAAGTAAAATTCATATAACAAAAAAAAATTATTTTAAACAGGAGTGTCTAGACCTGGGGGGGTAACCGAATTTTGAAAAAAATTTTCGCAAACTGCTTTTTCAAAATTTTTTAGGGGTCGTTAGAGAAGTGCTTCTCGAGATGTTATTTCCCATATTTCGTATGGGTCCCATGCGCCACAGACGAGAAAAAAATTATTGAAATTTCTAGATCCGCGTTTGATTCGAATATTAAGCATACATTGCAGCAATGATATTCATGGTGAGATATAAATAAGTATGTAATGTAACACGTTAAATAAGTATGTAATGTGGCAAGTTATATTGATAAATTATTACGTCAATATGTTATGAACATTAAGTAATATTTTCACAATGTTACCTTTTTAACAATGTAACAGAGTAACATTTAATAGTATGACAAATTACTTTGTAGCAACATTACGACACTGTTCATGATCTGTTTTACATAACATTACATGTAACTTTGTAATATTGAGGTTCTATTAAAGTAATAATGCATTGTTTAGTGGGAACATCTAGTTACTGTACTACAATTCAAAGAGTATAATACATATTAGGCTGTAGAGTGTTTTTGTATAACGAAATTAAGTTAACGTATCTATTATATAAAGACAGTAATCGGGGAAAAGAAGTAAATTAAGGAAAATTAAATAAAAAAGAAAATTATTTATAAAATATCTGTTTATTTAAACAATTTACATTTTTGTCCATATTAAATATTTTCTTCGACTTCATTTATTTGAATGAAAGATGGAGTATTAAAACAACTATTTTCGCTGCACTGTAGACATGCTACACTACAATATAAGCCACTCTTCCGACATCCACAAGCAGCTCCACATCCCTTTTTGCAATTACAAAATAACATTTGCAATAGATTATCCGGAGCCGGCAATTGATTCATTGTTACTGGGATGAACATGTTATTGGAATACTTCCATCCCCAATTTTCAATATCTACGTCATTTCCTAGCCATATCTGGATTTGCAGGTACACTCTCTTTAGGTGGTTCAAATGCTGCATCAGTTGTAGGAGGTAATGACGACAAAAGAACACTTGTATTTTTGGCCGTTGCTTTTATGAAAGAATTGAACCTCAACATATTCAAATCTTTAATTTTTGCAGAATTGTTATTGGCCAACAGCAGGAATGAATCAATAGGAATCACATCGTCATGAATTTTAAATTTGTTATTTTTCGCCAATAAAGGATTTATTATATCTTTCCTTGATAATTTCAATTCGCGAAAATTTTTTCCTTCTGTTTTCTTCATTACATTTAAACCTTTTTCAAAAGCATCGTAACAATTTGTATCTTTATCTCCAGTAATTCCGGTATCAATGGACGCAACAGCAGGAAATGGGCTGTGTTACTTAAAGAAGTCCACCAATCTTTTTATATCGACATCATCCCTTTCTATTCTAGCATCTGTCGAATCACTATGCTGATGACTTTTCTTGAATGATATATCACAAAAATGTTCTATGCCTTCAATAATATCTTGGTTATAACGGACAACTAACTTGATTTTTGCAATTAAAAATCTAGAACTACGTCCGTAAAGTAGAACATTGCAGCTGTCGCTGTCGTTCTCCCCTCCACGTTTTACTACCTGTTTAAGGTCCCTACGACCCTTATTACACTCAGGTATATTTGGAAGATATTCTTCTACGTATATTTAGGTGAAATTCAATGTATACATAAAAAAATATTATTTAAAATAAAAGTATATGCTAAAATATTAATTTTTTATAGTTTTTTGTTCAAATAATGATAAAATCAAAAGCACAAAAAAATTTTTGGTAAACTTTGAAATTTATAGTATAAAAAACAAAATCCCACCTCGACCATATAAATTCATTCACTGTAACAGAAGTCCGAGGTCAAAACCCCCAGGCGCTCCACTATAATATGACGTTACTCTGATCAATAGTGACAACTTTAAACAATGACTTTAAACGTTATAGTACAGTAACTTTATACATTTTACCTGACATTAAATCAGGTATGGCTGCTTTTTTAATATGTTGTATAGGATTAAAAAGTAATGTTAAATCCAAGTTTACGACCTAGGCAGACCTCCGGATCTTGGTCAAAAATCTAAAAAACTGCGAGATTTTTTTTTTTCTTCAGTTTTTGTCGATTTTAACACCTAAGGCATACTTTTTCGGTAAAAACGTTTTAACGTTTTTTTAAAAGTAGATAAAAAATTTGCTACAAATTGGTACCAGAGCGGACTCTGTAGATCAAATAGTATCCGAGATACAGCTGTTCAAAGTTTTGCAAAATTTTCATTTTTTGACATTTTTATGGTAGTGTATGGTGGTATTTCACAGATTTTTAAGTTAGAAATTGTTAAAAATAAAAATTTTCATTTTTCGACATTTTTAACAATTTCTACTTAAAAATCTGTGAAATACTACCATACTACTACCATAAAAATGTCGAAAAATGAAAATTTTGCAAAAGTTTGAACAGCTGTATCTCGGGCACTATTTAATCTACAGAGTCCGCTCCGGTACCAATTTGTAGCAAATTTAATTTACTTTTAAAAAATACTAAAATGTTTTTACCGAAAAAGTAGGCCTTAGGTGTCAAAATCGACAAAAACTGAAAAAGAACAAAAATCTTGCAGTTTTTGGATTTTTGACCAAGATCTGCCGAGGTCGTAAACTTGGATTTAACATTACTTTTAATACTATACAACATATTAAAAAAGTAGCCATATACCTGATTTAATGATGACAAAGTTACTGGATTATTAATTTGATGAATGCGTTTTATGACAATATCTGCATTTTTTGTTTTTCGTACAATTATTCTGTTGATAGTTTGTTACAATGTACATTACTGATATGCAATTTTGTTTTTACCGTTATTCTTACTGTTAATAGGTATGTTATGTTGCTGTTTTATTTCTTATTAAATGAGAGGAATGAAATAGATTCTTGATTTATTATACTATTTATTTTACCCCCTCCGTAAAAATTTGCAATAAAAACATAATAATTATTGTTGAAAAAAAACAAAACGTAAATGCTTAATTTAATAGTGGAAGCATTTTTTGCGCGTAACATTCAACGATATTTTCTAAAGTCTCATATTGCATTATTTAAGGGAATTTATTTCGAATGCGACAAAAGTGTGGCAAAAAAATTAATGAGGCAGTTTTGTTCAGTTTTTTATGTATTTTTCGAATTTAATATTGAAATTTAAAAAAAAACATATACAGGGTATTTTTTTCTTAAAGAACAACAGAAATATATTTTTTTCGAGTCCGGAGCTGGATTTTTTGTGTTTGTGATACAAGTACTCATTCAGGATCACTAGGGTATTATATGTGCCAAATATGAACTTATTATTCCATGCCTTTACAAAGTAACAACCAAAAGAAATATTGGCAAAAATACATAAAACACCCTGTATTTCAGCAACGAGGGCCCAACAACTTTTTCTATGGGTGATTATGATTATCCTCGGCGTCCTCTGTCTGTCATTAAAGCATGTCCGTTTCCTCGTGAAACACCCTATATGTAATGAACCAATCAATTCAAAAAGATTTTATTCAACATTTTGGAACATGAAATGTGCCTAGTCGGAACCCGTACCGGGGCCAGCCAGGCAGCCACGACGTGTAGCGTCGTGGTGGACGTGTGGATGGGCGGGGTGGGTCCAGTTTGGCTTAGAGGCAATGGTTTGTTAACCAGAGCTCCTATCCACCACAGGTGGATTTAAAAACTGGACTAAGATTAAGGAAATGTGCTCACATGAGCCTAAAACTAATGGATGTAGCACAATAAAAACTAAAACTCTTTGGCAAGCGCACTGTGAAGAATTTTTGTTGCTGATAGAGGAAAACAGAACTGAACGAAAAAACCCGTTCGAGCAGATGATGACCTCGTGGTCTGACCGCCGTCGAGGAAGATAGGGTATTAAAACGATGTGGTTTAAAAAGGTTGGGATTTATGAGATGTTATTGGTCTAAAGGGAATTTGGATGGACAAAAGGGGACAAAAGAACAAAAAGGATGAAACAAGAAATGCGTAAAAATAGGAAAAAAGGGGAGAGAAAGGTTGAAGATGTAAAGTTGGCGAAAGGTAGAGAGTAGGGGTAGATATAGGTTATCGTAGAGGGAAGTGTGGCTAGGGGAGTTGCCGGAAAATAGGCAACGCCTGGTATGGTAAGGGGTGTTTTAGATTGAAGTGTATATAATGAACCAATTTGCTGCAAACGACACGTGAATCTTAATGGCTCTAGGAGGTTTTGAGATCTCTATTTTCCAATGAGTTTATGGGTTACAGAATGAGCCGCCATGTAGATATACCAAAAAATAATAAGTTAAGCACCAAGTGATTTTTATGCTGTACCACCCTAGCCACAATACAAAATGATCTTTAACCTGCCCGATCCATCCAAATCAATCGATGTTTCCTGAATGAATTTCAACATTGCAATTATTTGTTATATATTACTAGCTGACCCGGCAAACGTTCTTTTGCCATATAAATTATAAATTTTTGTTCAAAAAATAAAAAGAAAATTTCTGGATAGGGCCACCCTTATTACCTTATTACCTAGGGGTATAAAAAATAGCCTACGACCTATTCTCAGACCTACCAAATATACACCAAAAATTTCATAAAAATCGATCAAGCCGTTTCGGAGGAGTTCGATAACAAACACTGTGACACGAGATTTTTATATATTAGATTTATTTTCTATAAATTCATTAAAGTTTAAAAAAGTAACAGTTTATTGTCACGTGGCGCCATCTAGAAATAATTTATGCAACAAACTACGTGGTAATGCATAAATTAGTATAAATTGAAAAAATGACGACACCAATACACGTCACATCGACGACTCAACAGTACGTCATTTTTCCGTCACTTTACGTCCTCGATCAATGTTGTCAAAAATAGACGTAAAAATAAAGTCAATTTGCTGCTTGGGTGGTAATTCCTTTTCATGTTATTGGAATACTTATTTTACTTATTATATCTAGGATAGATGTCATATATGACACGTAATGTCAACATTATTTTCTATTACTTCCACATTCAGTGATCCAGTGGAAGTTTCCCTAATAGCACAACATTGTCCTGTGGACATCTGAAGGACGTCCTCGACGGACATACAGTACATCCGATGGACGTTCGTTTTTGGTCCAAAGTACATCCGACGGGCAGCCGAGGGACGTGCAAATGTCACAACTTAGGACAATATTTGTACATTCTAATTATTTAGAAAAAAAACCGGAATTAGCAGGGTTCCAATCGTCGATCTCGTGACTTGTAACTCGATGTTCTCTCACTCGGCCACCAACTTGGCTTATTAGTGTTTACTTAAAGACTGTACAGTTGACTAATATAACTATTTATTTCAAAATATAGAAGGTACCTATGTGAATGTTTAATAAATATTTAGTATCAAATAATATCATTAATAATTTACAAAAAAGATTAAAATTAAATTATTAATGATAAATTACAAATTACTATAAAAAATAAACTACAAATTTTACAGAAATAACGGTCAAATGTAAACAAAAACATTGTAAAATTGAAAAACCAGTTTTGTTAACGTTTTTTTGTTTTTATATTAAATAGACGTCCTGCTGCTGTCCCTATAGGGACCTAAAATGTGCGTACTTGCCGAAGGACGTCCGGTGCGGCACATATGTTGGACGTTAAGTGTGCTATTCGCTGGTATGTATACATATTTCGGAAACGTGTTGGAGAGAAAGCGGTATGGAGATACTATCATTTATTGCAAAAATATAATATTTAAATCAACGGACACGAAAAGGACGTCCATCTCCTGTCCCTATATAGACATAAAATGTACATACTTCCCGTACATAAAATAGACATACAGAGGACGTCCATTCCGTACAATTTCAAAGTAAATCCAATGATAAACGTCCGGTAGGCGTCCCGTTTATGTCCATGGACGTCAATACATTAAATGGACATAAAAGGGACGTCCGGCGGACATCGTGTGCTATTAGGGTTAGTAAAGGCAAAAAAAAATTGAAAATTTTAATTGTTCAAATAGGCTTGGAATGTCATGAAGCGTCGAGATTTTAAATTTAAGCAAAAAAATTCTGTCTGTCGGTCTGTCTGTAACTTTTTTCGTGCGCACGATTACTCTGGAACCATTTAAGATATTGACTTGAAATTTGGTACACGTATGTACCTTAAAGGGACCTGGAACTAGATTATGTTTCCATCTTATTTCGTTGAAGGGTTTGGGGGTAAATTGGTGTGAATGGGGGGTAAATAGGTAAATCAAGCAGGTTAGAGTCCATAAAATTGATCTTTAGTATATACAAGAAAAAAATGCCAAAAAATTTTTTGGCATTAACCACCCCATTATTAAAGGGGATGAAAAAAATCGTGATTTAGTGTGTGTACAAGAACCAAAAACCTCAAAATACATTTTACTTCATCCACCCCCCTCTACCACCCCCTATCACCATCCACCCCACTACCGATGTGGGATATCGTTTTATGGGTTATTGGGTAGACATTTAAAATATTATATTATTAAAGTTCCATAAAAAATTATTTCCACATACAAATTTCTTCGTTGTGAGAGACTTGGATAGAAAATCTGGATGTGAAGTTGGGCAGCGGTTTTTTATTTTTGTAATCGTGCAAACCTATGCAATTGCTAAGCTTAATATGACAGAATCTCAGAAATTGAAAAATCTCTGCTGCGCCTTGTTTCTTTTTCACTTTCAATGTGTTATATGAAAAGACTGAACTTTCAAGTACTGCCAAAGTCATAAGCACCGTATTTCGAACGATAAGAGGAGCAGTTGGACTTGACTGACATGTTTCTAGGAGAAGCAGGTTTATTCTGAACATCAGCTTGGTTATTGAAAAACATGAAAATGAAAACTGTAAAGACGTTTCCATAAAGCAATAAGTTTCGATTCTCACGAATTTGTGTTTTCAATGATTTGTTTAAATAACCTCCAAAGAAAAACTAATTGATAAAGTAAACATTCACTGTTGAACTAGAAGTTTAATATTTGAATTAAAATACATCCCGATTTTGCCATTTCAGAGAATTATTTTTAGAATATTTTCTGCGCTCTAACACATAAATTATTGTTTGTGGCGAGGTCAGATTAATTAATGGATTTTTTATAACGTGTGTTCATTTATTAATATGTTTTACAAAAATAACATTTAGTATGTCTGATTTTTCAAGTTTCCACGCCAATTAAATTGTAATAATAACCTATTTCCTCATTAAGTCTTGCATGCGAGAATAGCATAATAATAATAGATGTGACGTTTATGAACCGCACCTGAACCGTCGAAAAAAGCCGCGAGATATGTCTAAAAATAAAGAAATTCTCTTCATGTCGCCGAGCATATTGTTTTCACACAATCATGATCTACTAGACGGCGAAATTCCAGAAATAATAAACACTAAGAACCAAAATTTTTAATCGCTATGGGAGTTCTATATAAAAACACTTTTTTTGTCAAAATAGAAAAATGTTGATGTTCTTATACTGATAACGTGATAACGGAACCATCTTCATGCTCTTTTTCTCTTTTTTGACAGTTAAAATAGTAGTAATCAACTTAATTTTTCTTTTTACAGGTAAGGAGAAGATGAAAAAAAAAACAAGTGAATTTTTGTTTATAAGCATAATTATTATTATTAATAATAGGAACTTTACATTGCATCATTTCAATAAAATAAAAACATTTCATGGGAAAGCTACTAAAACTAAAAAATTTAAATCGAATTCAAATTCAAGCCACTATGTACAAGACGGAACAAGGCCATAAAAACTAAAATAAATAATCATTTGATGTGTTTTTTCCGCCGAATCCAAAAGTTATATTAAAAAAACGAATATAAAATAAAATACGCTATTTTTGTATAATAACTTTCAATTTATTTGTTTTCATTTATGATAATTTTTTATTTCTGCGGAAAAAAATACATTTAACGGCTTTTTTGGTTTTTGACATAAAAATGTATCGTTTGAAAAATGGCCTTGTTCACTCCTCATTAGATCATCATGTCCCTAACCTAATACTACTTAAAAAAAAATAAAAAAATCCTTGGTTTAATAAAATAAAAAAATGGGAAGTGTTAAAAAAATAGGTCTTTGATCACATTAAAAATAAAAAAAATCTTTAACCTAAATAAAGTATAGAAAAGGAATAGGTGGAAGCAGAAAAAAGTTTCTTAAATACCAAGTTAAATTTTGTTGTCTAATATCACAACATCAAAACACTATCAAACAAAACTACGGAACAATGGAACACACGCCCCCGTCCGGCCCTGCCTTTTTAGCCGACTTCATAAAGTTTAAAAAATCAATTCAATTCAACCCATAGGTATACAGTGTGTCCCAGGATAGATGTAACAATAGGTGTAATGGACCAAAAATTTTGGAATTTTGGAATGGTATTTGGGGATTGAGCCCTGCTTGTTGTAAAACTAAAGTCTACCAAAAATGACTTGATTTGGTGTTCTACAGGGTGTTTTATAATCAAAGTTGTAAAAATTACCACTAATGAAGTACCTTTATTTTTCAAAATATGAAAAAATTCCACTAAGAAAAGTTATTTAGAATTCAATTTTATACCTCTATACTAAATTTCAGGAATATAAAATTATTTTTTTTGAAACTTCCCGTTTTTTGCGAATTAAGAGTTGAATGCATATTTAAAGTTGTGTAGGAGCAAATGTGAATCATCTCAAAAAGTAGGCTATTGGTAAATAAAAAATTGAATATACGAGATGTAAGAAGGTATAATGTTAATCGAACTAATTGTAAAACAAGAAACAATTACTAACAGAAGATTATTGAGGTTTAAAAATTATAACAAGTAATAAATGTCAAAAACATAACAGATTCACAAACAAATTAATTATTGACCAATACAAAACAATGTTTACAATTTTTTTATTATTCGACGTAGCTACCACCCACATCCACACACATTTAGATCCTTCGCCTGAAGTCCTTAAAACTGTTTCGAATTTGATCTAACGGTATGGAGTTTACGGCATTTGTAATTCTCTGCTTCAATACTGCTACATCGTTAGGAAGTGGTTCAGCGTAAACCAACTGCTTGAGGCGACCCCATAAAAAGAAATCCAATATTGAGCGGTCTGGGGATCTCGCCCGCCACTTGATCGGTCCATTCCTGGCAATCCAATTTTCTCCAAAATTTAAATTCAACCACCGATTAACCATTTCTGTGGAGTGGCCAGGGCAACCATCATGTTGAAAATGAACTAAAGGCATGTCTCTTAAAATATTTAAATGTTCTTCAGAAAATCTTTCAAGAAGCTGTAAATAAGTGTACTGGTTTAACCTTACCTCAATGAAATAAGGTCCAATAACTCCAACGTGATAAGAAGCGGCACACCACACATTCATTTTTTTTATAATATTGTCTTCTACAATGAATTCTAAAATTTGGATTTTCAGAAGCCCAAAACCGACAATTCTGAGATGAAACAACACCATTGGTTGTGAATGTGGATTCATCTGAGAAAATTATTAAATGATGAAAAAATCTCTCTTCCATGATTTTTTCTCCAATGGTCAAACAAAATCCAACCTACGGCCGTCATCTCCCTCTTCAAGCGTATGTTTATAATTTGCTTTAGATGCCCTAATTTTCTTTGCTTTGTAAATTCTTTGGAGTTCAGACTTGCTAATATTAATAAGGGCTGATCTCTCTCTTAGTGGCATCCTAGGATTTTCTATAACAGAGGCACGAGCTATAATAGCCCCAACATTGTCTTCATCATATGCTTTTATTTTTCTTTTCATGTTAAGAACACTACCAGTAGCCAAAAACTTTTTAATTATTCTCATAGCCTGAGTACGTGACAAAGCAGTGTTTGGAAATTTCAAATTAAATTGGCTTGCCACTTCTCTTAGCGAGTTTTCACCGCCAATTCCATAGCATTGCACAACATACATTTTTTCACGCACTGTGAGTACCATTTTCACTTAATTTTTTATGCTTGGTTCGTTAATTTGAAACAGAAATTAAGGATAATATTGACTACGTTTGACAGATATGTCAATAATAAATGATAAATGTGTATCTACTGCTTTTCTCATAGCCTACTTTTAGCTTCTACATAACTTTAAATATTAATTCACAAAAAATAATTTCTATGCAGTTTTAATTGAATGGTTCAAAATAAAATACTAGTTTATTGAAAAAATGGGAAGTTTCAATAATATAATTTTATATTCCTGAAATTTGGTATAGAGATATAAAATTGCATTCTAAATAACTTTTAAGGTACTTTTATTAGTGGTGATTTTTACAACTTTGCTTATAAAACACCCTGTAGAACACCAAATCAAGTCATTTTTGGTATACTTTAGTTTTACAACAAGCAGGACTCAATCCCCAAATACCATTCCAAAATTTTTGATCCATTACACCTCTTGTTACATCTATCCTGGGACACACTGTACATATGTTTTTTTTTTATATTTGTACAAGCAATACACGGAAGTAGTTTAGGCGATTTTTATGAAATTTTTTTCAAAGTGCGAGGTATATATGGCTTGGCTGTGGTTCCATATTAATTTCATTAAGCTACGTCTCGTATGAGGTGAGCAAAAACTGGAAACAAGATTTTTTTAATCGTGACTTTGGTGAAGTGGCCAGTGATAATTTAATTTCATTAAATTTAATTTGGTGATAAAAAAATTCAAATTCCCTCGGAATTGCATTAAAATCGATAGTTAGGTATTTTAGAAGTAACTGATAGTGAATCTAATGCCAAAAGTTAAGAATTCAAAATGGCGAATCCAATGCGGCTGTGATAATTGTAATAATTTTTTGAAAATTTACGTTAAATTTGATTAACGAGCCTATAGTCCAGTCAAAACAATGTTTAACCTCCTGAAAAATCCGAAAGTTTTGAAACTTCGCATACTTATTTAAAGGTACCTAAGAATGAATATACCGAAAGTCCTCATGAATATGAGGCGAGCTCTAGCGGCAATTAGCGAAAATAGGGCACTTTCTTTGGTTTTTCGTTAATATCTCGAGAACCGTTGGTCGGAGGCAAAAGTTGATTATATACACAATTAAGTCTTATCAAATTTGCTACAAAAATGATTATATACATTTTTCTCGTATTCCCAATGGTTCCCGAGTTATAGGCGCTAAAAGAGAGCGTTTTGTGAAAAACCACGCTAGGGCGGTACAATATGGCATTTCTAATAATATTTGACAATAATAAGTTACTAAATTAAATATAGTACTTACAATGCCTACTCCGACGAGCCACTACTGCTATCGCCCCCCCCCCCTATCGTCACCTGTTTCAAGTTGTTCAAGAAGCAAGTTGTACTGCAAGGTATTGCTGACATATTTAACAGCCCAAGTTCATCCCGTGAGGCTGTAGCTGCTGCTGGAAACAAAATATTCCTTGCTTTGTACAATGCGCCCAGAAAGCAAACCTCTCTTAACATGTACCGTTACAATGCTTTCACCAAATCTGTACCCAATGCTAAACCCGACCTTTCTGCTCTGCCGCCCACAGAAGGAGCAGCAAGACAGCATGCTTTTCGAGTGTACCACCAAATTCAATTTTGGCTTGGGAATGAACTTCCTCCTGTACAGTGGGGTTGGAAGGTGGAAAGCGATCGGCTAATCCCTGTGACAACAGAGAATCCAGCAGCAGCTGAAGCTGTCCTTAACCTCATTTGTTGCACATGTACAACTGGATGTGGGAACAGATGTGGCTGTCGAAAGGCAGGAATAATGTGTACAAGCATTTGTCACAACTGCCATGGCGAATGCTTGAATGGTGTTATTTCCAACCTCGAAGAAGACTTTGATGATCCTGATGATTCCGATGACATAAACCTTGAAGAAGCAGATCATTCAGTGCAAATAACAAACACTGAAGTCAGGTGAGATTGCACATTTGTATTTTTTTTATTATTCATTTACCTTGCAATAGTATACATAAATCGGTTGTCACGTTCATATGTTGTTTTACTGGTCGCTTACTACTTTCTTATATTTACTTCTTCTGTTTTATTTATTTCTTATATACTTTCTTTTACTTACATGTTTTTATTTGTATAATGGTTCTCTCACACCTTCATCTCATGCATACTTATACCTATTGTTTCAGGCAGCAAGTGTAGAAGCTGGCCAAGATAATCAAATTGCAGGGCCTTCTACCAAGAAGCGATTCAGAGCTGATTGATTTTTCTGTACAAAAATTTCCTTGGAATAACCTCAGGATTTTGTTTGTTCATATATTTCATTGTTTAATATACCTACATCATGTGCCTCATCAATATACATCATAAGTAACATACATCATGTGCTTTTTATACAAAGTTGTGAAGTTTATCTCCTCAATTATCCTTAGTATACAAAAATGTAGGTAAACCATATGTCAAATATTATTAGAAATGCCATATTGTACCGCCCTAGCGTGGTTTTTCACAAAACGCTCTCTTTTAGCGCCTATAACTCGGAAACCATTGGGAATACGAGAAAAATGTATATAATCATTTTTGTAGCAAATTTAATAAGACTTAATTGTGTATATAATCAACTTTTGCCTCCGACCAACGGTTCTCGAGATATTAACGAAAAACCAAAGAAAGTGCCCTATTTTCGCTAATTGCCGCTAGAGCTCGCCTCATATTCATGAGGACTTTCGGTATATTCATTCTTAGGTACCTCTAAATAAGTGTGTGAAGTTTCAAAACTTTCGGATTTTTCAGGAGGTTGGGTCATTTTTTGAGGTTTTTTGACTGGATTACTAATGCTATAGCCTAAAAGTCGACGAATATTTTACTATGTGGGCGCTAAATAAAAAGAACACAAAAAGGGGTGAAAAAAAATTTTTGAAAAAAAATATTGAGCCTGCTTCAAAATAGATCGCTAAAAATTATGCAACTAAATTTCACCGTCTCCGTCGTCCGGTTAATTGAACCTTATTAACTAATATCGATGCTGGGGTGGGTGTAAACACGAACAAATAACAAAATCAAATCAATTTTTTTCAAAACGCAATTTCAAACATGTATTTTTTATACAAATGCCTTCTGGGACTCGAATTTAATCTAAGACTTTTTACCAGACTTCTTGTAATGTTTGCTACAAATTCCAGCAAAAAATTGATCTATTAAAACGATTTCTTAATTTTAGTTTTACTCCCCTATACAGGGTGGCTCTCTGAAAACGAAATAGGCATGTTTTCTACTAGTATGATCAGTTTTTCGAAAAACCCTCGGGCCCGTCGATTTTATTATCAAGGTGGGCACTTTTATTGGATATATATTACTGTTAATTGTCCAACAAGAGTAACCTCGTTATCAAGTACTTGTTTAGACAATTTTCTATCACAACTAATATTAGAGACTTTAAAGCTTCTGTTGTCGATTTATATTTATCCGATCATTATTCTCAATTTCTCTGCATCAAAATGTAAAGAGAAGCAAAATAGAAACTAAATATGTACATCGCAGACATTTTAGTACGGAAAATATTTCTCTGTTCTGTAACTACTTGCAGCGTGAGACCTGACAAGATGTTACAGCTGAAAATTGTCCTAATACTACCGTAGATAACTTTTATAACATAACTTTGTATTATCTTGATGTGAGTTTTCCTATTAATCGTTTTTTTATTAACAACAAAAAAATCAATAAAATTGAGTGTATTACACCTGTATTGGTTCAACTTAGAAGTCAGGTAACGTTATATAGCGATATATCTAAAATAAATAATGATTATAAAGGTCATAGTATACATACCTAAAAACTAAAATCGTTACAAATTAAGAACTGCCAAACAAGCACATCATGATCGTGAAATTTATAACTCGGATAACAAAACTAAAACTGTGGAATATAATAAAAACAATACAAGGAACAAATTTAATTCATCAAGATTTTCGTTTTGTAAAAGATGGCAACGAAACACCTATAGAAGATGCAGCTGAAAATTTTAACTTGCTATTTTCGAGCAAGGGCGGATTAAGCTTTCTCTCATAGGGGGAGTAAACTCCCGGATGAGTACGATTTTTGAATAAATCCAGCATTAAAATAAAGCAATAAATAAAATTTAAAACATTTTCTTTTTATCCAGCGTTTATTTTATTATTTTTTAAAGTAGTAAAAGTGGAAGAGTAGATATAAAGTTTGTTTTCCATAAATTTAGGTTTTTTAATAGGAGTTTTAGTTGTAAAATTGACCTCTGTGCTAAATTCGTGCCCTACGAAAACATTTTCTTTATTGTGTTTATTTGGACGTCTTGAATAACACTTGGTAGTTACGCCACGATACACCTGGAGGATTTCTTGAAAATCGCGTCGGAAGGTCGCGGAAACCGCGGATTCGCGATTAACTCAGTTTTTCTGGCTCAAACGGGAACAACACCCATTATAAAATTTGTACATCTGTAAATTATCTACCTTAAAGGTCCTATACATTTTTTCCGTACGCCTAACCGTTTTAGAGTTACGACGCGGACTAAGTGAAAAATGCATCACTTCCTCCATCTTCAGCAGCTCAGCAGCATTTGTGTAGAGTGTTTTATCACAGCCTACCATGGTAGGCTGTGGTATTATCAAGTTCAAACTGGTTGGGAAAAGACATCGATCCTGAGCAGTGGGGCTGGATTAGGAAGAATGATATTTTGCAGCCAGTACCAGACGTATTGTTAAATTCAATTTTTTGCAACTGTACAAAGGAAAATGTAGCTGTAGGAAACTGAATTATTCAACAGCTTGTGGCCATTGCCGCGGTCACTCCTGCTTGAATACCGCACCTATAATTGCTATGAATGACGAAGTGGACGACGTAGAATCTTATCAGAATGAAAGTAATGACTACGATTTGTCATTGGACGATAACGTTTCAGATACCGAAGGAGTCGGAAATATTGTCTAGTTTAAGATCCGGCCTCCTGGAGAAAAAAAGGGCACCGAGCATTCTACCTCTAGGGTGGTGCGGAAACCAATGCATTTTTTGACTTATTCACTGTAAATAAAATCTATGACATTCTGGTAGAGAATAAAGATCACCGAGCTCTATAACAGCAATATTTAATTTTCATTCTGAGAGGTAGAAAGCAAGATAATTGCGAAATATGTGGTGCGAAAGAGGTTTAGCGGAACTAAATGCATTTTTCACTTAGTCCGTGTCATAGCTCCAAAACGGTTAGGCATACGAAAAAAATGTATAACATCTTTAAGGTAGAGAATTTACAGATGTACAAGTTTTATAATAGGTGTTGTTCCCGTTTGAGCCATAAAAAATGAGTTAATCGCGAATCCGCAGTTTCCTCGACCTCCCGACGCGATTTTCAAGAAATCCTCCAGGTGTATCTTGGCGTAACTACCACGTGTTATTCGATACGTCCAAATAAACACGATAAAAAAAAATCGTGTGACACGAATTTGGCAGCAAAAGTCTAAATCGCCTGGAGTATTTCAGGCATTTCTAAGTTGCGGGATTTTGGGAAAATAATTTTCAATACATTATTTAAAATTAGAGAAACTACAAATTTATTATGACAAGTAAATACAGTTTATTAAATGAAACATACATAAAATATAAAAACAAAATCATATTTGGAAAACAACTAATTACAAACAGTAAAAAATTTAATTTATACTTAGTAAAATACATTAATTAAATAACAACGTGCGTTATTCGTCCTTTGTTATTAGCAAAACGACCCACCGCCTTTATTGTTATATAAATATTATTAGATAAAAGATAACATTTCTTAATTTTCGTTTCAAATTATTTATTTCACCAATTATTTTTTTACATCTTTGTAATTCATGGGGGGGGGGGTAATTACCCCCATTACCTCCCCGTAAATCCGCCCTTGTTTTCGAGCGCCGCCACATATGTAAATGCTTTACATAATGTTGACTACCTACCTAGAAAATAATCAATTTATCTATCTCCAGTTTCAACTGAGGATGTTGTAGTGGCAACTCGTCAGGGGAGGCAGGGGAGGCTGAGCCATAGTCTCACCATTATATAAGTAGGGAGATCCAAATGACTATAATAATTATAGAGCCATTAGCCTACTATGTAGTTTCTCTAAAATTTTAGAACTTCATCTCAATGAGCAATTATTAGATTTTTTACATCAGGATATGTTACTGTCTCCTGCTCAACATGGTTTCACTACAAACAAAAGCACGGAGCCTGCGTTGTGTGATTTTCATTCCAAAGTCATTAAAGCTTTAGACAACAAGAAATCAGTTGTGGGTCTTTTCGTAGATTTCTCACGAGCTTTTGATTTTATACACCCCAGCTGCTTAAGGCCAAACTATCACGATACGCTATTCGACGAACAGCTTCACAAATATTTTCCTCCTATTTAGACAATAGGACACAAATTGTAAAAATGACCGATGGAGTTGAAAGTAATATTTGTAATATTAAACAAGGAGTTCCATAGGGGTCAATTTTGGGACCACTTGTATCTATAATATTTGTTAACGATGTGGTTAGTCATTTACAAAAAATATCAAATGTTCATGTGATCTGTTATGCTGATGATACAAATATTCTAGTTACCGGCAACAACCTAATTGAAGCAAAAGAAACCACTGAAAGAGTTTATCAATAAATCATACATTGGTCTCAAAATAATAATGTAATTCTAAATAAAACGAAGACAGTTTCTATACAATTTTCATTGAATAATAATTCTGAGAGCCTAACACTTTTTAATGGTACTGACTGGAAAATAAAAACTTGTTTTGATAGTATACTCCTAGGTGTTACTCTTGAAAAACATTTACAATGGACCCAACACATCGAAAAATTATGTATGTACACCTAAAGCTAAGAACAAGTTGTTATGCTCTAAAATTTATGTCTAAACATTGTAGCCAGGAAATTCTTAATTTTCATTCGCATGGAATTGTAAACTTGGGCAATAGTTGTAATGTTACTAGGGTATTTTTCAGTCAGTCATATAGATGACACTAGAGCAAAAAATATTTTACTGCCTGATTCTCATAGAAATGTACCAGAAAAGTTTCCTTTACCAAGGGTGTAAGCTTTATAATTCATTAGATGAAGGTGTTAGGTCTTCGGGTAGCATACATATTTTCAAACATAAATTTAAAAAAATATTGCTATATTGCTACACGATAAATGAATTTTTGTAATTTAGTATATTTCTTTTATATGGCCAACTACAAGATGTCTTGTATATTCATGTATATTATATATTTTATTGCATTGTTTTTTTCTGTCAACTGTTTGTTAATTTTTCTTGTGACGTTTTTTTACATTGATTTTATTGTATATTTTTATTTGTATATAATTTTTTTGCAATGGAGAAATATGTTATTATTATTATTATCGCTCGTGCCACTTCAACCCTTATGCGATGGTAGAACCCACTGAATTTTTTCTCTAGGTTTTTCAACACTCTGTACATCACGCATTAAAACACATTTTTATAATACAAAATATCGAGTGTCCTAATAAAAAAAAACAAGGACATGGTTTTATACCTCCTCCACCACCACCACAGACCCTACTTTCCCGTGACAATTTTACAAGTCGTTATTTCAAAAATACAATAGAAAAGTCCGAGTAGTATACGTGGGAATCCCGCATAGTCCTTTAAATCCAACCACTGACATTTCCAATGCTTTTTGAAATGATCTTCTTCTCTCGAGTTCTTCGGCGCGTGCTACCCTCATATGTGCCTAGAAAGTCACCCCTAGTAGACTCAGACTTGGCCCCATATTTTTAATACTATACTTCACAACAATAGCATATGGTGGTCATGGTGGTATTGTGTTTTATGCAGTCAGTTACTAGTGATATCTACACTTGTAATCGGCAGATCTGTTAAATTAAAATGCTAACAATAAAAAATATTAACATATTTAGGGAAAAATATATCGATGTAGCGTGCTTATGCAAATTGGAGTGGTTTGTATATGGGTATTTTAGATAGAATCTCTTGCTGTCGCTCTCATGAAATAATTATATCGCTGTATATTTATTTTTATTGGTTGTCAAATTAGTGGAGTCAAATTAGGACTAAACAATTCGCAATGTGAATTGTCTGGTCAGGGCAGTTTTTTTGTTTAACGTGTTCAGGGGATCAACTTAAGTTCACAGTTCAGTTTTGCAGTTTCTACGAGGTTGGCGTATTGTTTATTTAAACAATTTAATTTTTTAGACCGTGCCTTCCATCGGCTTCTTTGAATATCTCGAAATCCATAAGTCCTATGGAAAACAACAAAATAAAAGGAAAATGTTCGTTATGAACTGTACAATAAAAGCACATAAACTATAAATCATTCCAATTGTTATTATTATTAAAAAAAAAGATCACAGATCACTGTTCTATCAAAAATAATGGATAATATTCAATGAAAGTTTGAAGAAATATAGCTCTTATAAAGTACAATCACCACAAATTTCAATTCAAAATGATTATTAAAACGGCTCAAAATACAATTGTTGCTAAAATTTTGCACCCTTGTAAAATCCTGCAATCAAAACCAATAAATGTGAACGATGGTTCAAATTGTAGCTTTTTATAAGTACTTTAAGATCACGAAGATATAATTTTTTTTTTTTAATTTAAAACCCTTTTTATTGCAGTTGTTTATAATTTTCGAAATTGTGATTACAAACAAATTCAAATAACTCTCTGGTGTTTTATGAAATCAAAAACGGTAAAGGAGTAATGAAGGTGAATTAAAAAAGCCAACTTAAATAAAATGAATGCTCTACTTGTATTTGGAGCTGAGATACGTTAGTTTTTATATTTAGGTCACTTGTAAATAAACAAATCAATATTTCTTATTGAAATTTGGATTGGTAATTCTCCAATATCCGTTATTTTGTCTCTACTGCTTAAAAATAATCGAAAGCTACAGTTATTAAAAGATACTGTCTAAAGGCCCGATGGGTCTGTAGCGATTTTGTTAGAAATCCGCCACCTCCGTGATGTAAGAAAATTGCCCCTTATCCAGACAGGTTTTGTTTTCATAGTAAATTTATCGTCGCGCGTCGTTGCGTGTAAAATTATACCCAATTTTAATGTAACTTTACCCGCAAAAAGAGTGTAAAATTTCTATTTACCTTATATTTTGGATAATCCCCCCTGGTAAATGGAATTTTACACTCTCTTTGCGCGTAAAGTTACATTAAAATTTTACACGGTGTACTAATTTTTCTACAGTGTACTACTGCTACTAGTACTTTTTATTCAGTTGGATTTTTTTGCCTACTTTCATTCCTCTTTTACTGTTTTTGATTTTATTTAAGAAACCAGAGAGTTACTTGAATTTATTTATAACTAAAATTTTGAAAAACTATAAACAACTGCAATAAAACGCGGTTAAATTTTGAAAAAAAAATGCTTTTCTCCGTGATCTTAAGGTACTTATAGAATGCAACAATTTGAGCCATCGTACACATTTCTTGGTCTTGATGGTAGAATTTCACGAGGGTGCAAAGTTTTAACAACAATTGTATATTTGAGCCGTTTTAGTAATCATTTTGATTTGAAATATTAAGTGGTGATTGTACTTTATAAGAGCTGTATTTTTCCAAAAATTTATTGAAAATTATCCATTATTTTTGAAAGAACAGTGATTTGATTAAAAACCCATAGTTTGCAATGTTCATTTTTTTTTAATAATAATAACAATTGGAATGAGTTATAGTTTATGTACTTTTGTTGTACAGTTCAAAACGAACGTTTTCCTTCTTTTTATTGTTTTCCATAGATCTATGAATTTTGAGATATTCAAAGAAAACCGATGGAAAACACGGTCTAAAAAATTAAATTGTTTAAATAAACAATACGCCGACCTCGTAGAAACTGCAAAACTGAGCTGTGAAATTAAAATAAAATATTTTAGAAATAATTAAAATCCTAATTTGACTAAACTATACAACTAATTTGTCATTTGACCTGTAAGTGTTTCCTACAAGAGCTATTTCCTATATAATGTAAGGAGAGCATAATTATTAATTAATGTTTTCCACAAAAATATCATTTCGTCTATGGCAGCCATGTTAAAAACATTGCGGCAAAACATATTTTCTCGATTATTTCTTTTTCTGTTAGTTGTATCCTAAAATTAAATATTACCAATATTATAGGGAATAAAGAAAACTACTACTTGTATTTAAACAATTTGTTCCTATTGTTAATACCTTATTACGATTTACAGCCACTAGAAAATTGAAAATTTGCGCTTCAATGCGGATTATTAATATTATCTCTGTCCCCGTTATTCCTACATAGTAATTAGTTATTTTCATTATTACTTCCACATCCAGTGGAAGTATAGTAAAGACAAAAAAATTTTAAAAAATTTTTATTGTTCAAATAGGCTTAGAAAGTCATGAGATTTTAAGTTTAAGCGAAAAAAAATTTCTGTCTGTCGGTCTGCCTGTCTGTCGGTCTGTCTGTCTGTAACTTTTTTTGTGCGCACGTTTACTCCGGAACCGTTTGAGATATTGACTTGAAATTTGGTACACACATGTACTTTAACGAGATATAGAACTAGATTATATTTTCATCTTGTTTCGTCGAAGGGTTGGGGGGTAAATTGGGGTAAATTAGGGATAAATAGGTAAATCAAGTAGGTAAGAGTCCATAAAATTGGTATTTAGTATGTACAAGAGAAGCTAAGCTCTCAAAAAAAATTTGGCAATAGCCACCCCCATTACCACCCCCATTATTAAAGGGGATGAAAAAAAATTGTGATTTAGTGTGTGTATAAGAACTAGAAACCTCAAAATATTTTTTTACTTCATCCACCCCCACTACCACCCCCTATCACCACCCCCACCCCACTACCGATGTGGGGTATCGTTTTATGGGTTTTTGGGCTAGAGGACTTCAAATTTTATATTATTAAAGTTCCATAAACAATTATATCCACATACAAAATTTTTTCGTTCTGAGTGACTTGGATAGAAAATCTGGATGTGGAAGTAGTGATTCCTTGGGCATCGGTTTTACAGATTACTTTCGTTACTTTCGTTTAAACAATTTACTTCAATCCTTCAATACTTGCAATACTTCAATCTTTTCAATACCCCAATCCAATTTATTTTCTATATTGGGACCACTGTTGTTTATATTGTTTTTAATTGATATTGAATATTTTCTTAATCCTTCCAAGTGTATTCATTTTGCTAACGACACAACCCTAAATTATTTCTAGCGCAAATTTTTCTGATATATTGCATTGTTTAGATGAAGACTGTCCATCCTTTTGAATTCTTCTCCGAATGTTTTGAAGTTGGTTAAAAAGTAAACATATTTTCGTATAAATGATGTAGAACCTACTATACTAATAGTTAAAAACCATGACAGGTTAAGATAAGTGTCCGTGCCTTTGCAACCTTTTTGCGTGTGGCTTCTTCCAGTGATGTATCTTGCGTAAGATACTACCACAAAAAGTTTTGACCTCAAAAACTCCATAATATCTGGGAAAATTATTTTTTTTCGAAAATCCGAAAAAAAAATTTTTTTCTTAATAAAGTAAACCAATTTGTTTGTATTTCACATACATTGTAAATCTACTCAAGACAATTTATTAATAATATTTTCAGGAAATCTTCCCAGGAAGAAAACAAAAATTGATGGTTTTGAATTTTTTGAAAAATTTAAATACGTATGTTAGCTAGCACCGCCATTTTTTTTTAATAATTATACACCATACAATAAGCTATAACATATATTTTTCACAAAACCCTATCGAAGGGCTAACGTAGTCAAATTGGCAAAGATAATGTTACGTGCTTACACCCCCCCCCCCCCCCCCCCTCCCCCTTAGCAAACACCCTGCATCATGGGTTTAGAAATTATAACACCAGGGTAACACTAAATAATGTATTTACTAATTACAACAAATAAAGAAAAAGAGTATGAATTGGTTAGAAACTCGATATATTA
Source organism: Rutpela maculata (assembly GCA_936432065.2). Taxonomy (NCBI): domain Eukaryota; kingdom Metazoa; phylum Arthropoda; class Insecta; order Coleoptera; family Cerambycidae; genus Rutpela; species Rutpela maculata. The sequence goes on from OW386289.2 coordinate 63,265,743, forward strand.
ATAAATATAAGAATGAACTGCTTAGATTAAAACTGAACGTTAAATAAAATTTTTAAAAGCAAGCTTTTATTATTATTTAGGTATACTAAAACGAAAAAAAAAAATTAATTGTCTTACAAGCATGTCGCGCGCGAGAGGTTCATACAGGCATTAATTTTGTTTGACAGAGATTGCAAGTACCTAAGTAAGTATTTTCTTTATTTTTAGTACACCTAAATAATAATAAAAGCTTGTTTTTTAACATTTCTTTTACATTTTATTTTATTTTTAAATTTGTAGTTATGCCCTAATTAGTTTTATATTCATACCGGATCCTTCGCCATTTCTTAAAACAATGTGTCCGTGAATACACTACACAATAAAATTATAGTTCAAAAATTAAAAGACACACTGTTTGGCACCATACTGCCCAAAAAAGGGAAGAGATAGTAAGTGACAAAAGTAGAAAAATTACATTCTTATTGATTATGAAAGATCAGTAATAATCCAGTCAAATAGGGAAAATTATAGCGCACGACTTTTAGTCAAAATATCGCTTCTACCCGGAATTAATTATTGTAAAGCTGAAAATTTCCAGAATTGTAGTTTTGGTCCAGAACAACACGTAGCAAAAATTCCCCTACTTTTTTAAAAATTTAAAAAATTCCGAAATGGCGCCATTGCGGATAAATGAAGACTCGGAGGGGAAAACGTACCCCAGTAAACATTTCTCTTCATACTTTGGGCTTTCCATTGGTATGTCTACCTTCTCTGTAGAGTCACCCGTTACGAAGTTACGCCACTCTGAGTGTCGCAGCGGCGACACTCGAACATTTAAGTGCGTTCATTGTTGCGTCTATCACGTCTAGTATAAACAATCAAGAAGGCGCAAGACGAGCTATACCCTTAGTTTTTTCACTTTGACCGTTCTCTAAGTGTATGCATTGGTTCATTGGTGCGCCAAAATTGAGTGATTTTAGTTAAGGCATGTAGCACAGGAATTTTAATTTTTGACCCGGAATTAATTATTGTAAAGCTGAAAATTTGCAGGATTGTAGTTTTGGTCCAGGACAACACGTACCAAAAAGTCCCCTACTCTCCCCTGTCGGCTTCCCTGTTTTTGCGGAGCAACGAGAGCCTAAGACGCAGAAATTGCAGAGCTGGCTATAAAGTGCAGCAAAAAGGTTGTTACTGGTCCGATTTGGGGAAAGCATATCCGTTCGTATTTCACATGTTCCATGCATATTTCGTTCATAATTTTCCGTTCTAGTGCTGTCAAAACTTCAAAAATTGAAAAAAATTCGAAATGGCTCCATTGTCAATAAATGACGACTGGGAGAAGAAGACGTACCCGAATAAACATTTCTCTTTATACTTTAGGCTTTCCATTGGTATGTCTATTTTCTCTGTAGCGTCACCCGTTACGGAGCTACGCAACTTTGAGAGCCTGCGCGCGGCGGCCGCGCCCGCCATGTGCCAGGTGAAACTGCCCTGGCTGCGCTGATGAGACCAGTTGCGAATTCCTGTTTATATATTGTTGGTGTTTTATAAGATTTATTGAATGAAATTTAACTTGTCAGACTCAGAAAATGACTTTATTCGGCTAGACAATTGACATTATTGATCTACTGGGAAGTAGGGTCGTCCAGATCATCATCCATATCCGCGACTGGCTGTTTGTGCAGCTGGATTCTCTACAGGTTTGGCACATGATGCTGCAGTTCAGACCAGAGTTCCTGCACTCGCACCGGGCACCGCAGTCCGCCTTGCAGCGCAAGAAATTAGCGGTAGCAGGCTACCTTGACGTCTAGCCATTGTTGGAGCTGCAAAAAGCACATGCATATTAGGTTGAGTGCTGCAAGCTTTTCGGGAGATTAAATCCTCACAATATTTTTCCTGACTCCTCTCCTCTCCTCACCTGGAGAACTGTAGGTGGAAATCAGGACTCCAAGGCCTGTAGCCGATTTCTGTTTCTACCACAAGGCAGCCAGCTCCCGATAGCCTGCTACGGCTAATTTCTTGTGCCTACCAGAGGGACTGCGATGCCCGGTGCGAGTGCAGGAACTCTGGTCTGAACTGCAGCATCATGTGCCAAACCTGTAGAGAATCCAGCTGCACAAACAGCCAGTCGCGGATATGGATAATGACCCGGACGACCCTACTTCCCAGTAGATCAATAATGTCAATTGTCTAGCCGAATAAAGTCCTTTTCTGAGTCTGACAAGTTAAATTTCATTCAATAAATCTTATAAAACACCAATAATATATAAACAGGAATTCGCAACTGGTCTCATCAGCCATGGCAGTTCCACCGGGCACATGGCGGACGCGGTCGCCGCGCGCTGACTCTCAAAGTTGCGTAGTTCCGTAACGGGTGACGCTACAGAGAAGGTACACATACCAATGGAAAGCCCAAAGTATGAAGAGAAATGTTTATTCGGGTACGTTTTCCCCACCGAGTCTTCATTTATCCGCAATGGAGCCATTTCGAATTTTTTTCAATTTTTGAAGTTTTGATAGCCCTAGAACAGAAAATTACGAACGAAATATGCATGGAACATGTGAAATACGAACGGATATGCTTCTCCGAAGCTTTTATGATCATTTCGAACCAAATCGGATCAGTAACAACCTTTTTGCTGCACTTTATAGCCAGCTCTGCAATTTCTGCGACTTAGGAACTTGTTGCTCCGCAAAAACAGGGAAGCCGACATGGGGAGAGTAGGGGACTTTTTGGTACGTGTTGTCCTGGACCAAATCTACAATCCTGCAAATTATCAGATTTACAATAATTAATTAATAATTTTCTGAGTCTGACAAGTTAAATTTCATTCAATAAATCTTATAAAACACCAACACTAAAATTCCTGTGCTATATGGCTTAACTAAGATCACTCAATTTTGCCGCACCGATGAACCAATGCATATACTTAAAGAACTGTCAAAGTTAAAGAACTAAGGCTGTAGCTCGTCTAGCGCCTTCTTGGTTGTTTAGACTAGACGTGATAGACGCAACAATGAACGCACTTAAATGACCGAGTGTCGCCACTCCGACACTCAGAGTGGCGTAAATCCGTAACGGGTGACGCGACACAGAAGGTAGACATACCAATGGAAAGCCCAGAGTATGAAGATAAATGTTTAATGGGGTACGTTTTCCCCTCCGAGTCTTCATTTACCCGCAATGGCACCATTTCGGAATGTTTCTAATTTTTAAAAAATTTTTGAAATGTTGACAGAACTAGAACGGAAAATTATGAACAAAACTATGCATGGAACATCTTAAATATGAACGGATATGCTTCTCCTAATCTTCTATGATCATTTCGACCCAGATCGGACCAGGAACAACCTTCCTGTTGCACTTTATAGCCAGCTCCGCAATTTTTGCGACTTAGGCCATTGTTGCTCTGAAAAAACAGGGAAGCCGACGGGGGAGAGTAGGGGACTTTTTGCTACGTGTTGTCCTGGACCAAAACTGCAATCTTGGAAATTTTCAGCTTTATAATAATTAATTCCGGGTAGAAGCGATATTTTGACTAAAACTCCTGCGCTATAAGGTTTACTATTAAACAAACGGCACGCTGATTAAGTTTTTTCATTATATCTCTCTAACCATTAGCGATATCGAAAATACGTTTATATAAAAAAATGAAGCTTACAAAATTCTCTACAAAAGATGTTTTTTTTCCTATGTGTTATACTCTTTGGAAATACTAGGGCAAAGAGTATAATGCATTTCATCGACACATTTCAAAAATTGTAAATATCGCTCGCAGAGAAAAAAATTGTGATATCACTGTTAGTCATAGAATTCGCAACAACTATCAAAATGTCCGCCATGGGTGTCCGTCTTTCTGTCAGTCTGTTCGCCTGTCCATCTGCTCATCCGTCCGTCACGTGTCTTTTAAGCTAAATAACCTAAGAGAGAAAAGTCCGGTTGTATTGAAATTTGGAGAACGTATTAGTGTTATTTATTGTTTTTTGGAAATTAAATAACGAGTATTTTAAAAAAAAATCCCAATCGGTTGCGAAACAAGTCTCTAGATAATTTTGAAATAAAAATGTGCAATTCGTGCCACCGTGCGCCGAGGCCAATTCGAGCCAGTCCGACTCTCTCTTCTTTTGTTTAAACAAATGACTTGCCGGACAAAGATTTATTCCAAAACTTTCCAAAATTCCTTGTTTTCGACAAGTTATAGCAAGAAAATTGCTATTGTAAATCAATTTTCTACAAATTTTAATTAAATTCCACTAAAAGCAAGTCAACTAAAAGCTTGTAATCAATTCAAGAAAACACAATTCCAGTTTCCAATCTCGTTAGAATTTATTGTTCTGCCTATACATCTAACTTCCTGTTGCAACAATGTCCGTCGAGTGTACTTATATATTTTATATTTCATAGTGGGTCGTAACAGTTACATTTTTTTTGTTTGAAGTGACTATGCAGCGAGTATGATGATTGCGTGTCCCGCATGGATGACACTGTCGGTACATGTGACCCCTACGCCATCGTCAATTGAGCGAGTTAAGTTAAATTAAATCTAATGGCTCCTTAATTGGACACAATTGGGGAGATGATACAGCCTCGCAACAAGTGTCTGCATCAACCGAAAATTGCTAGTACGCATTCTGTACATTTTTCCAGCTAAATGTTTCGTAATCTCTTTCAATGGAATGCTTCATATAATGTGACACCGAGAAATGTTTATTATGTACTTTGGTTTTCTGGGCATCCCTCAATTAGCAAATAAAGTTATAATGCGGGCAATTTTGTTTTTTATAGACTATGGACCCGTTATTTTCGTATTTATCATACTGACAGTGGCGTAACTGTCATAGTAGTCCAGTCACATTAGGCGAGAAAAAGCAGTATCTGCAAAAAATCCAAGGGAGCTGAAATCATTTTTTCGTATGACTTTTTTGGCTATTACAAAAATGAAGACTATGCAATCCTCTACAAAAAATGTTATGAAGGTCTTTTACGTATAACTAACCCTTCCGTCAATAACATACTGAGAAGTTTTGCAGCAAGGTGCATAACCCTTACCTTTCCAAACACCAAAGAGTCGTGACTAATCAAAAATGTAGTTATTAGATACAGCGCGCCGTTGGGCAGGAATTCGAAAACGTGGCAATAATTCTGTTTTCCGTAACAATCCTTAAAAAAATCGTGTATAAGGGTTTTTGAAGGTGTACATTTTAAATCTGACGCTGAAATGTAGAAATAAAAAATGGCGGTTTCATTAAAACATTTACTTTGGGATTAACTGAAACATTTTTAATAAACATAGGCTTTGGTGTTACTGAAAACAGAAAAATGTGCGTTCTGAAAGAAAAAATTGAAAATGATGTATATATCCAATATGGCAGTATGTGGGATTTTTGAACTATCATTTTTCTTTCTATTTTTTTCTACAATAATTTCACATTTTGCTGTCTCCGTAAGTACAAAGTAATACTCCTAATCTTACTTTTATTAACCTATCATACAGGTTGCCCCAAATTGCATAGTCCAAACTTCATCAGGGGAACTGGACGGTTTCGGTTTTAGTTATTATTATACTCTTCGCAAAAACGAAGAGTATATTGTATTTGATCGGCACATTTCTAAAACCGTAAATATCGCTCGTAGAGAAAAAATTTTCATATCATTGTGTTAGTGAACGAATTCTGAACAACTTTCAAAATGTCCGTCTGTCCGTCTGTCTGTCCGTCCGTCTGTCCGTCTGTCCGTCTGTCCGTCCGCCACGTTTCTTGTAAGCACGATAACTTAAGAAAGAAAAGTCCGATTGTATTGAAATTTAGAAAATAAGTTAGTGTTAGCTAGAGGAAGAACTCTATTTTTGAAGAAAATCGATCAGTAAATAAAAAAGTTATTAATTATTTAATTTAAAAAAAAAATTTTTTTGTTAATTTTTATGACTTGTACCAAAATGGAAATCGCGAGATATTATTTCCATCACAAATTTTTTTTGTGTATGAAGTTTACTAATATTTCTTAGAAGTGAAATATGTATGAATGTCGAAAGATATATATCACAGACAATCAATTTTCCTAGCAACAGGTAGTGGCGCAGCGGCTAAAGCTTTTCGTTGCTTCTAAAAGCCCACATGGCTCGTGTCACGGCTTATTACGATATGTGGAAAATTCGCGTAAATGCGGAGAAGTCGGAGTCTATAGTCTTCACGCGCAGATTTACAGAGAATAAGATTCTAACACCAATTTTGATAAGGGGAAACAAAATTCCAGAAAGGGAGTGCGTGAAGTATTTAGGAGTACGACTAGATAAGCGACTGACGTTCGACCGACATGTTAACGAAACTATACGGACAGTCTATTCTATGTCCAGGAGTCTGTATCCGCTTCTGGCCAGGAATAGCAGACTCAGTAGACAAAACAAAAAATTAATTTACACTGTTATTGTAAGACCGGCCCTAACATATGCGGCGCCGGTATGGTGCAGCATACCGGACACGACAATGAATAAACTAAGAGTTCTGGAACATAAATTTATGCGCCTCATTTCAAATTCTTCACGATACATCTCCTTAAGAGACCTCTACGCACGTTGTGATGACATAATGCCACTAGCGGACTACATCAAAGTTACATCGGAAAAATTCTATCAATTCAAACTTGGTGATAGCCCGCTAACAAACAACATTACGCGAATCAGAGAGCATAATGCACCTTTTCGCATAAAACACAAATTACCATACCAGGCGTTGCCCATCTTTCGGCAACATCACTAGCCACACCGCCTTTCTCTATCTATCTATAAAAACTCTCAAACATAATTTCTGATCTTTACTCGTTTCTTTGTTTTTCTTTGTTGTTTTTGTTTGTTTTGTCTCTCTAAATTATTTCTTCCCAATCACAATTTATTTTTGAATATCAAAATCTTTAGAAAACCAAATATTTGAAACCATAAATTGCGCGGTCTTGCATTGCCGTTCGCTTTGACTGCATTGCTTAGAACGGGTTTTTTAGTTAGTAAGACCAGCCATATATATCTGATATTTTATTTACACCAGCCTCTTTTGTATTGTATATATCAATTATTTTAAGTTTATTTTTTACATGTTTTACCTTATGCACTTTTTAATTCGCCTATCCTGCGAAAGGAGATTGTGTTTATATTTTCATTTTATTTTTATCCAATCCGGCCTCGCTCCGTCCAGTCAATCAATTACCATGGCGGTTCGCACCGTGGATGTATGGCTGGCTCCGGATGAGTGCGCGGGGAGGACAATATGTATTCTTAATTTAAAATAAATTTGTTCTTGCTTGTTTGCTTTTCGTTGCAATCCAAGGGTCCCGTGTTCGAATCCCACAGGTTGGATTTTTTTTTTCATTTTTTTTTCATACAATTTTTTTCACAACAAAGTTCATATCACAAAATTTAGGATGTCCAAAAACTAACATTATTTACAAGAAAATTGCGAAGAGTATCCTATAGAATGTGTAACAATTATATATAAAAAGCTCAGTAAATTGGCGAAGAGTACGTTTTTAGCTTGTTTTGTCTTATAATCTATAAACAGTGAAACAAACGTAAATTTTCACTTCGTCATATTTGGCATATGCAATTAGGGGCACCCTGTATACTTTTATACATATATACAAGAAAGCAAACGTTTAATACTTTTGGCAACAGTACCTAATCATTAATAACTGCTGTTAATCTGATGCCTTATTTGATGAATCATCTGTTGTTGCTAATGAGGAAACATCATCTTCTGGAGTAGTTTACACAATATCGCTTAAAATCCTTATTCCGAGCCTCCTGGGTAGGGTTTGGGTCCCGGGACGTCTCGTGTCTCGAAGTCCCGGAACTTTTCCCAAATTTAATTGTCTCGTGTCCCGGGACTTTCGAGTCGAGATTCGAGACACTGACATCTGTTGAAAACGAGAGAGTGTTCTCTTTGTCCGGATGCATTATTACAAAAATCAGAAACAGGTTGTCGGACAAAGCTGTCAATGCTCTAATTTTTTTAAAAGCCCATTTCATTAAATTAGGAAAAAGACTAATTGATAGTTCATTATAATATTCATTTAATTATGTTTCGTTTTTTAATTATAAGATTTTATTACCAAAAAATAAATCTGTGTATGAGAATTAAACACACGAATCGTTTAGACTTTAATTAACGTTAGAAATATAAGTTAGATACAATCAGAGCTGCAAGACTGAGCTACGGCACAGTTTCACAACTATTGGGCTCAGGCCTGAGACAGTCGAGGCTCCTTATAAAGGGGCCCTCGACTGACTCCACCGTAAAGTGGCTGATTGAGCTCGACAGAGAACGATTGAGACCGTTGGGAGGCCTAATAATAGGACACTGTCTTCTGAACAAGCACCTGCATACAATGCAGTTGAAAGATGATCGATCCTATTTGTAGGATGTGTGGAATGGAGGATGAAACCATCACTCATATTCTGTGTCATTGTGCACCAATAGGACTTCAAGGTCACAGTGTGCTTGAAGGTGAAAAAATTATGATGAAAATGAGTCCAAAATCGGTTTGCGCAGGCTGATTCTTATGAAATTTAAAATCGTAGCTGATCCCTTTCGCGTTTTATCCACATTTTTGGATTTTGACCCTTTGCAATACAGTAACTCGTATACATCAACTTTTTCTTCGAGCACTTTTAGAAATAAAACTATTGTAAATAAGTTTATTATATCTTGTAAATACAGTTCTTTAATTAAAAAAACTTACTCGACAATATTCCATTACTAAAAATAACATTTCCTTGCAATTTTCGATGTTCAATAACTGCATCGAGGAGTTCTTCAGGGTCTGCATAAACGACAGGTTGAGGATGTTTTTGTTTACTCCAGTCGTTTTCACAATCAAGATTGCGTTTTCACAATCGTTTTCACAATCAAGATTCACAGTCAAGATACCGTGTTTGTATACATTATCTAAAACTTTAGATTTATCTGATAAATGCTTTGTATAGTACGATGGAATAGACTTTCTACCTACTTTACATCTTACAAAATTAGTTATTTTTCTCATTTGATTACCTGAAACTCCTAAATTAATCCTAAAGTTATTTAAGCTCTCTTCATTAAATGAAACACTTTTTTTAATACTCGGATTTAAAACAACTTTTGTCTCCCGACCACCAGCAGATACATTAAAACTAAACTTTTCATTTTTCTTAGTTGTAAGACTAGCAGATTGAACCTTTTTTTTTATAATAGTACTTAGAATTTGATTTCGATTTTTTTCAGTGAGCTTTTCTACAATTTTTAATACATTTTCTTCGCTATTTTTACAAATGTGACTTTTACCCCTTCCAATCTCTTGAAAACAATCACCACACAACAAATTTCTAATATCTTTACTCTCTTCTATAGATGAAATCGGCAGGCTGTCTATTGCTGAACGCCCATAAAGTCCCGTAGAAACATCAATTTTGTTTTCTAAATCTCTTTTATGTCCTTTACCTTTATCAATTTTAACGTGGCCTTTGAAACGACCAGTCAAACATATATAACAGTTGCATGTATTTCGTGATGTACGAGTATCCTTTGGTAATATGACATCTGTATAATTAGGCATTTTCTGAAATGGTCTTTGAAATTTACCCTTGTTAGCATCGAGTAGTAGTGTGAGAGAACAAGTTGTACATATACTTAAAGAATACTTTTCATTTTTTAGATCAAAGTCCTCAAATATAAATTTTTTAATCAATTTTTCAGTAAGTTTTTTTAATTAAAGAACTGTATTTACAAGATATAATAAACTTATTTACGATAGTTTTATTTCTAAAAGTACTAAGTGCTCGAAGAAAAAGTTGATGTATACGAGTTACTGTGTTGCAAAGGGTTAAAATCCAAAAATGTGGATAAACGCGAAAGGGATCAGCTACGATTTTAAATTTCATAAATTTTGAATCTACTCTTAATGTAGAATCAGCCTGCGCAAACCGATTTTGGACTCATTTTTATCATAATTTTTCCACCTTCAAGCACACTGTGAGGTATTTCGAAACGCAGTTTCTACAGCCAGAGGAATTACGGGATCCACCCTGGTAAGGGCTGCTCTCCTTCGTGGAGAGCAGTGGTCTTTTCCAGGGGAACCTAAATGTGAATATACAATGGGCCGATAGTCCTGAGTACTGCGGATCTTCGGATCTGCTCGCGTTTTACGTTAGAAATGTTAGAATTTGATTTTATATTTAACAAATGTTGATTTTTACTAAAATGGCGACTTTATTAATAGGTCTCGCCTAAAATGAACTCGATTCTAATTTTATTTTGAAAAGTCTTGAAGTCCCGGGACGTTATTATTTTAAAGTTACATTTCGTGCATTTTTGTAAAATGCATTTTTTTGTAATGTATCGAAACAACTTTCATTAATAAAATTTTTCGATAAAAAAATGCCGAGCACCGGAAACTCGGAAATGGGGGTGGTTTTTTTGGTTTAGGAGGGTAGATCGGAAAATATTGTCACCATCGTGTACCTCGCCCTCGGAAATGGGGGCGGTACATGTCTTGCGGTCGCAGAACTTGGGGTAAAAGCTTTACCTCAAGGGACTAATAGCTCAATGATTAAGGTGAGAATACCCATGCGGAAATTCGTGGTTCAAATCCTGAACATATAATTTTTTTTTGTTTTAAAGTAATACACAATAGTTATTTTTGTATCTAGGGTGCAAAATACTACTTTGGTGATTGAGAACGAAGGCGAGGCGCAGCCGAGTCAAAAAATCGTTCGAGATGACCAAAGAATTTTACATTCGAGATGCAAACAATATTTTTTCTACAACAACTCTCATTAGATTAAACTAAAACCATAGTATTTTTAATAAAATAATTTTAAAAATTCTACTTTCAGTTGATTTACTTGATAAAACAATAAATATTTTTGTTCTAGATGTTTGTTTAATTCTCGTGTATACATTAAAAATTATAAAAAATAGACAATAGTAGTATGTGATGTGCAGAATATTTTGCACCCTGATGCGCAAAATATTTTGCGCATGGTGTCATGGTAACGCAAAAAAATAATGTCAATGAAAAAATGTCTCATTTTAGACACTGACAAAATGCGCAAACATAGCCTTTTTTTGACAGTTGTAGAAAAAAATTATTTTTATCACGTTTAAAAAGCTACAATTTAAAGAAGAAAAAGTTTTAGTGTGACCAAACGGCAGTTTTTTTATAAAGCTTCAAGAATTTTTCAAAAAGAAATATTTTTATTTGCAATTTTCTATAACAGTTTACTAGATGAAGAAACCTATAATTTCACCAAGTTCCATTAAAAAAGATTACTTAATTATTTTTATGGAAAAATTGAAATTTTCGTGGGTTTTATTTTTTTGCAAAAAAAAATAAAATATATGATGGAATTTAAACCTATGTGGTTTTGTCCATCATTTGTTTACAAACATTTTGATTTTTAGGTTTGGCCTGATCCGATGAAAAGAACCCGAGATGTTAAAAAAAACGAGACAAAAACACAAAATTAAAACTCAATTTACAAAGAACGCTCACCTCCAAACAGGGGCGCAGCCAGGGGGGAGCCATGCGCCCCCAAGCCGTCCTCCATGAACCAAAAATAAAGACATATAATCTCTATCAGTACAAACCAGTATTCAAACTATCCCTTGAAATAAATATTTTGTAATTGATGCCAATATTATTTAGTAGAGGAATCTATACACATCCGTTTACAACAATTTTCTGAAAAGTTTTCCTCATTCTCTTGAAAGGCCGGTTCTATTAGCCCCCCCCCCCAGATGAAATTTCTGGCTGCACCACTGCCTCCAAAATTAGACAAAACTTCATTGTATCGTCCTTATAACATACAGACTGCATTTCCAAAACAATCTTTGAAAAAAACTTAGTTTTATTCGACTATTAGAGGGAAAACTAATGACCTAAAAAAATATAAGAGTGGCTCTGGCTATGAGGGAGTGGAGCTAATCCTAGCTCTATTCATAAGAAAGTGTATCCCCCTATTATTTGTTTTTGACGTGTTTTGCAAAAATCAATATATCCAAATTTATTTAGGGTGGATAGTTTTCATTGAAATGTACTGTACAGGGTGGACCAAATTAGATGGGATTCGAGTTTTTTTCTGAAACTATGGCAGATAGACAAAAACCAATATACGTGTCTGAGCTCGATTATTCGACAAACAGATGGCGCAAACCGCGATCGTCTATCTTTTCGTCTACCGAGCTACAGAGCGTTTTTGGAAAATTATCATTTCCATTGTTTAATTTTTAGGAAATAATGGTCTTATTTTGTGGCCAGCTAGATCTTCGGATATAACCCCTGCCGACTTTTGGCTTTGGGGTTACTTAAAAAATATTATAAATAGAGAACGTTCTATTAACATAGAAGAATTGGAAAACAAAACATTAGCAGAGTTTCTGACAATAACTCCTGTCTTGGTTGGAAATGCAACAAATGCTGAAGTAGAAGGTGACAAAAATGCATAGATGTCAATGGAAGAAAATTCGAACATTTATTGTAGTTCAGTTTTCTCTATTTTTGGCAAAATTATTTTATATTATAAAAAGTGTTATTGTTAATAGTTTTCCATGGCCCCCTCACAAATATATTAAATTTTTCGAAAATTACCACTTTTTCTAGAGATAAATATGTCCTTTTATAAAGACTTCTTCGACGTGCTAGCTGACCCACTTCTTAACATTATAAATACTTCGTTACAAGTAGATGTAGTCCCTGATGCTTTGAAAATCTTAACCATCGTTACAATAAGAAAAGTTGCCAAAACTATTAAAGCAGAGGAATTTCGTCCAATAAATATGCTGGCAGCATTCGAAAAAATATCAGAAAAAGTTGTATATATGCAAATACTACAATTTGTCAGAGAGAACAATTTAAAATGTAAGTATCAGTCTGGCTTTAGAGAAGGGCATAGTTGTGAAAGTGCGTTGCAGTATGTGATTAACGAATGGAAAGAAGTATGTGATTCAGGTAAAGTGACCGCCATAATTTTCTTGGACTTAAAGCGCGCATTTGAAACGATAGAGAGTATGGATTGGATGGAGTTGTACATATGTGGTTAAGCAGTTATCTAAATGGTAGGGTGCAAAGAGTAAAGTATGGCGAGTATGTATCGACTACAAAAAGTATAAATGTGGGAATACCGCAAGGAAGTATTCTAGGGCCGCTATTGCTCATTATATACATTAACGACATGGCAAATTTGTTCAAAAGCTGCAGTTATCATTTGTCTGCATATGATACAGTTGTATATGTAACGGACGAACACAGTGCAGCATTAGTAACTAAAATGAATAAAGTCCTAGAAGAGGTGAGTGGAATGCTAGAAGTAAAAAAAACTGAAGTTGAATGTGTCTAAAACAAGAGGTATGATTATAGGAAAGCAGAAATATAAATATGAAATAGAACAGCAAGGACTAGAATTCCAAGCGTGTAGTGAAGTGATTGAAATCGTCAAGGAAATTAAATACCTAGGAGTACCTAATCATAGATGACAAACTTAAATTCAGCAATCATGTGAGCTATGTGTGCAAAAAGATAGCTAAAAAAATTGGTGTTTTAAAAAGAGTTAGTTGGTATTTGTCTATCGAAACTAGAAAATTGGTATACAATACTATTATATTACCACATTTTAATTATTGTGGTACTATTCTGTATCTCGCTAATCAGAGTGATATACATCGTTTGCAGAAGTTGCAGAATAGAGCTATGAGGATTATATTAAAGTGTAGTATTTATACCAGAGTAAATGACATGTTGGAATGAATGTGAGCAAATATGTCGAATTTAATGTACTGATTTTCACACATAAAATTAAATTGAATATAGTACCTTCCTACATGCTAGAAAATGTACAAACCTTTGAGGACTTCAACCTATAACACTAGAGGTAGAATAAATTATGTATTGCAACCAGAGACGAACCCACGGGGGGTTATGGGGGGGGTACGCTCCCCCCCCCCCAATGTTGATTGAGTTGGGAAAATCACCAAAAATGTAAAAAAATCTTTATTGGGTATAATTGCAAAAAACGAATAATGAGTTGATAAGAATGAAATGACACTGTCACTATGACCATTTTTTATAAATAATTTTATTTGATATTATTTATGACTAGATGCGACTGATGTGAGAGCCACCGAATAGTCGACGGACAACGCACAACGCCGACGGGCCTACACGACGGGCCAACAAAATAAACTCGTCAACTCGCGGAAATTCGACGTTCGACCCAGTAGACGGCACGGCCAGAGTATACAATTCACAAAGACTATTAGAATATTACTCCTTTTTGCCTTTATCAATACAACGCTTTGTCCTAGCTATAAAGTCGTTGGTTGTTGGTTTATACTGAGTATCACTAATATCAGTTACCAACCTCTCAACGAGAGATAATAATAATAATAACAAATTGTTGTCGGTCAGAAATTGTTAAAATATTAAATTCTTAGAGGACACTGAATCAGAATCTGGGACTATTAAAGACGATCCAGCTGCTGGGACCCGACATTGTTGGTACGCTTTGAAGATAATTCGAATTCCAGCGAACCAGTTCACTTTTACGAATGAGTTCAAAGCATGCCGACAAGGCTGGCTCCCTGCCGCTGAATCGTGTGTAGACCCCTTAGCTACCTTAATGCTACCTATTGCGTATCACAATGTGAAGTGGGAAGTGGCCGGTAGCCGTACTAGCGCGGACGTTCACGAGCTTGCGCCCCGACTTGCGCGTAATCGTATTGTATCTTGCTTTTCTCCACGGTCATTAAACTATAATGGTTACCTCTAGTGATGGGCATAATCGGATGATTCTAAGAATCGGAATATCAGTGTTCGGATGATTTCCATAATCGGAATATCATCCGATTATTTTCAGATTCCGGATACTTACTAATAATCGGATGATTCTAAGAACCGGAATGATTAGTGTTCGGATGTTTCCATATAATCGCCGGAACATCATCCGATTATAAGATGCCGGATACTAATTCTCTATTCTCACAGAGACACACCTTTTAAATAAAATATTTTGAAAAATAAGTATGTTAATTTCTTAATAATATTGATTTATAGGATAAATTAAATTTATTACAGTAAAATATCATTTAGGTAGGTATACCTATTAGTTCAAAAAATTAAGTATCTGCATAAAACAAATAAAAAAACATACCCCTAGTCATCGATAACACACGTAAGGAAAAAAGCAATTCAATCATTTTAATATTTATTTATATGTATCCATATATAAGATTTATTGTTTGTTGTTTGCCTTTGCATATCTATATTATTGTGAATCGAACGAGCAACGATTTCGGAAACTGAAAAGTGATCGAAATCTCGAGAAGCTCGGAACTCGATATCGGAATGTCATGTCACATGAGCACTGAGCAGTGAGCAGAAAAAATCATCCGGATGATATTATTCGGATGATTTTCTAATAATCGGAATGTTCCGAGTATTTCAATAATCGGACACTTCGACAATTTTCATCCGGATAGTCCCATCACTAGTTACCTCATCCAGTAGCTTCTAGACGAAGGAGAGCGCGGGGTCAACTTAGGTCTAGCGCCTACATCATGTAGTTTAGTTAAACTTCTTTTGCATAATATTTGTATCGCTAGGCTACTTATAGATTAAGTTTGAAATAAAAAAAAACATAAGGAAATATAAGTTGTAAAAAAAATGGGCAGTTGGCAAATTAGTTGTAGCTTCCCCCCCCCCCCCAAAAAAAAAATTGCTGGGTTCGTCTCTGATTGCAACGAGTCAACACAACTGCTGCACAGCGATCAATTTTCTTCAGGGGTTTAAATAAATATAACAGCCTTAATATGGAAGTTAAGCAGGTCCGAAACATAGCTTCTTTCAAAAGAATAGTTAGAGACAATTATTTTTTGTCATGTATTAGGTAGTATTAGTTGAAATGCTTACCTTGGATCTTGTATTATATAATATCTATATGTATGCATATATGTGTATATATTTTACTTTATTGTGAACATGTATAGCAAAGTGCTAAATAAAGGACTATTATTATTATTATTATTATTATTATTATTATTATTATTATTATTATTATTATTATTATTATTATTATTATTATTATTATTATTATTATTATGTAAGATATCGTTGGATAGCTAATTAAAGTTGTGATCGAACAATGAAATAATTTACAGGGTGTTCCATTAAAAAAAATAAAAGTTATGTCTCGAAAAACTGTATCTCGTTATATCTCGAAAACTGAGGCATGCATAATTTTCTTCTTATCAGCAACGGATTCTACTCAAAAAAGTGCCTTAAGAGGGTGTTACTCGATTTCGATTCGACACTTGGTAATTGAGATATAGAGGTCATCAAAAAATGCCAATTTTCCAAAAACGCTCTGTAGCTCGGTAGTCGAAAAAGATAGATGATCTCAGCTTGCGCCATTGTTTGTTTCTCAAAAATCGAGCTTAGGACACCTATATTGGTTTTCGTCTATCTTCCATAGTTTTAGAGAAAACCTCAAATCCCGTCTAATTTGTTCCACCCTGTACAGAACCCTCAGTGAGTGAGTTTGACTTGCCTCACAAAACTCGTTGATTCTATGTCAAGTATTCTCTAAAATCTGAGGTTTAGCAAAATCGCAGTTGTTTCCGTGAGTACGATATTTAGTAAAACGTTTAAATATAATTAACGATATGACAATACCAAATTCCGAAGATTATGCAACTGAACGATAAACAATTGCTGAAACATCGCCTCCAAGGTCATTTTAATAGAAAGCTGACCCATTGAATAATGTTTTATTATTCAGACAAATAGACAAAACTACAAACAGAACAATAATCATCGCCTCAACACAATACACATATTTTTTTAGTCACTACCACTTCACAGCTTAATAAAACATTTGCTAAATTTCACTGCCAAGGTCGCACTTTGTAGTAGATACAATACTCCATATACATACACGAATTTACAGGGTAGAACAGTGTTGGTTCAAAAAAACTCCACTCAAAATATATTAGAAGACACACAACCCTCTTCTATAGAGACCTTTATTTGACTGGTGCACATTAACTGTGTAAAATGTTTTAATAGCAACAATTGGACAATATTGAGTTGAATTGCATTAAAGAATCTGGTCTGTTAAACTAATATACTAATAGCTGCACTAATAGTCATTGTCGCTAATAGGGAAAAATTGGGTAAATTGATAAATTCACTTATGGGTTATTGAGGCAAATGCGTGCGCTCAACGGTTTAGATTCGTTAAGTTCATCAAGTTATTGTTTATGAATGGTTTAATTGACATATTATAACTCTTAATTCTTTAATTCTTTCAGTTATGTATATGACTTTGCTAGGGGTGTAACGTAATTTTGTGCCGTGGCATCGTGGTGGTTAAATTGTATGTTGCAGTCCCGATGCAATTAAACGGAGGTCTACGATTTATTATTACTGGTATGTACATCACTTATTAATAATAGCAACTAACCCTAGAACTGTAGGAATTTATAGTCCAGTAAAACTAGGTGACAACTCCGAAAAAATATGTCGAAAATTTTGCACGTGGGATATACTTGAAGGGGGTTATTTTTATTGTGTCAAATTGTAATGTGTAAAATGGCCTCCACCATTTTTAAAAAAATGGCTGCCGAAGTGGATTTTTCAAATTTTATTCATCCGGAAATATCTCAAAAAATACGAGAGCTAGCAGAAGCAACCAACAACCGACTTTCACAGACTACTTTAACGGTTGTCTTGAAAATAATTACTTGAAATGTAAAAAATTGGAAAAAAATTTAATCACCTTCAAAAGAGAGGTCACTAAAAACTAAGGAATAATATTTCACCATCGCTCGGTTAATGTAACGATCTTACCAAATATTGATATTAAGGATAGCATCTTGCAGAGCGAGAGGGAAATATCCGAAATATTTTCGGTTTATTATAAATAATTAAAAAACCAAACACAGTATAATCTTTAAAACTGTTTTAAATAATTGCTATTATTGTAACAAATACAAATTTTTTACTGTAAATTTATGTTGTACTTGAATATCGTAGTTTGTCAGTGAAAATAGTTCCTAATTTCATTATTAGAGTATTGCATTTAACTATATACAAAATTTATGAGAAAAACTGTATAAAGTTTTATTCCTTAGAGCAATGGGAAGTATCTGAAACTATTTTAAAGATTATACCATTTATTTTAAATATTTATAACAACCAAAAGATAAATACGCATATTTCCCACTCACTCTGCAAAATCCTATCCTTAACAAAGTCTGTTAACTTGACTTCGTTATTTGATTATTTTTACAACGTCCTCAATAAATAATAGGGAAATAATGTTTTCCAAATCCGTGTCTTTTTATATTTCTCGTTCTGCGACTGCTTTAAAAAGGGTTTAAAAACGCATTTCTAACTACGCTCGAAAATTATTGATTTCACATAGCGTGCTATAACCAGAGCCCGTATTTTGGATGACATTGACGTAAAATGCAGAGTCGGCATGGGAGGGTAGTACAAAATGATAATAATTCTTATCTCTTTTTGTAGTTAGCTGCTCATCCAATTGGAAACATTAAATCAAACTGTTACATTGCAGATTAATACCACGTAATTAACAATAGATAATTAAATATGAGTCGAAATATTCGGCACGAAAAGAACGCCGCACGCCGTTTCTCTAAGAATATCACTTGTAAATCCCTATTTTCCTGTTGATGGGAGTTAGACGACACATGCCATGTAATTAAAAACTTGCGCGATCATAACAGGGTAATATTGCACCTTTGATAGGTACTTATGAGCTTTGCATCATTTAATGTTAACCCGGCATCTTCACAAATCCACGATTGTACCGTTTGTATTACGGTAATGGACACGCCATTATTATACTAAACTACCGAAATAGTCATTGGAAAATTTCCGTTACCCATGTCTGGAAATATTATATCAGCGGGTAATCGACGCATAGTGAAGCACTGAATTTAATTACACAGCCCCACAAAAAAAAAAAAGTTCAGACCAGCGAACCAGACCCATGTATCCCTATGTATTTTCGGTCGCTGAATCCGAATCCGAGGTCAAAAAAATTCGTACACCCCCAAAATCTTGAGCTAGAGCCAAAAAACACCCCTGGACTGGGGTAAAAAGAATATTAAGCTACGAGAATAGTTGTTACATCCTAATCTATCGAATTATACAAATTAAGGTTAAACATACAACAGATATGAAATACACCCCCAGGGAGGGGTGAGAAATCGATCGAAAACATCAATGAGTACTGAAAAAGCTCGAAATGTCTAAATTTTGTTAAAGTGATAACAAACTTCATCAGGTCCAACGTAATCTTCATAAACTGCCCCTATAGGGTTGAGAACAACCACCTTCAAGTTTAAAGGACACAAGAAAAACAAGAAAAAACGTAAAATCCAACAGGATTTCTATTTTCATGAATGCTATGGTTGGCTGAAATTGCGTAGTATTCTAAAATAGAACTAGAAATTTACGTATCATTAACGCCCTACAGTGTCTACCCTCAGAGGGTGTGAAAACTACCCCCTAAACTAAAAAGTTACAGTATAAAAATGTAGTGTAAAAATTCGAAACACCTGCGTTGTGTGAAGTGAGAAGAAACTAGACTATGTTCGACGCTATGCTTGAAAACCAGCCCCACGGGGTTGCGAGATACCACCCCTATATCTGTAGGATGCTGGAAAAACAGAGAGAAACTAACCGGATTTACATTTTTATGCTATGATTAGCAAAAATCGTGATGCACACTTCCATTGTCCTACGGATATAGGGGTAGCATCTCGCAACCCCATGGGGGTGGTTTTCAAGCACAGCGTCGAACATAGTCTAGTTTCTTCTCACTTCCACACAACGTATGTGTTTCGAATGTTTATAGAAGTCACTGTAACTTTTTATAGATAAATCTTACATAGGGGGTAGTTTTCACACCATCTGAGGGTTGACACTGTAGGGCGTTGATGGTACGTAAGTTTCTAGTTCTATTTTAGAGTACTACGCAAAATAGAAATCCTGTCGGATTTTACATTTTCTCTTGTTTTGTGTCCTTTAAACTTAAGGGTGGTTGTTCTCAACCCTATACGGGCAGTTTATGAAGATTACGTCGGATCTGATGCACTTTAACAAAACTTGGACCTCTCGAGCTTTTTCAACAGTCACTGCTGTTTTGGATCGATTTTTTTATAAATGGGGGCTAGTTTTCACCCCTCACTGGGGGTGTGTTTCATATCTATTGTATGTACGCTGCTGTTTAACCTTAATTTGTATAATTCGATAGATTAGGATGTAACAACTATTCTCGTAGCTTAACATTCTTTTTACCCCAGTCCAGGGGTGTTTTTTGGCTCTAGCTCAAGATTTTGGGGGTGTACGACTTTTTTGACCTCGGATTCGGATTCAGCGACCGAAAATACATAGGTATACATGGGTCTGGTTCGCTGGTCTGAACTTTTTTTTTTTTTGTGGGGCTGTGTTATTATTGTTTCATGTTAAATTAATAAAGAAATACCAGCATAGAAACACGCCAAACACAGCGTATGCGATGACAATATTAGAGATGCAGGTAAACGAAAATATACAGTTGGAGAAGAAAATATAAAAGCTCTGAACATATTATGATTTAAAAAACAGCTAAAAGTCAGTACATAAAGTGAATGGCTCGAGATTTCTACAAAAATATTCAACTCTGGCAGCCCTTCATTTTTAAACTCGGTGTGCGTTAATCGAAAATATATACACGGAGAAGAAAATCAAAAAGATTTGGATATATTGTGATTAAAATAACAACTAAAAAGTGTATACATAAAGCCGATGACTCAAGATACCCACAATAATATTCAACTTCAATAATATATTCAACTACATTAGCGGTTGCGTTGCGATTTCATTACCTACTACTGCTGTTTTCTCAATAACAGTTTAACAGCAGTTAGCAAAAACATTTTTACTACGTCGTGTTTCTTATCTGTTGTTTTCTCACCTATTATTTTCGAACAGAAATAACAGTCTGTTAATGCTATTTACAAATAACAGTTATAAAATAACAGGTTGTTAAATAGCAACTCATCTCTAGTTTGGCTTTGGTAGTGTGCTGTGTTTCGAGCGGGTGAGCCACGCAGTGTAGTGATGGGCGATATCGTGATTTTTCAATCACAACGTAAATCGTTACTGTGATTTTCTTATATCAGTGAATTTAAAACGTGATGTGATCACGACTTTCATAATATACGTACGGGAGAAATTGTTAATTATTATATTGGTCTTGGTTGAACCACGGCAAGGGAACGAAATACGGAAGGAAAGTCGTGATCACGTCACGCTTTTCTGCCAACTTTACTAACAGTCGTTACCTGTGATTTCTTAATATCAGTGATTAAATCACAGTTCGTGATATATATCGCCCATAACTAACGCAGTGTTGAATAGCCCCAACACTTCTACTCATATCTTTACTGTTAGTGCTTTCTAACCGATGAGTTAATGTTTATGCATGTAAAATGAATTTGACAAATTTATTTTAAATACTTTCGAGCCTATTAACATAATTATTATACTTCGGGCTCCATATCATTGAACAATATTCAATACAACTATAACTACTAATGTTTTATATAATAATATTAAAATCCAATTACCTTTAAAATCTAGATATTGTCTAGGTCGACCAAAAAATAATATTTAGAACTTGCAATATTTAAGAATAATTACTTTACTGTGTAATGACACCATATAATACGACTAATAATTTTTTACCTGTCTGGAGGGTCAGGGACTCTTTTTATCCGTAGAGAAACGTAAACATCTCAATAAGCGTTCGCCTGGACTTTCACTAAGGTTTATAAAATAAAAATTTTGTATTTAAAGATTTTTTGGTTTGTGTGGCAATAATACTTATTGTTAGCGACCGATGTTTCTGATTGTAACTTTACAAAAGTATTAGATAGTATCGTGTAATTCAGAGTCCGTCTCTGGAATGTCATCCGAAATACGGGCTATGGTTATAACGCAGCCTTAACGCAGGCTAGCAGCGTGTGAAAGGTAACTTTTCACACGCTTCTAATATATGTTTGTCATAAGAGTGCATTGAAAACAATTAAAGTTGCTTGGCGATCTTCGTTTTAGAAACGTCAAATTACAGATATATTTTGACGTACATGTTAATTCTGAAATTTATTTATTTAAATATGGAAACTATATGCAATCAGGGCCCCACAAGGGGGAGGGGTCAGTAGGTACCGTAGTACCAGGGCCTGGCCACTTTAGGGGCCCGGTTAGACTAGTAAACGCAATCCTCGCTCATTAATTACTTTATGTTTTTTGATTCCAAATATCACGTCAAAAATATGTTTCACTGCTCAATTTTTTGCAAATTGACATTTCATCTCTAAATTCTGGATTAAATGGCTATTAAATCTAATAAAACGACACGCGTTGAAATAAAATTTCTGAATCGTAAGGAATGGCTCTAGTTACATACTACCATCGTTCTATCGTACCACGGAAATGATGGTGGTGTACTTTTTCCCCCAATGAAACTTGTTCTTATTTCTTCATAATACGCTTGTGAGAGCTTGACAGATAAGAGAAGAAGATAAGGGTTATTACAGAGAATATTGATAAGTCTAAGATAATAAGATAATCTTTTGCCAGAAGACGCCTAAGCCAAACCCCTGGGGGTTGGAACCACCCCTCCCTGAATGACAAAACATTCCGAAAATACTGCGAAAGGGCTGAAGAACAGTTTTTTTCAGTTTTCGAGGGCGAGTAACACGATCATTGCAATACTCTCCCCAACAATTCTGGAACTACCATCTAAATGAAAAAAAAAACATCTTGTTCCGATCTTTCCGTACTGCGCTTGTGAGGATTATTACAGAGAATATTGATAATATTGATAAATCGAACAGCTTTTGACCAGGAGATGCCAAAACAACCCCGGGGGTTTTAACCACTCCCTCCCTGAATGATGAAACATTCGGAAAATACTGCGAAAGGGCTGAAGAACGGTTTCCCCCCGTTATCAAGGCGAGGAACACAATGGTTGCAATAATTCCCCCCTCTCTTCTGAAACTATCTCTAAATGGAAGAAAACTACCCCTTGTTCTAATTTATCTATACTACGCTTGTGAGCTTGACAGATCGAAGTTATTACAGGGAATATTGATAAACCGAGTATCTTTTGACCAGGAAACGTCAAAACAACTCCTGGGGGTTAGAACTACCCCTCCCTGAATGACAAAACATTCCGAAACTACTGGGAAACGGCTGAAGAATGTTTTCACTTGAGGGTAGTTCCTGCAAAGTGTGTGAAAGTATTGCAATTGACAACCGCATACGAGTGCTGAATGCGGATTAAGTATAAGGTCAAGTTGGGCTCTTTATTGGGGCGTTCATTGTTTCTGTCATTACCTTTTTTTCTCTGTTATATTGTTGTTTTTCTTTTTTTTGTTATGATTGGACCTATGATAGCACTGATGGTCGTGCTAGTGGATGAAGAAAGAATAAATTTAATTGAATTAAGACTACTAGCAAATTTTTCCCACTTCATAATATGGGTACTTTTCAAGTACGTTCGTCAAAGATTCTTCTTAAATAAGAAAATGCAGATGTTTTGAAAAGATACTGCAACTATTTTTTGAATTTCTTGTTATGTGAGGAGTAATTTTCACCCTCTCATGGGGATGTCACTGAATGACTTTGGTGCAATGCAAGTATTCACCTCCAAACTGCAGTGCTGCATATCTTAGCATCGATTAAAATAGAAATCACGATGACAAAATTTTTACCCTGATTTTCCTTGCAATTTTAATCTCCGCCACTCTATGGAGGTAGATTTTGAGCATCGCATCGGAACTAATGCAGTTTCCATACTCTTTCCAAAAAAAAACTGGATATCGTAAGCTTTTTTTACGATCACTGCATTTTATTAAGTTTTCTGTTGCATGAGGGGTAGTTTTCACCCACTCATGGGGGTGATTTTCAATGGAAAGTAGTGTTAACTCTGTGTTTATGCGTTATATACTTGAATGTTTATATTCAATTCGATTTATTGAGATTTAAGGCTATTCGTGGAGCGTTAAGTCATTTTTACCATGTTTAGGGAGTGTTTTTTAGCACTAGGCGTTGATTTTGAGGGTGTACGATTTTTTTGACCTCGGATTCGGATTCAGCGTCGAAAATTACATAGGGATAGGTACAGTTGTCTCGATAGCAGTTCCAAATTCTTTTTTTTTTTTTGGGGGGGGGGCTGTGTTATTAAGCGCGGGGGCCTGCCAGAGGTTTTGACAAAATTTTTTTTTTCAAATTTCTCGCCCCGCTCATCAATTATAAAGAGCGGGCGCCCATCAGAGAATTTGGTACCGGGGCCCATGATTTAACGTGGGGGGGCTTGTATGCAATATGTACGAAAATTACTTTTTTACGACTGCCTTCGAAAACGACAAATAACGCAGGGTAACTATGACTCGAAACTGTCTTTTTTCACACGTGTGCCAAAATTCAAAAAACACAGTTCTGCCATGTTTTTCATACAGTCCTGTCAAAAAAAGAACTGACACCC
Source organism: Rutpela maculata (assembly GCA_936432065.2). Classification (NCBI taxonomy): domain Eukaryota; kingdom Metazoa; phylum Arthropoda; class Insecta; order Coleoptera; family Cerambycidae; genus Rutpela; species Rutpela maculata. Next base: position 63,290,306 of record OW386289.2, read on the forward strand.
TTGATTTCTATTTTTTGAAGTAGGCTAGCCTATTCAGATTCATAACAACCGATTTATTTAACAATTAAACATCAGTTTTGAAGTCTTCAAACCACATCGCTTTTAAAGAAGTTTATTAAAGATGATTGATCTGTTTATTTATGAAACTGTTTGTTTTCGTTGCAGTCGTAGAAAGAATGTTGTAAACAACATGTTTGAAAACATCTTTCCACACTCATTCGACTTGTGGAATTCGCCTTCGGCTCGTCCACCAAACTGTCTCACTCGTGTGAAAAGATTCGTTTTCGAAACTTATTGTTTAAGATACTATTTCATACTCATGTGGCTTATGAAAAATGCTATTTTCAACACTTGTTGAACAATATACTCTTCTTCACTCCTAGTGTCGCTCGCAAGAAAAAAGCGCTTCTTATAAGGTGGAAAGCTAATTAAGTTACCAACGATTTAATTTATTTTTTATTTGTGTGCAACTAAAACACTCTGTTACAGTATGAAAAACAGAAAAACATGATTTCCAAAAAATAAACTGTCATATACTTAACTTGTTTACGGTTATTTTGCTGCAATATTGTGTGACCTAAGTAGGGCATTCGACTACCTACGTAAATCACGTTTTAAACCGGCAGATTTCTGGTTGTTATTTTAGTCAGAATGCCTTTCAGAGGGTATTATGATGCGTATATTCTTGTGACGACAAGAAATGCATCAGCGAGACATCCAGGGTCCTTCATATGTTCCCATACTATGCGTATTGGTACGATTTTAGTCAGACTGCTATTTTAAAATTATTTTCAAAGTAAAACATTCCTCGGAAACTATCGGCATACCGTTAGCGTAGGCCCAAGAAGCTGTCACGGTCATGTGAACGTGTATTTGAATAAAGAATTTTTCGAACAGGCTGCCAATGACAAGTATACAAGTTGTTATAAAACTGCCGAAAAAAAAGATGACATACCGTTTGCGTATGCCCAAGTACAGTATACATTGAATATTATTCCATAATTGTACACGATTTGTTCAATATATAATGTACTTGAGCATACGCAAACGCTATGCCATCTTTTTTTTTCAGCAGTTTTATAACAACTTGTATACTTGTTATCGGCAGCCTGTTCGAAAACTTGAATTTTCTTTTTATTCAAATACAGGTTCATGTGACCGTAACAGCTCTTTGGGCCCACACTAACGGTATGCCGATGGTTTTCCAAAAAATTCACAGGCTCTGAGATTATAAGAGCTTACTTCATTGGGCTATTGTTATATTTTTTAAGTTGTATTTATTTGGCTGACGTTAAATAAATAAATTTAAAAAATGTTTTTATTTACTTATTTAACGTCAGCCTATGTCCCCTACCATGGCCAGAAGATGAGCTACTCCTTGGAAATTATGCCGAACCTCTTCTCTGTCGAAGAGTAGGGATCTTTTACTTGCCTAACATTTAATAGACAAGGAGTTGACTGCTTTACTCCTCCTCTCCGAATTATGGTATATTCACTACATAATCCTTGCCTTAAATTACATAGCTTTTGCGTGTACGTTGATATAAAAGCCACTAGAAGATGGGACGAGTGAAGGTTTACTGTAGGGATTGCAATACCGGTTAACCGGATAACCGGTTAACCGGTTATCAGGACAAAAAACACATGATGATAATTACCGGTTATTTTAATTTTTTACCGGTTATTTCGGTAAATTCTTAACTTACGATATGTCACGTATTCAACGTTTCTATTTATGTCAGTGACTAGTATTCACTAAATACATAGTGACTGTTCCAACACTGAGCACTTTTAACAATAAATAAATAATAAATAAATAATATTATCAACAGACTTGAATCTGTACAAAACAAATTTGTCCGATTTATGTGCTATAAACTGAGCATGAGGGTATATTCTTAACCTGTGAGGAAGCAAAATCATATTTGGGAATTACTTCCTTATATAGCAGGCGCCAATATTACGATGTTTGTTTCGCCTTCAAAATTATCAATAACTGCATCAGTTCTCCTGATTGCTTGGAGTCTATGCGTTTTAATGTATCATCTTTTAACACTAGAAATATATCCATTCTGTCTACCTTATGTACCTTATTGTCGAACAACTTACGCTATGTTCAGTCCGGTGAATAGAATAAGTTCAACAGTCAACAAATTAGTGTTAGGTTTTAAACCGGTTTCGAACCGGTTTTTTTGAAAACCGAACAGAACCGATTTTTTCAATAAAAAACCGGTTTTTTTAGTAAATTATACCGATCAACATAAATATTACATTTTATAGTTATATCTGACGTCATTATACCGCAAATTGATTGATTGAATTTCTATTTATATTAGGCAATCTTGTAACTTTATACGGATTGGGCAATATAACGTAATATTTGAACGTATGTTGTGCATATTATTATATTGTTTTCATATAGTATTCAGATATTAATAAACAAAAATACACACATAGACATAGAGATTCTGGCTATCTATTAATTACTCATTTTTAATCCGTAAAAATAAGTCGACTGGCTTAAAATTCTGCAAAAACTATGATTTTTATTGAATCTTATAAACGATTTAAACCGGTTTAAAACCGTTTTTTTTCTAAATAGACCGGTTTCGAACCGGTTTTTTCTTTTCCCGGTTTTTCCAAACACTACAACAAATACTGCATTGAACTTGACTTATTGAGAAAATCTCTTGGTGGTTTTAAAAACCAGGCTAAACGCGCTATACCGCAGTAATTGTCGTTAATCAGTTTTTAATCTTATCTTTGTATTTCGCATTTGCTCTTCATGTTTATTTTAGTTGTCAAGTTTTTAGGATTAGTATCACAATATGTAAATGTATTTATACGTAAATAAATAAATAAATAAATAAATAAATAAATAAATAAATAAATAAATAAATAAATAAATAAATAAATAAATAAATAAATAAATAAATAAATAAATAAATAAATAAATAAATAAATAAATAAATAAATAAATAAATAAATAAATAAATAAATAAATAAATAAATAAATAAATAAATAAATAAATAAATAAATAAATAAATAAATAAATAAATAAATAAATAAATAAATAAATAAATAAATAAATAAATAAATAAATAAATAAATAAATAAATAAATAAATAAATAAATAAATAAATAAATAAATAAATAAATAAATAAATAAATAAATAAATAAATAAATAAATAAATAAATAAATAAATAAATAAATAAATAAATAAATAAATAAATAAATAAATAAATAAATAAATAAATAAATAAATAAATAAATAAATAAATAAATAAATAAATAAATAAATAAATAAATAAATAAATAAATAAATAAATAAATAAATAAATAAATAAATAAATAAATAAATAAATAAATAAATAAATAAATAAATAAATAAATAAATAAATAAATAAATAAATAAATAAATAAATAAATAAATAAATAAATAAATAAATAAATAAATAAATAAATAAATAAATAAATAAATAAATAAATAAATAAATAAATAAATAAATAAATAAATAAATAAATAAATAAATAAATAAATAAATAAATAAATAAATAAATAAATAAATAAATAAATAAATAAATAAATAAATAAATAAATAAATAAATATATAAATAAATTATAAAAAGTAAAATCCACACACCAAGCCCTATGAAATACAAGAGAGACATTGACAATATCTTGCGACAGGAAATTGAATATTTCGCTGCCGCAAATATCCGTGGAATACATTTAGAAGTATGTTATTACCAATTTTTTTTAACTTATCGACCAACCAATATCGAGGAAGGGCATCTTCAGCTGATGGTATTCTATGCACAAATATCAGACGACTAACAGATATAGCTTTGAAAAACTAACCCTTTTAACCGGCTATTTTTAAAAAATATTGTATTTTTAGATTAGGTATTCAGTAAATGCGCTATTTGAGTTTATGTTTATAATTTTTGTTATTTAAGTTGATATTTTTGTTATTTACAGAATAATTATTTATTTAAATTTATTTAATTTAAATTTTTTCCTTTTGATAAAAAACCTTTTGTTTGTTCATTATATTAAATATACGTATATAAAAATGTTTTTTGTTAAATTTAGATAATTTTGTACATCAAAAAAGGTAATTGCTATTTTCGCCACCCTAATCATTCATTTTAAAAATTACCGGTAAATACCGGTTAACCGGTTATTTACATTTTTATTTACCGATTTACCGGTTATTAAAACTTCCGGTAAATTGCAATCCCTAGTTTACTGAGAAACGAAACAGCTTTACACCTATGACAAATGGAAATGTAATACAATTTATTATTTACTTATTTTTTTAGATATTTTTATTAGCTACACTAATATAGTCGGTCCATAACATTTCAAATCGTCAATTCATTTTTTATATGATGTTAGTCATTGGTTAAAGTGAATTCCGTTTGTCTATCTGTATGTACGCAACTGGATTCTTTAATCACAATGGAGTTTTTAGACTCAAAATTTTATACTACCTTTTGGCACATACAAACAACACAATAGAATAGAATTAGGCCTTAATTTCCAAAAGTTTTTTGAACAGGAAGACACATGCTGTACATATGGAAGAAATAGATAATAATAATTACATAAAAAACACCTCCTTCTTAAAAAGAAGTTTTAATGAAAGCGCTATCTTAAATTTTAGTAAGATGATTCAAAATGAATGATGGGAGAGTCTTTATAATATAACAGACGTTAATGAGGCATATACTTATTTTAACAACATTTTTATTTATTATTTCGAGATCTGCTTTCCACTAAGAAAATTCTACAATAACAAATCAGCAGACAAAATGTGGGTAAATGATGAGATGAGAACCTCTAGTGCACATTTAAGTGATCTATTTGTTTTGCAAAAGAGTTATCCGGAATTATCTACTGTTTACAAGAAACGTAAAAAGATCCATCAGCTCTTAACGGAAAAAACTAAAAAAGCTTATTACCAAAATAAAATTGCAAATTCTGAAAACCAATCTCAATCTGCTTGGAAAGTTATGTCCCAGTTATGTAATCGTAACAAAGACCACAATAACATAATAATAAACAAGGATATAGAATTTTTCGAACAGGCTGCCAACGACAGTATGAAGATTCTAAAGTAATTGCTTCATTATTCAATGATTTTTTTTTATTAAAACACAAATATAATTGATCAAATTCCGAAATTAAATAATTCGTCTTCAAATAATAATAATAATAATAAAAATGTACAACATAATTCGTTATTTCTTAATTCGTTTACCAGTGAGGAAATGTTATTTTTACTATCCAAAAAATTAAAAAACAAGAAATCATCTGATGTTCCAAGGTTTATATTAAAAAAAAAATTAATTTAATTATTGAACAAATTACGTATCTTGTAAACTTCTTCTTTGAATTGGGAACATTTCCTGATATCTTAAAAACTGGAAAAGTTGTACCTGTTTTCAAGAAAAGTGACCCAAATTGTTTAGAAAATTATAGACCGGTTACCGTGCCTTTAGGCTTTTCTAAAATTCTCGAATATTGTTTTGTGGATAGATTGTCGAATTATCTCGAAAAATATCAAATTCTGACTAAAAATCAGCACGGATTTGCAGTGGAAAGTCAACTACTACAGCTATGCATTCATTTTATGAGAAAATATTAAATTTTCTTAATGTCGACGAGTGTTCTGTTGGGACTTTTTGTGATCTCAGCAAGGCATTTGATTGCGTCAACCATCAGAAATTAGTCTCCAAATTGAATAATAATGGGATAAGAGGAGTAGCGCTTAAGCTGGGATCAAACTTTCCATGAAAATAGGAAACAATGTGCTAGTATAAAATATATCAATAAAGGTTTTGACAGGCTTACCTCTGAATGGTCTTATTTGACCTTAGGACTTCCACAAGGTTCTGCGTTAGGTCCTGTACTATTTTTACTATACGTAAATGAATTAGATTCCTTATCATTTAATACTCACTTTACGATGTATGCTGATGACACCTCTTTAATTGTTTCAAATAGAATAGATGAATGCTTAGAACTCAATTGTAATAGTTTATTTAACAAGCTAAGTGAATGGTTTTCTCAAAATTTATTATAGTTTAACGTAGAAAAAACTCAGGTGTTGAGATTTCATAACAATCAAAAACAGTGTAAACTGTTAAATTTTAATATAAATGATACTCCTTTATGTACTGAATTAGAAACTGTCAAATTTTTAAGTTTACACTTAGATAAAAATCTTAACTGGAAAGTTCAATGTGAAGCTGTTGTTTCAAAGCTTGCCTCCATTACATATTTATTTAAGAATATAAGAAAGGTGCTATGTACAAAATAACTTATTTGTTTATATTACGCACAAGTTGAATCTCGCTTACGATATGGTGTCTGCTACTGAGGGAATTCCACTTTTTATTGCCCAAAAACGTGTTTTAAGGTGTATTGCTGGGGTTTCAAATACTCATACTTGTAAGGAGATTTTTAAAATTTATAAAATTTTAACTTTACCAAGTGTATACATACATCTTTGAAATGTGCACATATGTTCTTAAAAATCAAGAAAATTTTATATTAAATAGCCAATAGCACGAGACAAAAAACAATTTTCATGTTCCCTTTGCTGAACTAAAAGTAACTTCTAAATCCCCTTATAGTTGAGGAGCATAATGCGCATTTACCTACTCCGTGGGATTTTTTGTGAAGGGAAGGTGCGACTATGTGGAATCTTTTTATTATATGCTACATAATAGTGTAGTACTGGGTGTCTACCTTAGAATTGCGCTGTTTGGTTTTTATGGCGTTATACATCCAAGATGGCCGCCATGCGAGACATTTAATCTTTACATCAAGAATAACTCCTTCCAGAGTGCTCATACACAAAATCTGCATATAACATTTTCTGTTCTACATGAGCCAAAGAACAAATTTAGTTCTTATCAATGTTTTCGTATCTTTTACCATTTAAGAGTTATGATTCATTATACATGTCACTATCGGTTTAAAACATAATTTAGCTATCGGTTATTTATTAAGGGAAGAAAAATAATAATTCTGCTGCTATTTACTCACAAAAACTTTAATAGGACGTAGTAGTTGTATTATAAAATTGGTTCTCAAAATAAATTATGTATTAACAGAAAACAATATTTAATGATACCATATTATTATTCTCTTCAAAACAATGTACCATCACCATCTAAGTCATCCGATGAATCTTCATGCCTTGTATGCTCATCACAGTTATCACACATATCTTCGTTTCCTCCACACGCACTTCAGATCGTAGGAAAGACATTTACATGTTGGAGCACATTTTCTCTTAACACAAGAGCACCGAATAAGTTGAAGAACTGTATCTGGAGCACATGGTAGCATACACATAACAGGAGCATAATGGTCGTTTTTTAGTTCTCAGCCGAAGTTTAATGGCGAAGGCAGATTAGGGTAAGGCTGGTCAGCACGGCACCATTCTATGGTTTGATAATGAACTCTATCAACATATGGTATCAGTGATGCTCTTATTGGTGGCAAGTTTTCTCCTTGAGTTTCTTTCTTTGTGAACATCCACCACCTCAGTTCTCCAATGTCTGATATATTTGTGCCAGGAACATAGACTTGACATATGAACTTTTCTATTAGTAGTCTATCTGTATCAAGAAAATTTTCCAAGCTTCCAAGTTTGCTTACAGCTTCGAGAATGTCATCATCTGCTTTACTGAAGACTTTCCAAAAGGAGGTTTTCGCTTTTTTTTCCAAAGTCCCTGTAGTATCACTTCCGGATAATGCATGCAGACCTAATAATGCTGAAGTTTTCTTTGAGCCCAGGGAATCGGTTACTTTGCTGAAATTGATCATTCTTTGATTTTGGCCAACTCCAGTTACAAACATAGTGTTCAGTGGAACTTATACCACCATAAAGTAAGTATGAAGACATCTATATTAGGTGAGTAAATATGAAGCTGTGTAACACCACGACGACATGCGAACATGGAATGCAAAATTATTTTTGTATCTGCCTCCTTATGATTGCTTTTCAGTTCATCTGTTTCAATCCCCATTGAACACTTTGCTGTTTCCTTCCAAGATACAAATAAACACTTGTTTCTTCCAATTGCATATTGTATTGCTTTCTCCTGGTAACTCATCTTTAGTCTTGATATGAGATAACAATGACTTCATAGATGTGTTCCCAATGTACGTTGTATCACTGATCTTGTAGTGGACTGGTTGTGTGTTGCCAGTTCTTTTCTTGCGCATAGAAGATTTTAGTGAATTTTCTCTGTATGTAGGTTTCATCATAACGTAATAGTGTATGTATGTCTCTTACATGGGCATCTCCAGGATCTGTGCATTCACTCAAGCGCACTTTCAATATTTCACTATTACAGCGTTGGACAGCTAACTTAAGACGCTCGCCACTTTGGTATGTTGCTATGCAATACAGCATCTCTTTGCTTTTCTCTCCTTCATCACAAAAGGAAACAGTTTTTTTTTGTTTATATGCGGGTGTTTTAGATCGTAATGTGTATGTTGCCTTGTCACTGCTGATACTCGCTTCTAAATCATCCGTAGGCTCATAACGCTTTCCTCTTCGAAAAGTTTTTTGCTTCTATCCATGTTTGTCATATGAGTCACTTTTTTGTAACATTCTTTATACCATTTTGCATTGGAGTCTTGTAGCTGTTGTACACTTAAATTCCCAACTCGACTACTAGTATGCATATACTCTGGATCCAACCATTCTTCCCTTTGTTTCAAACACTGAAGAAGTTTTTCAACCTTCAATGGATTAACAAGAGGTAATTTACTTTTACCTTGACACAAAATACACAGTTTATATTCTGTTGAAAGTCGGATAGGTTAGGCAATAAATGTATACTAAAAAATTTGTGTTATGTGATAAAACTGGCGTGTAACTCTTAAATGGTAAAAGACACGAAAAAATTGATAAGCACTAAATTTGTTCTTTGGCTCATGTAGAACAGAAAATGTTATATGCAGATTTTGCGTAGGAGCACTCTGGAAGGAGTTGTTCTTGATGTAAAGAATAAATGTCTCGCATGGTGGCCATCTTGGATGTATAACGCCATAAAACCAAACAGCGCAATTCTAAGGTAAACACCCAGTACTAGTACTACACCATTATCTAGGAGAGATTCCACATAGTCGCACCTCCCCTTCACAAAAAATCCCACGGAATACATTATGCCCCAAGACTATTATTGTTCAGGGTCAAATTTTTTTAACTCGTTGCCGGACGAATTAAAACTTATTAGGAATGCGCGGTTGTTTAAAATTAAACTAAAAGAATTTTTGTTAAATAAATGTTTTTATTCTGTTCTGTTTGTCTTAGTTTGTAAGTTGTGTAACTACTCCTATTTATTAAAAGGGACTAATATAAAATTAATTATATTATTATTCATACTATACGCGATTCAAAATAAGCGGATACGCCACCTACGGTGCGGATTACGAATTACTTTGTGTGAGATGACCAGTGAAAACTTTCATTTTTTGCTTGTGTCATAATTACTTTGCGTTGTTTTTATTGTCGATTGGATTCATTAAAATTGAAAACAATATGAATTAATATTGTTCAGTTCCTCAGTGTTCGTCTTGGGCAAAAAAAAACCAACATTTGTTTCCCGAAGCCGGCAAACACCGCGTGAAGATGGATAACATTTTTGGGGGGAAGGATTTTGTGGACAGGCTAAAAGCCTGGATAATAAAATTAAAAATTGGAAAGCCAGTGACAAAGTACATGCAGATTTGTTCACTTCATTTCACAGAAGATGATTATTTTTATCAAGGAGGTATTTATTGTATGTTGAAGTTAAGGTTAAATAGACATTGTCTTATTTTTAGAACACAGTAAAAAAAATAAAATCTTGAAAAAAACAGCAGTCCCATCAAGAAATTTACTGTAAGTGATAATGATGCCATTCCTGGACCATCCAATAGGTCTGAACGATTTCAAAGAAGGGTTGTGTTGGCAGAAACGGTCCCCGAAACGACCATTCGACGATCAGTGTGATTGTGAAGAAAATAAAAATACCCAAGTAGATGAGAGTTTATTGCAAGTTCTACAGGCACAACCTGATTATGTCGGACCAAAAACTTCCAAGTTCAAGTAAATACTCCAGAAGTATTTACATTGTGTACTCTGTTAACAACAGATAGTAAGCTGAACTGTTTTACTGGACTTAACAGTTTTAAACTCCTGGACACAATAGTGGAGGTTGTGCAGTCTGTTTTTAGAGACAAAAGAGCTCGCAGATTAAGAAAGAGAGAATTATCTTACTATTTACTAAATTAAAATGTAATTTGTCTTATGTTACACTAGCTCTTCTTTTTGGTATTTCAGCTGAATTATGCAAGATTTTTTTTATTATTTATATCGCTTTAAGAAAATCAATTGCTATACATATATTTTCATTGAAATTTATTTATAAAATACCTTTTAAATCACCGAAATTACAAAGATTTGAATGTAAATAAAACACGCATCACACAGGAATTAGTTCCGATGTCAACCGCTCAGGCGCTGCAATCTTAATTTCAGACGCGTATAGGTAAATTTTATAGAAATTCACATATCTATCTATAAGTAAGGAAAATGTTGACCATTCCTATACAAATGTATTTTGTCTTAAAGGAAAATAAATATTATTATTATTATTATTATACTTTATTTAAAAAATGTTTTATCCGATTTGACCGAATATTATTTTTATATCGATTTCCCGGCGCCTTCGCCAATATTTTCCAAACTTTAATTTTTTTCTACGCTATTTTTATAAAACAACAATTTTCTTTAGTTCAAATATTATAAAAGGCTATTAGAATGTATCACAATATAAAATGTATGAAAAGAATCATGAATTCGAAATTTTCTTTATTGCACGAGGTCATTCTTGTACATTTCTTGAGCTGTATCTCGGAAACTAGAGGATCCAGTTGGGCCCATAAGAGCTTTTGATCAGAAAGTCGAAATCTACAATATATTAAAAGTTCAGCCAATTTGACTGTAAGCCAATTTACATAAGAAATGTGCGGGGTCCTTTGTCTTATTAACTCATTTCAGAGCATACGATTATGTAGAGTAGTCAAAACTTCAATACGTATGTCTTAAATTGGACTAACTCTTATGATTGATTGATTTATTGATTGATTGATCGATTGACCAGCATACGGTTGTCATTGCTGCCAGCCCTGGGAAACTTACCACTGGGCCCGCTACGTCTATGCTGGGCCGGATTTGGGTCATGCTTGACGCGTGATACAAAAATGTGGAAGGGGAACTGCACGTGTTTGTGTCGTGATATAAAGTGTTTAAAGTGTCTCTGTTTTTGATCCCAGAGTTCCTCTTCTTCAGAGTTCTGTTTCTCCTGTTTCTGATTTCGGGAGAGCATATCCCATTACTTTATTGTGTACGTTCCAACGTTCCTGTCCTTTTTGTAATTGTTTTCAATCTTATTTATGTTGACGTTTTATGTAGTTGATTTATTCTTGTTGTCTTTGCTAAGCTTTTTTCGAACTTCTGTTGGCTTTTGTTATCTCATTTTTAACTCCATATGTCTTTCTCTTAAGCAGGCTCCATGGTGGTTTAATTTTTTCGATGAATGGTAGAATTCTGGCCAAAAAAGGTAAAAGGCAATAAGTGACAAATTACTTCTTTATTGATTACTAGCTGATGCCCGCGACTTCGTCCGCGTGAAACTTCATCCGCGTCTAATTAGGAACATTGACATACTAACCAACTGCACATTCATTGCGCTTAAGAAAACCCACTACGGATCCATAGTGCTCGAGAAAACCCACTGCGTATCCTTAGTACTTGGGGAAATCCACTGCGCATTCATGGTACTCGAGGAAACCCACTGCGCTTCCGTAGTGCTCGGGGAAACCCACTGCGCATCCATAGTACCCGAGGAAGCCCACTGTGCATCCCTAGTACTCGAGGAAACCTACTGCGCATCTTTAGTACTCGGGGAAACCCACTGCGCATCGCAATTTGTCTATTTTTGTGTCAGAGCGAGTTAAACGAAAGAAAAATTATTTTAATCGACAAGAGATCACATGGGCGGGTATGTGTCAAATTTCATGCTTAAAAACATCCCTCTCCCTGTTCGCCCGTTCGGGAGCGGGGGAATCTCTTTTTGAAAACCATCGAATACGTGTTCTTATTTCATCAGAAGAGCCAGTCGCTGGAATATCACGTTTCTGACTTACGCGATTTCAGAGATACGGGTATCCTTTAGACCATCTACCACCCGCGTTTTCACCCCTTCAAAAAGTAAAAATCGAAATTTGGTCTTGCTCGTGTCTAATAGATTACAGTAAAGAGTATTTCTGCCAAATTTTACGTTTCTAGGTCTAATCGTTTCCGTTCACCTGTTTGGGGGTCTCTTTTTGAAAACCATCGAATATGTGTCTCCTTATTTCCTCAGAAGATCCCGTCACTCTGACTTACGCAATTTCAGAGTTATGGATATCTCAGCTCATGTGGAGTAATTGTCGCCCTCACTGTTATGGGACATAATTAAAAATTCGTTCCAGTTGTCTAACACAAAGCTGATTATTTGTTTACTAACCTTGAGCCTTACAATAAGAATGAAAGGGAACGGAATAAACAGGCTCCGTCAACTACAATTGAGACAACAGTATGTTGTACAACTTCTCCATTAATACTTAGATTTTCTTTAGACATCTCGTTAAAAAAAGTAAAAATTCACAGATTTCCCAATCTTTGCAACCATTGGAGACACTGAAAATGATAACACCGTATATGAAACAATAATAATATTTTTTCTTCTGACGTGTCAAAATGACTTAATTATAGACATCATTTTAGTGTCAAAATAATATAATTTGCCGTTTGCACCGTATGTGTTTAAACCATCTACTACCCCCTTCAAAAAGCGAAAATCGAAATTTCGTTTTACCCGTATCTAATAGATTTCAACAAAAAATATTTCTGGCAAATTCCACGCATCTAAATATAACCGTTTCCGAAAAAGCCTAAAATTTCAACCCCCCCTTTTTCCCCTCTTTGGGGTCGAATTTCGAAAAATTCCTTATTAGTGGATGCCTACGCCATTCGAGAAACCTCCATGCAAAATTTGAAGTTTCTAGACCTAGCGGTTTGAGCTGTGCGTTGATAGATCAGTGAGTCAGTCAGTCAGGGTATTTTTTTATATATATATAGATGAAAGAGCAGTAAGTGAAGCAGCTTCTGAATTAATCCTATTTTAAAAATTCCTACGTATAACCGAATAAAATGGAATGGCAAACAGCAGTATGTGGCATTATTTTAAAATTGAGAAATATAAGGCAGTATGTGCACAGCTTGTTACCGATAATTTCTTTTCGCTATTTTTTTACTTCCACATCCAGTGGAAGTATAGTAACGACAAAATAATTTTTAAAAATTTTTATTGTTCAAATAGGCTTAGAATGTCATGAAACGTCGAGATTTCAAGTTTGAGCGAAAAATAAACTTCTGTCTGTCGGTCTGTCGGTCTGTCGGTCTGTCTGTCGGTCTGTCTGTAACTTTTTTTGTGCGCACGTTTACTCTGGAACCGTTTGAGATATTGACTTGAAATTTGGTACAAATACGTACTTTAACGAGATCTAGAACTAGATTATATTTTCATCTTGTTCCGTCGAAGGGTTGGGGGGTAAATTGGGGTAAATTTGGAGTAAATAGGTAAATCAAGCAGGTAATAGTTCATAAAATTGATATTTAGTATAGACAAGAGAAGCTAAGGTCTCAAAAAAAATTTTGGCATTAGCCACCCCCATTACCACCCCCATTACCATCCCCATCCCATTATTAAATGGGATGAAAAAAAAAATGTGATTTAGTGTGTGTACAAGAACCAGAAACCTCAAAATATTTTTTTACTGTATCCACCCCCCACTACCACCCCCTGTCACCACCCCCACCCCACTACCGATGTGGGGTATCGTTTCATGGGTTTTTGGTGTAGAGGATTTCAAATATTATATTATTAAAGTTCCATAAACAATTATTTCCAGATACAAAATTTTTTCATTGTGTGACTTGGATAGAAAATCCGGATGTGGAAGTAGTGATTCCTTGGGCAGCGGTTTTTATTTATGTATTCAATAGAATTAGATCATCTAGATAAGCTGTTAAAATTTCAGCTTCATAAGTATATCCAATCCTTAGATGTTCAATGTTAAAGATTGGGTTTCAGTACAAAGCGCTTCGCCGATTCCTGACGTCATTTTGCATAAACAAAAGTTGAAAAAGTACATTGTTTCTGTAATAACTTCTTTGTTTTTTATGCTGTAGAAATAGAAGAAAAACCATTTGAAAGCCTAATTAAAAGTCTTTCATTTTTGTTCTTACCGCTTTTGACTAAGTACCATAGTTTCTGAGATATTTAACATTTAAACTAACCACTTCGTCTTATAGACGTTCGGACGCCACCTTTATACTTCCAGATCTCCAAAACCATTAACTCTACAGAGAATAGAAAAAAACAAAATTCATCCTCAATTTAGTAGCTTTCTTGTCTCTGGCATGTTTTCGCACAATGTACTACTTTTCGAGTTATTTGACGAATATTGTTTTGAAATACCTTTTTTAAGCTAAAATTCCAATTTTCAAGTCGTTATAACTTAAAGACTATCAATTTTTAAGAAAAGTTGCATAGAATCTTTTCTTCTTAAAATTTCTATTTCATTTCACCTCCTTTTAATTATTAAATCTCGACTGTCGACTCATTAGCATCTATAATGTGACGTCACGCGAAGCTCCGCCCCGTTTTCGCGCGGTCCAACTTTGGTAATTTATTTAAGGGCTTAAACGTCCGAATAGAAACCTGAAAATTTGGGAATTGCCCTAAAAAGTGTTCTACTTTCGATTTCTGATATTCGCATTTCAAAATGTTGTACTTGGCCAAACGGCAGTATGTGCATGAACTTTCGGATACGAAAATAGAAAAAAATCAAGTTCCCCAGAATTTAATGCAAGCATTTAAGTTTATAATTGTGGCTGACTGAAAATAACATAAAAATATTTTACTTAAAAAATTTTGCTTCGTTTATAATTAGCTTTTAGATTCTCGTTTGTGATTATATCATTCACAAGAAAGTTAAAAAGTGCGTTTAACTAATACATGAGTTGAATAACTTTCGGTCAGTTTCACGGCTTACTGGTTCCCATGCAGGTTTAATATAGGGAAAATGACGCGACTTCGCGTTCGAGCGCCTTTTTGGCAAAACCGTTTTTTGACTTATTTATGCACAAGGCGGTTTTCTGTATAACTATTGGGGGTTGGGGGTGTTGGGGGAGTTGGGGTATTGTATAGTAGTAGGGGGAACTCAGGGTGTGGTTATTTCAAAGGGAATATGATTTTCAAGTTCAAAAACATATAAGCATGTGTGCTAATATAAACTGGTTCTGTAATAATTGAATGGGATTACATGGAGGGGGATTGGTTGGGGAAGTTCTATTTGGGGTGGAATAAAATAGATATTGAATATATATGACAACAAATTTTTTTTTTGAAATTTTTTGACAAAGAACAAAAGGGCCGAAAACCGGCCTTACAGACCCTCCTCCTTTCTCGAAACCGGTTGGTTGTACCGTGTTACAACGAGATAACCTATTTTGTGTATTTATAGCCAAGGAATCATATTCCAATGAGACAATAAAAAAAATATATATAAATAAAATAAAATGTTTATTTTGTGTGCTCCCTTCAGAGACCCGTAGCGCCCTTAGGGATTTCCATATTTATATAAACTTTTTTTCATGTTTTTTTAAGTAGAATCACCACTAGAAATTAATGACCGCATACCTGAATCCCCATGTATACAAGGTGCGCCACTTAAGGCTTGTAACTTTCTTATTTTTTAAGCGACGACCATGTTAGGCACATCAAATTGTAGATATTTTTAAGGCAATTAACAGAATGATTTAAGAAAAATTTTTTTGAAAAAATTGTTAAGAAAAAAAATTTAATTTCCTGGAACATTTCTTTGCTTCACCCTGTACATGAACTGTGTTAATGTTTTTTATAAAGGTTTTAATTAGCTTCAATTTATGTTATTACTTCATATTCGAAATTTTTTTTGGTTTTAGAGAAATAAATTAAAAACACACTTTTCGATTCCAAACTTTTTAAAATAACTTTGAAAATAATGTAAATAATAATTTTATGCTTTATTTGTAAAAGACATATCACAAAAAATATTCAACGTAACAAAACAGAAACAAGAAACAAACGAAATAAATATTTTTAAAAACAAACTTATATTAAAATATACTAAATAGGAAATTTTTATTTTCAATTTTTTTTTTTATGTTAATAACATAAATTGAAGCTAACTAAAACCTTTATAAGAAAACATTAACACGGTTCATGTACAGGATGAGGTAAAAAAATATTCAAAGACATTAAGTTTCCTTTCTTAATAATTTTTTCAAAAAATTTTTTTTAAAGCACTCTGTATGCATGTTTAAAGGCTTTAAAAATGTCCACAATTTGATGTGCGCAACATGGCCATCGCTTCAAAAATAAAAAAATTGCAGGTCTGGGGAGTTTTAAGTGGCGCACCCTGTATAGTACGGCCATTTGACCCGTGAAGAATTTCTAGCAGAGATTTTCTTTTTTTATACTATAAAGGGAGTTGTCCCAATCATTAATTAAAGTTTTCCACAAAAATATCGTGTCCGCAAAATTGGTTTTTCCCGATTTTCTCGTTTTCTGTCAGTTTTATCCTAAAATTAGCTATTAACCATATTGTAAGGAATAAAAGAAGCTACAACTTATATTGAAATAGTTTTTCTTTATTGTTAATACGATTTACAGCCGCCAAAATTTTTGCAATTATTTCAGTTCCAGTTATTTCCACCTAATAATTAGTAATCATCAATATTGTAAATTATAACATTTTCTAACGCTTTTGTACAAGTATTTTTTTTTCTATGGTCAATTGTTAAAAAATTACAACAGCTCGAAATTTTAAGAAGTTTCCTGAATTTCTGAAAAATGTCTACCCCGTTTGTTCCCACGTTATTAATACTCATTATTAATTTTGCATATTCAGTAAAATTTACATACAGTAGTGTTGTTTCTGTAAAAGAATGAATTGTATCTGAATTTTTTAAGTTTTGACTGATCTGTCACACAACGATTTTTCTATATTGCTAATACTTTACGATTTACACTGGCTCGCCGAAAATGTGAATATTTATGCTTCACTCCACATTTTTGCAAGTATCTCTGTCCTCGTTGCTCCTATTTCTTTCACTATCGTTTGTTTACAAATTATAGCAGCTCGAAAATTTCGTTATTTTTGAAAGTTCTAGCTGCTGTAGTTTTAAAATAGTTCATCGTGGAAGAAAATTTAGCTCTAGTTTTACTTCCACATCCAGTGGAAGTATAGTAACGACAAAAAAAAAAAAATTTTATTGTTCAAATATAATTAGAATAGAATTTCATGAAACGTCGAGATTTTAAATTTAATCGAAAAAAAAATTTTCTATCTGTCTGTCGGTCTGTCTGTAACTTTTTTTGTGCGCACGATTACTCTGGAACCGTTTAAGATATTGACTTGAAATTTGGTATACGTAAGTACTTTAATAGGATCTGGAACTAGATTAAATTTTCATCTTTTACCGTCGAAGGGTTGGGGGGTAAATTGGGGTAAATGGGAGGTAAATAGGTAAATCAAGCAGGTAAGAGTCCAAAACATTGGCATTTAGTATATACAAAAGAAGCTAAGGTCTCAAAAAATTTTTTGGCATTAGCCATCATTACCACCCCCAACTCATTTTTAAAGTTGATGAAAAAAAGTTCCATAAACAATTATTTCCACATACAACAATTTTTCGTTGTGACAGACTTGAATAGAAAATCTGGATGTGGAAGTAGTGATTCCTTGGGCAGCGGTTTTAGTTTGGTTTAAGTTGTAGTTATGTTTAGGGAAATGTTATAATCTACAATTTTGATAGTATCTAATTACTATAGGAGCAACGGAGATTAAGATAATTGCAAAAATATGCAGCGAAGTACAAATTTTCACCATTCTGATGGTTGTAAACCGCAAAATACTAATAATAGAGAACAATAGATTAAATAAAAGTTACAACTTTTAAATATAAGGTAGAACTAACAGGATAGGAGATAATTGAGAAAAACTTATTTTGACTATCATTTTTCCAACATGGCGGCCGTAGCGGACACAATATTTTTGTGAAAAACTTGAATTATTGATTCTTCTATAGTACACAAACATAAAATTCCTTGCAGGAATTATTACAGATTGTATCAATAATGTATTAACCGTTTGTTATTATTATATTGAACATTATTTTACTGAATATTTATTAATTCAACCAAAGGCTTATTATTTTTACTGAACATTAATAATTTTTTTCTAAACATCTTTACTGAACAATTATTTTCTGTACAGAGCATATTTTGTTTTACTCGACGCTTATCGGTTTTTTTACTGTTCACTTCTAATTACTAAACATTATTTAACTGAACATCTATTATTGTATCGGACGTATAACGTTATTTTACTTTTCACTTATTATTTTTATTGATTCATTTTTTTACTGAACACTTATTATGTTGCTAAGCATTTAAAATTGTCACTGAATGTTTTATTATTTTTATTATGCATTTATTGTTTTTAATTAACATCTATTATCTTTCTGAAACTGTATTGCCTTACTGGTGATTTATTATTTCCATTCAGCAGATATACTACACATTTAAAGAGAATACTGTATATTTAATCACCTTATCTTAATCACCCTGTATACCGAAAAATATTTGACCAACCCTCAGACAATAAGCAAAAAGCATTTATATATAAAGGCATACAATTTATTATGTTGATACCTATATTACCTCACAAAACACATAAATTCCCTAGCACTATCATTCCCCAAATCAATTCGGTTTACTTTCCCACAAGAAAAAAGCCAATTAATACAAACCCACATCTCTCCATCCACGTGACCACCATCCTAATATCGATCATTCAAAGTGCAGTATCACAGTAGGACCTGTAGAGCCCTTATTTTACCTCTATCTCACACAATACTCGGGTGCACTGTTCAGCATCCAGACTCCCCTATTGGCTAGGCGGAGCCGGCTCTGAAAATACCGCCAATGGGCACAGAGCGCGCTGCAGGACATCCGAGCAGGATTGGTTCGATTCGGACTCCTTCATTCAGCTTGTTAAATATAAATTGTCTAAAATAATAATGTCAGAAGTCAGTTTAACTGAAACAGCTCATCTCAATTGTTTGATTAAAAAAGTTAGTTGAGCAAATTGGTAAATTGAAATAGATTGCTCTGATTGTTTGTGTTAATTAATATGGAAGGTGCTCCTTTTGACGACCAGACCTTCAACGATTATAACAATCAGCCGCTACCTTCCCTCGCATCTACCTTATTGAATAAAAATCAGGAGAATTTGAATGTACACTCCATACAGGTGATGTTGGGACTGCAACAGCAGCACGACATGTTTGGGAACATGGGGTCACCTTTGGAGTACAAGGGGTCCCCGCAAAAATTGGATAATTCGCCTATGAGTCCCATACACCACCAGGATCTTGGGATGTTCCAGCAGGGGATGGAAAATGTTAACAATAATTCTAACAGTGTCAAGAGGAAAGGGGAGGATGTTGTGCAGTTGCAGTTGCAGTCGCAGAATTTGAGTTCGACGGAGATTGGAAGCGCGCCCACTACGACAACTAAGAAAAATGAAAAGAAGAAGAATGATAACAACGGAGTGAAAAAGAAAAAAACAAGGTTAGTATGTTGTTGGTTTTTAGGCGGACGTTGAAAATAGGGTGTTTGGTTTAAAATAGAAATAGCATTTATAAACAGAAGGTGGGAAATATTATGGCATTACGAGATATTCTCTCTTTTTTTCTACAGGTTAATAATATAAAATTCCATGGGAATGTTTTAGTTTAAATGTTTAAAAATATTATTTTCAATAATGATGATAATAATAATAATAGATAAAATTTCAAAAAATTAGTTTTAAATTTAATTTATGTTAAATTTAGGGTTCCAAGCTATGGTTTTGAGGTTATATAATCATATTTAATCCTAATTAACGACACTGATTTATAAGTTTCGAAATACACTTATAAAATGTGACCCCGGATGGGGTACCGCACTCTTGTAAACTTTCTTATTTTTTAAAAGTGATTTTTTATAGAAAGTTTTTGTTTGCTTGGAAGTCCTAAAGAACTGTCAAACTTAAGATAAATTATACAGGGCATTCTAAAAATTTGAAAATATGAAATCGACCTTTTTTTTACATTTTTATCGAAAATTTTATTTAACAAAGTTTATTCAATCATGAAGCTTTAATATGGAGTTTAGTTGCAAAATAAGGAAATAACAATTTTCAAGACAAAATAATACTATATTCACCTAAGTTAAAAACTATTCTACAAGTTGACCTCCTACTATAGCAAGTTCAAAAAGGGGGTCTAGAGGGAAATGCCGAGATCCTAATTTTTGACTTGTGCTTAGACCAGTTAGGAGGTAAACATACCATAAGTCCCCGAACATTGAAGATGCAGGGGACATGAAGAAGGTCCCGGTTAAAGATTTTTCATTTTTTTGTATCTGTTATCGTTTAGAAGCGGCTTTTATATTTTTTCTGTTTATTCTAACTTTATTACACCTGGACAAAAATTTTTAATAATCATCGTAGAAAAAAAAAATTTGTACAGAAATCCTTTCATAACAGACTGAACTCAAATATCGAATGACAAATTGTCTGTGTGTGAGTGTATGTGTGTGCGTATATGTATATGTGTCTGGGTGTTGACCGTTTATTGCAAACACGATAAGTTCTGTTAGACTTAAAATTGTAATTACAATTTAGAACATATGTAAAACAGCATAGCAGAAAAATCCCTGTTGAAATTGCTCCATATCTGTAATACATGGTGACCACCAGAGTCCTGCAAACTTTCACTTGTACGTAAAATAGGTTTTATTTTAATTTCAGAGCAAAACCTTTCTAAGGTTTTTGATAAAGCATACAATCATGTGAAGATGTTCAAGTTTTAAAACGTGAGGCAAAACAAATTTTTCAAAAATTTGCAAATTTGACGAGCGTGTACCTCGAAAACTATTACTGATACAAATAAAATTAATAAAAACATTTTTGTAGAAGATTTAGTCAGCTAATTTTGCTTATAGCCATTTTTTAATTCGGGCTAATCGTTCTCGAGATATGAGCAAAAAACCAAAAACCGGGACCTTCTTCATGCCCCCTCTGCACCTCTCACACCTCCTGTTCTGGGACCTTTGGTATGTTTACCTCCTAACTAGTCCAAACACAGCCCTTAAGTCATAAATTAGGATCTCGGCATTTTTCTCTAGAAACCATTCATTGACAGGATACTAGTACACATTTTTCTAATCTTTTTCTGATTAGAAATATGTGTACCGAGTGCATTCGGAGAGTGATTTTTTCACGATGACAGTGCTTCCTTTCGGTAAACGAGGAAAGTAAAAAAACATACATAAAGACGGTTAAAGTTAAAAAGAAAAGATGGCTTGCAGGACGTCGGCTAAGTAAAGGAATCCAACTTAAATATATTTTTCTGTGGCCAAATGCGACCGATTAAACTGAATATACTTTAGTCCGAAAATGCTTTCATAAAAAATTGTAGGGTTGATGAAGTTAAAAATAGATAGATGCACTTACACTTTAGGGTAGTCAGATTATTATCATCGTACGAACAGTTATTAACACATGTAACTTGATTATTATGAGTATGAGACTATACGCATTTTTGCGTTGTAGAGAACGCTGTTGGCAGGTTTTTGCAATATTTTTTTTCATAATTTTTTAATTTTTATTATTTTAGTTCATATGACTAAACATTATGATAAAGAAATTAATTTGACAAAAATAAAGTTTACCGTTTTCATGCTGACAAAATAAACAAACCCTTTTCAATAAAACACATTTAAACATTTCCGTGCATTTGCTAAATATTATCGTGTAACATAATATCTAAAAATATTAACTTGATCGAATGAAACTTTTCGCATTGGGGATCTATCAAATTAGATTTTGGATTTACTGAAATTACTAACTTTATTATATATTTCAAAGAACACAGAGTAAACTTCTTTTTTCCACCACTTAATTTGCAAATTTTGCAAATATGGCGGAGGATCCGGTATCACAGTAACTGCCAGACTTTCAATCTTTGCCAATTTATTTGTTTGTTTGTAGTCGTATAATTATTTTCAGTTGGGTTAAAAGTTAGTAAAACAATTCATTACTCCTTTCTTTTTTACATAAGAAAAGCATATATACTCTAAAAGATATTTTTTAAGTAAGGACAGTTTAAGTCATTTTCATATTTATAATAGTAGGCGAAAAATGCACCTCTATTCGGACAAATCAGACAAAAGAACCCGGTGAGGGTTTTCCTTGGATATATACAAATTCACGCATGGAGAGAACTTCAATTCGTATTGTTGATAGTAGCCCATAATAATTTTCACAGTAACCGTTTTCACATATCGACGAATTTGTTTGTGTCAAAATAGAATTTTTTTTGCAATATCTCAACTACGACTTGACCGATCTTCTCCCAATTTGGTAAGGAAACAGTTTTTAAGCTAAGAAACAATAATTTATGTATTACATCACGTTAGCCCGTGGAGGGCGCCTCATGAGCTATACCTGATGATGAATAATTTGTCTCTTTTTTTACGAAACGTTGTGGCATAGAAAATCTCATGCAGGAGTAATTTCTACGTAAAAAAGGTACACTTAATAGAACTTGATCATTCAAACCGTTTTCGAGAAAACTGCCGCAAAGATTTCAAGGATTCTTTAAAAACAAACTCAATTTGAAAAGGACAAATTGTATTTATTGAAAAGTGTGCTTTGGTGACGTCTCAGTTCTGTCAAAATGTCAAACTAATGGAATTGTACGCAAATGACAGAACTAAGAACTAAGGATATATTTTTAAAATATCAATTTTTTTAAATTTTAATTAAATTTATTCAATATTTCAGGGTGCAAAAAACGTCATAAGCACTGCAGTCATTAAGTATTTTACTGGTTTCGGATATTTTGGAAACATATCCTCAACCAGTAAAGAACACTTACTGACCTTAATACTTAATATACTATTATGTACCAAGGGTGGTAAGTGCGTTTGGGTCGAGAATACAGTTTGCAACACGAGGTCCGTAGGAAATTCGTGAAGATATCCTAGAATGGGGAACTTGCCCATTTTTTTTTATTTCAATAAAGTGTGTATTTATGTATAAAAACACGCCACTCCGAATATCAGCTCTTAAATCGCAGTACTTACTTTGCAATAAATAATTAAAGTTGAAATCCTCGCCACTCCTCACGAAAAGCACTGTGACGTCACCGAGTGAAAAATGGTCTCGTGTGGTATCCAACAGATGGCGTACTTTAGCCATTCACCCTAATTAATAGACTGGGTGGCCGTTGGCTTTGAGACGTCCGCATATTCGGTCAGAAGTCTTTTGTTTTTTATGTTAGAGAAAAAATAAAAAAAAGTGTCGGAAAACTCAATTAATTCTCTTTACATAAGCTGTCTACAAATTTTTCGAAAAAAACAATAATTATCGAGATATTCGAGGAAATGTAGGATATTACACGTTTTCCTATAGAGTGTATGTAAATTTTAAAAAAATAACTTTCTCAAAAACCTTTGTTTCGAAGGGCCGAGATTAACGGAGCGTCAAAATAGTACATGATATAAAGTGAACATCGTAAATTAGATCGATTTCAGTTAATTACCGATCAATTACGGTGACAAAATGGAGAAATTTTACCGAAAAAAAATGTCCCAAATCCCGCCCCCTCTAATTCCTTAATTTTTGTCGGAATTCAAAAAATAAAAAAAAGAGTTTTAGCAAATTTAATTACATTTCAATTAGCTGGAGTAGTTTTTTTGGCGTAGGAGCAAAGATTAAGAAGTTGCTAACTGTAGAAGCTCAAAATTTGCGATTTTTTGCCGTACGTGGCCGAAATTTCTGTAGTTATCTCCGAAACGAAAAAAAAAAAATAAAAAGTCTGGTGATAGCGAAAGATTCGTAGTGGAAAATACTCGTTTGACCTTATTTTTTATTTCGAGCTAACTCGCACCGTTTCGGAGATATCTGCGAAAAATAGCAAAAAACAGCTTACATTTCGAAGCCGAAAAAATTGCAAAAACATGCAATCTTGACACGTTCATATTTTTCGAAAAACATCATTGGGGCGGCCGTACGATGTCATGACGTAAAGAGGAAGTCTTCCAGATAAACCTGATTATAAATTGCACGGCGAAATTCAAAAATTCGGCTCGGCACGAACGAATCAAAAGTAGCATTTTGTGACATTTCAGAATATTGAAGATGTTTTTCCAACGAATTTTAGGTTAGGTTGTGTTCACTGCTACTTGTTTCTCACAAATGAGCATGCGAAAGCAGAATCGGTGTCGCTTGACGCCGTCATCCGACTTTTACTCTCTGACGTCACGTTTCAGGAGTTTAAGGAGAGGGTAAAATCCGGCAGATTTTAATCGCTTATATTTCTGGAGGATTTTTTTTTGATAATTTTTTGTTGTCTATGGGGTTTTTAATGATGTTAGTGTGCGATTTTGGATATTTAATTTTTAATATTTAATTTTTTGGGGAAGTTCCCTATTGCTCTTTCTACGTTTTCGTCATCAACAATAAGCTTTTTCCTTTGAATTCTTGCCTTGACAGAGCCATAGTTTTTAAAATTATCCAGTATGCGTTTTACAGTGTTTGATGACGGTTCCCGTTTTTGTGATTATCGAATAGCAAATGTGTTACATATACATGTTCTTGATATTACTGTATCATCACATTCTTCGTAAATAATAGACAAGTTTACAAAGTCCTCGTAGTGTAATTTAAAAGCAGTGGCATTTTTTTACAGAAAAATGACTGACATTATAGCGATTGTTTCTAGTCACGGCTAATTTGATAACATTTTTACTCAGAATTCTTGAATTTCGTAAGTTAAACTCCAATAATATCTACATGGAAAAAAGGGGAATTTAATTATACATAATTTAATAAAAAAAAATATAGGGTGTTCCATTTGACTTACACAAGTTTTCACGGTTTGAAGATGACAAAATATAACGTAAAAACTGAACACTTGGTATATAATTATTATTATCATTGAATCTCTTTAAACTGTGCAGCGTAGTTCACGTTCTGGTCTTTCTGTGTACCAAAAAGCAAATGAGGATCCTTTACGCAAAAAAAATTATAAAGGTTATGGCAAACCGTTATACCTGTCAATTTTGTTACAAAATGTCAATTATCTCTGAAACGGCTATGTTTAGGAATAGAGTACGTTACATGTTTTTGACTCAGAATTTTTCGCTCTTTTCGAAAATTTCGAAATATATAAAGTGTTCAATTTAAAATAAGCAAATTGGCATTGACTTCCAGCACAAGCGGAAGTGCCAAATGCTTGCTTAGTAATTCCCTAAATTTTCAAAATTTTCTGGTGCGTACTTTTCCCTATGTCGATCGATGCAGTTCCCGGTGAGACACCCTGTATATATAATTTTGACTGTCTTTTAATTGTATTAGTAAGATTTCATCCACTCAGTAGCTATACCTGTTACTCCATGGGCCTGAGGTTTCTCAATCAACATATTATGGTCTATGGCATCAAACGACTTTGTCAAATCATAATAAATCGCTGCTGTTTTGTCCTAGGGGGTAATTACTCCACCAAGATTCTGTAAACCATCAACTTTCGTTTTAAAATTTCATAATTTTTATTATTTTATTCTATATTTTTGAATATATATTCTATTTAGTTGTGTTTATAATTTCTTTTTTGTGATTTTCTACCCGCCCCCCTTATAAATTTTAATGTTTGAAGAAAAAATTTTTGTTATTTTCAGCACCCCCCCCCAAGCTCAAGGCCCAGATCCGCACTTGATCTAAAGTCTCGGTAATGTCATTTATTTGGTAAAATAGAGATGTGTTTGTTGATTTTTTACTAAGAAAGCCATGTTGAGTCTTACTCAAAAGGCCATATGTTATGAAATATTTAAGAAGAGGAACATACATTGACTTTTCATTATAATAAAATAAGTCTTACTTCATTTATACAGTGTGTCCCGGAATTGAGTTTGCGATAGGTGTAATATACAAAAAAAAAATTAGTACGGCTTTTATTTTCTGCAGTCTCGGCCTGCTTGATGTAAAATGGATTTTTACCAAATTTCACTTAAAATGGGATCTAACTCGCGGAGTTAATCTAAAAAGAAAATAAAAGAAAATAAATCGTTGTAGGTAAACTAGTCTTTCTGTTAATTTTACGGAAAAATTCTATTTGGATAAAATATTTGGTATTAAAAGTTAGAGCCATATGCCAACTTTCATTGCATTTAAACAAATAATAATAATAATAATAATAATACCTCTTGAAGAAATTAGAAGTTACAAAGAATTAGAAGAAGGGTGGAATTATGTAGTAATTTATGTGGGGTACTATTTGAATAGGTTTTTAGTTGAATTCGTTGAAATTGTTAATTGTGTTAAAAAATAAATAGTAGATTGTAATAAAAGTGTGGCAAGGGCTTCATTGCAAAACGATGTATGAAAGTAGGAACACGAGCACAGCGAGTGTTCCTATCATACGAGTTTTGCAATGAAGCTTGCCACATGTGTGTTACATACTATTTGTTCTACGGTTGTGAAGTTATTTCCCTTTTTTAAAGTCTTTCCAAAATTTTAAATTTGCTGCCTGTCAGATTTTATTTAAAGTGACATTTTCCGCAGTCATACTGAAGTTAGAAAATTTGACTTTGTAATTGCAATTTGTGTGTAATTAATGTACATTTATAGAATTTAATTGTTATTACCAGTAAGTAATATAAAATTCTTTACGGTAAACACACTATTTTATTCCGGTGTGTGAAGATGTAATCAAGACGTGTGGAAAAGTGATATTTTCTGCAGTCATTTTGAAGTTAGAAAATTTGACTTTCAGCACAATCGTAGAAAAAGCTATTTACTTTATGTAGTATTTTTTTTGTTCAAATGCAATGAAAGTTGGCATATGGCTTTAACTTTCAATGCCAAATATTTTATCCAAATAGAATTTTTCCGTAAAATTAACAGAAAGACCAGTTTACCTACAATGATTTATTTTATTTTATTTTCTTCTTAGATTAACTCCGCGAGTTAGATTCCATTTTACGTCAGGCAGACCGAGACTACAGAAAATGAAAGCCGTACTATTTTTTTTTTGCTATATTACACTTATCGCAAAGTCAATCCGGGGACACACTGTATATTAAATTTATTTTATAAGAAAACCTCGTGCACCATTTGAAGTTGATATTATTTTATATATAAGTTCATTAAAGCTGTATTTTATAAAAAAAATATGTATTTGAAGAAATTCAAAGAGGCTACTTTAGTACGTATCGATAAAAATTATAATGATGTAAATTAATTTGGAACATCCCTTCAATTCTGACACGATAATGGGCCTAAAAATTAAAAGAGCATTTGTGGCAGTGAGGGCGTCAGATGCAGTTTACAGGAAGTCGCACCTCGTGTCTCGTGCCGAAATTTTGATACAACAGATGCGTGACAATCGTGTCATACCGGTGGATGCAACAAAAACATGCATTATTTATGAATTTGTAAAGAAGCGAAACCAAAGTGATATATTGATGCATAGAGCAGGCAACGGATCGATCCGTGCATTTTCGAACTTATATTATTGTTTTGGCCGTTTATATTAAATTACATTTTATTATATTTTAATTTGAAAACACTCTGTATGTTAAATATATCCATAACTCTAAAGTTTTTGTTTCCCAAAAAAAACCTTATGTTTTTTACTAGGCAGAGAGAGCGCGGCGGACAGATCGAATAAAAACCTAGTAGTAGTAAGTTTACCAGTTCAACGCATATTTATTTTATCAGTTATCAAATAGTGTTAAATATTATTATTTATAATTTAAACGTGTCTTCGCTTCCTCCTGATTCCCCATATTTTTCCATTCCCATTCTCCCATCGAATGAAACACATTTGAATGACAGAAACTACCGCCGGATGAAGGGTAAGTCATTTTAATATCTCATAATTTCCATACAGTCTGCTTAAATTCGCCAAATACATCACAATTATTTTATTTTAAAGCAACAAAAATATTTAAAGAAAATTGCATAAGGATACTAAACAAATTTAGTAGTCAATCTATCATTTAATCCGTGCATAATTCCTACAAGGAATTTTTTGTTTTTTTACAGGGTGGACCAAATTATGGCAGATAGACAAAAACCAATATAGGTGTCCTGAGCACGATTTTCGAGAACCAAACAATAGCGCAAACCGCGATTTTTTTCGACTACCGAGCTACAGGGCGTTTTTGGAAAATTGACTTTTTGGATGACCTCTATATCTCAATTAACAAGTATCGAATCGAAAATCGAGTAACACATTCTTAAGGCACTTTTTTGAGTAGAATCCGTTGCTGCTAAGAAAAAAATTATGCATGCTTCACTTTTCGAGATATAGAAATAACTTGTGTTTTTTTTTAATGGAACACCCTGTAAATTATTACATTATTCGATCACGACTTAAATTAGCTGTCCAACTATATATCTTATGTCGTATTTATCTCTAGAGAAAGTGGTTAATTTGCGAAAAATTTAATACATTTGTGAGGAGGCCATGGAAAACTATTAACAACGACAACACTTATAATATAAAACAATTTTGCCAAAAATTGGAAAAACTAATCTACAATAAATGTTCGAATTGTCTTCCATTGACATCTATGCATATTTGTCGCATTTTTAATATTTATTGAGAAGGCCATGGTAAAAAAAGAAAATCAAAATAATCGTAAATGTCAAAAACTAATTTGTGAGTTAATTGTGAGTGAGCATTTTTTTAAATGATTCAATTTAGTAATGGTGAAAAATATGATATTCAACTTCAAATTCAAATTTAGCTTCCGAGCTTTATTTTAATAGGTAAGTCATAGACAGCAAAACTTTGTGCCAAAAGTACCGCTTAAAAAATATTTTTAGATATTCCAGAAAAGAGACAGCCAGACATAAAAATATTCAAAAGGCTACAACAAAATTTAAAAGAATTTGTATCATTTGTAAAACCTCGATCAAAAATATGTAATAAAGCAGGTAGAGAAGCTGTAGAAAATATTGTTTTAGAAACTGTAAGAGAAAATCCTAATACATCGTCCCGCAAAATACAGGAAAATTTAGGAATCCCAAAAACAACTGCGTTGCGCTGCTTAAAAGAAAATAAATTGAAACCCTACAAAATTAGGATTAGTCAAGATCTGTACCCAAGCGACTTTCAAAGGCGTCTCGATTTTTGTCAGTGGTTTTTGCGTCACTGCATTGAAGTGCCAGGATTTGAGGGAACAATTATATGGACAGATGAGGCCATATAAGCAGTGCCGGAATAATAACCACCATTGGTTCATGAAAATCCGCACGTAACCGCTACAGTTAATAGTCAAGGATGATTTGGATTTGGTGTATGGTGTGGTTTTATTGGATACCAAATAATAGGTCCTCATTTTTTTCACGGTAATTTGAATACCGAAAATTTTATTAACATTCTACGACAAGAAATAGAGCCTTTTGAAAATACGCCTGTAAGACAATTTCAAAGATTTACCAACATGATGGCGCCCCAGGTCATACTTCAAATGAAACACGAAATTATTTAAATTCTCAATTTGGAGAGGATTGGATAAGTATCTACATATCACTCAGGGCTAGTTTATCAATGTCTGGTTAGCTAAGTAAACTAAATTGATAACTAACAAATTGATTTAGCTAACTGGACATTTATAAACAACAAAGTAGTTTAGATATTGTTTAATTTTTAGGAAATAACGATCCTATTTTGTGGCCAGCTAGATCTCCCGATATAACCCCTGCCGACTTTTGGCTTTGGGATTATTTAAAAAATATTATACATAGAGAACGTTCTAATAACATAGAAGAATTGGAAACATCTCTATACAGGCCTGTAGCTAGAGCGGCACCCCCTGAAAAACTTTGAGCACCCTCTAGAGAGTTTTCCACGTTATGAAATGATTAATATTAATATTAATTCATACTATATTTTTTACGAATTCTTGTGTTAATTTTTCATAATATTAAAATCCTTTTTACTGGTACCTAATAATATGTAGATATGTTAAATAAACAATATAAAGAATATATTTAAGTTTTTGATGAAATAAATTATTTAAGTCATTGAAATTCCTCGAGTACCCCCTACAACTTAATTCTGGCTACAGGCCTGTCTCTAAAGTGATGAAAAAATTTCCCACAACAGAGACAGGCCAAAAAGTTCATTAAAGAACGATCGGCCAAATTCATGGAAGACCTACTACGCCAAAATAGAAAGGCTATTAGGATAATGGTAGGTCTTCTAACTGGAAATTGTAGGTTTATAGACATATGAGTCTAATGGGCCTGTCAGAGCAATATGCGGATTCTGTCCAGAGGAAGAGGAAACCTCATTACATGGATTACCTTGCACTGCAGCTTGTTCCGAATGCAATGGTGATAGTTGCTCGAACCCTTCTCCCATTATAGAAATAAGCGAAATTGAAAACGAAGATATCGAAGATAAATAGTATATTTTGTTAAAATTATTATGAATTATGTGATTAACAATAAGTTTATTTCTACAGAAATTCTAATGTTTTTCGTATTAATTATGTCTTATTTTAAAGTTTTCTGGCCGCCATTTTGGGTTCCACATTTTGAATTTGTAATTTTTTATCTTAAATTTGTAATCACAAACCTACAATACTATTCAGGTACGATTTTTTGTCTACAGGACAAAAACTATTAAAATTTATGTGAATTGAGTATTTTTTCAAAAAATTTGTAGATCTCGATAAACTTTTAAATTAAGAAAAAAACATCAATTTCTAATCCATAAACATTTTAGTATTAGGTTTTAGCAACACAATGCAAAAAGTTTCATTAAAGTTGATTCATAGGAACTGGGTTCCTAGGTATAAATCTAATGGCACTCCACTATTTATTGTAGTTTAGTTTTTCCTATTTTTAGCAAAATTGTTTTATATTACAAGAAGTGTTGTTGTTAATAGTTTTCAATGGCCTCCACAAATATATTATTTTTTTCTAAAATTAACCACTTTTTCTAGAGATAAATATGACATATGATATATCGTTGGACAGCTAATTTAAGTTGTGATCGAACAATGAAATAATTTGCAGTGTTCCATTCAAAAAAACACAAGTTATGTCTATATCTCGAAAGATGAGTCATGCATAATTTTCTTCTTATCTGCAACGGATTCTATTCAAAAAAGTGCTTTAAGAATGTGTTACTCGATATTCGATTCGATACTTGGTAATTGAGATATAGAGGTCATCCAAAAATGCCACTTTTCCAAAAACGCTCTGTAGCTCTGTTTCTCGAAAATCGAGCTCAGCTCACCTATAATTGGTTTTCGTCTATCTGCCATAATTTTCCCATCTAATTTGGTCTACCTGAATAATGAAATTAATTATCGTTTTCCACATAAATATCGTTGCAGCTACGGCCGCCATGTTGAAATAATGACGGACAAAATAGGTTTTACTCAATTATCTCCTTTCCTGTTAGTTCTACCACAAAATTAGATGTTATTAATATTATAGTATATCATCCTTAATATTCTGCGAGCCTTCAGAATGGTGGAGATTTGTGTTTCGCTGCAGATTTTTGCAATTATCTGCACCCTCATTACTCCTACATAGTAATTAGTCATTATCAATATTCGAGACTATACAGGGTTATTGTTAATTCGATACATTCCTTTAAAGATGTGATAGGACATGAACTCAAGTAAATTTAACTTTAACATACATCATGCAAAACTTAATAGTTTTTCAGATATTTCAATTTTTTTTTTCTCAAAAAAGTAGATCTTAATGATCTATTAGAACTATCACGGGGTACGTTGAGAACATTTGTATCTTGATACATAGCTACTGAAATAAAAAGGTTTCTAAAACGTTTTGTAAGCATGTACGTTGGTTATTTTTTGAAAAAACTGATAGATAATTTTCATAACTGATTTTTTTTTGAGTTTTTATTTGAAATTTTCACATGGTCGAAATGTTTCCGCATAATTTTCATTGCAAACAGATGACCATAGTGCTGAACAAGAAATCCAGTAAAAACTTAAAAAATGTCAAGTAGTTTTTTTGAAAATTAACTTTTGAGATATTAAGATCTACCTTTTTGAGAAACAAAAATTGAAATATCTCAAAAACTATTGAGTTTTGTATAATGTATGTTAGGGTTAAATTTACTCTTTAGCTCATGTCCTATCACATCTCCAAAGGAATGTATCGAATTACCAGTACCTGTGTATTTAAAAAACCTTTGTTTAAACACTTTTCTTCCACTATCAATTGTTTACAAATTACATCCCCTTGAACATTTCATTATTTTTCAAGTTTCGAGCTGTTGTAATTTTTAAGCAATTCCGACAAGATTGGTAATATCTCTACAAGATTGGTAATATCTGGTTTTAGGGTAGAACTAACAGGAAAGGAGATAGTTGAAAAAATCTATTTTAACCGTCTATCTTCTAAAATGAAAATTTTTTTCTGACACTTATAAACATTAAAAGGAGTGTAGCAAAATGTTTTTTATTAAATCCGCGTCCCGGAAATGACTTGTTTAAACAAGAAATTGTTGAAAATTATGTTTTTTCGCAGTTTTTCTTATATACCTATGGTCGAATAGCTCGTATTGCAATGAACCTCCGATTAAAGAACTTATATCTAGATACATAATGGCATGAATTTTATGATCCCGAAAGACTCCCATTCTAAGGCACTTCTTCCCATAAGTTGCTGATTGGCCCATCGACGTATTCGCGGCCGCTCGTACACGATCGGCTTCAGTTCGATTATCATAATCTCAGTTGACAGTTCGGCCATTAATGTCAATAAATGTTTTTCGTGTTCTCCGACCAAAAACTGGTGAAAAAGTAATTTTATTTTAAGTTGTGATTTGCTTAATACCTAAATAATATTCTCTATTCATATTTACACAGTTTAGTGACAATATATTTTGTGCAAATAAATAGTGAAGTGCTGTGCCGTTTGCAGAAAGCAGTTTAGAAAAGAAGAAAATCGATCGTCCCATAGTCGTAACATGATGAAGTTCAGTTTACAGTTATAAAGTAAATAGCAATTAAATTTTAATATCCTTTCAATACATATTTATCTTACTGTTTTATCTTACTGTAATATCGTATGCCTACATCACGTTATATAAAGAGCCGGTAATGCAGGAATTGCAATAATTCATTTTAATGAAAATATTTACCATTCTACACATTTTCTACACACACAACGCCACTGTTGCCTATGAGATGTGATGTTCATCTATCCATTTTAATGGACATATATGTGACTATGTTAGGAGCAAACAAGGTATATAGTTATGTATCTAGATATAAGTTCTTTAATCGGAGCAATGAACAAATAGAAAACAGATTATTTATAATAAAATGGCAAAGAAAAGTAGATATTTCCGAACTTTTTGATTAATTTTCCAATTTTATAAAAGGGTATAGCAGGATAAGCATGTAAAATCTGCCCCCAAACAAAATTTTGTTTCTTATCGGCTGCAGCCGCCATATTGGAGGAGTGGTGGGGGGTTTTTTTGATTTTTATTTTTTAAAATTTTCTCGGATACCGTTGTAAGAAAAAATCCGAAATAATTCACAGTTGTTACTTACATGTTGGACTATTTACCCAATTTTTTTCATAATTTTTAAATGCAAATTTCATATGCAAAAAAAATTGCAAATTTTTGAACACAATTTCTTGGCACTTTAAGAAAGAGGGCCACTCTGAATTTTTCATCGTAAATTACTCATTTATCAAACATTTCCCAAATTTTTTCATATTTTTAAAAGATGTGGAAGATAGTTAAAAAAACGAGAAACTGCATTACCGACCATTCTCTTATACGCGCCTCACTATCATTTGGACTCATGTCTTGTTAACAAATTTTCCATCGCTTATAAATGCATTTTTAACAATCTGCCGCCGTTATAGACCATTTTAACAGTTTTTAGGTGCTATTTATAACGTTTTTATTACCTACGTTCAAGTATGCCCAGTAATGAAAAGAACGACGTGCGCTCGAGCGGGACCTCCATGGGACCGTCGGAAAGATCAGGTTTGTTCAGAATATCTACCATTTTTGTGTAAAAACCGCTGCCCACTACTTCCACATCTAGATTTTCTAACCAAGTCTATCATAACGAAAACATTTTGTATGTGGAAATAATTGCTTATGGAACTTCAATAATATAATATTTGAAATCGTCTACCCCAAAAACCCATAAAACGATATCCCACATCGGTACTGGGATAGTGGGGATGGATGAAGTAAAAAAATAATTTGACGTTTTTGGTTCTTATAAACACACTAAATTACAATTTTTTTCATCCCCTTAAACAATGGGGTGGGGGTGGAAATGCCAAAAAATTTTTTGAGACCTTAACTTCTCTTGTATATATTAAATTTCAAATTTATGGATTCTTACCTGCTTGATTTACCTATTTACCCCCCAACCTTTCGACGGAATAAGATGTAAATATAATCTAGTTCCAGATCCGTTGAAGTATATACGTATACTAAATTTCAAGTCGATATCTTAAACGGTTCCAGAGTAATCGTGCGCACAAAAAAGTTACAGAGACCGACAGACAGAAATTTTTTTTCTCTCAAACTTAAAATCTCGACGTTTCACGATATTCTAAGCCTATTTGATCAATAAAAATTTTCGAAATTTGTTTGTCGTTACTATACTTCCACTGGATGTACAAGTAATTATTCTTCTATTATTGTCCGATGGAAAATCACAAGGTTTATTCATTACAATTTAACTATCCGATAGTCGTACAAGTTTAGTAAGTACCAGTTATCAACAGTTTCCAAGAAATAACGTTTGTAAAAATCAGGGCATGTTAATATTAATAACTTCTGTAATGATGGATAGAAAACGATAGAAAACTCTAATTGTATGACGATAGTAGTATAGGTATTAATCCCCGGGTTGAAACGCCAGAAACCACCCCTCACTCACCGTTTGAGGGAAATGACTATTTTTCCCGTGATCAGCGACCCCGAAAACGGGGGGATACGCGTTTGAACCAATTCATTTGAAAAAAAAGATTTTCCACCCCTCGGGAGTGTTTAATCAACCCTAGGCCTGCTGTCTGAATTCCACTTACTCTATAACACCCTTCCATGATATTTCAAGTATAACCCGTTGATAAATCACTCCCAGAACCGTTTATATCTGAAAACATAAAAGGGCTGGCCGTTTCAGGGGGTTGCGGCGGTCAAAAACTTCTCCCACCACTTGCATCGTGTTCAGCATCCTCGAAAATGGGGGGAAAGGTAATCTCATCTTTGCACGAAATATTTACACTATTTTTGCCTTCATTACATAGACTAACATGCGTCCAAATGATGGCGCGTATAAGAGAATGGTCGGTAATGCAGTTTTTTGTTTTTTAACTATCTTCCACATCTTTTAAAAATATAAAAAAAATTGGGAAAAGGCCTTGATAAATGAGTAATTTACGATGAAAATTTCAAAGTGGCCCTCTTTCTTAAAGTGCCAAAAATTTGTGTTAAAAAATTTGCATGCATATGAAATTTGGATTTAAAATTATGAAAAAAATTGGCTAAATAGTCCAACAAGTAAGTAACAACTGTGAATTATTTCGGATTTTTTCGTACAACGGTATCCGAGGAAATTTTAAAAAACGAAAATCAAAAAACCCCCCGCCACTCCTCCAGTATGGCGGCTGCAGGATTGAAATTTCGGAAAAATCATGTTTAGTTGATAACAAACAAAATTTTGTTTGGGGGCAGATTTTACATGCTTATCCTGCTATTCCCTTTTGTAAAGATATTATTTAAATTATTGGAGTAATAAACAATTTAACACCCTTTTGAACGTGCATAAGTCATTAGAGAATTAATGGATTCGAGTAATAGCTCAAATCGTAGTTTATTATTAGCTCTACAGTACATCTAAAAACCATTGCGTGAACAACAGCATGTTTGACGAATAAAATAGAAAACATTTTACCTGGAAAGAAAAAATCGCAAAAATAATGTGATTTTTGTTATAAAAAACCAGCCTGAACAGCTTACAGACTACTATACAACTAATAAGTAATCTGTTTTGTGCGAATACAACAGAAGATCATATTAATAATATTTACACGATAGGAACATCTCAGAAATTACCAATTGTGCTTGAATTCAGTGCATAAAATAAGGTATAAAGTGGGCGGCACTAGTGCCTCCCAGTGACGAGTTTGTGCCGCGCAGTGACGCTCGGTTGTGCCGGCGGCATAAAAGTTGAAAATTAAAAATTTTCGTTTTCGAGGTAAAAAGAACATTATTTTGAATTTTAACCGACCCCCGCTCATCAATTTTTTTTGAAATAAAAAGTTTTTCAGATTTTCTCCTCCCCGCTCTTCAATTTTCATTTTAGATGATTTGTTTTTCCGATTCCTGACTACGGGCCTGAGTACACATAATTTTCGAGTTCTGGTGCCGCCCAGTGAAAATTAAAATATACTCTGCTTGAATGTATCTCCTTTATAAAGAAGATAACCTTGTTTAGTAACAAAAATCATTTTAAAAAACTTAAAGTACGTTATATCTGTAGCTAACGATTTGAGTGTGGAAAATAGAGAGGGCCAAAGAACGCTTCACTCAAAGAAAATGATAGGTAAATTCAACCAAAAAGAGCATATGAAATCGCGCCTATCTAGTGTCATAGTTAAATCAATCAGAAAAGAATAGTCATACAACTTTATTTGTTTTCGTAAACAAATAGTAGTTTAATAATCATATCTTCTGTAACAAATTAAATAGTACAATGACATTTTTTTATGTTCACTAACCATTTTCAATTTGGTCATTTGGTCAAATTAAATAGTACGACTTTGTTTTTTGTTCACCAACTAATTTTTAGGTTGATCTACACTTTATTGTATGATGAAGTTTTTTTTGGTTAGCCAAAATCTCAGTATTGAGACATCAGACCACCCAAACGAAAGATTAGAGATCGTTTATAAGATCCATCCAAATATATCGATGATCCCTGAGAGAATTTGAACATTGCAATCATGTTATTCATTTTCTATAAATTCATAAGAGTATAAGATAATACATGATCGATTATTGTCGGTGATTTGTATGTGGCGTCATCTGGGAATAATTTCTGTAATAGACTACGTGGTAAGCAAGCATATTTTATGGTAATTCTTTTAGAACTTCTAGAAGACGACAATAATATTGGTTTGTCTACCAAGTACAATAATACAGCGAACTAATACTGGGTTAGAATTAGAATTCGATAATAGTTAAAAATAAAATATACTATTATCTAGTTTAATTTGACAGAATTCAACAAAATAATAGTCAGACGAACAAAATAATGGTCTTATTCATCTATTTTTTAAGTTAATGTTTGTTTTGTTGTACGACAACTTTTTATTAATTAAAATAACAATCACCTCTTGTTTAAAAATGCCATCAATATAGTTTGGTTTAACAAAATTAACGATATTGTTAGTTAACCATTTTTTTTTGTTGAATTTACCCATACTATTTCTTTGAGTGTAGAAAGCACTCACAGATAGCAAGATCACAAAACCAAGAAGCAAAAATATTATTAAAAACAAAGTATTTACCTAACTAGTATACCAGTGTGCATAGATTATAGAACGAGAGCTAGGTGGCTTTTTCGGCAGCTCATCGTTTTATGAACTTTGAGATATTTTTATGGTTTAATGGATGATAACGATTCATAAAATCGACTTCTGGCGGGGCACCCCCTGTCAGGAGCGTCACGAACACTGTTTAAAAATCAGTGAAATCATGTCATCGTTACAAGGCCCATTTTTTTTGTGTGTACACATTTTATGTTTAGAATGAATAAAATATGATCGCCAGAAAGTGTGGGCCGTCAGGAGGCGCAGCCAGAAAGGTAATAATGATACAATACATCTGAGGCACGGTACGGAGTCAAGTTAGCCGAAAGTGTTAAATTCCTGTATATTTAAGAGCCTATGGTACTTTTGTTGACACTAAGAACTTTACGGGGAGGCTATTCTATTGTTGAAGGAGCTTATATTTACGTTTTAAAAAGAAGCCAGAACGTTTAGAGTTCTGAGATGAAATATGCAAAAAAAAATCCAATTTTCTTCAAAAATCCTAAACATTTTCTTTCTGGCTAGCCTTACTGACAGGAGTTTCTTTCTGGGAATTTTTTTCTGTGTTCAAAACATTTAAATAAACATGCTCAACCTTAAAAAGTTTGTAACGATGATGTTATATAACTCCGTTTTTTTACCACTTTGACCTTTCTGGTTGCGCCCCTGATGACCCACACTTTCTCGCGATTTTATTTTATTCATTCTAAACATAAAATGTGTACACACAAAAAAAATTGGCTTTGTAACGATGATATAATTTCACTGATTTTTATATCTTGAACCATGGCCAACTCGACGGGCTGACATATGCCAGAAGTCTATTTTGTCGTTATTTAAGTTCGATAGAATTAACCAGCGCAT
Organism: Rutpela maculata; assembly: GCA_936432065.2. Taxonomy (NCBI): domain Eukaryota; kingdom Metazoa; phylum Arthropoda; class Insecta; order Coleoptera; family Cerambycidae; genus Rutpela; species Rutpela maculata. Next base: position 63,329,028 of record OW386289.2, read on the forward strand.
AGAAAATGCTTCTAACGATGAGTGTCCGAAAAAGCCATTTAGCTCCCGCACCATTAGGGCAACAATATACAGAAAGTAGGTAATTTTGTAATAAATAAAAAAGTGTGTAAGTTGTGATTTGCTTAATACTTTAGATGATGTTCTTTAATCATGATGAAAGCAAATAAATAAAAAATAATTAATTGTAACAATAAATAAAGAATAGGCGTGTAAATAATAAATGGATGTTTCTTTACTCTAATGATGCGAACTAACGAGTTCGACAAAACTTGTACAACTTTCCTAGAGCTGAAATAGATTGATTCTCCAATGATGAGTGTTTTAAAGTGTTTTCCTAAGTAGTATATTAGCATGACCAGGTTAAGGTACAGAAAGTAGATAATGTCATATTAAATAAAAAAATGTGAATGACTGAATTTGAATAAATTATTTAAGTATATTCAATATATTTTTTTTGCATTAAAATGTTAGGAATCCTGTCATGTAATTCAATACTTCCTCAGTATTAGCTAGAAAAATAGTTGTGTTGATTGGTTCTCCAATAATGAGTGTTTTAAAGTATATTAGAGTGCCTAGATTAGGGCAACAATATACTGAAAGACCTGTTTTCGTAATAAATAAAAAAAGTGTTTAAGTTGCTTAATACCTAAATAGTATTCTCTAAGTATCGAATACTAAGTATAAAAAAATTATTTTATAAATCTGCTCTTACTTGCTTAGCAAATACAACTTACTAGTTAATACTAGTACACATGATCATAGCACCCGATTTAGAGTTAAAGAACACCGAATTTTACCAAAACCACAACGGTGTATAGGACAAAGGAATTATCATTACATTGCACATAAGGGTTTTGACGCACTTCCTCAAAAACTTAGAACCAAAACTAGATTAACACTGTACAGTTGTGCAAGCTGAGATGTATACACTGTGTAACAATATTAATCGAAATCAAACGAGATCGCGAATCAAAATTTCATAAAATGCTGTTTTTCTTTTTCGCAAAACGACTGATATGAGCATTTCCACGAATCACCAATTAAACGTGGATCTTGGCATGTTCAAATAATTTAGGCTAGTTTGACTGCTGCAATTTTTAACACGTGAACTTGAGTACAGCTATCAACAGTACTTTTATCTAAGCAAAATACAAATCATCTGTAATATTTCTTAATAAAGTTCAGTCTTTTTATGATGGCGAACTGGGCAATAAAATACGAGTAAGACAGGAAATATATCGTTATCCATTTGAAATCATAAGATGCCAGTGACTTTTGCAGTAGCACAATACTATGATGCTTCTATAACATTACAATAATAATATTTAAAAAAAAAATGAATTGGCTCCTTCAGACGAGGATTACGTAGTGGATATACCATCCTTCGGAGGGAATGTAAAGCAGGCGGTTCCTTGTCTATTAAATATTAGGCAAGTAAAAGATCTCTACTCTTCTTAAGGGAAGAGGTTCGGCAAAATTTCCAGGTTGGGGGTAGCTCGTCTCCTGGCGTCGGTGATAGGCCCTGGTAGCGGAAATAGGCCGACGTTAAATAGTTGAAAAAAAAAAAAGAAAGAAAAAAATTTGGCTCCTAGGTAACACCAACCCGAAGATAGTCAGCAGTTGACGTGTTAAGGATGCGATACAAACAGATTAACGTTCTTTCTTGTCGTAGAAGCAGGTAAAAAGACATATTGTGGCATACTTTGTTTCATTGCCCACTCTGCCATCCAAAAACGAATGGACTTTTTTTATATAAATCCATATTTATGACTTGTTTTTCTTACAGAACTACCTTCACAGCATTCCAACTAGAAGAGCTAGAGAGGGCATTCGAACGAGCCCCATACCCAGACGTCTTCGCCCGAGAGGAATTAGCCCTAAAACTGAACTTAAGCGAGTCCAGAGTGCAAGTATGGTTCCAAAACAGACGTGCCAAGTGGCGAAAGCGCGAGCCACCAAGAAAAACGGGTTACATCAGCTCAAATTCGCCCAGCTCCAGTATCACAACGAATTTCAACAACCCCATACCTTTCACCCAAGCAAATACGCTCAGCACATCTACACCCGTGGATTCCTGGGGTTACCAATCCTCTTACGACTTAGGATCCCATCTAAACTTACTTAACAGTACTTCCGGTTACAACTCCAGTTTTGGATCTCCCGCTTCTTACTCCAGTTTTGGATCGACGCAAAATAGTTACTCCTATATGCTGAATTCTCACGATAGTCAACTGTTTAGTGCCCCGATGCGTACGCATGAATACTCCACACCCCCCGCTAACCAAAGTCCCCCTTTGGGAAGAGAATATTCAATGTTGCAGACACACTCGCCGAGTGCAGATGAGAATTCAATTGGGGTCAAGATCGAATACGTTGACCACAATACGTTGAACCAGTCTCCAGAAAGGTACGCAAACGCTTCTCCGAAATACGACCAAGGCTTCCACGAGGACGGGAGGATTAAGGAGATAAAGCCAGAGGGTGGTAATGGGAATCAAACGTACGTTACTTTGCCCCCTTTTCTGAATTAGCCAAAATTGTAAATAGACAATACTTATGATTTAAGTTTTTGTAATTTGTGTATTGAAGAGGGCTGAGCAATGTAGTCAAAATTGAGTACGTAGGAAAAATTGATTTTTAATCCAATAAAACAAAGTGTGCATACTTCTAAATGTCAGGCATTCCATAATATATGCAAGGTAAAGGTGTGCCTTAACCAATATTGTGTGAAAGAAAAGAAGAGTTAATAGATTTATTTTGGGCGAACGACAGATCTGTTGGAGTGTGTAGTCTGATAGCAAACATTATCCACTACACTTTCGAGGTGTTTGGTGTAATAGGTCAATAACCTTTGTACAGAGGTAGATCTTAGCTTGTAGAGAAGTATTTAAAAAAATTCTCAAGGTTATCATGACAACATAAAACAAAATAGCGTCAACCTCTCAAAAATTGTTTTTATTTTGGAAATGACTTAAAACACCCACAACACAAAAAATATTGTAGAGGTAAAAATTGAATAACGAAAAATTCGTTAAATATGTCCTTACAATATATTTCATGCATGAAACTGTTTTCGTGTAACATAAAAATCAAAGTCATGTAGTCGTAAGCTAATTCGCGAACTCTAAAATCAGCACTTTTCCGTGTGTCTTGGCAGAAAAAATTTAATAACTTTTGAAGAAGACATTATTAAAGAAATAAATAATTTAATCATATTGAAAACCAGTGGTTCTACATATATCAAAAGTACACATACAGGGTGTAATTAGTTTCATGTCATTAAAAAAAACTGGTAATGGGGACCGACTAGACGAACAAAAAACCTTTATGACTTTTTCCTCTAGGGGCACTTTGGGAAAACTGACCTAGGTCAACAATTTGAATATTAGGGAAGGAAACATTTGAGACCCACTGCCTTTCTGGGTCAATGGACGTGTAGAACCTTTAAATTGTCATAAAAAAGTGCAACGATCGACTCGTTCTCGCCGGCACGCGGCGGCCCGCGGTTTCAAAGCAAAGAAGGGCGGCACCTTTGATGACAGCCTCAGTGGAACCAATTTTAAAAATGTAAATAATTCGTTATCTCTTTTTGCAGAACTGTAAGCAAATGATGGGCGTAGAGGTTGAAACACAGCATTTCTTTACATGTGTGTTTTTTTAATTTAGAACAAAATATTGGAGCTTTTTGTTTATAATTTTTCAGATTTAAATGTGATTTATTAACATTTGTAGCCTAAATGAGTGTTCTAGGTTAAAAGCATAAAAAATGAGAAATTATTGCATGACATTGGGAAATAATGAGTTCGACGTTTGGGATACGATAACAGAAAACAATTATGTGCATTTTAAGTTAGGAAAAATCTGATTTATTTAACGAATTGCCGATCAGGTATCGAAAACTAAAATATTGGATAATCTAGAACTTACCAATAAAGGACCCCGGAACAAAACCCATGAAAATGTTGATTCGGTGGAATAGGCTGAAATTTTGATATTTTGTAGTTCAAGTTATGCTGATCAAAAGTTCTTATCACATCAAGCCAATCCTATGGACAGTTCTTGAGATACAGCTTGTCAAAGTTAGGTAATTTGCGTCATTTTATACATTCAAGAGCTTTTTACTCTTAAACTATTAACTTTAGCAAAAAGTTGCAAGGGTCGAAATATTTTTGTTCAACTCCAATGGAGCTCAAAAATTTTTTTTAGAACTTTTTAATAAATTTTTAGGTTAGGTAAAATATATATATGTCATATTCCGGCATGCTTCGGTGGGATTGGCTGAAGCTTTGCTATTTTGTGGTTAAAGTCATTCTGATAAAAAATTCCCATTGCACTGAGTCTATCCTATGAGTGGTTTTCGCTCCAGGAGTGCCTGAAGGTCTTAACAACGAGGTAACGGGTAATCTATATGTACGTGTTTATGAATGGCTTCCAGCGTGTTTGTGCACTGTGCGTATGCATTTGTGTGTATGTATGTGTCAGTGTATACAGAGTTCTCCGGAAATATCGATGACAATCTTCTGGTGCAGATTCTACATGCAAAAATATGTTCGCAAATACCTTGAGCTACGGCCCTTTGAAAATGGCACCCGAAAATTTATTATTATATTTATTATTATTATTATATTTCAGAAACCTTTTGATTTACAGGAACGCGACTTTATACGCATATTGAATAATAATACAAGCTTATTTTTATAGTATTTTTAAAAAATATTTTTTACCGTAAGTGGGTGATTTTTTTTCACTTTGGTACAAGAATTTCATTCACTAATTAAAAATACACAAAAAATGTCCTCTTTCATTTCAGTCGTAGGACTAGTGTGAGAAAAATCGTTCTAACGAATTTGATGCGGAACCGCTGAAAACACAAGCGTATTATGGTTTTTGGGGTATGTACGGCATGAAAATCACATAAAATATCCATCAATGATTCTTCTTCGAACGATACATGATGCTGGAAACGGAGCACTTGTTCCTGAAAATCCTATGGATGTTCTCAATATTTAAAAACTAAAAAGAAAATATTTTAAAACAACAAAAAGTAAAAATAAACAGATATAAAGTGAAACAAACAAAATGGGATCACCCTGGTTGGCAATGAGAACGCTCTCATAAGAAACATAGTGCCGGTAAGAGCAGGTTCTTTGATGAAAATAATCACACATGCAGGCACATACACAAACACGCTGGAAGCCATTCATAAACACGTACATATAGATTACCCGTTACCTCGTTGTTAGACCTTGGCACTCCTGGAGCGAAAACCACTCATAGGATAGATTCAGTGCAATAGGAATTTTTGGTCAGCATGACTTTAACTACAAAATAGCAAAATTTCAGCCAATCCCACCGACGCATGCCGAAATATGTCATATATATATTTCACCTAACCTAAAAATTGATAAAAAATTCTGAAAAAAATTCTTGAGCTTTATTGGACTAGAACAAAAATATTTCGACCCTTGCAATTTTTTGCTAAGGTTAATAGTTTAGGAGTAAAAAGTTCTTGAATGTCTAAAATGACGCAAATTACCTAACTTTGACAAGCTGTATCTCAAAAACTGTCCATAGGATTGGCTTGATGTGATAAGAATTTTTGATCAGCATAACTTGAACTACAAAATACCAAAATTTCAGCCGATTCCACCAAATCAACATTTTCATGGGTTTTGTTCCGGGTCCTTTGTTGATTTACATAAAAACAAGGGGAAAATGCATTGGAAATAATTTAACACAGTAACATCACATAAATATCCAAGTGAATAGTATGCTTCATTCACCAGAATTTGTTTAATGTAACTTGTTTTCCATTAACATTTTGGCAACTTGTAAAAAAAATTGGGTCATGTTAATTTGTTGCATTTCTGTATTTTTCTAGCATCTAAGCGAACCTCATTTCTCTGCCTAGTATTATAACATGCATAACAGCTGTGAGAATGAAACAACTAGAGATAGTCAAGATATTCAGCTCGCTAAATTTGTATCAGACGTCCTCTCTAAATGATTTGAAATCGGTACAAAAATATCTAATATCAAAAGTACGTTTTGCACCAATTTCAAATTGACATTAGGTAACAAGGTACAGTTCCTTGCTACTTTCCACTAATAGATAGACAGATATTTGTAAAACTGAGTGAAATTCTATTTCTTACTTTCTAGAGATATTTCTTGAAGATTTTTTGAGGGTGGTTCAATTTTTTTATTTGTGTTAATGTTAACTTTTCATCATTTGAGATCATTTTAAAATAAAAACTTTGTAAACTATAAATTCACAAAAATTACAAAAAATGTAAAGTCAACTTATTTTTTGTCCAAAACATGTGCACATTTTTTATTACAATTATATTGAAAAGTGACATATACAGATCCCAAAACCAAAAGGACTTATTGCATTAAGGAGTTTGTTCCAAGGTATAGATAATTTAAGGTTCTAAAAATGACAAAAATAGTTTGAACTTACTTTTCAAGGCAAACAACAAATATTGCGGTTGAACATTTATAAGACAATGAATGCTGCACTCTTCCCTTTAAAGTGTTTTTTTTATTAGGATTCGATCATTTCTTCAAATGTTATTAAAGTTTTCGTGCCGAAACGCACAGAAAAAGGCTAATTTGGACGTTCGCGGGTTAGCTCGTGACTTCATAACATTCATTTTTATTTTACGTGAAAACGATTGCATGTAGGAAATTTTTGGTCAGAACTTTTTTGTATAAAATTTTATGCTCTTTAATTTTCATTTCAATGATTTTTTTGTATTTTGCATACTTTAATACTTATTTAATAAATTGCGAGTTTGGCGATATTTTGTTTTATGTCATATAGGGTCGCCTTTTAAACTTTTCTACCATTAAAAACCTAATTCTGTGTAACATTCCACATAAGGATTATTTAATTCAGCTGTTGAGGTTACTTTTCTCTGGGAACTGGATTATAAAGCGACTGTACTCTTGTAGTATAGTTGTAACAAAAATGTTTAAATAATGTTTGTCTTTGGGAAATAACAAGAGGTATCTGCCACATCCCTTAGAGCAGGGGTACGAAAACTAAAGGGCGCACCACTCTTGTAGGGTGCTAAAAGCTACAGCATTTGCAGAGTAGGGTGCCCCTTATTTTTAATGTTTTAATTTTTACAGAGTGCCGGGCGGAATTTTGTTCCATTATGTTTAAAAAAAATTAATTTATTTATTGTTTGATTTGAGAATACAAAGTTTTAAAACTAGTCCATAATCTAAATCGAAAGTTTTCTGCAATACTTCTTTAGTTGCCTGCGGTAATCTTAGACAGTTTGAAAAGAAAACCAAAGAGACAAATATATTAAGAAAACGAATCTTGCAGATAGTTTGAAAATATCAATGAAAGAATGACCCACCTGCAATAAAAATTGTATTGATCCTCGGATTTTGTAACTTGTTTGTTAAAATCTTGAATTAATTTTATTCCTCGTTCGGCGGAGTCATTTACTAATTTTAATTCTCCAATGACTAGCTGTCCTTGTTTATACTCATTCGAATTTTTCTATTCGGATGGATGCAAGTGTAAAAAATTGTCTATTATAAATCTATGAAATAAATTTATTGACTTATTACTAAGTAATTTTATTAAAATCTCTTCTCAGAGAGTTTTAAGAATTCGGAAATGTCTTCTTTCCTCATTGAACATTTTTTAAGATTATTTTCTGTTTCATCTTCAATTTCATTTGCATCTTCTACATTTACTGCTTCTAAAATTTTTTGTGCCATCTTTAATTTTGTATTTTCGGTAACCGAGTCGTCAAATAGTGTGAAGGCGACACATTCATCAGTCAAATAATACAAATGGTTCACAAATTTCCCAGTAGCTACTTCGGCGATATTTTTATCAATTTCTTTATACTGATCTAATTCTCACAAGAATTTGATATCCATTAGTGGAGCAGATATTGCTTTTGACGCATAAATCTAATATTTTACGAAGCATTTTACAATGAAGCACGTTGTTTTGCGAAGTGATTTTTCCTCGCCTTTTGTTAAATCGAATTCTGTTCGAAATAAAATGATTTTTAACGAATATATGGCTTTTGCCATCCACTTGGCCATATGGTAAGCACCCGGCTTTCTATATTTTATTCCACTTAGAGGAACGCCTCCTAGGAATATTATTACGAGATTCAATAGTTCACGATAGTCTTCTCGTGGAAACTTTTTAGAAATTGCTTTATTTATACTTTCTAGAATAGTTTCAGTATGATCGCTAAAAATTTGTTTGATATGAAGGTTTACCACAGCTGGAACGAAATTTTGAACGTTGATTCTAGACCAATAATTTTTAAATCTTTTAAATAATGGAATATCTGGTCCTGAAATAGTAAATTTGCTTTTTCAAAAACTGCTGACAAAATAATTTCGAAACCAAAAAATAATATATTTCTTTCAAGTTTTTGTTCTAACAGCGTACACGCGCCTTTAATTCTACCCGTATTTGAAGCAGTGGTGTCAAAACTAAATGCTTGTACCTTTTATATTAAATCCCAAAATTCACATTGAGGGTAAGTGGGGCAAATATTTCTTTAAATTATTTTTCACAGTGTCTAAATCTTGCTGAATATAAGTGGGAACAATTATTTTAAGAAATACGTAGTCACATGAATGCATATATAATCGATGCCATTTATTAATTACTTGTTTAATTTCAACTAAGAAAATTCAGTAATCGTTTTCTCCAGTCACTCCTAACTACCTGGGTGATGTCATTTGTCGGCTTTCATTGATAATTTTGTATGCCTCTTTTATTCCTTCGATATACTAAAAGATCATAGCTAATTAGAAAGTTCTGTGGATTCTGCGATAGAAAAGCATTGCGAATACACTTGCGCATAGATTCTCATTACGATAGACGCCAAGCGCGACGGGTTAACAGTGTTCGATCGAGCTAAAATTTGGTAGGACCTATCTTTAGATCCATTGGAATAAAATTATGCCCGACACTCCCCAAAATGTGAGAAAAAATTTTTGGTTATATAATGATAAGGGGCACCCTAATGCAGAGTGGGTAGTTAATTGACCTTTACAGTGATTTTTATTTTTAGATTATAAGAAAAGTACGAATTACGTACAGAATGTGTATAATTGAAATATACATGTTTGATTTATTTACCTAAAAATTCCACGTTTTAAATATTTCGTTTAAATTGCCCGCCAGTCTATGACGTCATCTATCCTACACTGCGCGTTTATATTTGTATTTATCTTGGTCGTCTGCATGAAACGTATTGTCGAAGACAGTATATTCTGAAATACACTTATAGTGGAGCGAAAAAGAGGTAAAATTGTGTCGTTTTTTTTTATGAGCTTAGAACAAGATCAGACTCAGTGGGTATTACCAACAACATCATTTTACATATAAAAACACAAAATACGACATTTTTTAGTGGTCACAGATATTCTTATTTAAAAAAAAAGTGTAAAATTTAATTTTTTTTAAATCATGTTTTTTTGTACATCCATTGCCATATCTCAAAAATGAATTGAACTATTGATGTGAACTTTTTTTTGTTATAAAACACACACTTAAGCGCTTCTCTCTATTCATAGAATTGCTAATAAAAAAAAATGTAAACATGCCAAAAACGTAGATGACCCTGAAAGTTTAGAGAATACGCCATCAAATTTTCACTAAGCGAGGAAATTTTTTGTTTTTGAAAATTTTGTGTAACATGCTGTGAAGAAAATGAAGTCAATAGACTAAAAAAGTTTTTAGAAAAAAAATATTTTCATTATTAGCAATAGTTTGCTAGTTACGAATTTTTTAGTATGGAGGAATTGTCGAAGCGTACGCGCGCCGTACTTAGAATAATAATGATTATGTATTGTATGTAACGGAACTTTTCATTATTATTTTTTTATGTTTAGGACTGTTTTATCACGTTTTAGGATCTGAAAGGATAACTTATTTTTTCCAGTGACACATTAAGGACTAAGGTTGAAGGCAAAAAGGAATTAAAAATCTTAAATGGAGTATGCATTGCATTGGGATCTCGGAAACGGTGAAAAATAATATTATAGTAAAATGGAAAAAATGTTGCGCAACTAGGGGGTTAATAAAATCCCATAAAAAGAAGTTTAGGAAAAGTAACAATTTTGGAGTGTTTTGATAAAAAGTAAACTATCGAGTTTTCCTTTTTTTGCGTTATTATTGGAGCAAAATAAAAAAGACAGTTTCTTAAAGCACGTGGCAATCTTAATATTTGCATCCGACATTTCCTCTGTCAGAGTCCCTATCCGAAACTCCCATGCATTGCATTTTTACCCTAGATTCACACAATAACACAGGTCGACAAAAAAAAAATCTACTCCAAGGACTAAATCTATCATGCCTTAAGTATTTTTGTATGCTGAATCCGAATTTTCCACTTAGATTTCGAGCAAACGTCAAACATTATCAAAAAAATCGTATTTTGACGATAAAAACCGGGATTTACTTGAAATCTACGCGGTAAAAAAAAATTTTAAATTGAAAATTCGGATTCAGCACACAAAAATACATAAGGAATGATAAGTTTAGCCCTTGGAACAGAACTTTTTTCTTGTAAATCTGTGGCACAGGTGCACTTTGTACACAGGTCTACAAAAAAAGAAATTCTGTTCCAATGACTAAATCTATCATTTCTTATGTATTTTTGTATGCTGAATCCGAATTTTCAATTAAAAAAAATTTTTACCGCGTAGATTTCGAGTAAATCCCGGTTTTTATCGTCAAAATACGGTTTTTTTGACAATAAAAACCGGAATTTACTCGAAATCTACGCGGTAGAAAATTTTTTTAATTGAAAATTCGGATTCAGCACACAAAAATACTTAAGGCATGATAGGTTTAGTCCTCGGAGAAGAATTTTTTTTTTTTGTAGACCTGTGAATTGAGTAAACGTGTTATTTTCGCCTAAATTAGGTAACAAAAAAGAAAAAAACATCCTAAATTAAGTCTTTTTTAATTTCCTAATTATAGTCTCTAAACTCTGTTTCCATGGCTTGTGCACAAGTTTATCGTTTTCCTCTATTACTACGCCACATAAAATTCATTCCATTTTACAATGAAACTTAGATTGCTTATTTATCTTAAATATTTTTTAAGTAGATAATCCACGCACAATTCGCACAATGACCATACGTTCTACAATATAATACAAGTGGTAATAAGAGAAAGAATATCGTTACACATTTTACTTCCACATTCAAAAATATTTTTGAAAATTTGTATTATCCAAATAGGCTTAGAATGTCATGAAACGTCGAGATTTTAAGTTTGAGCAAAAAAAATTCTGTCTGTCGGTCTGTCTGTAACTTTTTTGTGCGCACGATTACTCTGGAACCGTTTAAGTTATTGACTTGAAATTTGGTACACGTACCATGTATTTTAACGAGATCTGGAACTAGATTATTCCGTAAAAGGGTTGGGGGTAAATGGAGGTAAATAGACAAATCAAGCAAGTAAGAGTCCATAAAACTGGTATTTAGTATATATAAGAGAAGCTAAGCTCTCAAAATTTTTTTTTTGGCACTAACCACCCACATTACCAACTCCCACCCCATTATTCAAGGGGGCGAAAAAAATAAAATTGTCATTTAGTGAAGAACCAAAGGCCTCAATTTTTTTTTACTTTATCCACCACTACTACTTACTTTATTCCACCACCCTCAGCCTCACTACCGATGTGGCATATCGTTTTATAGGTTTTTGGGGTAGACGATTTCAAATATTATATTATTAAAGTTCCATAAAAAATGATTTCCACATTCAAATTTTTTTCGTTCTGAGAGACTTGGATAGAAGATCTGGATGTGGAAGTAGTGATTCCTTGGGCAGCGGTTTTATAATTTGACCTTCGACGAAAACGAATAACGTTAATAGTACACCGCCCTGAGACTAGTTAGTTTTAGTGGACGCGGACGTATTAATATTCAATTTCTGCAATTCGCGCGCTCTAAAAAAAATCACTGTACCTAAACTGTAAAAGACACAATAAAATTTATGCTATCAAAAACTTTTTTGGTCTTTTGGCTTTATTTTCTTCGCAGCATGTTATACAAAATTTCCAAAAAAAAAAAAGTTTCTAGCTTAGTGAAAATTTGACTGCGTATTTTCTGAACTTTCAAGGTTATCTAAGTTTTTAACAAACTTAAAAATGTTTTAGTTAACAATACTATACACAGATAGAAGCGCTTAAGTGTGTGTTTTATAACAAAAAAAAGTTCATGTGGATAGCTCCATTCGTTTTTAAGTTATGGCATTAGATGTTCAAAAAAACATGATTTAAAAAAAAAAAAAATTTCACACCTTTTTAAAAATAACAATGTCCGTGACCACTAAAAAATGTCGTATTTCATGATTTCTAATGAACATCGACCTACTTAACGAAATGGTATATATCTAGATTTGTTCTAAGATTAAAAAAAAAAACTCGAGAAGGAAGCGACTTTTCCCCTGTTTTTACTCCACTATTATTTATCATTTAAATTCGTCTAGGCCCTTTGTAAGAAATTCATTTTTTAACATTATTATACTCGTCGCAAATATGAAAAGAGTATATTTCAATTCATCGGCACATTTCTAAAACCGTAAATATCGCTCGTAGAGACAAAATTTTCATATCATTGGCCATCGGATTCTGAATAACTTTCAAAATCACCGTCCGACTGTCTGTTCGTTCGACAAGTTACTTGCAACCACAATAACTTAAGAAAGAGAAGTATGACTGTATTGAAATTTGAACAGTAAGTTAGCGTTATCTGAAGAAAAATCTTGTTATTTTTGGAAAAAAATCGATTAATGAATATAAAAGTTATGAAATATAAAAAGCAATACCTAAAGAGCGCTGTATCCTTTGATAAGATTCTAGAAAAACAAAAATAGTGCATAGTGTGCTATCGGACGTTTCACTAAGAAATGCGGCATTATTAGGGGTTGATAGGAGTTGATTAAAATGACAGCAATTAAACCTAAAATGTATTTAGAAACGTTTATTTTCTTCCAAACATGCTACAGAATTTTTTCAAGATTTTTTATGATTTTTTTTTGTCACTTAATACAATAATTGTTTATAATTTATAACAATTGGAGGCCCTCCTTAAGACTACCATGCTTCTATGGATGTCCTCAGAATATCACATAAAATCGAATAATAGAACAGTGGTTGGTTAGTCAGCTGCACGTAAATAGGGATGCATTACCACTCTCCTAAAACTTGAGGAATTTCTATCTAGTCAGAAATGGGTTGAATTGTGCCAAAGTCTATTATTTTGATATTACTTTAATTTCAAATTGTTCAAACGCAGTTTAACTATTTCAAAACAAATTAACACAATTTTTTTGGTTGCATTAGTTTCATTTACTGATTTTTTCTTGAAAGTAAAGTTGTGCAACCCACATATTGGGAATTTGTCGAATTTATTCATTCGTTCACGTATGCCTATATGGAATTCTTGATGAGGTATTTTGTGTTTAACAATTTAATAAACGTGAATTCGACGATTTAAGTCAGCAAAATGATAGGTATCCAAAGAATTTTAATTTATTTTCGACAATACATGTGCCTGTTATATTTAAAATATAAGAATGACTATAGGAAATATACAATCAAATGTTCTTTTGTCAAAGGAATACCTTGCCATATTTATATCATTTTGTGTAATATCAAACCGTACTATTTCTACATGCAGTGCCTTAAAAACAGAAAAGAAACGGATATATATATATATATATATATATATATATATATATATATATGTTCCAAATTTTGTCTTTGAAAGTTTTTTTGTGGCCCTTCCAATTATATAAATTTTCCAATATTTCTTTTCTGTGTTCGCTTTTGATATATTTTATAATGTAAATGTTATACCATACATATACATTTTATATACATATGTAAATATATTATGCCGTGAATTATGTGCCATTTTTTAAAATCGTTTTATATTGTAAATATATACTATAGGTCTGATTATAGTGCCATATTTTGAGAATTTGATATTATTTTTGTAATATAAATAAATATATTTATATGTAACAATCAATGTGTCCTTTTTTACTTTTAATCGGCTCCAAGAAAAAGAGCTCCTCGATTAAAGATGGCCGCCATTAGCCGCACTATTTTTTTTTGTATCTCAGTTCCTAATGGTTCGATTTCGATTTTCTTTTTTATTTTTTGGTTGAAGGCTTTTGTGAAAGGGACACTTTTGTCCCTATATATTTATCTCTACACCTTAAGGGTTCTGCGCAATTTTCAAAAACCTGAAAGCTTCACAAGAATTTCATTGATAATTAAGTTATTAATTGTGCTTAATATCCCTTTCTTCCCACAAAAAAGGTTTTATGCATATGAGGTTCCATATATGTCAAGAAAGACTTGTTTTCATAAACAACAGTGGTTTTAATTATATAAAAAAATTATTACATTAAGCAAACAAATTTTTACAAACAAAAAACGACTAAATACGAAATACTCATGTAAATGAACTGCCTCTATACAGCTCTTATGACTCTAGATCACGCAATCATCTTCTTCATGTTCCAATCCATCCCTGGAATAAAATAATTATACATCATTATCATATTAAGGCATTGGATCAACAAAGCAATATTATGCTCTTGAAACTGTGAAAAAAAAACCAGACCGGCGTCCACTCCCCAGGAACTATGGTCCATCCCCATCCTTCTGGCCGTGGAATGTTATCCATCACTGAGCACGCACGACCCCAAATTTGTCTTGTTTGGTGTGCTGAATGAAGACAATGGGCTTTAGATGCCTCTTTTGTTGGGGGCAGACTTTGTAGACTGCGACTTTTTGAAGTAAAGAGAAGCTTTCTAATAGTACAGAAAACGAAGACCGAAAAATCCCCCAATTCGGAAATAAATAGTGCTCAACGGATTATTATTTTAAGTTGTAGGGTTGACCCTTAGGAGTAACATACCAAGAGTCCCCAGCCGTAGGCCTTATGCGTTAGACGGGAGGGGGGTGGAAATGATCGGTTTGTAGGTTTTTCGTTATTATCTCGAAAACTAAGCATCCCAGCGAAAAGTCTATTCTATACAAAATTAAAGTAATTTAAATTGTCTACAAAAAAGATTCTATTCATTTTTTCGCTAGGGGCAGTAGTTAAGGGTGTACGTGAGTTTGAATATGCGAATAGCTGAAAAAACTGTGTATTGTGGAAGGTAATGCTTAACAAGTAGAAAATTTTATAATATTACAAGTATTTACAAGGCCATATTAAGTAATTGGTCGAGTTCATCGTCAAGATCACCATCATCGTCGTCGCCGTTGATGCTGACGATTGGAGGGCCGTTGGTACACGAAGCGCGGCAACTGCTGCACACAAGCGAGCAGGGTATGACTGCTTTGCGGCACCCACAACGTCCCCCGCAACCAGTTGTGCACCCGCAAAATATGTTATGTAGACGGATTCTGGCGCAACTGGGTCCGTGCTTGTGACGGTGGTAAGGAAGCCATCCGACCCCCTCATCCATCCCCAAGCAGTTGGCTTCTGCTGCTGATATCTATATAGCCATTGCTGTATCTGCAAACAATAATTAGCCCTTTGTAGTTTAAAAAAATGTGACACTATCTTGCCTAAGCACAATACAAAACATAAGTTAATGTAAACAAGCATACATTGATACAAACCTGCAAATGAACTCTAAGTTGTTGGCGAGCAGCCCCTCTGGTGGGTGGAAGTGCCGCAAAATCAGGGTTTGGCTTTGTCGAGGTTTTAACAAAAGCCTGGTGTCGTATCCGGTTCAGGTCTGCTCCTTGTGGGGCCTGGTACAATGCCAAAAAAAGCTGCTCTCCTGCATCAGTTACCATGTCCTGTGTTGCTGAGGGATCACAGAAGACTTTGTAGAAGTCTTTGACCTGCTCCTCGGCCTTCAAAAATACTTTTACCTCCTTTGCTCTTGTTGTGAATAGCGGATGCAGTATCACAATCGCTGAACGAATGGAGCCATTTGTGAAGACCATTCTCTTGCTCCATTCGTTCAGCGGTTGTGATACTACCTCCGATATTTACAACAAGAGCAAGGGAGGTGTGGTAAAAGTATTTTTGAAGGGCGAAGAGCAGGTCACAGACATCTACAAAGTCTTCTGTGATTCCTCAGCAACACAGGACATGGTAGCTGATGCAGGAGAGCAGCTTTTTTTGTCATTGTACCAGGCCCCACAAGGAGCAGACCTGAACCGGGTACGACACCAGGCCTTTGTTAAAGCTTCGACAAAGCCAAAGCCTGATTTTGCGGCACTTCCACCCACCAGAGGGGCTGCTCGCCAACACTCCCTTAGAGTTCATTTGCAGGTTTGTATCAATATATGCTTGTTTACATTAACATGTTTTGTATTGTGCTTAGACAAAATTGTGTCACATTTTTTTAACCTACAGAGGACGAATTATTGTTTGCAAATTTAGCAATGGCTATATGGAGATCAACAGCAGGAGCCAACTGCTTGGGGATGGATGAGGGGGTCGGATGGCTTCCTTACCCCCGTCACAAGCACGGACCCAGTTACGCAAGAATCCGTCTACATAACATATTTTGCGGGTGCACAACTGGTTGCGGAGGCCGTTGCGGGTGCCGCAAAGCAGGCATACCCTGCTCGCTTGTGTGCAGCAGTTGCCGCGCTTCGTGTACCAACGGCTCTCCAATCGTCAGCATCAATGGCGACGACGATGATGGTGATCTTGACGATAAACTCGACCAATTACTTAATATGGCCTTGTAAATACTTGTAATATTATAAAATTTTCTACTTGTTAAGCATTACCTCCCACAATACACAGTTTTTCCAGCTATTCGCATTGTCAAACTCACGTACACCCTTAACTACTGCCCCTAGCGAAAAAATGAATAGGATCTTTTTTGAAGACTATTTAATTTAATGTCATTTTGTATAGAATGACCTTTTCGCTAGGATGCTTAGTTTTCGAGATAATAACGAAAAACCTACAAACCGACCCTTTCCACCCCCCTCCCGCCTAACGCATAAAACCCATTACTGGGGACTTTTGGTATGTTACTCCTAAGGGTCAATCCTACAACTTATAATAATAATCCGTTGAGCACTATTTATTTCCGAATTAATGTCTTCATTTCTTGGCCTATAACATAACAGCCTGAGAAGTCTTCTGCGTCCTTGTAATAAAGCAAAACAGTAAACTTCTCCAGAATTTGAATAGTCCTGTCAGAAATGGACTGTTGTGGTAGACAGATAGCTTGGGAGGCTTCAGCAGCTTCAAGAAATGATTTCCACACTTTCCAGGTAGCCTGTTTCCCTTTCATTGCAAATGATTACGTTAAATCTGATCCAGTGAATGCATGGGATCCTCTCAATGCAACAGCTTTATGTTCACCCATACTTTCAAACATGGCATTAATGCTCATATATATCTGACCCTTCCCAGCACGAAAGAGAATTCACAACTCCCGCAGTTTTGAGAATGTGAAACAAAGAGATTTCCAAAACATCAGTATTTACTGTACAAATAAAAATGTTTTTGCTCCATGTTCAACACTGTCTTTATCGTGGAGAAAAATTCTGCCGTCTGCTTCTTCCTGTTGCCTGCATTGTACTCCATCAATTGAAGTTTCATCCGGCCGGGGTGAACGAATGATGCCATCAGTTTCAGTACTGATGTGAGCCCAATCAAATTTCAAAAATGCATGTTCTCCGGGTAACTTGAAGAGTTCTGTCTTCTTCTGATCGCAGCAGAGGAAGGCATTCCAATTTTTTGGTAGTATATTTCTTTGTGCTACTTGGCGATCAACTCTTATCTCTCACTTGTTTCTTCAGACAAGTTTTTGAGTAAGTATCCCAAGAAATGTGTCTTCTGTTTTCATGGAACCTCTCAGCATCATACAAAATTGGACCTGGAGAAGCTGGTTGATAGGCATATCAGGGACGATAAACTGAGTACAAAACCTCTACATCGAAACCAGTATGCCTACCAAACAGGAAAATCTTATGAGTTGGCAATACATGAGCTTACTCAAAAAATAGAAAGGACCCTAGACAGCAAAGAAACTGCCTTGTATTATCAAAAGCACCCTCTTAGACATAGAGGGTGCTTTTGATAATACCTCATTCGACTCACTAAGTGATGCAGTGAAGAGACGTGGAGTCGAAAAGTCAATAACAAGATGGATTGACTCAGCACTCAGAACTAGGAAAATTCAGTACACGCTAGGGTCCACGACAGAGGAGGTGTCCGTGATCAGAGGGTGCCCGCAGGGGGGGGGGTCTTATCTCCTCTCCTGTGGTGCCTGGTCGCGGACGAGCTCCTATCTCGACTGGAACAGCGGGGAATATATGCTACACAGATGATATCGCCATCCTAGTAAAAGGAAAACACGAGGGCGCTGCATCAGAAAAGATGCAGCGAGCTCTCGTTATGGTAGACAGATGGTGACCCAGGAAGGTCTTTCCGTGAATCCAAGGAAGACCACTGTGGTCGCCTTCACAAGAAAGAGAAAACTCAACCTGGGAAGACTATATCTCCGGGGAAACGAACTGCGGGTGAGCAATGAAGTGAAATATTTGGGACTGATTCTAGATACCAAATTAAACTTCAATGCACATCTACTACCAAAGCTACGCGGGCCTTATGGGCCAGCAGAAGAATGGTAGGTAAAAACTGGGGATTACAACCAAGAATGGTGCACTGGCTGTACCAAAGGATTGTAGTACCAATAATAACCTATGCCTCCCTGATCTGGTGGCATAAAGCCGGAAAAGGAGAGGCAATGAGAAAACTACGGAAAGTACAAAGACTAGCATGTCTAGGCATAACGGGAGCAATGTCAACAACGCCTACCGCAGCCATGGAAGCACTACTTTGCCTGCCCCCACTACAGTTAGTGGTGGAGAGTGAGGCACTGTTGGCGGCGTACAGGCTGAAAATAAACGGACATGGGACCATTCCAAGAATAGGATACCACACAGAAATATTCCAACAAATAGGAAAAAATCGACTACTAGATATGCAGTCAGATAGAATCAGCATAAGCCACAACTTCACAAAGACCTTCAGGGCATACATACTCGATAGGAAAGAGGAAGGAACAAGGCAACTGCGAAGACATCCAAATGATACCATATGGTATACTGACGGATCGAAAACGTCAAGTAGTACTGGAGCAGGTGTTACGGGGGATCAACCAGGGACAGACATCAGTCTGAACCTGGACAGTACCGCAACGGTGTTTCAAGCAGAGGTCACAGCCATAGAAATCTGTGCACAAGAAATGATACGGAGGTCATATACTGACAAAAGAATCCGCATCATCACTGACAGTCAAGCAGCTCTCAAAGCTCTGAATGCAGTAGAGATACGTTCCAAAACTGTAAAAGACTGCCTTGAATCCCTGGCGAAACTGGCGGAACACAACAGTATACAACTGGAGTGGACGCGAGGACACCAGGGCAATGAAGGCAACGAAAAAGCAGATAAGCTGGCCAAAGAAGGCGCAAAAACAGCCTTGATGAGACCTGAGCCATCCTGCGGGATATCATACAATACCGCAAGAGGAATGGTAAAGGAACTATTAAGTCAGAAACATATCTTGTATTGGACTGACGCGCCGGGGATGAGGCAGTCACGCATGTTCATCACCGGCGGGCCATCCATGACAAAGACCAACGAATTGCTAAAGCTGAGCAGAAAACAGCTGAGATGTGCAGTGGGAATCCTAACAGGACACTGCACACTGAATAGACACCTAACTAACATAGGTGTGAAAGATAATCCAGAATGTAGGATGTGTGGTGAGGATGAAGAAACTCCTCACCACATACTATGTGAATGCTAGCCTTGGTGGCTGGGAGGTTTTCATACTTCGGGGGACTAACCGTGACCCCGGAAGAAATAGCCAGTGCTCCCATTGACCGTATAATCTCCTTTTGGAGAGGAACGGGATTAATGGGATAACGAGACTATGGGGTACAATAAGCTCAAGCTTCAGTACAGCGGGACTTCGGCACCGTAACCCATAAGGAAAAAAAAATCATACAAAATTCTGTTTTTGAATTCCGTATCACAGTATTCTCCAAAAGTCCGTGAAAGTTAGAAAATAAAATATTTGTTTTTTTGAAAATTGTGCCTTAAGGTGTGGAGGTAAATGTATAGTCTCGAATGTCCTCTTCAATGAGCTTTCAAGAAAAAAGAAAAAGGAAATCAAAATCGGACCATTAGAAACTGAGATACAAGAAAATTTAGTGCTGCTAATGGCCTCCATTTTGGTGTCCTTCACGGATTTTCAAGTGGCTTCATATCTGAAAAGTTACATTTTGGCATCAACTATCACCGCAGAAAGTGACACATTCCAATAAAAATATTTGGCTTTTTGGCTTTTTTAGCCATGTACCCGGCGTACACTATAAAGGTGTCGCTGACTCCCATACTGGAACCAATGCCAATAAAACTTTTTGCAACAGCTTAAGAATCCATCAAATTCAGCCCCGAAAATTTACGTTATTGATAACATGGGTACTGATATGGTGTATCTCTTTTCTAATAGATAACATTTGCGTTATGCCAAACACGAGCTGTTATCGAACAGAGTTCTAAATTGCAATTGGCTTTTTGATTCGCTAAAATTACTAAATTTACTAAAAGGAAAGTGTGAAATAAAAAATTAATTTGCATAAATAGCGAAGAACGTGTTTCTAAAATGTGTCAAAGATTTAGTAGCACGTTCTGAGGAGGAAAACAGATTGGTATAACTCTAATTACCTTTATACAAAAACACACTCCTAAGGAGCACGGTCTTCCGAAATTGACTCTCTAAAAACAATATTTTATGAGTGTGTCTTCCAATGGTGAACTATTTTGTATGTGTTAGATGATTTGAATGAACTTGTCATTCATTGATGTTCTAGACGAACTGACCACTCCACGAAAGGTTGTAACTGATTTTTAGGAAGCGCGCCAAGTCGTTCTTTCTTCAACGTAGCATGGCTTTATCTACTCTCAATGGGGTTCGATTAACATTTTATGAGACCACCAAGGATCGGAGGCCTGCAATAAATGAGAAAAGGTTAAAGTTACACCTACCGTAAATTGCTTACTGCTCTCTCTGCAGTTACCTCATCTTTAAACACTATTTATAACTCCAATCATGTCTTAATTTCTTAATTAGTTTTATAGAATTCCTTCCAGTAATTTTTGTGCTCTGCAGGCACGGAACTAGAAGTACAAAACTGGGTGAGCTCGGTCCGAAACGAACTCCGGGAGGAGCTCAAAATTCTTTTGATAAGCGAGGGGGGGGGGGGGTTCCACTGCGGCGTGACTAAAATAATGCTGTAGTAATAAGAGGACCGAGGCTGGGCATATATTTTTTAGGTTGACCAGGGAGATGGGAGTTCTAACAACTTTACACGATCTTACCGCTATAAGTACTTTAAAAAATTTAGTCAGTTCGTGCAGTTCGTGCAAAATAATAAAATTCTTAATTTTTCAGGGGTCAGAGTGGACACAAGAGTGGGCCAACGTAATTTTGAGTGGGCTATGATCCACTCTGGTGCTCTGATCAATGTTCCTAACAATAAGCTCGAGGAAATTCAAGAAAATTCAGTTCAACAATTGCAAAAAAATTCAAAATGGATACAATTATACGTGGTAAAGATCCTGCCTAGTTAGTAATTTATTTTATGGGAATTTGCCTACTAAACATGGCAAGGGCGGAAGCCTTCCTCAAAGTGCGTTATCTCAACTACATGCAATGGGGAATAACAATATCAATAGACTGGTACTCACAATTTCTTGGAAGTTTATGTTTTTGCTATTTGACTCAGGGCTGACGGCAACAATATATTCACTTAATAAGTTGTTAACCTTCCTGACTATTTTGTTTACTACTTCACTTATTCTCAACATATCTGGGTCGTTATCATTTATTCGGTCTACAATCATAATTTTCGTTTTGTTGTCATTTACACTTAAACCATAATCAGAACTTATCGTCTGAAGCATGTCCAGCAGATGAATGAGATCATCCTCTCTTGCTGAAACTAAAGTGGTAAAGTGAGTGGTAAGTAATAATTGCAAATCTCAAATAGAAATCTATAGAAACCTATAACTGCACCACCCTGACTAGAATACGTCGACTCACATATTCATTATAGTTATTAAAAAGGATTGGCGACAAAGCACAGTCCTGCCTGACGCCACTACTGACGCCACTACCAACTTTATATTTGTCGGATTTGGTGCTGCGTACTTTCACCAAAGTGCAAGTTTTCTGCATACAGTCGGGAGAATTAAAAAGACCAGGTTTTTAGGTGTCCCCATCTCCAATAATACTGTCCGCTTTTTGTGCCATTCCATATTGTCACAAGCCTTACAGTTACCTCCCTTGAGGTAAAGCTTTTACCCCAAAAGTTCTGCGACCGGACCGCAAGACATCTACCCCCTGTTTTCGAGGGAGGGGGACACGATGGTAACAATATTTTCCGACCTACCCTCCAACTACTACCCCGAGACCGCAATAAACACCATCTTTTCCGATTTTCTGGTGCTAGACTTGCAAGGGCTTGTCGGATCGGGCTATTTCTGGTCAATTTGAATAAAATAAGTAAATAGTTGCCACAAGTGACCTAACCGAGGGTTGAAACTACCCTCAGTCACGAAATACCTCGAAAATCAGTTGGAAAGCGGTGTACCCCCATTTTCGAGGGCGGAGAATGCGATGGTGATAATATTCCCGACCTACCGTTCAGCCACTACTCCTAAACCAGAAAAACCACCCCCTTTTCTGATTTTCCGGTGCTAGGCTTGCGACGGCTTGTCAGATCGGGTTTTTTTGGTCAATTCGAATAAAATAAGTAAATATTGACGACAGGTGACCTAACCCACCCCGGGGTTGAAACTACCCTCACCCCCAATAACTAAATGCCACGAAAATTAATGAAAATGAATCTGGAATGAGTTTCTCTGAAAATAATTTTGATTCTAAAAATCCATTTCCATAGTCCATTCCCAGTTTACCGGATTAATATTCGTATTCAAAAGCCAGGCTTGGCATTGATAGTATACCCTAAGAACACTCTCGCGTGTGGTTGCCTATGTCTGGGGAAATTTTCGTATATCCACATTCTCATCTTGTTGAAGCATGAATTGGAATCTAATATCATTTAAATTTCCTTCAGGAGGATATTTTTTCAAACATAAAAAGCTGACTAATTTTAAAGCTGCTTTGCATAGATCATTAGGTGCATTTGGATCGAGAAAAATTTCCGAATCCGTTGCAGATCATCGTATTTGCATTTTTCTTTGTTTCGTTGTAAGAAACTTTGATAGAAAATCTGGATGTAGAAGTAGTGATTCCTTAGGCAGCGGTTTTTAATAAAATATAAGAGCTTATTTTCGTTGTTGTCGTGGTATTTTGTCATTGGGGGTGAAAATCGGAAAGAGGAAGTGGTTTTTCAGGTCTAGGGGTAGTAGGTCGGGAAATTTGTCACCATCGTATTCCCCGCCCTCGAAAATTGAGGTATGCTGTTTTAGAGCTGATTTTCATTGTTTTCGTAGCATTTCAGTATTATGGGTGACAGTAGTTTCAACCCCCGGGATGGGTTAGGTCACCTGCGGTCAATGTTTACTTATTTTATTCGAATTGACAAAAAAACTCGATCTGACAAGCCCTTGCAAGCCTAGTACCGGAAAATCGGGGTGAGGTGGTTTCCTCGGTTTAGGTTGGAGGGTAGTCCAGAAAATATTATCACCATCGTCTTTCCCACCCCCGAAAACGGGAGAGAGGATGTTTTGCGGTCCGGTCGCAGAACTTTTGGGCTTTTTGCCTTTTTCTGGTTTACCTCAAGGGAATAAGTAGTCTACGAAGCAAAGGTAATCATCATTAATGAATCAGCATTTTCTTCTTCTACTTCACAACGTCTTGTGATCCATGCATCATTAGTCTAGTTGACCATATTTTAGAATCTGAAAATAAATTTTTAATATATATATATAAATTTTTAATTAAATATTAATTAAATATTTAATAATGGAAAGATTTAATTCAAAGTTAGGGATATGTGCCCCCGCACTTACTTAGTTAAAATGGCTTCCAGATGATGCAGTTTATAGAATATATTACACGGTAAAAATTTTAACCCGCTACTACCCCTACGAAGGTGGAAAAAAAAATAATATGTCTTTTATTATTATATTTTTTTTTTTCGGTTTCTATGCAACCGATCGATTTGAAATTTGGCACGAGTATTGCTTGCGTGGAGATGGGTAAAATAAAATATTTACACATGCCTCTTAGTTGTAACAGTTAATACTTATATAGCCTTACAAGGTATTGTTGCATATCTACAACCGACCGCAGGTGCCAGTGCGATGTTTCCAGGTCTACTTTTTTCCCAGACGTACGGAAATTCGGCACAATCTGGCAATACCACTTCTGGAGGTTCCAGGGTTCACCCCCAGGGGCGAAGTATTAACTCTTTAGGAGCTTGGGGAAATGTTTAGAAATGTTCTTTATAATTGTCGCATTACGACATCTGAAAAACGACGTACTGAACCAGATGAAGAAAGTGAGGGAACGATCGAAGAAGACCAGCCTTTTGTGCCTTCGACACCTTCTAGCACTACGATTAGTGACTCTGATGAAATAATGGAACTACCATTGCAAAGACTCGTTGCTAGACATAAATACTGTTGCATCATTTGTGGTGATGGTAAAGAACTGACCGTAATACCCACTACTGCAAGACTATAGTGCTATCGAAACAAACAAATATACATCCCTCGAGGCAATCGTTGCTCTAAAATACATTTGATTTCTTCCCCTCATTTTTGGCATTGGATGGGTTCCATCAGCCAGCTACGCAGATGGATAATTTTTTATCTCAGTATGGTACAGTTGTTTAACATTAGTTGTCGTTTGTCAATATTTATCCTGACTTATGATATTGATTCCTAATATGCCCTTGTTTTTATAACTTTTGTGGTTTAACCTACTATCTGTAGTCCAGTCTATGTGTAAACTTAAGTCGCCCTGATGGATCCCTGGACGCGAAATGTGTCTACATATGATTAAACATCGCTTTTATGAAGACGTTGCACATCTGGAACCATATGCCAATTGTAGCTCGATACCTAGATCGGATTTATGCATTCTATTAAATTCCTTAACCACAATAACACAACAACTCTAAAAGGCTCTACAGACCACCGTGGTTTATCAGACTTATCTTATTATGGTTATTAATTACAACCTTAATAATATACCAATGATACCATTCTGAGGATGGTCAATTTATTCAGCTTCCTACCAAGTGCGCTGCACGCTGGCACCATGTCGAGCAATTTAGTAATGTAGGAGGTCATTCTGTTATCATTATTACTACCTGTTTTCAGTTTTAATAGAAAAACAAGGATAGAAGAAGTTCTTGTACTGGAATTTTCCAACAGTGACTTTAATTCGTAAATGGCATCTATCGTTAAGCCTGTAAATGTTAATAATTGGTTCTCTGATAAACCGCAGTGGTCTGTAGAGCCTTTTAGATTTGTTATTGGGGTTAAGGAATTTAACAGAATGCATAAATCCGATCTAGGAATCGAGCTACAATTGGCATATGGTTTCAGATGTGTAATATCGTCTTCATAAAGGCGATGTTTAATCAAATGTATTTTACAGCAACGATTGCCTCGGGGATGTATATTTGTTTGTTTCCATAGCACTGTTTCCATAGTCTCGCAGTAGTGGGTATTACGGTCAGTTCTTTATCATCACCACATATGCAACAGTATTTATATGTAGCAACGAGTCTTTGCAATGGTAGTTCTATTATTTCGTCAGGTTTACTAATCGTAGTGCTAGAAGATGTCGAAGGCACAAAAGGCTAGTCTTCTTCGATCATTCCCTCACTTTCTTCAGTTGGTTCAGTACGTCGTTTTTTAGATGTCGTAATGCGACAGTAATTACAATGAACATCATTCGTTGCTAAACTTTTCCCCAAGGTCCTAGAGAGTTAATACTACGCCCCTGGGACCTCCAGAAGTGGTATTGCCAGATTGTGCCGAATTTCCGTACGTCTGGGGAAAAAGTAGACTTGGCAACATCGCACCGACACCCGCGGTCGGTTGTAGATATGCAACAATACCTTGTAAGGCTATATAAGTATTAACTGTTACAACTAAGAGGCATGTGTAAATATTTTTACCCAATTTTATTTTTTTCCATATTATTCCACCACAGCAAAAAATCTGACAATTTAGTATGATCATGAAGTGACAAGACATAATATATCATAGAATGGTGATGGTACCACGAAGGGTAGCCCTTTTGCCCTATTTTTTTTCCGATGGTTAAAATGGTCATAAAATTACCTTATTTCTATTACCTTATACTCGTGCCAAATTTCAAATCGATCGGTTGCATAGAAACCGAAAAAAAATATAATAATTAAAGACATATTATTTTTTTCCACCGTGTAGGGGTAGCAGCGGGTTAAAATTTTTACCGTGTAATATATTTATAAACTGCATCATCTGGAAGCTATTTTAACTAAGTAAGTGCGGGGGCACATTTCCCTAACTTTTCCGGCTATACCCTTTTAAAAATATCTAATGATTTTGTTATTTCATACAAAAAAATTTTATTTCTGTTAAATTAGAATAATGTTGATAAAACAACAGATTCCGTTATTGAATGATTTAACTGCAAAGCGTCATTGTTTGCAAATTATTGATTAATTCTACGGAGGAAAATCATCTAAGTTATATCGATTTAAAGAATTGGATTTTACCAATAATTAACTCAGTTGATAATTAAATATTTATGTTGAAATTTCTTTGTCCATTAATGGTGTAATAAAATTTCATGTTTACCCTAGGATTGTAGTTATGAATTTAGATGATGGGTTTTTACAAGTAGTGTATGTAATGCTGTGGCAGTGTCGTTTGCCGGGAATTTTAGTTTATTGAAAATTATTTACATAATAGCTCGAGCCTTAACGGATCCGCTTGTTTTTTTTTCAATCGCTTCATTTACTATCAGAATCAAACTCTACTAAATTTTAATTTTTCTTTAATAATTCTTTAATATTAATTACTAGTGCACCCCCACGAGTTAATATGTCAACACGAATTAAATTGTATCCCATTATTTCTAAAAAATTGTCACCAATTGAATTGTTAATCAAAATCTTTAGATATAATCCAAAGTTTTTAGTTCTGGTAATTTTGGAACAAGTGAACAAACGTTTACGTATGTCACTTCTAAATAGTTTTGTTTCATCTTAAACTATTACAAAATCAACATAAGATAATAAAAATAATATATTATTCAACGAGCGGTAATGTAGGTAATAATTCACGCAGATGAAATTTACAGCACGAGCCGCAGGCGAGTGCTGTTATTTATCAAGTGAGTTATTACCATTACCGCAATTTGAATACTATACTTTATCTAAGATTATAACAATAAATATCAAACTGAGAAAATTTTGTTTAAATTACGCAGTTAACTTATCCGCGAACTGCAATAGCCCGGAGCGCATATTCGGTCATAAGTCTTTTGTTTTTTATGTTAGAGAAAAAAATCATCGGAAAGCATAATCAATTTTCTTTACTTCAGCTGTCTACAAATTATTCGAAAAAAATGATAATTATCGAAATATTCGAGGAAACGTAGGAAATTACACGTTTTCCTTTAGAGTGTAGTTGACGTAGGAGCCAAGATTAAAAAGTTGCCAACTGTGGAAGCAAAATTTGCGATTTTTTGCCGTACATGGCCAACATTTCGGTAGTTATCTCCGAAACGAAAAAAAAATCAAAATTCTGATGGTGGCAAAAGATTCGTAGTGGAAAATACTCGTTTGACCTTGTTTTTTATTTTGGAGATATCGGAGATATCTGCGAAAAATAACAAAAAACAGCAGGAGCCGAAAAAATTGCAAAAACATGCAATCTTGACACGTTCATATTTTTCGAAAAACACCATTGGGATGGCCGTACGATGTCGCGACGTAAAGAGGAAGTCTTCCAGATAAACCTGATCATAAATTGCACGGCGAAATTCGAAAATTCAGCTCGGCACGAACGAATCAAAAGTAGCATTTTGTGACATTTCAAAAAATCGATCTCTTTTTGTAACATGTTGATTATTTTTTTACTCATTTTTGCAACACTAAAAGTTTGGTAGACTTGAACTTTCATCATTGATACTGTCTGAGCTATCCTGGGAAAAAATCTAGCTTTATAGATATTAACGCGAAAAATCTGTCGCTACCTCCCTGGCTACCACCTTCGTGTGTCGCGCATTACGTCGATTCGACAGGCTAGGCATGAAGATAAAGGTGATTGGCTTTGTACCTAGCGTGATTTATAATAACTCACTCATTATAACTCACACTATTTGTTTATGGTACTATTAATTGTTCAAAAGCAGTTCATCAATTAGTATACAATCTAATAAGAGTACATAATAGTTATTTACGTAACCAGTTATGAAAAGAGTAATTTTACATGACGAATGTAATATTTGCAAATTACATGAGTCAAGTAAAATTACTGTTTTCATAACATGTTAAGTACAAAATTTTATCTAATCCCGCTCTAAATTAGAAAAGAAATGACAATTTGACAATTTATTTTAAATACTATTTTACGGTTCCCATCATAGCTACCGCTTGCAGCCGTACAAATAAATTTTGTGTTTATCGCTTTACCTGAGCGTTAGTACGGATTGACGTTTGTATAAACAAATTTTACTTGTCAATCTGCTGAATTTTTTTAAGCAAATTAAGTTAAAATTGATTGATTCAGATGTGGATATTCCATTTGATATACTTAAAACAATCGGCTTTAGCAGTAAATTCAGTAACACCTGGTAAATAAATCAAAAAGCAGGTATGAAGAAGTATATAAGAAATTAGAAAATTGGTGTCAACAAATAGGTTCAATAATCAGTTACGTAACATTTTTTTTACATAACTAGTTATGTAATGAAAATGACAGTTATGAAAAATGAAACGTTTCGTAACGTCAAAAATGCATTTAAAATTTGACTTTTCATAACGGGGTTAGATAAACATATATTTTTCTACTATTTCCAAACATAGCCACCCAAGTAGCACAATTAATTCCTCAAGATATCCCGAGGATAAAAATTTAGGAATTAGTAAATATCTTCTAGAGGTCTGTAAGAGTTCCCTAAGATGGGCAAATGTCAGCATATCAGTATCGAAAAAAGCTAATAGTATAGAATCCTGTGAGCAGCCTTTTGCATACCTATAGAATTCCCATAGTAATCTTTAGGATATCTTATCGCTTACCAATATAAATGGTCCGAAGGACATCTTTATAGGATTTCTGTTAGATGTACCGCTACCGCATCGATCCTGCAAACAGATTTAATTCCTGTAGTAACCTTTCGGATATTTTATCGCTTACCAATATAAACGGTACTCAAAACATCTTTATAAGATTTCTATTAGATGTACCAACACACACTTCTTATAGAATTGCCAGCGGCAGCTGGTGAAATGTTGGTTAATCAAAATCTCAGTATGAGACATCAGGCCCAAACCAAACCAAAGATTAGAGATCGTTATAAGATTCATCCAAATAAATCGATGATCCCTGAGAGAATTTGAACCTTGCAGTAATGTTATTAATGTTCTATAAATTCATGAGTATAAGATAATGCATGACTGATTATCGTCAGTGGTTTGTACGTGGCGTCATCTAGGAATAATTTCTGTAACAAACTACGTGGTAAGCAAACAAATTTTATGCATTAAAAGAATTTCTTCTTGTGATTTCTATAGGTGTTCTATTAGCGATAATAATAATATTTCCATTTTAATACTTTATTTGATCTCTGTAATACATAGAAAATTGAGCTGTAGGGTAATTCCCTTTCAGAACTTCCAGAAGTATTCTGTTAAGGATAATAATACTATTTCCCTTTTAATACTTTATTTGATTTCTATAATACTTAGAAAATTGAGCTGTATGGTAATTCCCTTTTAGAACTTCTAGTAAATGTCTGTGGGTTAACAAAAGTTGAAATTCCCATATAATGCCCAGTTTACATTTCCCCAGCACATATAGTCTAAAAAATATGTTGTTATAGGAGGGGATTTTAATATTAATTTTAATGTACATAATAATAATGTATCCTTACTTACTGACTTATTGACCTCCTTTGGTCTTGAAATAACAATAAATAGTCCGACTCGAGTAACCCCCACCACAAATACTTGCTTAGATAATTTTTTTATTGGTCCTTACGATACAGAATATGTGATAAATAATGTCAATTTACATTTATCTGATCATTATTCCCAATTTCTCTCTATAGAATCACATACAAGTAAAAGTATAAAAACTAAAACATATATGTATAGAAGAAAAATTAACTCCGATAGTATATCTAATTTCTGCAACTATTTAGAACAGGAAACTTGGAATGATGTTTATTCGGGAAGTAATTCGAATTCTGCATTTGAAATTTTTAGTAATATAATTACTTACTATTTTGAATTGTCATTTCCTATGATTCGTTTTGTACAAAAAAAGAAAAATTCTAATCAAGAGTGGATAACAGATGCAGTAAATGATTTAAAAAATAAAGTTCAACTATTTTCGGATTTAGCACAAAAACATCCTGAACTAAAAAACTATAGTAAACACCTAAATAATCAATACAAAGAAAAACTACTTATAGCAAAACAGGAATATTACGATAACAAAATTAATCAGTCGAATAATAAAACAAAAACTATGTGGCATATTATAGGGAAAACAAAACCCCAAAAGGGAAATAAATATTGTGGAAAATAATGTTAAGTTAAACAATAATGAAATTGCAAATAATTTTAATAAACATTTTACGACCAGTTTAGTAGCTAATAATCAAAAAAGAGATTTTGAATTCTTGAATGCGAATGTGCCTTTGGGTAATGTTTCTTTTTTTCTCTCACCTTTAAACGAACAGGATGTAGTAGCCATAATAAACAATCTCAAACCATCTAATTCTAGTGGCTACGATAATGTATCAAATAATTTATTAAAAAATTGTAAATATCTTATCTCTCAACCTTTATCGTATCTGATAAACTTATCACTTGAACAAGGAGTATTCCCTGAAAAATTAAAGCTCTCAGTGGTTAGTCGTTTATATAAGAAAGGTGACGACAACTTGTACGAAAATTATCGAGCTATTACATTACTATCAAGCTTCTCCAAGATATACGAGTTAGCCGTAAATGGTCAACTAGCAACCTTTTGCATTCGTAATAACATAATCTCACCGGAACAACATGGTTTTGTAAAAAACAGGGGTGTGGATACGGCCTTAAGTAGTCTTCATATAGAAATTGTAAATGGACTTGACAAAAAAATGTGCCCACTTGGTCTATTCATTGATTTTTCCCGGGCTTTCGATTGCGTAGATCATCAATTGCTTTTAGAAAAATTATGCAGGTATGGAATTAGAGGGCCTCCATTAAAATTTATAAAATCATACCTAAGCAATCGAGATCAGGTTGTTCAAATCAATGATGTCAAAAGTGAACCCAGGAAGGTAACCCAGGGTGTCCCACAAGGCTCCATCCTGGGCCCTCTATTATACATTATTTTTGCCAACGATCTAGTTTATTTTTTAAAGCCAATTGAGAATTTACAAATAGTATGTTATGCTGACGATACAAATTTTCTAATCACGGAAAGCAACGGCACGGAAGCAATAAATTCGGCAGAAAAAATATATAAAAAATGCATTCTCTGGTCTGAAAAAAACCTAATCAATTTAAATAAGCAAAAAACCACCTCGATACTTTTCAAGCAACAAATTTCGCAAGCTAATTTAAATATCCAAAATTCTAACCTGTTCAACATGCATAACTCAGGTAAAATTTTAGGAGTCACTTTTGACTCTGGCTTAAAATGGGATATTCACATTGATGAATTGTGTAATAAACTACGCACTTGTTGCTATGCGTTGCGATCACTAGTAAACCACTGTAGTCAAAATATTGTAATTAGTCTTTATTATGCAAACTTTCACTCTCAGATGCGATATGGTATCATTAATTGGGGAATAAGTAGTTACTCTCAACGTGTCTTTACCCTACAAAAATATGCACTGCGAATATTAACTAAGGTGTCAAAAAGAGAATCCTGCAGAACAGCATTTAAAGATTTAAAAATTTTAACACTAATTGGTACATATATTTATGAACTGGGCTGCTTTGTTTATAAAAATTTGCAAACATTTCAAAAATATCTGACTGGCCACAGTTACTCCACAAGATTTAAAAATAATCTTATACCTGATCAACATTCGACAGCACGGTATCAAAAAAGTATCTATTTTAACGGTTGCAAAATATTCAATGCTTTGCCAACTGAGATAAAAAATTCTCAAAACATTACTATTTTCAAGAAAAAGCTCAAATCCTTACTTATTGATAAAAACTGTTACACTCTTGAAGAATTTTTCTTTAATTAACGTTAAACTTAAGTTGCCTTTAACTGTGTTGTTTTGTTTTATGTGTATTAGACACATATATGTTGTCCAATGACGTTATATACAATAATCGTTGTGTATGTAATATTTGTATGTATATTATATAACTTTGTGCATGTATTGTTTGTTCTTAACCTGACGCTCTCTACAATTACTTGTATTATTTTTTCCTTTATACAATTAATTGAGAATAAAGAATTATTATTATTATTATTATTATTATTATAAAGATTTCTCATTTTGATTTCGGAAGGACTTCTAGAGTACATAAATACAAGATATCCTCGCGGGCAGTAAATAGAACTTCTTAAAGATATCTTAAAGAATTCTGTGCTACTTGGGCACCTTAATTCAATATTTAGATATCGACGGAAGAGGAAACTTACGACAAACGAAAACATATAAAAAAAAAAACGTGTGTAAGCTATAAACACCGCACTGTTACACAATATTTAACATGTAAACAAATCTACTTATAATCTATTTGCTGTATTTTTATATATTTTTGTTTTAAACCATGCTGATTTCTAGTTACTCTTGAAGTACTTGGACCACTATTGCTATTGGCTTCATTTTTGTTACACGTGACTGTTATTATGTTTTTTGTCTTAGCTGGTAGATCAACAGGTAGGGATATGTTGGCAACAGATTGACTGCTACCCTTGAAATCAGATAGGTTTGTATCACCAACTTGAGGATTAACTTGTAACTTTAATCATCAACAATTTTCATTGCCTTTAATTGCGCCACTGTGTAAATATGATCATATTTACACAGTGGCGCAATTAAAGGCAATGAAAATTGTTGATGATAAAGTTACAACCCCTAATTATTTTAACTCAAAGAGTAATCTCCAAGTTCACAATAAGCTTATTCCCTCTATTTTTGACAAATACATTTTTGGATCTGGCTAATTTCAAATGAATACTTTATTATCTTTTCTATCCTCGTAACACAGATCTTTGGCTATAAAAAAGAATTTCCCTTTCAGTTTATTTGCATTCTTTATTATCAGATCTTTTTTAAGTTTATAAGATAAGAAATGAACTCGGGTTTGCCCTTATCTGTTTTAATAGCATGTATGTTTACATCTGATTCAGTTAGTTTAACTTCTAGCAGTTCTGCGAATTTATTTAAGGTATATTCTCTCTCTTCGGTCACATTCAACACAAAAATTATAACAATGTTTTTTGTGTATTGTCTATCGAGGTGTATATATCTTAATTCAAATTGACTGTATTTGTTATTTAGGTCTGAGATTTTCTTGTTTTGTTCATCAATTTCGTCTAGATTTTTTTGTTTTCAGTCTTAGCCTCTTTAATTACTTCTTCCTTGACTTCTTCAAGGAAGCCGGGAGTGAACTACCCTCAGAACTTTTTTAAATAGGTGGTAGTCGTTTTTTTAGAGCATAAACAGAAAAAAGTTAGTGTTTGTCGAAATCGCTAATGTGAACAGATTTCGAGAAAAATGCGGTTGAACGTTAAAAAGTAATGTTTATTTTAATTACTCCATTGCACTGCATAATAGTGCAGTTGAATTGATTTTTTTCGGCGACAACACTTCACCCGAAATTTTATTGTTGATTCTTATGTATTATGACCTCCTGATTACGAAAAAAATATTTGTGCCCAAAAATTCCTTGTGCGTCAAAAGTTATATGCACTTTTTGACGCGTTTTCATGCATTTTCAACTTATCTGCTTAATATATCTTGTACTAGTAATCGGATGGGAATTTTGCAAATATTGGCTTATTTGGAACAAAATTCTTAAAAAAATATAGATTTGTCCCATATGTATTTGTCGATCAGCCATCTTGGAAAAAAAGGAAAACACCAAAAACTGCCGAAAAAATCGAAATTGAATATCTTTTCTATAAGAAGGAGAAATTTCACCGAAGTTGGCGAAAATAGAACTCATTTATGGTCAAATATAATTCACGTATCCCGGACACCGTAAGTCAAATAGAATGGTCAAAGATGGTGGACGAAATAAAATTTTCAATTCTTCGTCAATTATCAAGGAGCGACTGTACGTCTTTTTTTTCTATTGTACGTCATTTCATGTACTTTTAGGGGATAGAGTTTTTTTTATTTTCAAAAAAAGTACAACAGTCAAGACTAGAGTAGTATTATTTTTAATGGGTATGCCGATGAACAGAATAGCACTAAGAATAACAAGCGTATTCGTCGCTTAGAAAAAAAAAATGTGACATTACGAAATCTTCGGTTAGTCAAAAAAAAATTTCTAGCTAATAGTAAAAATAAGGATAGTTTATAAAATTATTACGCAGAGTTAATAGAGAAGACGCCGATACAACAATCGTTAAAACTGCTGTTGATTTGAAAACCGAAGACAATTAAGTTATAATAGTTGGTGAAGACATCGACGTTTTGATTATAATTACTCAACTAGCATGGAATCATAGAAAAATCTATTTTTACAAACCTAAGATTAATAAAATAATTGGCAAACATTATGATGAAAATAGAATTGTCTGCAATTCGACCTACTGAAGAGATAATAGAAAAACTCTGTTTCAGAGTATATTTCCAAGTCCAAAAATGGTTAGGTTCTAAGAAAGGTCCGTTACAATTCGGGCAGTTTAAAACTGATTCTCAGTTTTAAGGCTTAATGCCTGATGTTATGAGTGAAAGGAATGCTTTTCCTAAAAATTTGCTAAGTGATATTTCTTGTAAATGTAAGAAAGGCTGTAAAAATAATCAGTGTAGCTGTAGAAAACTGAATATACAGTAGTGGCAGCCAAATTTCTTGGGTCGATCCCCATAATAAGATAGAGTGAAATATAAAGAGGAAAATAATGTACTCGAAAGAGACCGATATTATAACAACGATGCCAGCACTTGTGCATGTTAAGAGTTCCGCCCTCTATCCCCTCTTATTGTCCCTCCTACAGCTTGAGACGTTTATGATGAAAACAGCAGTTTCCTAAAAATTGTTTAGTACATTTCAAGATGCGTTGGTATGTACTACTCTTGTCAAAAATGATGTTACGCGTATTGGAGTTTGCTGGAGGGTAGTTATTTGATACATTTTTTAATGCTCAAATAACTAAAATACTGTTTTATTTTTGCACATTTTTAGCCATGTGGCGTGAAAATTAAACTAGCATTCCGTAGGTACATAAATAAAATAAATAAAAATTCTTTAAATAAATAAGTACATAATAAATAAATAAAATAATAATACTATGAAAAATAAAAAGTAACTCTTTTAAAAATTAACGAATTATTGGTTCAAAAACATCGCCTTCTTGTGCTAGACAATATCCCAAACGATCATAGAATTCCGTCCTGACGTTTGTTAACATATCTGGTGTCACACTTTGTGCGGCAGTAACAATTTTCTCACGTAACTCATCAAGGTTACGCGCTCTTTGATGTTCGTGTCCATAAATTTTTGTTTTCATGTACCCCCATAAAAAAAAATCACTGGGCGTTAGGTCAGGAGACCTTGCTGGCCACTTAATTGTGCTTGTCCCACTTATAACGCGATCGTGAAATGTAGTGTCTAGGAATCTACGTATCACTATCGCGTTATGAGCAGGACAACCATCCTGTTGGTACCAAATCTCTTCGAGGTCAATGCCCAAAGTTCGAACGGCCGGAATAATTTGTTCACGTAACAAATTTAAATATTTTTGTGCTGTAAGGTTGCCGTCGATAAAGAAGGGGCCAACTATTGAATTACCTAAAATTCCAGCCCACACATTGACTTTCTGTGGGTACTGAGTTCGGTGTGGCATACTTAAATATTTATTTTCCCGGGACCAATATCTAGTAATGGATGAATTGTGACGACCGTGTAGCGAAAATGAACTTTCGTCAGTAAATAAAATATTTTTAATGAAAGTTTCATTTTCGTTCGCCTTTTCCATCATGGTCTCACAGAATACCACACGTCGTATAAAGTCATCGGGAAAAATTTCTTGTGTGACGGCAACTTTATAAGAATGATATTTGTTACGTTTTAAAATTGCCCGAACCGTACGGTCAGGTACATCGAGCTCGGCAGAGATTTGCCTGCTGGAACAGGGGGCATGTGCCTCCGCAAAACTACATACATTTATTTCCCTCTGTTCCCGTTCGTCACTCATCTGTCTGCCATCGTTGTCACCACCTTCATTATTACATTTTCTGCAAGATTTTACACATCCAGACGATTCAAACTTATGAACAATGTTCAAAACTGTTTGTTCCGTCGGAACGGGTCGATCTTCAAATGTAAAAACAAATCGGGCGACAACTTCTGCAGCCGTATTATTTCCAAAATACCATTTAATAATTTGCACTCGTTCTTCCGTTGTATAAATCGTCATTTTAAAAGAGTTACCTACGACTACGATAGTACTGTTTAACGCACACGCAATGGCTCAAATAAAATAAAAATCTGAAAGCTACTTGTCTTTCTGATTTCTCCCCTTTCCAGATCACAGAGATTTTAGGTGGGGATGTCTAAGCGAATACTCTGCAATGATGGGATAAAGTGGGGTAAAAAGAAAATACGAAATCGGATGAAATTCAATTATTGATTAATACGGCTTTATTTGCAATTGGTTTCTTGTTAAAATAATTTAATTAATAGTAGCTCATAGAAACATCATGATTTGTTAAATTTATTTAGATTTATGCTGCTTATTTTAACATGGCGTAAAATAATTTACGTTCCCCAATCTCCCCCAATGTCAAATCTAGGCAGCTTTGTCGGCAACAGGTAAGAGGCTCCTCCCACAGCCTACACGTGCGCACCTCCCGTTGGGATGTCTAAATTAAACAGGCAGGCAAATATGGGCGTGCCGTTTTTTTTTATCCATAGTTCTCCCATGTCCTCAAAACATAATCTTTGTCTAATTATGAAGAAATGACAGAAACAGAATGAGTTGACGCAAATGTATCACAAAGAAAATTCAGTAAAAGAGGAAGGATTATCTTGACGACTAAAAGTAGCTAGAGAGAAAAGTGGCAACAGCGTAGGTTAAATCTCTTTCTTTTCAGCATATTGTTTGTCCATTTCTCTTCTCTCCTACCTTACATTGGCATCGACTCAATATTTTAACATGCCACTACTGTATAACGTTCTATTCTATGTGTCTATTGCAGGGATTCCCAACAGGTGATATTCAATTGTTTTGTATTTTACTTGACTTGCAGTGGTAGATTCTACATAATCTTCATTTTAAGAAGAATATAAGCTTTTAAGGGGTCCTTTTAAGCTTTTAAGGGGTCCTTTTAAGCTTTTAAGTCAGTATAGCGACCGATGAGGGGGTCCTTGAAAAAATCTTGTTGGGAATCTCTGGTCTATTGTAAAGGAAATAATTTTGCCAATGCTTCTTCTGCTTTTGATGAATCGGCTATCAATGAGGAATACGGTGAAATTATAGTATACGACGGTAATGAAACTAATAGAGTATATTTCATTTTGTTTCGATGAAAATTGGGTGAAAAAAAGGAGGGTCAAAGAAAACATATTTTTGAAAATTGTAAGAATGCACTTTTTTGAAAATTAAAAAAACACTTTTTTTTAAATAAAAAAAAAGAACTCTATCTCCTAAAAGTACATAAAATAACGTACAATCGAAAAGAAAAAAGTGACGTACAATGCCTCCTTGATAATTGAAGAATTGAAAATTTTATTTCGTCCGCCGTCTTTTCTATTCTATTTGACATACAGTGTCCGGGATTGGTGCATTATATTTGTCCATAAATGAGTTTTATTTTTGTCAACTTTGGTGATATTACTCCTTCTTATGGAAAAGATACTCAATTTTTATTTTCTCGACTATTTTTGGTGGCGAATTGACCAATACATATCAGACAAGTCTATATTTTTTAATAATTCTATTCTAAATAAGCCAGTATTTTCAAAATTCCCATCCGATTACTAGTATAAGATATATTAAGCAGATAAGTTGAAAATGCGTGAAAGTGCGTCAAAAAGTGTATATAACTTTTGACGCACAAGGAACTTTTGGGCACAAATATTTTTTTCGTAATCAGGAGGTCATAATACATAAAAATCAACAATAAAATTTCAGGTGGAATGTTGTCGCCGAAAAAAATTAAATTAAATCAATTCTACTGTACTATAAAGCTAAATGAATATTAAAAGTTTTTGAATTTCATTAAAAAAAAAAAGTTTATTATTGAAAAATCGCTTTTCTCATCCTGTATTCAGAGTGAATATTTCAAAAATGGTTACGTAAACATATGATCGTATTTTTGCCTAAAGTTTACGCTCCCGATAGATTTCCTAGATTTTCTGAAACACTCTGTATATGTAGAATATCAAAACGTATTTGAAATAGTTTACAATTCAGAAGCTAATAGCAAAATTTGAAAAAAATTAACTTGGAGATACATTCAACTATTTTACCTTTGTACCCAATACGACTTATTTGTATAAAATTCCCATATAAAAAGATCAATAAAATCTAATCCTGTTCTATTGATACCGATTTTTTTTTTCCGTTAAACTTATATCCGGTTAATCGTCGTATATCTCTTTCATTTCATCAAGACTGACGTAACTAAACTGTCCCATATTTAAACAAGCAGGTTTCATTTAACTTGAGAACAATAGTAGAGAGTAAAAAAATCACATCTCTACCTTGAATTACAGCTTCCCATACTTGAAGAATGCATTTGACTGGGAAAATCCGAACCTAATTACCTTACACTATCCATAGAAGTAAGACCACGGGAAGATGAAACACCTAAAATATTTACTAATTTCCTTATTATAATCTTTCAAGACGGGGGTCATTTTTAAAATTTTGTTTTTATTAATTTTGTTCACTATATGCAACTCCTCGCTTGTTTTTGAAATAAAATGACCCAGAACTCACCACGAGGACGTAGTTTCATATCGAGTTCCTTACATGTACCACTCAATAGGCTTGTTGCAGAAAATATAATTTTAGCATTTTTGAATCTTTACTTAATACAAAACACAGTGTAAAGGGTTTTCCTTATCTTTCTTTTATAAACGGTATTCAACATTAAAGTTTGAATAAATCCATCAGACACGCAAACATCGCGTGACCAATTGAACAATTCTACATAAGAAATGACTATTTGCGATAGTTTTTTGTGGTACAGATATTTTTTATTTTGAAAAAACTAGAGAAATTGATTGATTATAAAAATCGTGTTTTTTAACATTTACACTGCCATATCTTCAAATATAATTGAGCTATCGATCTGATTTTTTTTTTAAATTCAAGTACACAAATAAGCGCTTCTAATGGTCTTTTTGTTTCTATCGATTATTGTTTATTATTTTCTTTAAACAACAATGAACTTATTACCCGACTATTACTTCGCTAAAAATGTACTCATATTTTGACTAGGCGACAAACTTTTTTATTTTTGAAAATTTTCATATATATGCAGCGAGGCGATCGATGCCAAGATACAGGAGAAGTTTTTGAAAACAAAATTTCATCTAGGACTTATAGTTTTTATTTTTGTGATGCAGTAGCATATGGCATATACCCGGCAGGTCGATTAGGTAGATTATCGGATTGAACTTTGAAATAACATTTTTCAGTCATGTTCAAAACAATTTAAACCCTTTTAAATATGGTACACTTAAATACACATTATAATTTAATATCACAGACCGAATAAACTAAATAATTTTAGGAAACAACCGCAAACTGCACGAATTATATGTCCGAATCATTGCACTAGCAGAGATATAGTGATTGATGACGTCAACTGCAATATGAGTGTGTTTTCAGATATGCTCCTTCTCCCGGATGTTAGTCGGTGATTTAAATACTTTCTAGTTAGAAATTATGAAAACAGATCTTATAATTGCTAATGTTTAGTAATTAATATATATATATATATATATATATATATATATATATAAATTAATTTAAAATATACGGCACATGCAACAAGCCTAGTACCGACTCATTACTATAAACTTTTTATTTTAGAGTTCTTACTATGTTTAATTTTGTTTAAAATTTTGGGAATAATTGTCGAGAAGCTACTAGACCTAATCTAGCCCCCGATCAACATCAGCAGTTTAGCTGGGAGATTGTCGTTAGTCCAGAAAAAGTATTGGATATCATGGCTGGGCGGAAATCCAGACGATTACTACTGTAATATTAATACATTTAATATTTTATTTTTGAGTTGTTTTTTGTGTTTTTGAAGTTTGTAAATATATTTTGTTTTAATAAAGTCCTAGATATTAAATACCATTTTTTTATGATCACACTTTCACTTTAGAAATTATAAGAAATGTGTACATATGAAATCATACAGTTTTTTCAAAATTTTAGTGTACCTATACAATATATAATATACTTACCTATGAAAATCCTGGCTATGTCAGTGATTTTGTTTCCCATTCCCAACCACATAGAATATGCCATTTTCACTGGTTGATTACATGCTGAGTTCTATCATAAATTTCTTTCGATATGGCACCACTCTCATAAAGGTACTGATAAACTGGGAAGCGGTCATGATTACTGAACTCCCAATTGCTAAAAAATCTTTATAGAGGAACTTATACAACTGATTGCCAATCATGCCAAACAGAGATTTTTTAATTTGGAACATGACCGCAACATCATCAGTTTGTGGAACAAAGTCTAAAGATGGATTTATTAGGTCTAGAATGGCTTCTCAACCAAAATTGCGAAAATTTGAAACAAAGTCGGTCTCTGAAAACTGTCACATACAATGTAATTTAGAGGCTAGTGGGCGAAACGCGATATGCAGCTACCTCCTCGTGGTGAGTTCTAGATTGTTTTATTTTAAAAACAATCGATGAGTTGCGTATTAAATGAAACTATTACTAATACATATTTTGAAATTACTCATATCTTTAAGGAAGTGGAGGCAGTGAAAGATGTAAATCTTTTTTCACATGATGAATGAATTCTACCCATAGCCACCGCGTATAGACGTTTTAAAATTCAACAGTGACGTTTTCCGTTCTATCCTAATTAATACAGTTTGTAGAGCAAAAAAAACGGGGGGGGGGGGGTATCCGTGAATAGTAAACAAGGAATTTTATGTTTATATACTATAGAGGTGGGTTGCCCGATTATTAATTCAAGTTTTCCACAGAAATATGTCTATCCACCTATGTATTTTTCTTACCTGGCGTAATTTCAACAAATATTTTTCGCTTTTTTTTTATGTTCTGCATCCGAGCGGAATGTAAACTTTTCAGGATATTAATCTGTACACTTTCACGAACTCATTAAAAAAATTATTAATTTTGCAAGTTTTTGGAGATTTTACTATATAATTTCCTCGGTCGTCTGGGCTAAGACTGTTGGATCTTTTTATGGTATGACTCGAATCCGAGTTGTGAGCATATTGTTATAATTTTATAATATAATGTTATATAATATAATATTATATGATATAATATAATATAATATAATATAATATAATATAATATAATATAATATAATATAATATAATATAATATAATATAATATAATATGATATGATATGATATGATATGATATGATATCATATAATATAATATAATATAATATAATATAATATAATATAATATAATATAATATAATATAATATAATATAATATAATATAATATAATATAATATAATATAATATAATATAATATAATATAATATAATATAATATAATATAATATAATATAATATAATATAATATAATATAATATAATATAATATAATATAATATAATATAATATAATATAATATAATATAATATAATATAATATAATATAATATAATATAATATAATATAATATAATATAACAGAACATAACATAACATAATTTTGCAGACGACTCCGAGTCCCGCGCAGCGAACGTGTTAAGTACTTCATCACTTTAATTTCCTTCAGTTTTCTACTTCTATGAATCGATGATTCCACTCTATGCCGGTAAGAACATCGACTCATGTGCTGTTATTGCAGCAATTCATGCGGGACACGTTTGTTTTGGTTCGTCATTGAATTCATATAAACCTGTTTGGTCTCACTCGCAGGTTAGTAGTAGTTGACAGTAATTGTTTTGTGTCGGTTGATATGAGTGAGATCCTTTCCGCATTTTTAGTTTAGGTTTCAAGTGACAAAGACTATAAAGTTGTAGTTGTTCGGAATACCCAAAGTTAACACAGGTATTTTATTAGATAGTACGAATGTTCTCTCATTTTTCAAGCTTATAAATTGAATTATTGAAACATTTCTGAATTGCCAGAGAAGTCATAAATAAACCGTATCATCACATTATTTATCTGTATAAAATAGACGCATCGTTGACTTTCTATTTTACATTTACGTACACAGAGATATGTACTTTCAACCCCAAAGCTTTTATCGCAGATTTACTGTTATGATATATTACTTTACTACCAATAGTACAACCTATTTACATGCATGTAAATTAGTCACACGTGTTTTCTTTTACTGACTGATATGAATGAAATTGTTACTAAGAATCATTACAAGAACAAAATTATCGTGTTCCCAACCAGGTGCAATATAATGTACGATTTGTACGAGTAGATACTTTAAAATAAAATCACGTAGGTATTTTACGAGGTATTTTTATGGGTGTAGGTACTTCACCAGATAGAGAATGTTTGTTATTTTTAGACATAATATTTTCCATGGTACAGATATTAAGGAAATACTATAGAAATCTTAGTAGAAAAAGAGTAGCAATTCATATGGTATGGGTGCTAGCGACATATTTGTTTAAACCTGGTTTATCTTTTTTTCTATCATATTAATGCAATTTATCTACAAAACACTCCTGACACTTAGCAGCAACATTTCAATTATGTTAAAAAAAGTGGCAATACTATACATGTTTCAAGCTGAGATTTTTTATGTTATTTATTGACCTTGCTATTGACATTATAGTCTCTGAGTCTCTGATAGTATGAAAGAAAATAATTTCTGCCCCCGTCTTTGTATACCGGCGTGC
The DNA here is from genome assembly GCA_936432065.2 of Rutpela maculata. Classification (NCBI taxonomy): domain Eukaryota; kingdom Metazoa; phylum Arthropoda; class Insecta; order Coleoptera; family Cerambycidae; genus Rutpela; species Rutpela maculata. The sequence goes on from OW386289.2 coordinate 63,372,504, forward strand.
TCCTATCATTAAGATAAATATGTAATCAGAAAAAGTCAATTGACAGAACTGGTCAAAGCTGTATTTATTTTTGCCAATAGTTTATTACTTGAAACTGTTGGAAACGTATGTCCTGTCAGGTGTTGTCTATCTGGTGTGCCTGCAGGAATCAATTTTGTGAAAATACAAGCTAAGTATAAGATAAAAAAACCGCTGCCCAAGGAATCATTACTTCCACATCCAAATTTTTTATCCAAGTCACTCACAATGAAAAAAATTTGTATGTGGAAATAATTGTTTATGGAACTTTAATAATATAATATTTGAAATCCTCTACCCCAAAAACCCATAAAACGATACCCCACAACGGTAGCGGGGTGGGGGTGGTGATGGGGGATGGTAGTGGGGGTGGATGAAGTAAAAAAATATTTTGAGGTTTCTGATTCTTGTACACACACTAAATCACAATTTTTTTTCATCCTCTTTAATAATGGGGTGGGGGTGGTAATGGGGTGGCTAATGCCAAAACTTTTTTTGGGACCTTAGCTTCTCTTGTATATACTAAATACCAATTTTATGGACTCTTACCTGCTTGATTTATCTATTTTCCCCAAATTTACCCCAATTTACCCCCCAACCTTTCGACGGATCAAGATGAAAATATAATCTAGTTCTAGATCTCGTTAAAGTACATATGTGTACCAAATTTCAAGTCAATATCTCAAACGGTTCCAGAGTAAACGTGCGCACAAAAAAAGTTACAGACAGACAGAATTTTTTTTTTTTTTCGTTCAAACTTAAAATCTCGACGTTTCGTGACATTCTAAGCCTATTTGAACAATAAAAATTTCTAAAAATTTTTTTGTCGTTACTATACTTCCACTGGATGTGGAAGTAATAAGAAATAAATTTTAAGCAGATCTTTGAAAAAAGAGTGTTGCTGGCTTCTTTACTGAATTGTCATTAAATACTTATGAATTGTCATTAAATACTGAAAAAGTGATTATAGACTTAACTTTTAGTATTTTCCAAATTTTTTATTGAATGAGAATTCACAGTTTTCTTCTTTCAATACCTAGTACTCTATTATGTTATGTGCCACATTTTAGCTTCACGAAATTATGCATGATTATTTTATATTATAAGAAGTGTTATTGTTGTTAATAGCTTTCCATGGCCTCCTCACAAATATATTACATTTTTCTACAATTAACCTCTTTTTCTAGAGATAAATATGACATATGATATATCGCTGGATAGAATAATTTAAGCTGTGATCGATTAATAAAATAATTTACAGGGTGTTCTATTTAAAAAAACACAAGTTATGTCCATATCTCGAAAACTGAGTCATGCATAATTTTCTTCTTATCAGCAACGGATTCTACTAAAAAAAAATGCATCGGTTTTCGATTCGACACTTGGTAATTGAGATATAGAGGTCATCCGAAAATGCCAATTTTCCAAAAACGTTCTGTAGACCAGTTCCAAACCGATTTCCAGAGGCCAAAAATCTGAAAAATTCTTAGCAGTACATGGGTGGTTGGGAAATTTAGGATCAATGATATATAAATGGGGAAAAATCGATTGGACCGCAACAGATAACCGGAAGTAGGGTGGGGGTGCGAAAAGGTGTGTTTTTAGGGGTGCGAAAAGGTGGTTTTTACGATTTCTGGCAAAAGTAGACCCCCTGTCGAAAAAGTTTAATATAAAAGTTGTAGATAATTGAGAGATCTACAACTTTTATTTGAACCATTTTTTTTACATAACTTACGTTTTTCACAAAAATTTTTAGAAAATCGCCAAAAAACAATTTTTTGTTTTTTATTTTTATCTTCCACGAAAATAATTTAATTTTGATGAAATTCGCAGAAAATGTGCATTTTTATGCATCAAAAAAGCAGTAATTTTTGAGGTGTAATATTCATTTTTTTATTTTTTTTGCTAATTTAATTTGAAAAAAGGCCTAATTTTCAATCAAAAAAGTTGATTAACAAAGTTTTGATTTTTGAAAATTTCAGGACGGTATTTTTTTCGTTGAAACCTCTACTTTAAGATGGTGTAAAAAAATCACATTGTTACTGTGGAAAACATTGTCAAAAATGGAAAAAATCAAAAAAACACTTTTTTCAAGATCGATTTTTCCGTAAATGTCACAATTCTTCATTGTTCATTTAAATGAAGTGTTGTAAGTGGTGCAAAATGGTAATTTCAATGTAATATGTAGTAAGGGAACTTTAATTAAGCGTTTAAGGTTCGGAGTGCTGAAAACCGAAATGTTTTAAACAATAATTTTACCTAAGAAATTGCTAAAAATGACCATTTTTAGGCAAGAAAAAAACTTTTTTATGCTTTATGGGCACACATACATTGAAACAATTTTACTGACATACATATTTCAAAATATTCAAAGTTGAAAAATTGAATTATGGCGGGGGCAGTTTTTCTACTACGTGCTCTCGAGTGCGCGCGCACTTCTTTTTCGTTCTTTTCTTCCAACTCGCTTGCAACCTACCTGTTCTTGCCTTTTCACGCGTTCACAACTGGCACGTCGTTGTTTACACCGTTATTCATCGTAATTTTCAATATTAACTTCTGTGAACTTGTTGCGTTCCTCCACTGTTTTTCTGGATGTGACACGACTTCCAGTTTCGCCGGAAAAGGGAAAACAGTTGTAAAATCATTACTGGCTAACCAAAATTTATCAAAGCTCACAGAAAATGGATTGAAGCTAATAGCGTCTATTTATAAATGTAAGAAAAATGATATGTCACTGATCGAATTGAGGTTTAAAATGTATCAAACCGCTATGGTAAGGACTTCATTTAATTTAGAAAAACTACCACCAACTGAGGGAGCAGCTGCTACATGGCTTATTTTCAAATTCAAACTTAGCTTGGTAACAAAGTTACAGCTACGGATTGGGGATGGACACACCATCTAACCAGAATAATGCCTAAATTGACAGAAAACGAATTAATTCCTGAAAGTTAGCTGAAATCTATCTGCTGCAGCTCTGAAACTGGTTGTGGTAGTAAAAGTTGCGGCTGTCGAAAGCGTAAAATTCTCTATTCTATACTCGAATTGACACGGGGCCGAAAATTGTTCTAACTCTGAAATACAACCATTAGAAGAAATCAGCTATTCGGAGATGTGTGACGAAACAAATGTTCAAAATAATATTGAAAATAAATATCTTGATGAACTTGAGGACCTTGACGAAGTCGAAGACCTTATCAAAGTTCCTGAAGAGACCGAACAATGTGTTGAGTGTGATGATGTATAGCAACTTCCCAAAAAAATGAGATCATTATAAATTTTGATTATGTATTTCTACTTTTTAAATTGATTTAATGTAAAATACGTAATAAACTTATTTTTAATGTGAAAGTGCCTATAAAGCATAAAAAAAATTTTTCTTGCCTGTTTTTGGCAATTTCTTAGGTAAAATTATTGTTTAAACATTTCGGTTTTCAGCAGTCCGAACCTTAAACGGTTAATTAAAGTTCCCTTATTACATATTACATTGAAATTACCGTTTTGCACCACTTACAACACTTCATTTATGAATAATGAAGAAATAGTGACATTTACGGAAAAATCGATCTTGAAAAAAGTGTTTTTTTGTTTTTTCCATTTTTGACAATATTTTTCCATAGTAACAGTGTGATTTTTTTACACCATCTTAAAATATAGGTTTTAACGAAAAAAATACTATCCTGAAATTTTCAAAAATCAAAACTTTGTTACTGAACTTTTTTGATTGAAGATTAGGCCTTTTTTTCAAATTAAATTCGCAGAAAAATCAAAAAATGAATATTGCCACCTCAAATTACAGCTTTATTGATGCATAAAAATGTACATTTCCACCGAATTTCATCAAAATTAAATTATTTTTGTGGAAGATAAAAATAAAAAAACAAAAAATTGGTTTTTGGCGTTTTTCTCAAAATGTTTGAGAAAAACGTAAGTTATGTAAAAAATGGTTCAAATAAAAGTTGTAGATCTCAATTATCTACAACTTTCATATTAAACTTTTTGCCAGAAATCGTAAAAAACCACATTCTACCCCTAAAAACACACCTTTTCGCATCCCCACCCTACTTCCGGTTATCTGTTCCGGTCCAATCGATTTTTTCCCATTTATATATCATTAATCTAAAATTTTCCCACCACCCATATACTGCTAAGAATTTTTTTTCTTTCAAAAACTATTGGCACTGGTCTACTGTAACTCGTAGTTTCATAAATCCATTTCTAGCTTGTGCGACCCTGGCTTTTCTTTCCTTTTCGGGGTCCAATTTGCAATCCACCCAGGTATCTGAACTAGTTAACCTGTTCTAGTAAATTTCCGTTTATTACAATAGGTAAGGGTACATTCTGGTTCCACCGTATTGTCACGATTTTGGTCTTCTTTTCATTTATTCACATTCCGAACTCCTCGCAAGTATCATTCAGTTTTTTTAGAGCACTTGCATTAGAGAAAGCAATACTTTTTCAAGTATTAAGTTTTGCAAGGTTTGTAAACACGATCATTTAAAAATAAATGTCCGATTGTATTAAAATTTGAACGGTAAGTTAATTCTGGCTAAATGAAGAAATCTATTGTTTTGGAAACAAAATGAATCGACCAGAAAATATAAAAGTTATGAAACAATTTAAGAAAAAATAATATACGTGAAAAGTATATATAAGATTTTCCAAATAGAAAAATACTAGTACCCATATTGAAGAGGAATTTGCCATTCAAGAAGGCATCATCGGGAGATGAGTAAAATTACTAATTAGCAATTGTACTGTAACGTTCTTTAAGCCTGCCCTCTATAATGTCAGGAAATGAGGCTCACGGCACTGACCGGTGCGATAGAAAAAGGAGAGAGTCAAGAGATTGATAGTCGAACGCGTGTTCCTCTGCCGAGGGAGCTAAGTGTTAATTTATTAATAAAATTGATATAAAGCAATATACTTGGTATATTATACGCCTATCGGCGGAGTTTGTATTGTGCAGTAAAAGTGTATTTATTGAGTATTGTTTAGTGGTTACCTATTTGTAATAGGGAGCGTTCGAATTCATGTAACCAAAGGCCATGTTTTCGATTGTCAATAATAAACGTGTTTGTGAAAAGTTCCGGGTCTTTCTTTGTTTTCCCTTGTAAATGAAGTGGTGCCCAACGTCACTGCCAGTATAGGAATCCCGACCATCTCCCTGTAGCAGCCGAGCCACCTGCATGGTGCATAGGTGTAAAGCACCACAAGTTTTTGTAACCTTTCCCGGTTAAAAAATTAAACTACATTCCAAGAACTGCGAAGAGTGTACTATACAATTTTCGGCAATTATATGAAAAATTGAATAATCCGACACCGAGTATGCTTACATTCGTCAATTTCCAGGCCACGCAAGCAATTTCGAGTAACGAAGCTATTCTAATAAATAAATATCTGCTGACATATTCATTTTAAACTATTGATGTTTCTCTAGGCAAATTGCAATATTTTAAAAAATCTGGCGGAGGTGCAAGTATTAGTAATAAAATTAATGTCTTTATTTTATATTTCAAATAAAACTAGTCCAGTCAACGAAAGAGTTATGGAGAACATGGAAGAGGGTAGAATTTTCCTCTTCAGGTACGTGTTGAGGATAGTTAGGAGGTAAACATATTAAAAGTCCCCGCCCCTAGCCCGCCGCTTCAGGGGGGAGGGGGTGGGTTCCTTTTTTTGATTCTTTTTTGTAACTCGGAAACGATGCATCGTACGTAAAAAGGTAATCTATGCAAAATTAAACATAATTAAATTTCCTACAAGAATGTCTATATTTATCTTCTTCCTAGGTGTTGTAGTTTACGAGATATTCGCCAGCCAAAACAGATAATTAATAAATGAATTAATTAGGTACTTTGAATATTTCTATCAAAGCGGTTTACCGTACTACTAATAAATCACAGTCACAAAACAATCTTTATTTTACAACATTCGACGTATTTTTTGTCGAAATCTATACATTTTCTTAAATATACAGTGTGACTCACTTAAAATGAGGACACCCTTATAACTTTTTTATTTTGTTTAATGTAAGAATAACCAAATCAAAGTTTGGTGTATGTACATTTGTGGCGCATATCCGATGCATTTTTTAGAATTGTTAACATTCAAAATGTTTTTATTTTTTTTCCGCATATTTTGGTACCGCAAGTGGCTTTGCCTTTGTAGCAGGCAAATGTTTTTCTAGTCATAAGTAGATCCTAATTTTTTCTATACTTGAGTAAGATTTGATTCAAATCGGAAACAAAATAAAAAACTTATAAGGGTGTCTTCATTTTAAGTGAGTCACACTGTATATTTAAGGAAATGTATGGATTTCGACAAAATATTACGTTAGTAAATATGTCGAGTATTGTAAAATAAAGATTGTTTTGTTACTGTGATTTATTAGCAGACCACGGTAAACCGCTTTGATAGAAATATTCAAGGTGCCTAATTAATTTATTTATTAATTATCTATTTTGGCTGGCGAATATCTCATAAACTATACCACATAGGAAAAAAATGAATATAAACATTCTTGTAGGAAATTTAAAATGTTTAATTTTGCATAGATTACCTTTTTCCTTGCAACGCACCATTTCCGAGTTATAAGCGATGAATCGAAAAAAGGAACCTTTCCACCCCCCTCCCCCCGAAGCAGCGGAGCTATGGGCGGGGACTTTTAGCCTATTCACCTCCTAGCTACCCCCCGAGGAAAATTCTCCTCTCCTCCATGTTCTCTACAATCCCCTTTTGGGCATTCATTGATTGAACTAATATTAATTAGACTTAAGAGAAGTGGCGAAGTTCAATATAGCTGCTCTTCCACTTAGCTTCGAGCTGCACAAAATGCTAATGCTGTTATAGTTACATATGTCTGGTAAAAAATAATAATTTAAAACTAAGGAAATATAGAAAAAAACAATAGATAACATATTAATTATGACATAATTAGACATTGTCTAGTATCTAGGATGCAGACTTTGACTTGTTTTCGAAATGGTTCTAAACTAAGGGCCGGAGGTAGCCGATTAAATATTCTTACAGCGTTATAGCTAAAGGAACTTTCAAAAAGAGAGGTATTGTGTCGAGTAGCAGTATATAGAGAGTCGTTTCTATTTGGGTGGTCATCTGGACATGTATGTCACTTGTGTTTATTAATTTATCTTGTAGATATTTGGACATTTTCGACATGACAAGCCATGTGAACTCTGAACCTCATCCAGGTTCAGCCATGTGGATTAGAAATATGATCATAATTCCTCAGATTATAACTACATCTAAGACAGCTCCTTTGCAGTCTTTGGAGGTTTACTGTATCTTTACTTAAGAGCGCCGGGCAGTACACTACATCGGAATTCGAGAGGTAGTCATGAATTAATAATTCACATAGCTTTAATTTAACGTCGGTCTAAGTTTATCTCTATGCATATATGATACTTTAAATCTACTGTAATATCTTTGAATTAAGTAGTACAGATGACTCTGAAACCTTAGATTATCATCATCACTTCCGAATTCTTACAATGGTTAGATGGTGTTAAAATGACTCCATTTAAATTAACGGTAAAATTTGAGTTATTCGAAAGTGTGTCTCTGTGCCTACCAGATACTAAGAGTTGGGTTTTGGATTCATTATAAGAATCAGGCTTTTGATATATGACAAATGGTGGCTAAGTCCTCATTAATTTTATTTATGGCAATAGCAGCCTCATTTAACGAAAAGTTAAAAAACATCTGAAAATCATCAGCGTATTGATGTGAGTTACAAAATTTTGAAAAATCCTCAGAGTAAATGGAGAAAAGTAGTGGACCTAACACACTACCCTGAGAAATGCCCTTCTCGAGATCAATTTTAGCAGACCACACATCATCTATAACCACTCTTTGGCCTCTGTTACATAGATAATTAGAAAAAATTGTACAACTTCACCCGGGCCAAAGTATTTCAACTTAGTATACAAAACTGAATGGTCTAAGGTATCGAAGGGTTTATTTATTACAAACTAATAACACTAGACAAGAATTTTTCTGATTATCAACAGCTCTGTATAACTCATCAGTAACATGTAGAAGTGAAGTGGTTATACTATAATCTCTACGAAATCCTGACTGGGTGACTGATAATACATTATTATTATCTAGATAGGCCGCTAATTGTTCATATACATTTTTTTCTAGTATTTTAGATATAGTGGGAAGGCTACTAGTGGGACGAAAATCGGAAGTACTTGAGGGATTGCTAGTTTTAGGCACAGGAATGAGACAAATTACTTTCCAAATATTGGGAAACGTTCCCGTTGATAAACATTTAATAATTATAAACGTTAACACTTAAATAAGGTATAACTAACGATAGCAGTTTTAAGTTGACATCGTCAGAGCCCCTAGCATTAGACTTAATACTTCTATATGTTTCTTCCATTTTTTTTAACCGAAATGGGCTGAAAATTAAATTCTCTATCAACAGGAATTTTTCATAAGGAATATTCTTTGTCAAACGTGTTAGCAATAAATGTTTCATCTTTGTTACCTAGAGGGATTTTCTTTACAAAATAATCATTAAAATCAGCTAAACCTCTACCAGATTCATGGCTGCAAGAATGTATATTTAAATATTTTAAAACTTTTCTAAATTTCTTTTTGGGTCTTTCTTAAATTGATTCCGCAAGTATGCCCTTTTAATCCACTGCATTTAGTGAAAAATGAGCCGCATCTTCAGACCAATTCATACAAAAGCAAATGTTTATTTTCCACGTAGGTTCTGGTGTCCTTAATAAGGTCTCAAAAGTCCCCGAAGTGGGAGTGTAAGGATAAAATTTGGCAATGCTGTAAAGGGCTAAAATCGTGCTCGGAAATGAATTTTTCGAGATATCTCGGTTTTCATTGCCTCTACGACAAAAATACATTAGGCCAAAAAGAAAGCTATGGAAATTCTTTATAAAAGAGATAGAAGGTGTTTTTTTCGTATACGCAATAGTTTTCTTGAAAAATTCCAGTAAGTCATACCTAAAATCAAAAAATTTATTTTATGTTTATTACACGGAGGGTTAAAACATAAAAAAAAATCCTTGTTGGCTGTATCCTCAATACAGCCGTAAGTTTTACGTGGATACGTCTATGCATAAGAGGATATTCGGGCATTTGGAAGAACAATACAAATTAATGTTTCAAACTGAGTTTATTAAGCACAGGTCGATGATACGAAAAGTATGAAATATAACAAAATAGGTTTAAATTACGTGTGAAGGTTAAATCAAGATTCCCGCGCGCTACGTTCACTTATGCACCGACAGATGGCGTTAGTGCATAAGCTCCTGTTCACGAAATGTCACCCGAAACGAAAACATAGACGTATCCACGTCAGAAACAACGTATGCATCTCTGAGCGAATACGACAGTGGTGTTGTTATGTTGGCGGCCCGGGATACTAACAGTAAGTTGGGGGGTGGTTTCTTAGGGGTTGCAAGGGACAACACGACTTGGGGTATTATCAGGTGAAGTCTTTCATGCCTTTTGCAGGTTTTCTTATTTATATTTTGATCTTTTCAAATAACGGAGTTATTTAATGTTAATATAATACTGGGACACCCGGTATATTTCTTCGAATTTATAATGAATTAATCGGATGTTCGATGACGTGGAGCTTCATGCGGTCGTCTCTCGGACTAATATTAATAGAAGAATAGAGATTGAACGAAAGAAATTTTTCTCCTCAAACCAGGCAGAGGGAAGATCCAACGAAAAATTTATTCTATGAAGCTTTGATCACCATAAAGATATTCGAGATCACATATTGTTTCTGCACGTATTCTCTGGGTGTGACACTACATCTGCTCTGTTTAATAAAGGCAAGACTGCAGCTTTGACAGTGATGGAAAAACGGCAGGACTTGAAACTTGTAGCTGAAGTGTTCAGCAAGATTGGTACTTCTCCTGACAAAGTTACTCCGAATGGGATAAAATTTTTCCTCGCAATCTATAACGCTCCAGTTAAAGAAGTTTCCATCGATAACTATCTGTATTCTTGCTTTATTAAAGCTGTGAGCAAAAGCAAACCAGTGAAATTGAATTCATTACTACCCACTCATGACGCAGCTCAACAGCATCTATTTCGTGTTTATTTTCAAGTACAGAAATGGTTGGGTAATGTATTGAATCCTAAAGAGTGGGGATGGATGTTGAATGATACCATATGGTGGCCAAAAACAACATCCCAACTTCCTGCGCCTGATTGCCTTCTGAAGATGATTTTCGAAAGGTACGAAAGGTTGTGGACCATTGTGTGGCTGTCGGAGGTTGTGACTTAATTGCTCACCAGTTTGCGGCAACTGCCATGGAAAATCTTGCTTGAATGCTGAACCGATTGAAAACTCGTCAGAAATAGAAGCCGTCACTGAAGCAGAGACTGAAAGTTCTCAAATTGACTCGGATTTCCTCGAACGAATCGATGAATTTATAGAAGGAGAAAACGGACAAGAAGGAAATTAATTTGACAACATTTTAATAAGTATCACAGTCGTGGATTAGGCCTACCGGGGAAACCACATAAAAAAAACGCGCCTAGTACTCAACCTCAAGGGTGGTGTGAAATAGAGTACTTAAATTATCCATAATATCCCATAAGTTCAAATTCAATGCAAGATTTTCAAGAAAACTATTGCGTATACGAAAAAAAGACCATCTACCTTTATCATAGAGAATTTCCATATCTTTCTTTTTGGCCTAATGTATTTTTGTCGTAGAGGCAATGAAAACCGAGATATCTCGAAAAATTCGTTTCCGAGCACGATTTTAGCCCTTTACAGAGTGTACAAAATTTTATCCTTACACTCCCACTTCGGGGACTTTTGAGACCCTATTAAGGACACCCGAACTTACCTGGAAAACCAACATTTGCTTTTGTATGAATTGGTCTGAAGAAAAATCCTAAATGCAGTGGATTATTTGTTCAGATTTAACAGCAATATTGTCGTATTACGTATATTATATGGACTCTTCCACATACGAATTGTAAGCTCTATATATCAAATTGCAATAAGGTATAACGAAATGTAGCAAATTAAAATACATATATTATAATACAATAAATCATCACACTGATACAAAGATGCACGCAAAATATACTTCAATTTACTAAGTTAAAAATAATGGTTTACATTTACTTTCTTTTAGAAACCAAATTGGTTGAATCGATTTATTTCTGTCACGATAATATATCAGAGGTAGCTTTTTGTACACACCTGCCAAAGACAACTTGTGTATATTATGAAAAATGTTATTATCAAAAAAAAATTCTAATCAGAATTCTGTTTTTGAATATTGCAACCTTAAAAAAAATTAAATTTGGATTTTAATTTCCTCTCCTTTTAAGCAAAATTTTAATCAAATGTTTGAATTTGGCACATTGTATTCACATTTGTAAAATAATATATGCCCTAACTGTATTTAAACTCCGTTTTATCGTAAATATGTCAAGGCAAGCGACAAGTAATAGGTAAATAAACTCTAAGTTATTTAATTTTAGCCTTCTTCATTTTACTAATCATATGTAATACCTTAAATTACACACCATTTACTGTTTATATTTTATCTGGGACTTTAACGTAGGTACTTCAAAAAGCTAAAATTCCTTATTTGCATATTTGGGATATTTTATATCTAATAGACATGTTAAATAAATTGCGTAAATATGAACCGGATGCTTCAACAGAAAAAAGGAAACTGGTACTTCCTTTAATTTATTAATTACACGTCACAATACAATGCAAATTATTGTAAAATGATTACTAAATGTGCTATTCTTTACTACGTTTAAATAATTTTGCAATCAGAGTAAGCCTTGGATTGGCATTGTAAACAATTCTAATTTTCTAGATCAGATTGCGACAAACTTCTACGTGATTATTGCGAAAATAGTGAGTGCGTCTATTCAGTTTTTTTTATTTGTATTATTACCTACCTATCAGTACAGTACCTAGAGGTTTTAACTTCGGAATAATGTCATATAGCAAAAGAAATTTTTTTCCAATTTTGGCAAAAAAAATTATTTCAAAACAAAAATCTGAAAAAATACACGTATATTCTACATAAAAGAAGAAACAACTTTCTTCTTTTACAATTTTCTCTAGAGCGCATACTTTCGCCGTAAAAAATAATTGAAAGTTGAGAAATTTCTGGCGCAAATTGGTTTCGAAGTAAAAAATTGCAAAGAACAAAAGATTGATATTTTTTAGCGTAGAATCCAAATCCACTATAAAAAAGGGGGTTTGATTATATAAAAAAACATGCTACCCCGTAGAAACTCCATTAAACCCCATTAAAAGTAAAAGCCCATAGTGCCATTATCTAGAACCCACAAAACTGAAAAACTTTTGTCTCAAACTTTTTTTGATTGGGCGTCATGGGAAAGCGTCACATTCAAAAATTATTTGAGCCATTTTTTTTTATCTATTTATTTAACATTGGCCTATTTCCGCCACCAGAGCCTATCACCGACGCTAGGAAATTTTGCCGAACCTCTTCCCTTAAGAAGAGTAGGGATCTTTTACTTGCCTAACATTTAATAGATAAGGGACCGCCTGCTTTACATCCCTCCGAAGGATGGTATATCCACTACGTAATCCTCGTCTGAAATTACGTAGCTTCCGCGTATACACTAATATACAAGCCGCTAGAAGGTGGGACGAGAACGCTGTATTTCCCAAGTTGGGTCACCCATCCAAGTACTAACCGCGCTCGACGTTGCTTCAACGGAATATCGACTGACATTCACATTGAAGTCGCCTCTACGCTCGCCCCGCGGGAAATATCACAAAAATGGCAGCTTCTGCGCCGCTGCAACCCGGATTGCTATGACCGACTACACACGTTTAGAGAATGACTTGACAAGCATCCCCACCAATTTTTGACTCTCCAGCTTATGTGTTCTATTTTTGTCGGTGGGTTCTCGTGCTAATATGAATTATAATTTTTTTATTTTTAGCACCTTAATAGTACATGCATCAAAGAAACGTTTGTATTTCTTATGCTTGTTGGGTATTTTGATACTGTAAAAATATTTAAAAATTTTGATGAAATAAACCTCTGCGCCAAAAGGATCAGACAGAGGCTGGTTTTTATACTTCTATTGCAAAATGTCTCACACCTAAAAATATATAAACTGAAACAAAATTGTTAAATGATAAATAGAAAAATTAAAACGAAGGCAGTTGACGATTCGAAAAATAGTTCTTTTTCCGTTATCATAACTTTCTCTTTTGAAAAATGCTGTTTTTCGTTATTATATATCATCACCTCGATGCTGTTCAGTGGGATAGGTCGGAGCGTACGGATGTGCATCTGAAACGCGAAAATACCGGGTAAACTCCGTTAAATTTGATAAAACTTAGGTAAATGGTAGCTCAAAAAATGCCGCGTAAATCGATGTGTCATAACAAAAGAACAAAGTTGAAATAAAAAAATAACTAATACAGAATTATTTTGTTGCAATCAGTGTGGTGCATAAAGAAACGAGTTTAAAGAAACAAGTATATAAATAAATGACCCGGATAGAGGCAATAAATAACAGAAATATGAGCTAAGTACCTATTCATTTCAACCTTGCCAGTCAAGTTTATTTATGTCTTAATGACTTCCAAGTGTCTGCCGCATAAAACCATTGTTTAGGTGTGCACCAATCCCTTGAAAAGTCGACATCTGTCGACAAATTTACCACGAAGCAGTGAATTATTGAAGTATGGCCGTGGTACCCCGGCCTGTATAAACCCCAAGTAAATTATTTTTAATCATTGTGAAAATATTCTAATGAATTTGATTTAAATTATATCCGAAGTAATCAATAACGTATTGTTGTTCTCAGTATATTTATGGTATGCTCTTTCAATGGCTAAAATCATATTTAAATGATCGTGTTCAAGTCGTAAAAATTAACAACTAATATTCAAACGAAATTAAGGTCAAATCAGGTGTTCCTCAGGGGGCACTTCTGGCCCCATTACTGTTTAATCTTTTTATCAATGATGTTTTAGAATGTTTTTTCCACTGCCAAGTATTATTGTATGCCGATGACATGAAAATATTTAAAGAAATTACTGATACCATTTCCTATATAGAATTACAAGAAGACATCGACAGATTTTATAACTGGTGTAAAAACAAAAAAATGATCCTTAATGTATCAAAATGCAAATATATACAGTTTAGCAAAGGGTTATCTCAATCATTAAACGTGTATTTCATAAACGATATTCCAGTCGAGAACGTTAATATTATACGTGATTTAGGAATTTATTTTGACTCCAAATTGACCTTTATCTAGCACATCGAATTAATCTATAATAAAGCCTTAAAAGTTCTTGGATTTATTAAAAGACACTCAAGAGAATTCAGTAACATTTTTGCAATAAATACATTGTATGTCTCACTAGTTAGATCTCATCTTGAAAATAGTTCAGTTACATGGTCTCCATATTTTCAAATTCTTACAACGAAATTCTAACTCATTTAAATCTTCAGACTTTGCAAAAACGAAGAACCAATACAGATATTATTTTGGCATTTAAACTATGCAGTGGAATCGTCGACAGCCCTGAATTACTGGCACTATTAGATTTTCATGTACCACAAAGACATTTAAGAGAATCATACACGTTTTTTATCCAAGCTTATCGAACCCTATATGGTACTAACCTTGGTATCGACAGGATAATGAAAAATGCAAATATTGCAATTTGTGATATAATTAATTAAGCAATATATTTTGTGTATCTAACTGTTCTATTTTACCCGAATCAATTTGTTATTTATTTTAATTTACACTCTAGTCATGTGTGTCTACTTAATCTGTTCTTTTTTTTTAATGTATTACTATTTATGTGTTTTTCTTTTTTATAATCTATTTTATGTGTACTCTATGGGCTCTCCCGTAAATAAATAAATAAATAAATAAGTTCGTAAAGTATGGTCATATAAATTTCTTATGTTAACCGTCAAATAATACTTTTTTCATAATTGTTAAAAATACTCAAGTGAATTTAATATGAATTAAACGCGTAATAACCAAATGTATTACTCTTAAAGTATGGTCATAACACTTTCTTATGTAAATTTTCAAGTGGGGTTTTTCATAGTTACTGAAAGTCTAAATTAAAACGAATTTAGTTTGAATTAAATGGAGCAACAACAAAATCCAACAGAAGAAGTTTTTGAGAAGATCAGAAAGGTACATCGTCCAACTACTCGCAAAAACAACAATACGCAAACAGCGACATAAACATCAACACTATTAGGAGGAAAGACAATTAAAGAAAGGATAGAAATATACGCAATGACGTACTGGGGACATACCCAAGGAAGGGACCCAACACATATACTGAAGAAAGCGCTAGCACCGAACATCAACAAATTAAAAACAGGGAGACCATGCTACAGCGGAAAACAACAACTGAGAGGATCAGGATCAAAAAATGAACACCACAAAAAAAACGATATATACTCTACCACAATCGAAAACCGAGGAATCAGAAGACTCAGAAAAAGAAGATTCGAAGAAGCAGAAACACAAAAGAGGAGCATAAGCACTCCATATTACGACACAACGCGGCAACATATTTCACAATAAGACTTAGAAGAGGCAGAAGTCCAGAACCAAAAACACAGGGAGCTTAAACGCTTCCTTGCGACACAATGCTGCAACGCATCTCACAAATACCTACACCTCCCATCCCACATTCCTTTACCATGCGTCACGTGGCTCTCGCTGCTGGCAACAAGCATAACCTTAGTCCAACCCAGCGTGGGCGAAGCAGGCTCAGCTGTATAACACTGGAAGTGACAGAAATGCCTACCGCACGCTGGTAAATCAATCAGTCAATCACCTAGATGCTAAATGTTTTTGTCTCTTTAAAACACTTGCTTTAGATAACATTTTCATCCGTCATATTGAAACCATTTTCAATTTTTTTATTTTGACTTAAGATTCGTAAACAGCGATCCCAAAAACAAAATTCTACGTTTCGAAAATAAATCAGTAATAGATTTTCAAATATCAAATATCTAAATTTAGAGGTGGTTTTCAGCCCTTGAGAGTAAGAGCAAGTGTCCGAACCATTTAGAAACTGAAGATGATACCTTTTACTACAATAATAACCAATAAAGAAAAATTATCGTTACATACGAGATTATTCCTAAATTTTATATATTTTTGCCTCTAGATA
Organism: Rutpela maculata; assembly: GCA_936432065.2. Taxonomy (NCBI): domain Eukaryota; kingdom Metazoa; phylum Arthropoda; class Insecta; order Coleoptera; family Cerambycidae; genus Rutpela; species Rutpela maculata. The sequence continues at coordinate 63,388,720 of OW386289.2, forward strand.
ATGTACTTTATATAGAGAAAGAAAGAACATGTATTTTTGTTACTATTAAGATGTATAGACGTTTTTATTTTCTCGGCCGTTGATGTCAAATTAGCTTGATGTATATCCTGGGATTTTCGGTCTTTTTCTTTATTACTATATTTTCTTACGTTTCGGTTTATTCAACCATCGTCAGAGAACTCAAAGTATCTAAAAGACAAATATTTTTTTAATTCTTATTTTCCCTATAACAATGAATGACTTACATTAACCAATATTATTAAATTGTACTACACTATTTACATTTTAGGTGTTTATTCTGTTTGAGTGTATAAATGCAACTAAAAACTGAAATTAAGTAGTGCATGTCTGCGTTGAACTTTGTGGTTTGTTTTTGTAATCGTAGATAAGGTTTAATTAAAACTTGCCCCGGAAAAAACCGAAGCAGTGATGATCACAAGGAAAAGAAAAGAACTGTCCAGCCTGTCACCATCAGGGTTGGACAGATGGAAATTAGACCGGGGAATGGACTTAAATACCTCGGAATCTGGCTGGACCCGAAACTAACATTCAGGTGTCACATAACAAAAACGGCGGAAAAAGCGGGGAAATCGGCAACCGCTCTGGGAAGAGTGATGTGCAACACGAAGGGGCCAAAGGCCAGCAAAAGAAGAGTGCTTTGTGGCGTGGTGCATTCAGTCATATTATATGCCGCCCCGGTCTGGGGATATGCCTTGCCTCCTTACCAATGTAAGCCTGGCAAGGATTCAACGGCAGATGGCACTAAGGGTATGCAGCGCCTATCGGACAGTCTCATACGAGGTAGTGCTGGTAGTAGCAGGGATCCCTCCAGTGGATTTACTGGTCAAGAAAAGGGCAGAAGTGTACGAAGGAGTCGAGAGAGGAACCGCCAGGGAAAGACTGTTCGAAAGATGGCAGAACAAATGGGAGAACGCCCATAAAGGAAGATGGACTCACCGCATGATCCCTACAGTCAAAGAGTGGGTGGAAAGGAAACACGGAGAAGTAGGGTACCATCTCTGACAGGTCATGACTGCTTTGCCGACTACCTGTTGAGAATAGGAAAGCTGGACTCTCGAGAATGCGCATATTGTGGCGAAATAGACGATGCAGAGCACACAGACTTCCACTGCAACAGATGGGTGGAGGAGAGACGAGGCATAAATCGTCTAGGGCCGGATGAGCTTGTGGAAATCATGCTGCAATCTGAAGACAATTTGGCAAAGGCCGAAACAGCTATCACACGGATCGTCGTGCGTAAAGGAGAAGATGAGAGGAATTCCGACCTATACTCTCTGCGCAACTAGAGGGAATACAGGGAACAAAGACGGTAAAAAAAACAAAATCTATACATCGAACGATTGACGTGTATCCTGAAGAGAAGCGAGAGCGGTTCCAGGATACATCATACACCAAAGAGAGATGGTTTTAGTAGGTATGCCCAGAGGTGAGATAAGGTTTAATTGACGTATATTAGATTTAAAGTTTTGTTAATGAATGTCTGGAATGGATTAAATAAATTTTTCTAACTGATAGAAAACTAAAAGTGAAAGTAGACGATGCAATATCTGAAGAATATAACGTTAATATGGAAGTACCTCTGGGATCGGTTCTATGGCTATGGCTATGGCTATGAAAGAGGTAGATGATGTATCTTCTTTAGTATACACGGTGGGGCAAAAGTGTGTCGGACATCGATATCTCGAGTTCTGCGATAGCTTGAAATTAAAAAAAAATCAAGTAAACTAGACTAAAGTCTATAACCGGAAATTATTTTCGAATATACAGGGCAAGCCAAGACGAAAATGCAGGATCAAGTACTCTTTTTTTTCTTCAAATAATTCATTAGAAAATATTATAATAAGTGCTCCACATGTTGCCCATTTTGATCCACACACATCTCTATGAGCTCTTGAAATGAGGTTTCTACTGTTCCTAGAATTGCCGGTATGATAGATCTAAAACCAGTTATTATTCTTTCCTTCATATTTTGTACTGTTGGTGTGTCTTTATAAAACATTTCCTTCACGTATCCCCATAAAAAGAAATCCATTTTTGTAAGATCTGGGGATCTAGCAGGCCATTTAGTCGGTTCATTTCTTCCAATCCATTGAAGTGGGAAGGTATTATTTAAGTGGTCTCTAACTACATTTAAATAATGTGGTGGAGCACCATCTTGCTGAAACAACATTTTATTTCTAATCCTTTCAGGAAGATTCGCCAATAATTGTGGCAGTTAATTTTCCAGAAAATGAAGATAAATAGCTCTGGTCAATGTACCCAAAAGAATGTGTCCCTATTACATGTTCTCCAATAATTCCTCCCCAAACGTTTATAGACCATCGGTTATCAACTTGCCTAAAAAAGTGAGGATTTTCCGAAGCATAATAATGGAAACTCTGTCTACTAACAAATCCATTTTTATGAAGAGTTGCCTCATCAGTGAATAGAACATTATGAAAGAAAGTGACATCTTGCATTTTATCTCTGGCCCAATTACAAAACTGTAGACGCCTTTGAAAATCGTTATCAGATAATGGGGTATTTTCCATTTTTTTAAAATTCAGTTTTGATGATATACAGTGTGTCCCCCTTTGTAGCTCAGTTATCAGTCACCCAATTTTAACCAAGGGTTATCAAAGACCTTTATTATACTTTTTTTAAGTAAAACAAAACTTATTTCAGTCATTGGAGTGCATTTTTATTATGAAAAAAAGGGTCGATTTTTCGAGAAATTATATTAGGCATGCAATATTATTGATCAGCATGCTGTAGAACCGCTATATCCAGAATTTAAGAACATTTAAGAACATTTTGATTTTTGGTTTTTGAATTACGGCCCACTTAAAATTGCCTATTTTAAACATTAAATAATCAATAAATTGGTAACGAAATTTTTTTCGAAAAAAAGTCATTCTTTATTTTCTCTTCCTCTTTCTATGTTTCAAAAATAAATCATTTTCAAATATTAAATATCTAAATTTGGAGGTAGTTTTTACCCCCTTGAGGGTTACATAAAGCGTCCGGACCATTTGGATAAAGTAAAAAAATATTTTGAGGTTTCTGGTTCTTGTACACACACTAAATCACATTTTTTTTCACCCCCTTTAATAATGGGGTGGGGGTGGTAATGGGGGTGGCCAATGCCAAAATTTTTTTTTGAGACCTTAGCTTCCCTTGTATATACTAAATACCAATTTTATGGATTCTTACCTGCTTGATTTACCTATTTTCCCCAAATTTACCCCCTAACCCTTCGACGGAACAAGATGAAAATAATCTAGATCTAGATCTCGTTAAAGTACATATGTGTACCAAATTTCAAGTCAATATCTCAAACGGTTCCAGAGTAAACGTGCGCACAAAAAAAGTTACAGACCGACAGGCAGACCGACAGACAGAAATTTTTTTTTCGCTCAAACTTGAAATCTCGACGTTTCATGACATTCTAAGCCTATTTGAACAATAAAAATTTTTAAAAATATTTTTGTCGTTACTATACTTCCACTGGATGTGGAAGTAATTACTATACTGTCTTACGTTTCGGTTTATTCAGAGAACTACAAAGTATGTAAAAGACATTTTTTTTTTCATTTGTTATTTTGCTCTAACAATGAATGTGAATGACTTACATTAACTAATATTATTAAATCGTACTACACTATTTACGTTTTAGGTGTCTATTCTGTTTGAGTGTTTAAATGCAACTAAAAATTGAAATTAAGTAGTGCTTGTCTGCATTGAACTTTGTGGTTTGTTTATGTAATCATAGATAATATTAGATTTGAAGTTTTGTTAATGAACGCCTATAGATTAAATAAATCTTTTCTGATAGAAAACTAAAAGTGAAAGCTGACGATGTAATATCTGAAGAATATAACGTTAATGTACCTCTGGGATCGGTTCTATGGCTATGGTTATGGCTATACCTATGGCTATGAAACAGCTAGATGATGTATCTTCTTTAGTATATATCGTGCATAAGCCACAACTTTGAATTTCTGTAAGCATTTACCTGATAACCGTACCTTCCAAAATTTGGAATCGTATCACTAATAGTTGCAATAAATATAAATTCTAAATAATTAATTTTATTGTTAACTCCAAAAGAAAAAAGAGAATACCACGAGGCCTATTTTAAGTCGTGTCTGTCTATTCATCTATGATGTAAAAAAAAACAAGCTAAAAACGTACTCTTCGCCTGTTCACAGAACTTTTTATATAATTGTAACACATTCTATAGGATACTCTTCGCAGTTTTCTTGTAAATAATGTTAGTTTTTAGACATCCTAAATTTTGTGATACCACCTTCGTTGTGAAAAAAATTATATGAAAAAAAAAATGAAAAAAAAATACTCAACCTGTGCGGGATTCGAACACGGGACCTTTGGATTGCCAATTTGCCAATTTACTAATTTTTATTTTATTTAACTATGTTAACATTCTATAAGTTGTATTTCAATATGTGATTTGACAATAATTATTAACGCTACGTTACAATACGCGACTAAGCGCGCGATGCGACGCAACGGCCGGGTGTTTTCGGCTAAACGACTTTCAGATATGTTGGTAGAGAGTTAAAAGACGGCCTCAGAGAGTTAAGCCGTATTACGAGTAAGATATCCAAAGGATTTCACATTTAAGAAATAATTTTGAAGAAGAGTAAAAGTAATATTTTAACTATGCAGGGAAAATATATAAAAACCCTGCTGCATCTGTCAAGTTGTTAAAAACAATTTATTCTGCACTAGGCAGTTATTTTATGCTTTTATAGGTTTCAGCGAGGGGTCAAGGGGGGTAGAGGTGTGGCGACCTTTGGATTGCAACGCAAAACTCTAGCCGCTGCGCCACCACATATTGCTACGAAATTTGATTGTCTGTGATATATATATATATCTTTCAACAATCATACATATTTCAACTCCTATTTCTATGAAATATATTAGTAAAATCCATAAACAAAAAAAAAAACCGCTGCCCAAGGAATCACTACTTCCACATCCAAATTTTCTATCCAAGTCACTCACAACGAAAAAAATTTGTATGTGGAAATAATTGCTCATGGAACATTAATAATATAATATTTGAAATGCTCTACCCCAAAAACCTATAAAACGATACCCCACATCGGTAGTGGGGTGGGGGTGGTGATAGGAGGTAGTAGTGGGGGTGGATGAAGTAAAAAAAATATTTTGAGGTTTCTGGTTCTTGTACACACACTAAATCACAATTTTTTTTCATCCCCTTTAATAATGGGGTGGGGGTGGTAATGGGGGTGGCTAATGCCAAAAATTTTTTTGAGACCTTAGCTTCTCTTTAATATACTAAATACCAATTTTCTGGACTCTTACCTGCTTAATTTACCTATTTACCCCAAATTTACCCCAATTTACCCCCAACCCTTCGATGGAACAAGATGAAAATATAATCTAGTTCCAGATGACGTTAAAATACATACGTGTATCAAATTTCAAGTCAATATCTTAAACGGTTTCAGAGTAAACGTGCGCACAAAAAAAAGTTACAGACCGACAGACCGACAGACAGAAATTTTTTTCTCTCTCAAAATTAAAATCTCGACGTTTCATGACATTCTAAGCCTATTTGAACAATAAAAATTTTTAAAAATTTTTTTGTCGTTACTATACTTCCACTGGATGTGGAAGTAATATATTATGGAAATAATATTTCGCAAGATTTCCATTTTAGTACAAGCGACAAAAATTAAGAGAATATGTATATTTTTAAATTAAATAATTAATAACTTTTTTATTTACCGACCGATTTTCTTCAAAAACAATGGGGTTCTTCCTCTAGCTAACACTAACTTACTTTCTAAATTTCAATACAAGCGGACTTTTCTTTCTTAAGTTATCGTGCTTACAAGAAACGTGACGGACGGACGGATGGACAGACGGACGGACAGACGGACATTTTGAAAGTTGTTCAGAATTCGTTCACTAACACAATGATATGAAAATTTTTTTCTCTACGAGCGATTTTAGAAATGTGCCGATCAAATACAATATACTCTTCGTTTTTGCGAAAAGTATAATAAGAATCGTCCATATTACGTACAAACCTCTCTGATTAAAAAATATATTCTGCATTACATGTATAATTTTAACATATTTTACATCTTATTAAATTCCGAAATATGATTGCCAGATAAAAAATTTGTAGGTTATATGACTAAGTATTTAAATATTCGTTAAAACATTAGTTTAGTTTATTTGAGGACATGAAAAATATAGCACATAACATCATAAAATAAATGACGCTAATAATTGGAAATTTTATTTACCAATAATTTCAGATATGACGTTAGTTAACATAGCGGAATATTTCATGAGAATTCTCACTTCATTACTCTTTTATTTGTTTTCAATAAATAAGAATCACATTATACCGGGTGTAACAGTATCATGGTACATCCCCTCCTTTAGTTTTGAAGATAATTGGTTGAGACTTGGACAGGATATCCCAAACAAAGCGGCACTTTTTGACATACAAGTAATTTTTTTCACTTCCGGCTTCGCAGATATACTAGTTAGGTAAATACTTTAAAACACTCATCATTGGAGAACCAGTCAAAACAACTAATCTTCTAGCTAACACTGACGAAGTATTGAATTGCATGATATAATTCCTAGCATTTTAGAGAAAAAAATATATGTTGAAAATACTTAAATTATTTATTTAAATTCAGCCCATTCACACTTTTTTATTTAATAAGAAACTATCTACGTTCTGTATATTGGTACCTTATTCTGATCACGCTAATATACTACTTACGAAAACACTTCCTCGCTTTAAGTATACACTTTTATTCACATTAATTTTATTTACGTGATGTCAAAGATAAATTTGATACTATAAGTAATAATTTAATTTTTATATATTGTATATACTGATTATCTAATATAACTTTTTAAAGCATACATTTTCAATATTTCTTTCCTAATGGTCTATTGTCTATTCAATGTAATTAGGACAAATTTAATTATTTACAAAATGTATATTATTAACATTGCTGCCAATTACACTTTAAAACAAGCTAAAAACGTACTCTTCGCCTGTTCACTGAACTTTTTATATAATTGTTTCACATTCTATAGGATACTCTTCGCAGTTTTTTGTAAATAATGTTAGTTTTAGAAATTTTTAATTTTATAGTACGAACTTAGTTGGTAAAATAGCGTGTAGCCAAACAGTGATTATTTGGGACTGATTTTTTTGGGATTATTTAACCAACAAAATACAAAATATTGGTCGCAAGAAAATCAACATTCAAGTGCGGTTCGATAATATTTGAAGGATCCCTGACTGGAGTCAGATACTTCAGATTCCTGCAAAATAATATTGAAGACATTTTAGATGAGTTACCTTTATAGTGCAGGCAAATCCAGTTTTGAGTATGAACTATCTGGGGACAGCTATTTCTTTATCGAAATGGATAGCTCTATTCATGTAGAATGAGGATATATGTGTCACAAAAAATCCCAATGTGAGCTAAAGCCACCATTTAGAAAAAATGGCCGCCAGAACCGTTTCTTTTAGAAGGACATATCTCAGTAACCATTGCTCCGATTTTAGATTTCTTTTTTTTGTTCTCTTCCGCTTTTCATGTACAATCGAAAGTGTTATTACATCTTTGGGCATAAAATAGAAGATAACTGAAGAAAATAAGACTTGAGTTCTTGGAAATATACAAGGTGTCCAGTTAGTGCTTCCTAGGAAGATTGTGCAAAAACGGGTAACTTTATAAAAAAACTTTCTTAACAAGACTTCCAATGTTTCATCTCTACTACAACGTGAAATTATTTTCAATTATACAAGGTGTCACAAAAAGGAGTCACACAAGAATGTATAATTTTGTTATTGGAATATCCTCTAATTTTTTGGCGTCAGTTAAGCCTCTAACGGTCCTGAATTATACCCTAAAATTTTTTGCCAATCGGATTCAGCGTTGCCAAGTTATAATTTTTTTCCTGTTTTTCTGGCAAATTACAAACATTTTTTTGACTACCATATCTCCGCGATTTATTAATTGTTTTTTCTAAAAATGTAAGGTTTTATTCGATAATGATGCATTTACTGAAAAACATTTTTGAAATAAATTATTATTATACCGGGTGTCCAAATATTTATTTACATTTCTTGTTATTTAATGGACTGCCTATATTTTTTTACGTAGATGAATAAAGCATAAAATTCCCCACATTCTAATATTATACACTTAATTTTTATTTCAAACCGTTTTTGAGATATGATTATTTCAAATAAGTTTTGCGTAAATTGAGGTGATTTTTATTTTAGCATTAAAATCTAGTATGGCTTTGGCCTTTTGTTTTGCGTTTGTTTTTCACTCTATGACATTTCTCTAATGTGTTTAAGATTATCGTGATTAAGTTGAATTAATATTGTTAATATTTAAAAATACGAATTATAATTATTGTCAATAGGATTTAATACCTATGATAAATGTTATGTTATTTGTGAATGTAATGGAAATTGTTTATTGGCATCAAGAATGTATGGTAAAAAATATCCCTATAGAAGATATCCTAATGTGAGGTCTCTAGAAAATTTGAAAGAACGTTTTGAACGTACTGGAAATTTTGCATATGAAAAGAAGGCGAGACGACGAAATGTATTGTAATGAAGAAAATGAGTTGGCTATAACTTTAGCGGTAATCGAAAATCCTACGGCAAGTGTTCGGGAGTTAAGTAGGGATTTAGAGGTCAGTGAATCTAGTGTTTCCCTATGTCTTCGTAAAAATAAGTTTCACCCCTATCGAGCTCAGCTGCATCAAGACTTTTGGGATGTGGATTTAAATCGTAGATTAAATTTTTGCCAGTGGGCTCAAAACCAAATTGGAGAAAATGAAGTATTTTTCAAATTTGTATTGTTCACGGATGAATCAACGTTTCATCGCAACGGATTTGTGAATAGGTCCAATTTCCATTATTATGCCAGAGAAAACCCTCATGTTGCACAGAAAAATCAGAAACAGAGTTTAAATGTATGGGGAGGAATTGTACATGATTATGTTATTCATCCTCGCTTTTTTGAGGGAAATGTGAATGGAGCAGTCTTCTTAGATTTTATGCAAAATAAGTTTCCACAAATAATCGAGCATATTCCTGATTACATTACAAATAATATGTTATTGCAACTTTTAGTAGAAATGTTCGTCAGGCCATTAGTAATTAGTTTCCTGAAAGGTGGATAGGAACAGGAGGTCCAATATTTTAATAAACTGTTAAATAATATCTAATTTATTATTCTATTAAATTATGTTAGGTCTCATTACATAGCCGCCTAAGTCACCCGACCTGACTTCAGTGGGTTTTTTCTTTGGGGATTTGTGAAGTCAGAAGTTTATAAAGTGGAACCAACGACTCGACAAGATATGATGGAAAGGATTCGTCGGTGTTTCAATCGTATAAATGTTGATATGTTACACTGTGTAAGATGCTCATTTATCAAGAGACCTCAGTGTTACCTGAATAAAAATGGTGGATATTTTGAGCAGTTGTTAGGTTAGTTTCAATATCGTGAAAAAAAAAATATTGTTCAAGAACCGTCCATAAAAGAAAGTGTACGATATCAAAATGTGAGAAATTGTAAGCGTTACTCATCCGTTTAAAAAATTATAGGCATTCCTTTTAAAAAAAAATTGAAAAAATGTGAAGCAAAATATAGATTTTAATGCTAAAATAAAGAGCACCTTAATTTACGCAAAAATTATTTGATATAATCATGTCTCAAAAACGTATGAAATAGAAATAAAGAGATATTAAAATGTGAGGAAATGTATGTTTTATTCATTCATGTAAAAAAAGTATACCTAGGCTTTCCATTTAAAAAAATGAGAAAAATAATAATTAAATATCAAAAAATGTACGCAAATATTTCGGACACCCGATATACTGAAGATTTATTTCAAAAATGTTTTTCAGTAAATACATCATTATCAAACAACATCCCACATTTTTAGAAATAACGATTAATAAATCGCGGAGATATGCCAGTCAAAAATGTTTGTAAACTGCCCAAAAACAACACGAAAAAATAACTTGGCGAAATATTTTTGGGTGTAATACAGGGCTGTTGGAGGCTTAACTGGCGTTAAGGAAATATAGGCTGTTCTATTTAAAAAAATTATACTTTCTTGTGTAACTCGTTTTTGTGACACCTTGTATAATTGAAAATAATTTTAAGTTGTAGTAGAGACGAAACATTGAAAGTTTTGTTAAGAAAGTTTTTTTATAAAGTTTAAATTTCTGTAATATTTAAATTATTTTTTAATTTCCTAAGTTTATCGTTTAATTTATAGTAAAATATGTAATCATACTTTCTGTAAAATGTAAAGTGAGGAATGGAACAAAAAAAAGAAATCTAAAATCGGAGCAACGGTTACTAAGATATATGATTTTAAAGAAAATGTCTCTGGCGGTCATTTTTTCTAAATGACGGCTTTAGCTCACGTCGGGATTTTTTGCGATTTTATATACTTATCCTACATTAATAGAGCTATCCATTGCGATAAACAAATAACTGTGCCCAAATAGTTCACGCCAAACCCATTTTACACTGAGATTTGCCTGGTCTATTAGGTTTAGGACAGGGAATGTATTTCCAACAATATGGCGCTCCTTCCCATAATTCAAGGATAGTAACTGATAACCTTCAACGGAGATTCGGAGAAAACGTAATTTAACACCCCCTTGATTTCTTTGTTTGGGGTCATTTAAAAAATATTGCCTACGCAACCGCCGTTACAACCCGAGAAGACCTGGAGCTAGAAGTAAGACGCGCAATTAATAGCATAGTCGCCCAGCAATTGGCGAACGTTGTGCATTGACGTTAATGGACAGCATTTTAAACAATTAGGAAGTTTCCTATTTTAGAAATATCATGTACATTCAACCTCATTTAGTAGTCTTTCAGATAACTAGTCAAACAAAAAAAAATTATCTCGTTATCTGAAAAACTCACGAACTTATTCAATTTCTTATTTGAATACTAAGTCCACCGTGACGTCACAATACATAACGCGCTGACTTGCCATGCCGGCGGCCCGCCGTATGTTCCCTTTATTTAGAGTATGTGCTCGATTTTCTGAAATGTCACAAAATGTCACTTTTGATTCGTTCGTGCCGAGCCGAATTTTCGAATTTCGCCGTGCAATTTACGATCAGGTTTATCTGGAAGACTTCCTCTTTACGTCGCGACATCATATAGCCGTCGAAAAATATGAACGTGCCAAAATTGCATGTTTAGCAATTTTTTCGGCTCTCAAATGCAAGCTGGCTATAAACTGCCGGTGCCTGCCAGCGAGTATAAAGGTGCCCGCGCCCGCTCGCTGTTGGCGGAATCATGTATTGTGACGTAATCGAGCCTCAGCCCAGATGATCGCAGCATTTTAAACTTGGAAGGACCATAACTTTTTTATTTATAGAGATAATTTAACAAAAAAATTACAGATATTTTTTAGATTTTTACGACTATTTATTACGAGAAAATGAGAAAAATGGAAACTTCCTAATTGTAGTGTTTTGTGTTTATTTTTTATATTCCAAAGCCACCTTATGTATAACAAAATAATTAGGACAAAATAAAAAATATTGACGTTTGAAATGTCACTTATTTAGTATCGCTGGATTCATAAAATTATGTAAAATTCAAAAATGCAATAATATGTGTTCTATTTAAAAATCGAAAGTTAGTGTCACTTCCGGCGAAACCGGAAGTGAAAAAAAAATCACTTTTATATCAAAAAGTGTCGTTTATTATGTATATATATAGGATATCTCTAATTTCAATCAATTATCTTCAAAACTAAAGGAGAACAGATCCTGTTATACCCGGTATATTAACTAGTTTTTTGTGCCACCCGTTTATAAATGCTCAAAAATGAAATAGGAAAAGAAATTTGTAGAAAGTAACCGTGATTTGTGAGAGAAGAGAATTAAGCAAAAAATATACATGTATGTAATATCTAGCAGAACTGGTTTAAAGATTCTTCAGTTCTGCAGATATCATACATTAATTATGAAATAAAAAAGAAGTAGGTATATAGTTGATCTCACTTTCCACTTTCTTGGAAGCGTTTACACCCATTATGCTAGTTGAAATTTTATGGACGGTTTACCAAAAAAGAAGTTGCAGAAAATATGACAACTTTTGAACTTTCGTTAAAATCAAAAACATTTTAACCACTTCACTTATATAAATTAGGTTACTGACATTAATCCAAAAATTGAAAATTAAGATATCTTTGCGTTTTGAGATCCCAGGTATATGAAATGGTGGTTTTTAAAAAGTCTGAGCGTATGTACGAATGTGGACTCAAGAAGAGTTTTTAACCGACTAAAGCTCCGATTAAAGAACTTATATCTAGATACATACTGGTATTGGTTTGTATGTTGCTGAGAGACTCACAATCTAAGGCACTTCATCCCAGAAGTTCCTCATTGGCCAATTGTTCTATTCGCGGTCGTTTCGGATACGGTCGGTTCACTTCGTTTATCGTCGTCTCAGTTTGACGTGTCCGCTATTAACGTTAATAAATGTTTTTCGTGTTTTCCGATCAAAAAGTGGTGAAGAAGTCATATTTACACAGTTTAGTGACAATAATATTTAGTGCAAAATGGTTAAGTGCTGTGCCGTTTGCAAATAGCTGTTTAGAAAAGAAGAAAACCGAACGTTTCATAAGTAAGTAGGTACACTTCATAGTCGTAACATGATGGGGTTCATTTTACAGCTGTCAGTCGTAATAAGTTGAATAGCAATGAAATTTTAATATGCTTTAAATACATATTTTCCTTGAATAAAACATCTCCACCTATTATATTTTTTAAATCCGCGGTTATGTTCCTAGAGGTTATGAAAATTTAACCAACAATTATTACATAAAATAGGTACAATATTGTCGTTATTTTAATAAATACATATTTATTTTCTTGAATAAACTTCAATGCATGGAAATTACCTAAAAACAATAATGTGTTTATTACACAACACATTATGTACTTATTATGTTAATTTCATTACTATTAAATGTAATTTTTATGAATGTTGGGACATTTTACAAATTTGTAACAATAGATCTGTTTCAAAGTTTAGGCTAATTAAATTTGAAATATGTCAAGCATTATCTTACTGTAATATTGCATGCTTACATCATGTTGTATAAAGAGCCGGGAATGCAGGAATTGCAATAATTCATTTTAATGCAAATATTTTCCCTTCTACACATACCCGGCACTGTTGCTTATGAGATGTTATGTTCATTTATCCTTTCTAATGGACATATATTGTGACTATATTAGGAGCAAATAAGGTATACAGGATAGATGTAACAAGAGGTGTAATGGACCAAAAATTTTGGAATTTTGGAATGATATTTGAGGATTGAGTCCTGCTTGTTGTAAAACTAAAGTATACCAAAAATGACTTGATTTGGTATTCTACACGGTGTTTTATAAGCAAAGTTGTAAAAATCACCACTAATAAAGTACCTTTATTTTTCAAAATATGAAAAAATTCCACTTAGAAAAGTTATTTAGAATGCAATTTTATACCTCTATACCAAATTTCAGGAATATAAAATTATTTTTTTGAAACTTCCCATTTTTTGTGAATTAAGAGTTGAATTCATATTTAAAGTTGTGTAGGAGCAAAAGTTAATCATCTCAAAAAGTAGGCTATTGGTAAATAAAAAATTGAATACACGAGATGTAAGAAGGTATAATGTTAATCAAACTAATTGTAAAACAAGAAACAATTACTAACAGAAGATTAATGAGGTTTAAAAATTATAACAAGTAATAAATGTCAAAAACATAACAGATTCACAAACAAATTAATTATTCACCAATACAAAACAATATTTACAATTTTTTTATTATTCGACGTAGCTACCACCCACATTCACACACATTTCGATCCTTCGCCTGAAGTCCTTAAAACTGTTTCGAATATGATCTAACGGTATGGAGTTTACGGCATTTGTAATTCTCTGCTTCGATACTGCTACATCGTTAGGAAGTGGTTCAGCGTAAACCAACTGCTTGAGGCGACCCCATAAAAAGAAATCCAATATTGATAGGTCTGGGGATCTCGCCAGCCACTTGATCGGTCCATTCCTGGCAATCCAATTTTCTCCAAAATTTAAATTCAACCACCGATTAACCATTTCTGTGAAGTGGCCAGGGCAACCATCATGTTGAAAATGAACTAAAGGCATATCTCTTAAAATATTTAAATGTTCTTCAGAAAATCTTTCAAGAAGCTGTAAATAAGTGTGCTGGTTTAACCTTCCCTCAATGAAATAAAGTCCAATAACTCCAACGTGATAAGAAACGGCACACCACACATTCACTTTTTTATAATATTGTCTTCTACAATGAATTCTAAAATTTAGATTTTCAGAAAATCTCTCTTCCATGATTTTTTCTCCAATGGTCAAACAAAAATCCAACCTACGGCCGTCATCTCCCTCTTCGAGCGTGTGTTTATAATTTGCTTTATATGCCTTAATTTTCTTTGCCTTGTAAATTCTTTGGAGTTCAGACTTGCTAATATTAATAAGAGCTAATCTCTCTTAGTGGCATCCTAGGATTTTCTATAACAGAGGCATGAGTTATAATAGCCCCAACATTGTCTTCATCATATGCTTTTATTTTTCTTTTCATGTTAAGAACGCTACCAGTAGCCAAAAACTTTTTAATTATTCTCATAGCCTCAGTACGTGACAAAGCAGTGTTTGGAAATTTCAAATTAAATTGGCTTACCACTTCTCTTAGCGAGTTTTCACCGCCAATTCCGTAGCATTGCACAATATAAATTTTTTCACGCACTGTGAGTACCATTTTCACTTAATTTTTTATGCTTGGTTCGTTAATTTGAAACAGAAATTAAGGATAATATTGACTACGTTTGACAGATATGTCAATAATAAATGATAAATGTGTATCCACTGCTTTTCTCATAGCCTACTTTTAACTTCTATATAACTTTAAATATTAATTCACAAAAAATAATTTCTATGTAGTTTTAATTGAATGGTTCAAAATAAAATACTAATTTATTGAAAAAATGGGAAGTTTCAAAAAAATAATTTTATATTCCTGAAATTTGGTATAGAGGTATACAATTGCATTCTAAATAACTTTTTTAAGTGGAATTTTTTCATATTTTGAAAAATAAAGGTACTTTATTAGTGGTGATTTTTACAACTTTGCTTATAAAATGAGGCACAGGAAAAGTTAAATACTCTACATCACAAACGTTTTGTAAGAGTAACTACAAAATCAAAAGCGAAGCTTGAATTACTTTCAGCGACATCGGGTGCAGCCCAGCAACACACTTTCAGGACGCATCTTCAAGTGCAAACGTGGCTTGGAAACTTTTATGATCTGGAGAAATGGGTATGGACTAGACAAAATTGTGGACTAGATCCGAAAACTATCACAGAAAAAACTGTACCCGACGAATTTCTAAAATGAATGGCCTGTAAATGCAAAGGAAAGGAAGCTGCCGCAAAGCTGGAATGAAATGCTCCATTAATGTCAAAACTTGAAGAGGTAAAATTTACGACTACGTTACAGAATTCCCGAAGTGTGCAGGACAGCATCAACAACGAATCTGACGAAGAGAACGAATAAACGTCTATCGAACGACAATGACGATTGATTGGGCCGCGGAGTAATGTGCGAGCGGTTCCGCGGTGTCGCTGAGAAGAAGGGGGGTGAAAATCTCACACTACCCTGCCGCACAACATCTAAGCAAGTGTCTTGAAGATATCTCCTCCTCTATACAAAAAAAAAACTGACAATGCCGACTTTACCGCGAATTGCAGTATAAGTTCAAAAATAAAAAATAAAAAACGAAGCTGTAGTTTTTTCCTGCTCTACAATTTTCAAGTGAAACAATTTTCTCCGCGGTTTCTCCTGGATTATACTGCAAGACGCGTCCTCATTCAAACTTTATTTTTTTAAAACCATAAAACGTGGGAAATTTTACGCTCTTTGAAACGCCGTTGTTTTTTATGGAGGTATTTGAAAAAAACAATTGTTAACCATCTTTTCAAGATGGCGGCAAGCTCTGATTATACAACGTACCATTTCTTTCTGATAAATAAAACAATAATTTTTTCGTTTAACTCACTCTAAGTGAAAAACGGAATAATAAATTCGTCTCATAGCCCAGTCATTGAAGATATTTACCTCCAAAAACTTGCAAAATTGATAATTTTTTTTTAAAATGAATTTGTGAAAGTGTGTAGAATAATATTCTGGAAAGTGTACATATCGCTCGGATGCAGAACATTGAAAAAAAATTTTTTTCCATCCATTTTTTCAAAATTTTAAAATTAAGTCAAGGTAGGAAAAATAAAAAAATACGGATGAATAGACCACGTGTTTATGAATAAAAAATGTCCTAACAAAATTTATCGCTAACGCCACGATATTCCAGGAAAAAATAGTCAAGTAACTTTATTACAGGGTCTTAAGAACTTCAAACAATTCTCTGCGCGCAATGGTGAATGCGCCTCTCTAAAACAAAATTTTAAAAAATGTTTTACCACCCGCTACCACTTAAAATGTATATTTTCTTAAAGTACACTGAATATGCTTTTCAACCTAGTAAATAGTTACTGATCCCAAGAAGCGGCAAGGTATGGGCACCTTAAGAGGCAATTTTTGCATCCAGAGGAACTACGGGATCTACCCTCGAACAGACTGCTGTCCTTTGTGGAAAGCACTGGTCTCTTCTAGAGAATCCTATACGTCGCGATCGTACGATGGACCGACAGGCCTGAGTACTGCGGATTTCGATATCCGCTAGCGTTCTTAATAATAATAATAACAATAATACTGTTCCTGTTACTTTTTAGTATAAGTCTAAGTAAACTTCATATTTATATTTTTATTAACTCCACTTCAATTAAACAAATTAATTTTGTCGCTATCTTATACATGTGTAATGATATAAACAATGAAGAGTACCAAGAGTTACCATGATGAAACTTCACAGTACCTCTCCAATTAAGTCGACATATCTCTTCACAGTGAACAACTTGCGACTAATTTTAACCACTATTGCGCGTGCTGTTGGAGCCCAATGTTTAGACGAGTTTAGCAACGACTGCGGTATTTTTTTGAAGAAAAGAAATATGCACGATTTTATTTTAGTTATCTGTAAACCCATCTACAATATTGGCTTTGTGATTGGTGATTATCAAAAACCTATTTATGAGCTCCTAAATAGATGGCCCACTGAGCGACGCATTGAATTACATGCTGTCACTAAATCAGAATTTGTTCAATCTATATGAGTGTTGGTTCATTTAAAACATGGAAATTGTAGCTTTTCGATGCTTTTTTGTTTTAAACAATACAATCAAGGGATGGATGGAAAAAATACACGTCCTTTAACTTTTTTATTTGGAACTAGGGTTAGCAGCAGAGCCATAGCGAGCCAACTTTTTGGGGGGATAATTTTTCAAATTTGTCAACTTCATGAGTTAATCTTGTAAATAAATAAATAATAATTCCAAAAAATTGATGAGCGGGGAGGAGAAAATCTAAAAAAAAATTTCCACCAAAATAAAAGTTGATGAGGGGGGGAGAAAATTTAAGCGGAGAAATAAAAATGTATTCCTTGCCTCACCAACTTATATCTCAAATTTCCCACTTTTGCCAAGTCTGGCAAAGTTGGGGGTATGTTACTCCCTCTTGGTTACGGCCCTGATTAGCAGTTTTTGAGAAAATCACCAGTGAGAGTATGATTTCTTCATTGGTAATTGGTGACCAGGTACTGCAATTAGAGTCTTCTAGATTTTCACGTCCTCTTCATTAAACACGTTTTCAATTTCAATTTCCAATAGTGCCACTCCCTCAGTCTCTCACTCTTTGCAAATTGTTTATATCCAAAAATTAACCACAAATTTAAATAACGATAATAATTATAATGTTATGCGCGTTATTTACTGGATAAAACAACTTGCGGTGTACATACTTCGGGTGTACTCTTTTGGTTTTACCAACGAATATAGTATTGCTAGTAAATTGTTAAAATTCATTAATGAATATAATTTGGGATTTCCTAAACAAATATAAATGTGTAAACATGAGACAATCTAAATTTAAATGAAAACTACTATAATACGTAAATATTTAAACTGAATAAATGCTGATTTCCAGTGGCGAATCCAGAGAAGAAGGGAAGGTGCACACGAACATATAAATCATTATTTATGTGGTTAATACAAGCGGATGAGAAAGTGTTTATTTTCTATTGAATACATTTTAATAATTGCAGCGGTGACTATTAGTTTAGTAATATAACAGTTAATATTGTAATATATCGGACAAAATTGATAAAGTTTTGAAAACTGGTAGAAATGTTAAGGATAGCATAAGAATTACTAAACCAAAAAGTTCCCACCCCCAAATAGTGTGCTTCATCCCCTAGGACGTCGTTTCCACTCCCATTTTGAGGTTGCACTTTTTGATAAAAATACCTATACCGGGTGGCTCAGCCGATAGGGACACTTTTGCAACTCTTGAACGGGCGAAAGGATTTTTTTCAAATTCGGTGTGGTGATATGGGATAAAGTTTCCAATTATATGATGTAAACAACCAAAATGGCAGACTTCCGGTTTCGATGCAATTGACATGAAAATCAAACTTTTAAATGGAACAACTTGTATATTTTTGCATATTTGTATGCGGCAGGCCAAAATACATATCATCTGACCCTCAAATATTACTTTGATTTCCAAAAAATATAAATTTTTTTAATTTTAAGTTTTAATCATAGAAGGCCGCGATTTTGCCAAAATCGTTAAAAATCAGTCTGAAAGTACTTTTAAAATATTATCTCTTCAGATATTATCTCTTCAGATACTGTTCGCGGACGACAACACTTTTCTGGCAGCAACGGAAAATCAGGATGAGACTAGGGCAAGGATATCTGCTAGTATTACATTATTAAACGATTGGTATGTTGGAAACAAACTTGCATTAAACAATAACAAAACACTGTTTATCAACTTTGAGCTGAGAAATGGGTCGGACAAAAGTTTGTTAATAAAGTTTAAAAATAAGACCTTACAGCAAAAACCTAGCCATAGCTTTTTAGGACTAAATATTGACAGTGGTTTAAGATGGCAGAGCCAGATAGATAATGTTTGCAATAGAATTTCCAGGCCATGTTTCACCTTAAGGCAACTCAGAGCCTATGTCAATGAAAATGTGTTGAAATCATATTACTTTGCTCAAATTCATTCTGTCTTATCGTATTGCTTATTATGCTGAGGAGCGGAAACAGATTCCTCCAGAGTATTTTTATTGCAAAAACGTGCCATCAGAATAATTGTAAATGTGGACAGCAGATCATCTTGTAGACTGTTGTTCAAAAACCTCAAAATCCTTCCACTTCCATGTGTGTATATCCAACAATTATTACCCATACACACACATAAAAATATTGCCACGTTTAAAAAACTTGGAGAATGTCATAACTATAACACCCGTAATGGAGAACTGCTGGAAATTCCAAATCATAGGATTAGTGCTTATGAAAAAAGCCCAAAGTACAAAGGTATTTTAATGTACAACAAGTTTCCTAGGCATTTCAAATCTCTGTCTGTAAACAGATTTAAAATTAAAATAAAAAAATTACTTCTCGAACACTGCTTCTACAGTGTTACAGAGTTTTTAAATTGTTGACGAGTTAACATAAGTTTTTTAAATGTGATTCTGTCTATGTGTGATAAGATTATTGTAATTTTCATAACAACATTATTTATGTTTTATGCCTTATATCACCTTTTCATGTATTTTATATATTTTATATTGATAACTACCTGTGTGACTTATCCTATATCTTTGTGATCCTTGGATGAATAAAGTATTATTATTATTATTATTATTATTATTATTATTATTATTATTATTATTATTATTATTATTATTATTATTATTATTATTATTATTACTAACATTAAACACGATTTATTCTTCATTACGATATTGGTTTTTCATCGAAAACTATTTTTGTTAAATGGAACTCTTGTGGGACAACTTGTTATTTAATTAGACCTTTAAATTACGAAGAAAATGATATGCATAATGTCTACCTTCTCTTTGTATTACATTTATAATTAAATAAATAATAATAACATTTTTTTTTAATATTTTTTAAAATCAAAATAATATTTGAGGGTCCGATCATATGTACCTACTTTGGCGAGCAGGATCCAAATATGGAAAAATATACAGGTTGTTCCATTTAAAAATTTGATTTTCATGTAAATTGCATCGAAACCGGAAGTCAGCCATTATCCAGAAGAAGTTACAAGAGTGTTCCTATCTGATGAGCCACCTCGTATACAAAATTATTCCTTATAAAACTGTCTATCAAAAACGTCCCTACAATTTTGTACCTGTGGAGTAAAGCCGGAAAAGGGGAGGCAATGAGAAAACTACGGAAAGTACAAAGACTGGCATGTCTAGGCATAACGGGAGCAATGTCAACAACGCCTACCGCAGTCATGAAAGCGCTACTTTGCCTGCCCCCACTGCAGCTAGTGGTGGAGAGTGAGGCACAGTTGGCGGCGTACAGGCTGAAAATAAACGGACATGGGACCATTCCAAGAATAAGATACCACATCCAAATATTCCAACAAATAGGGAAAAATCGACTACTAGATATGCAGTCAGACGGAATCAGCATAAGCCACAACTTCACAAAGACCTTCAGGGTATACATACCCGATAGGGAAGAGGAAGGAACAAGGCAACTGCGAAGACATCCAAATGATACCATATGGTATACTGACGGATCGAAAACGTCAAGTAGTACTGGATCAGGTGTTACGGGCGACTAACCATGGACAAACATCAGTCTGAACCTGGGCAGTATCGCAACGGTGTTCCAAGCAGAAGTCACAGCCATAGAAATCTGTGCACAAGAAATCATACGGAGGTCATATACTGACAAAAGAATCCGTATCATCACTGACAGTCAAGCAGCTATCAAAGCTCTGAATGCAGTAGAGATACGTTCCAAAACGGTAAAAGACTGCCTTGAATCCCTAGCGAAACTGGCGGAACACAACAGTATACAACTGGAGTGGACGCGAGGACATCAGGGCAATGAAGACAACGAAAAAGCAGATAAGCTGGCCAATGAAGACGCAAAAACAGCCTTGATGGGACCTGAGCCATCCTGCGGGATATCATACAATACCGCAAGAGGAATGGTAAAGGAGCTATTGAGTCAGAAACATATCTTGTACTGGACCGGCGCGCCGGGGATGAGGCAGTCACGTATGTTCATCACCGGCGGGCCATCCATGACAAAGACCAACGAATTGCTAAAGCTGAGCAGAAAACAGCTGAGATGTGCAGTGGGAATCCTAACAGGATACTGCACACTGAATAGACACCTAACTAACATAGGTGTGAAAGATAATCCAGAATGCAGAATGTGTGGTGAGGATGAAGAAACTCCTCACCACATACTATGTGAATGCCCAGCCTTAGTGGCTGTAGGGTTCTCACACTTCGGGGGACTAACCGTAACCCCGGAAGAAATAGCCAGAGCTCCCATTGACTATACTCTCCTTTTGGAGAGGAACGGGATTAATGGGATAACGAGACTATGGGATACAATAAGCTTAAGCTTCAGTACAGCGGGGCTTCGAGTCCGCAACCCATAAGGAAAAAAAAATAGTACCTTGGGAAATAAGGCGCACACATAAGGGTTGGTTCCAGTTAACACAATAAATTGTGATCTTTACTATAATCTACTTTAAAGTGCAATGCTTAACGCAACAGCAGTAGCTACTAAACTCCACTTAAAATTATAATAAATGTAGCGCTTCCACCCTCTCACCCCTAAAAAATAACGCAATTTTTAAATAATTATTTGCACAATTCATTCGAGTCTGAAGTTAAAAACGTACTTTAGTTTTGAACTGGCTTCAGTACCTCTTTCCCTTTTCGATGACAAAGGCCTAATGAGAAAAACCAACAAGGCAACTTTACACCAGATTATTAATACTGTTTCAGAACATATTTTCGAAAATAGTATGTGATTGATGGAGGATACTTGCTTTGCCGCGTAATATGGCCAAAAGAAGGAGAATTTAATAACGTTTACAACGCTTACGTTAGTTTACGGTAATAGAGTAACTGTCGTTTTCGATGGTTATTTGGATAATGCAAACAGCACGAAGAGCCTAGAACTATAAAGGCGGGTTCTGCAAAGAACCTGTCCTGAAACAATATTTGATGAAAACACTGTTGTTTCTGAAACTCAGCAGAAATTCCTTAGTAATTTGTTTAACAAAGAAAAAACAAAGAAGGTTTCATTGTAGAACTAGTGAAAAAATTTAGTAATGAAGGAATCGAGGTGTTCGTTGCTGCGGATGACACCGATTTATTAATAGTACAAACTGCTATCGAAAATGTTATGAGTGCAACCCAGCTGTTGTCGTAGGGCAAGATATTGTCCTGCTAGTCCTTTTTATTGCTCTTTCTCCTTCCGACAAAGACATTACATTTTTAAAAGAAAAACAAAGTAATACCAGCAAAAGGATTTATAGTTCACAAGATTTACAATCCTCAACTTTTTTAAAAAACTGTAAAGAAACAATATTATTTGCACACGCCTTTAGCGGTTGCGACACAACCTCAGCGTTTTTTCCAAAGGAAAGGTTAATGCAATCAAGGTGCTTAATAAAAGAATGACTTACAAGACATCGTGCAAACATTTAATAATGAAAAAGCTAGTCATGAAGAAATTGTAGACGTAGAAGAGCGATTTGTTCTAGCTCTGTACAACTCTACCTCCGCAGAAAAAAGTCTAGATGTATACAGATTGATGACTTTTAACAAACTTGTTGGTAAAGCGAACAATACTGTAATATTATCAAAACTACCACCAACACCAACTTCTGCTGCTGCTCGGCAACACTCATATCGCGTTTTTTTACCAAATTCAAACATGGAAAAACGTTACGCTAGAAGCTACTGATTGGGAATGTAAAAAGTCGGCGGTATATTAACCCCAACTATGACAACAAAAAACCAGCTCCCGAATCTGTTTTTAAATTAATTTCTTGTTCATGCAAATTAGGGTGCGAAAGCAGGCTCACGTTGCTCCACAACGTGTTGCCATTGCCACGGACAAGCATGTATGAATGTCGAATTTATGGAAGACGACGAAGATTCATTAACGCAGATAATCTTCTGATAATTAGTCGATTAGGTATACAGGGGACACCACGTAAAAAAACGCGCTAATGACTTTACCTCTGGGGTGGTGTGGAAACAAGTACAATGTACAATGTTCTCGCTTCTTTAAAAATGGCGTTATTTTTTAGGGGCGAGAGGGTGGAAGCGGTACATTTATTATAATTACTTCCACGTCCAGTGGAAGTATAGTAACGACAAAAAAAATTTAAAAAATTTTTATTGTCCAAATAGGCTTAAAATATCATGAAACGTCGAGATTTTAAGTTTGAGCGAAAAAAAAAATTTCTGTCTGTCGGTCTGTCTGTCGGTCTTTCTGTGTAACTTTTTTTTGTGCGCACGTTTACTCTGGAACCGTTTGAGATATTGACTTGAAATTTTGTACACATATGTACTTTAACGAGATCTAGAACTAGATTATATTTTCATATTGTTCCATCGAAGGGTTGGGGGGTAAATTGGGGTAAATTTGGGGTAAATGGGTAAATCAAGCAGGTAAGAGTCCATGAAATTGGTATTTAGTATACAGGGTGTCCCGAAACTCCCGCCTTCCCCTTTAGGTGCTAATTCTCCATGCAAAAATAGTAAGAAAAGTTCCTATAAACATGTGTCCGGAAATGCTTCCTAAGGGAGCTGCGGCCCTCTAAGGATGGCGCAAAAATAGGTGTTTTTACTAATTATCTCGGAAATGATTTGGGACAACTTTATGAAACTTGGTTACGTTTTTTTGATTATTAAAGGTTATTGTTTTACAGTATTAGCCCAAATTAATTTTATCCAGGGGCGGAGAAACGAGAGGTCGGTGTTCTTTGTTTCTACATATTAATTTTCCATTTGACATTTTTAGTACTTTAATCCCTGATTATGATTCCCTGGTTAATTCTGCATAAAAAAAGGCCTCTTTACAATTAGCCATATGGCAAGCCGTTTTCGAGTAAAAGCGGTCTAAACGAAATATTGCGTATTCGTTTACTAAATGCGCATTATTTATTTTTTAAAGTAGGCGTAAAACAATAACTTTTATTAATCGAAAAAAGTTAACCAAGTTTCATAAAGTTGTCCCAAATCATTTCCGAGATAATTAGTACACCTATTTTTGTGCCATCCTTAGAGGGCCGTAGCTCCCTTAGGAAGCATTTCCGGACACATGTTTATAGGAACTTTTCTTACTATTTTTGCATGGAGAATTAGCACCTAAAGGGAAAGGTGGGAGTTTCGGGACACCCTGTATACAAGAGAAGCTGAGGTCTCAAAAAAATTTTTGGCATTAGCCACCCCCATTACCACCCCCACCTCCTTATTAAAGGGGATGAAAAAAAAAAGTGATTTAGTGCATGTACAGGAACCAGAAACCTCAAAATATTTTTTTACTTCATCCACCCCCCAGTACCACCCCCTACCGATGTGGGGTATCGTTTTATGGGTTTTTGGGGTAGAGGATTTCAAATATTATATTATTAAAGTTCCATAAACAATTATTTTCACATACAAAGTTTTTTCGTTGTGAGTGACTTGGATAGAGAATCTGGATGTGGAAGTAGTGATTCCTTGGGCAACGGTTTTTTAAGTGGAGTTTAGTAGCTACTATCTTAGCGCTAAGCGTTGAACTTTAAACTAGATTATAATAAAGATTACAATTTATTGTGTTAACTGGAATCAACCCTTATGTGTGCGCCTTATTTCCCACGGTACTATCAATTTTATAAAAAATATTGTAGATAACTTTTTGATAGAGAATTTTATAAGGAATAATTTTGTATATAGGTAGTTTTATCAAAAAGTGCACCGTTCTCGAGATAATCTAGAAAACCTCAAAAGAGGGTAGAAACGACATCCTAGGGGATGAAGCACACTATTAAGGAGTGGGAATTTTTCAGTTTAGTAATTCTTATGCTATCCTTAACTTTTCTATCAATTTTAAAAGCTTTATGAATTTTGTCCGTTATAAATCGCTATATTACTGAATATATTGGAGATCCGGGAATTTAAAAATATAACCTCGCTAATGTGGATACCTTTTTAATATTCGGATCCGCTACTGATAATCCATATAATTCATGAATAAGTTTCCAAAATCGTTTGTCACAACTATAGAACTATATTGCATATATTTGAATACGTAATTAGTAAATATTTAAATCAATCTAATGCATGTACTTATGTATTATGGGAATTCCAGTCGACTTTTTAATCATGAATGACGTGGGCGTATCGTCAAACTTTTGACATCAATTAATACCATACCTACTACACAGCCAATATTCAATATTATGCAGTTGGATTCTAAACACAAATATTTATGGAAATTGATTTTATTAAGATATATTTATATTTATGGTATGATTTATAAAAAATGACAATGATCTAGAGACGTCCGCCAGATATTACATAAAAAATATTTACCTTGACTCAGTTTTATACATCACTTTTTCACTTGACTTACCATGAGCGTGGTCACGGTTGGAATGCATTTAGGTCAATAAATCCATTATGTAAAATTGTATTAAAATAATCTGATACACAACTGTTTTAATTTAGTATTGACTCGAGAAGTTAATATTCGACAAAAAAAGTAGAATGTAGAAGAACTAAATATACACACATATTTTTCAGATATGGCAGGAAATTGATTGAATTTTTAATTTAATCATAAATAGATCTATGTAAAATATATGTATAACTCTCTTCCCTCGCCTGTCTATTTCAAACAATTGGGGTATTCAGGCAGCCAACTTAAGAAACCAGAAGAAATGAGAGAAGGAAAATGCCAAGAACCGTAAAGGGTAGCCAAATCAAGCAAATCTGTTGTATGGAGCATAATATTCATTTAATAATAGTTATGCACACGCACAATTTATTGAAATAATTGAAGACACAAGTGGATGAAGAGTCTATGTGACATTTTCTAAAAAAACGAGTTTTTTTATATGAATGAAGGCTGTAAGTACACAAAATTCCCTCAGGTACATTACATTTGTTTCTAATGCAAAAATATCTGATTTATAAATTTATAAAGGATCTATGTACTGTTGAAGATGGTAGGTTGTTAAAAACTTTGAGATCCATTATCTCAAAATCACTCTGTTGAAGAAAACGAGTTTTTTATATAAATGAAAGCTATAAGTACACGAAATTCCCTAAGGTACATTACATTTGATTCTAATGCAAAAATATCTGATTTATAAATTTATAAAGGATCTATGTACTGTTGAAGTTCATATGTTATTAAACACATTGAGATCAATTATCTCAAAATCACTTTGTTGTTACATAGACCTCTTATCCACTTGTGTCTTCAATTGAGGCATACAACATTTTCTGTATTCTTTGTATATAAATATAGTGAACTAAACGTGTGTAGAAAGTTTCAAAAATGTAGCAACTTTTCCTTTTCTACTCAATGTCAAATTAATTATAATATATTGTTGATTGTTCAGTTTATTATTTTACTTAATTTTGGAATTAGAATCTGTATTTTTCCTCTTTATTATCGTAACGTTTTAAATTCCTGAAATCCATGCGAATTACAGTGCAAGCAGGCAAACATGGAAGTTTCTAACAAAAGTTGACAAAAACATGTCAAATTTATTAAAAGAAAGTCATAGAAATGAAATGCCTGGTTCAAGGAAACATACATTTTTGTTCTTCTATATGGCGAATATTGATTTTTGATTCACAAAACATCTTAAATAAAAATTAACACCCAGTGTAGCAAAACATATCGCAAAAGTAGGTACACATATAATAAAAAAAACAGAAAAATGTAACAGAAATAATCTAAACAAAATATTAAATTATAAAAAATAAAAAAACCGCTGCAGGAATTATTACTTCCACATCCGGATTTTCTATCCAAGTCACACAACGAAAAAATTTTGTATCTGGAAATAATTGTTTATGGAACTTTAATAATGTAATATTTGAAATCCCCTACCCGAAAAACCCATAAAACGATACCCCACATCGGTAGTGGGGTGGGGGTGATGACAGGAGGCTGGAGTGGGTGGTGGATAAAGTATAAAAATATTTTGAGGTTTCTGTTTCTTGTACACACACTAAATCACATTTTTTTTTCATCCCCTTTAATAATGGAGTGGGGGTGGCTAATGCCAAAATTTTTTTTGAGAACTTAGCTTCTCTTGTCTATACTAAATATCAATTTTATGAACTCTTACCTGCTTGATTTACCTATTTACTACAAATTTACCCCAATTTACCCCCCCAACCCTTCGACGGAACAAGATGAAAATATAATATAGTTCTAGATCTCATTAAAGTGCATATGTATACCAAATTTCAAGTCAATATCTCAAACGGTTCCAGAGTAAACGTGCGCACAAAAAAAAGTTACAGACAGACAGACCGACAGACAGATTTTTTTTTTCGCTCAAACTTGAAATCTCGACGTTCCATGACATTCCAAGCCTATTTGAACAATAAAATTTTTTTTTAATTTTTTTGTCGTTACTATACTTCCACTGGATCTGGAAGTAATTAACACCCAGTATAACAAAACATCTCGGAAAAGTAAGTACAAATATAATTAAGAAAATGTATTTTTACCTAATAATTCATTTTGTATTCATATTGTCTCGTTCATAGTCGGTCTCCCTAAAATGAACCGAACAAATCCTACTTGTATCTGGGTTAAAATCCCTGCTTGCACCTATTTATCCATTCACTTTTTATGATTTTGGACACCAAATCTTTGGGTTTTGCAAAAACGTGGAAAATAATACTTTGACCAATATATTTCTTTGTACAATACGTGATATTACAGTCATATACTGCACACCTTGTTCAAGGCATTTTTTTTACTTTTATCTGAATAAAAACAATATGCAAATCTAATACATGAACTATTAAGCTTCTTTTACCTTCTATAATATATACAAAATCACAATAGAACACTAATAATAATAATTGTCTTTTAAATCCTATAAAGTTCCAAAATAGGGCAAGCAATAGTATGTCCCTGTTTCCAGTGGCAGCTCGTCAGGGGAGGCAGGGGAGGCTGAGCCTCCCTTTGGAAGAAGCAGCATATCTTCCAATCTTCCAAATTAATATCTTTGTAGAAATTTCTCTAATTGTCTTTCAAAATATCAAGCCTCCCCTGCAGACAATATCACGAGCCGCCACTGCCTGTTTCTGCACACAATTTCACTAATCAAGAATGTTTTTATAACTCAAAGAAACGTATAAAATACACGCGAAGATGTACATATGAGATTTACAAAGTAAATAAGTAGACAAAACTTAATAATCACACCACTAAACACAAAGAGACAATGCCGTCAGAAACGTAAGCAACAGATTTAGGTCTCGCCGTGACGTCACAGCTTTGCCAGCAAGTGGTGAACGTTGCAGTATAGGTAACTGGCTATCCTTCCTCTTTTTACGGTTCTGCAAAATTGAACCAAGATATTAGAAGAAGAAGATAATGCAAACAAAGAACGAATCACATTAATACGTGAAACGGACAAGTGGTCCTTGAACAAGCCACCATCAAAGGAACAACTGTTAGAAATAATAGCCATATTTAGTAAAAATACTGAACCTGAAGAAAACAAAATAAACAACGAGTTAATGTACTAAGGGCCGAAAAAGTTAAAGGAGCAACCCTTAGAAATTATCACCGGAGCATGGATAGAAGTCACACCTCTGCCTACGGAATGGAACACGACTATACAAATATCCCTCTAGAAAACATGAAACCACATCTGGACACTCTGGACTGAAAGTAAAGTTTAGGAAGAGTCTAATAATGTTCAGAAACATGACACTTAAGGAACTTTTGAAACTACCCGAGATTAAATGAAATTCTTCCCTGGAATGTACAAATTCCCAGCAGAAAGCTGTGACTTTAAGTTCCAATATAGTTTATATATAATTATACTGAGAAAATAACATCACATTATTTGTTAATAGATGACATTACGCTAAATGTACATTTATCGATTTTATTTATTAACAGATATATTTACTTATTATAATCAATTTCTTGGTAAGTATACATCAATACAAATCATATTTAGCAGAACGCCTCTTCTACATAGTCAACGCAATATTGGAAAAAACATAAGTAAATTTTACCCATTTCATTGCATGGGGGCACAACTTTGATTATTTTTGGTTCACTATCAATTAAAATAAACTAGATGTAAACAGGTTAAGGTTTTACTTCCACATGCAGTGGAAGGAAGTATAGTAACGTAAAAAAAATATATGAAAATTTTTATTGTTCAAATTGGCTTAGAATGTCATGAAACGTCGTCGAAATTCTGCCTGTCGGTCGGTCGGTCGGTCGGTCGGTCGGTCGGTCTGTCGCACAGTGTGGTGGAAAAAACAAATACCGTTCAAGAATCGCTGTAGATCTCAGAATTTAGTGGATCATTTTATTTTTTTTAAATGTTCGTTATTAAATTCCTCATCAATCTCTCGAGCCAGATTTTCGATTTTTTCCCTGATTTTCCAAAATTTTCTAAAGAAGTTTGAATTTTCATCAAAATTTTGAAAAATCATGGACAAAAATCGAAAATCTGGCTTGACAGATCGATAAGCAATTAAAGAACGAAGATTTAAAAAAAAACTTTCCAGTTGCTTAAGTATTAAGACCTGCAGACTGATACAGTGACTTTTTTTAAATCATTTCAATCATTCATTTTGAACGATACTGTTTTTCCACCCCATTGTGTATCGGTCCGTCGGTCTATCTGTAACTTTTTTTGTGCGCAAAATTACTCTGGAACCGATTAAGATATTGACTTGAAATTTGGTACAGGCATGTACTTTAACGGGATATGGAACTAGATTATATTTTGATTTTATTCCGTTAAAGGGTTGGGAGTAAATTGGGGTAAATGGGGGTAAATAGGTAAATCAAGCAAGTATCAGTATAAAGTTGGTATTCGGTATATATAAGAGAAGCAAAGATCTCAAAAAAAAAAAAAAAGGTTGTCATCAGCCACTTCCATTACCACCTCCACCTCATTATTAAAAGGGGTGAAAAAATATAACCCCCACTCCCACTACCGATGTGGCATATCGTTTTATGAATTTTTGGGGTCGATGATTTCAAATATTATATTATTAAAGTTCCATAAACAATTATTTTCACAGAGTGGAGTGCAAATATAGTAAATATAGTAAATTTTCTCGTTGTGAGAGACTTGGATAGAAAATCTGGATGCAGAAGTAGTAATTTTTTTAATAATAAGCCAGTAAATATTAGTATTCTTAATAGTTCGAAAGTTAACCAAGTAGGACCTGATACTAGAGTAAAGGGGAGTCAACCAGAATAATTCATGGGTCACAAAATATGACGTATGCCAAGATGTTGTGAATAAGAAAAGAAAGAGTGATTATTTTTAATTTTAATGTAACACCACGTAATTTTGTTGGTTAAAATGTATGCCAAGTATGGAGATAGCTTATTTACTTTCACATCCACGTAGTGAAGTGTAGTGGAAGTAAAGTAACAGTAAAAAAAATTGGCTTAGCATGTAATCAAACATCGAGATTTTAAGTGTGAGCAAAAAAACAAATTCTGTCGGTCTATTTTTAACTTTTCTTGTGCGCACGATTAGTCTGGAATGGTTTATGATATTGACTTGAAATTTGTACACTTATGTGTTATAATATGAATTCTGGAAATAGATTATATTTTGATCTTATTCCGATGAAGGGTTGGAAAATAAATGGGGGTAAATAGGTAAAACTTGAAGTTCTAAAATTGGGATTTTTTTTATTTTGTAAGCCAAAGTCTCAAATTATTTTTTGTTTTGGCATCAGCCACCTCTACTCCACTCCAATTACTACTCACACCCCATTATTAAAGTGGTTAAAGAATTGTGATTTAGTGTGTGTACCAGAGCCAAAAAACCCTAAATTTTTTGTTGTCATCAGCCACCTCCATTACCACTCCCACCGGAAATCTGGATGTGGAAGTAGTAATTCCTTAGTAGTAATTCCTTAGGCTTTAGGCCTTTCCTTAAATAATTGTCGAATGTTCTGAAGTGTACTCTTCGCATATTTTTTTAAATGGCTAATACTAACTTATTGTTAAAATTTCAATATAATTGGACTTCTCCCACTTAAGTTAAGGTGCTTACAAGAAGCATGGTGGGCGTACAGACGGACAGACCGACAGAAAAACCTTTTGAAAATTATTGATGAATCGATTATTAATATATTGATGTCTTCTCTACTTAAAGAAATATTACAACGATATATTACACATGTATATTTGAAAAAATATATATTTTCGCCAACTTTTGCGTCGGCTAGATCCTTATTATTATTATTATTATTTTTAAATAACTAAGACGCTTAGTATTTTACATAGCTGAGTGTAAACGAGCATAGAGCATTATAGTTACAAGTTGATGAAAGACGGATGCTCTAGTGAGAGCAAGAGATTTAAAAAAATAATCTCTCAAATAAAAAATGGGCAGCAATCGAAAGCAGGTGGAATTTCCCCACCAAATGTTTACTAAAATTCATTAATCTAGTTAACAACCATCTCATTACCACTAAGCTATGCAGTGCAAACTTCTGTTCCAGGGATGCAACTTATAGTTAACGACTCACGGTCACGAGATTCTGCCAATTTTTTTTACACAAAATGAACGGTAAATGGTGTGATGTATTGTTGAAATCAGAATAACATCTAATTTTAAATAATACAATAAAAAATACATATTTATGCTGAAAAATAAGCATGTCTATGCCAATATGCCACTAACATCATCCAATCTGCACCAAAACTTTATCAGCTCTTGCAGGGTACCAGTATTACTCTAGTTCCAAAGGACCCTGCACGTTTCTTATGTAAAATAATGCCCGGCGAATTTGGCTAAAATTGAAATATGTTATTTACGAAATCATCTTGAATAAAAGTCTCTCTGGGAGCAAGGCCGAAAAATTAATACTTTTTAAGTTATGGAGCTTTGAAGTTGTCTATTCGTGGTATATCAAATTCGGAACGAATTTTGATGTGGCTGAAGAACAGCTCGAGTTTGACACGAATTTTCAAAATTAATAATCCAACAAACTAATTGGCCTCCTTCCTAGATATGGACCACAATGCGAACCGGAAGTACAAACCGGAAGTACGAACCGGAAGTTGTATGATTAAGTCCATTTTGAAGGGTGAAAACTTATGCAGTCTGTATATAGACCTGGGTAATTATTTCCGGTTCGCACTTCAGCGCTGTTATTGTGGTCCATATCTAGTGAGGGGGCCTGAAATCCATTTATTTACTCCAACTTAACGCGCAGGTCTGTATTCAGACTAAAAAAGTTTTAGCTCTTAAAAATGAACACAGTCATGCAACTTCCAGTTCGTACTTCTGCGCTGTGTTATTGTGGTCCATATCTAGCGTGGAGGCCTGAAACTCGTCCATTAACCCTGAATATGTAATTGTTACGCGGGTTTATATATACGCTGAAAAAGTTTTCACCCTTAAAAATGGACTTAGTTATGCAACTTCCGGTTCGGACTGCAGCCCTCTGTTATTATGGTCCATATCTGGCGAGGAGGCCTGAAATCCATTTATTTACCCTTTATATGTACTTAATACGCAGGTCTATACTGAGACTGAAAAAGTTTTCACCCTACAAAATGGACTTAATCATGCAACTTCCGATTCGTACTTCCGGCTCGTATTGTGGTCCATATCTAGGAAGGAGGGTAATTAGTTTGTTGGATTTCTAATTTTGAAAATTCGTGTCAAACTCGAGCTGTTCTTCAGCCACATCATAATTCGTTCCGAATTTGATATCCCTGTCAAAAATTCCAAATAAAAACTGATAAAAAAAAATGTATAAGATTTTATAATTTTTGATGTGTGTATTTGAAATGTGTTTTAACTGTAAATTCTCATATGGTATCTACCAGTATTGATGAGTTGTTATTGTACATTTAATTAAAGGTTTTTATAGATTTTTATAGTGTTTTGAATATAAATTCCCATATAATACCTATTAGTATTGATGAGTTTTTATAGTACATGTAATTAAAAGTTTCTATAGGTTTTTATAGGTTTGTATAGTGTTGTGAATGTAAATTTCCCATAGAAATTCTATTAGTATTAATAGGTTTTTTTGCAGATTTTGGTTGTGATTTGAAATATATTTTTTAATGCCAAATCCCATAAACTTACATAGGTAAGTAAATATTTATTATTTACTTGCTATTAATATTTCAAATATCAGATGAGTTTTTATAGTACATGTAATTAAAAGTTTCTATGGGTTTTTATAGGTTTGTATAGTGTTGTGAATGTAAATTTCCCATAGAAATTCTGTTAGTATTAATAGTTTTTTTTGCAGATTTTGGTTGTGATTTGAAATATATTTTTTAATGCCAAATCCCATAAACTTACATAGGTAAGTAAATATTTATTATTTACTTGCTATTAATATTTCAAATATCAATAGTAATATAGTGGTAAACACTAAATACTGCAAAAGTTCTCTTGTTTGCTCTAGCGTTCTAGCCTAAACGCAGTTAATAAGTTAGCAGTAAGAGAGACTGCTTTACTTTTAATTTAACAAGCCCACGCTAGTTTCTTAGGTCACATTAGATTAGATATGAATTAGCGACATGTATAACAGCTCCCTCTACTGGAGGCTGGAGTATGTAACACTAAACTTTCATAAGTTTTAATTATGTGTGTGTGTTTTAAATGTACATTCCTCGTATGAAACCTGGAAGTTTTTATAGTATTTGAAATACAAAGTTTCTTTATAAGTTCTAAATGTGGTCTGATGTGCTATCAGCATTTCCATATATTAATAGGAAATGCGAAATTTTAATAATATTTACTGCGTACAATGAGTTTTTAATGTAAATTACCTATATGGAGTCTATCAGTAGTTATATGTATTAGTATAATTAAGTTTTTATAGTATTTTAAATACAAAGTTTTTTTATAAGTTCTGAATATGGTTTGATGTGGCTATTTGAGATGTGTTTTTAATGTAAATTCCTTACCTAAGGTCTATCAGCATTTGCATATATTAATAGGAAATACGAAGTTTTTATAAGATTTGCTGCATACAATGGGTTTTTAATGTAAATTCTCTATATGGAGTCTATCAGTAGTTATACGTTTTCACGGTAATTAAAATATGAAGGGTTATAGATATTTTATATGTATTTGAAAAGTATTTTTAATGAAAATTCTCTATACGAGTCCTATCAGTATCTGTAAGTTCTTATATGGTGTTTGAAATACGAAGATTTTAAAGGTTCAGATGTGTCTAGGTTCTTGAAGTATTTGAAGTGTGTTTTGAATGTAAATTCCTTGCCCGAAGTCTATCAACACTTGCACGTTTTAATAATAAACACGAAGTTTTTATAAAATTCTATGAGGATATGCAATGGGGTTTTAAAGTAAATTCTCTGAATGAAGTCTATCAGTATATTTATAAGTATTTATGGTAATTAAATTGCGAAGTTTTATAGGTTTTTATATGAATTTGAAAGATATTAATGTAAACTCTCAGTACGAGGCCTATAAGTATTTATGGCGTTTGAAACACGAAAATTTTATAGATTCTGTGAGTTTTTAATATATATTCCTCGCTTGAGGTCTATTGTAAGACTTTTATGCTTTTATGGGAATAAGAGGGTTTTCTAAAATACAATATGTGTATACTTACAATGGATTTTAATCTTATAATGGATTTTAATGTAAATTATATGAAATCTATTGTATTAGTAAGTTTAGTTTAGTAAGTATTGTAACTTTTTTAGTTGACTACTATTGAAATCCCATGAAAACTTTTCAAATTAATAGTTGTAAATAATACTTTTCAATGGGTGTACTGAGAAATCCTTATTAAATTCTTATATAAAACTAAACTAATAATAACCCTTCAAATCTTATATATACTAATTATTTCTTATTAAATGTTATAAAATTCATCCCTGGTTTCCTGATGAAACATTATTAGTTTTACTACTGTTGGAACCCCATGAACACTTATCAAATTAATAGTTGTAAATCATTATTAATAATTTTTAATAGATTTCCCTATAAATCCTTATTAAATTCTTATATAAACTAAACTGATATGGACCCACGAAGTCTTATAAAAATAAGTACAAATATATCCTTATAAAAAAGTATAAAATGCCTACTATAGGAACTCCTTGGTATATCTTTTCAATTTCATTACTCTTCAGATTCCAAAAAACTCACAAAAGTATTCGATAATACCTTATTCATACTTTTTAACATGCGTCATCCTTACACGTTTCCATTAAATTCTTATATAAACTAAACTGATATATACCCATGAAGTCTTATAAAAATAAGTACAAATATTATCCTTATAAAAATGTATAAAATGTCTGCTAGGAACTCCTTAGTATATCTTTTCAACTTCATTACTCTTCAGATCCCATAAAAAGCCACAAAAATATTCGATGTAATACCTTATTAACACTTTTTAATACGTATCCTTATAAATCCTCATTAAATTATTATATAAACTAAACTGATAACCTCTCAGATCTTACAAAAACCATATACTAATTGTTTCTTATAAAAGATTACAGAACTCGTATTTGATTTTACTGATGAAACCTTTTCAGTTTCAACACTATTCAGATCCCATGAGAACTTATCAAATTAAAAGTTGTAATGCCATATAAAAACTGTTTTTAGTATAAACACTTATGGAAACATACCAATAACAACATGGGTATTCCAACTCAATTAAGACTCCTTTAGATACTTATTCATTCCAATATAATTTCTATATGGCAAAATTAATATACTGTATAAAACCTTATAAACCAGATAGGCTCTTATGATTACCCATAAAAAATTTATAATTATCTATAAGTTTGAAATAGGATTTTTTGACAGGGATACCATGGATAGACAACTTCAAAGCTCCATAACTTAAAAACTATTAATTTTTCGTTCTTGCTCCCATGGAGACTTTTATTCAGGATGATTTCATAAATAACATATTTCAATTTTAACCAAATCAGCCGGCCATTATTTTACATAAGCGTTGTATTTTCATCAAAATTGATTCGTTAATTTCAGCGCTATCGTATCCAACTACATATACATACACATACATACGCACATATATTTTTAAAAATCATTTTTACGTGTTATTGGGACCTCAAAACGTGAAGATCTGGTTTTATCTCAATTTTCGATTTTGGACCAATTGCCATAACCTCCCCATTTTCAGAGGTGGGAATGTTAAAAGGATCTGATGCAACACAATATAATAATAGAATAAACATCAATTTCATATATTACAACGTAAAGATGCATAGTGAAATCATAATACATTATTAAATATGGTAATGCTTTAGTGGTTAATATTAAATGACATGTTTTCAGAGAATAATTAATCAAACTAAACTTTAACACTTCCTTTGCGGTTATTGTTTAGATAAATACTTATAGATAACTATGTTGTAATTATTATTAAACTAAATAGAGAATCAAGGTTGTCACGGCATGCCAGATGGGAGTTATCGTTCCAATGCATTTTCAAATAAATACTGTAAGCAAATCCAATCCAAAGATGTGTTAAAAAATTTAGAGTATCCATGTAGAATGAGTTTGTTTCTGTCAATCCAACTAGATACACAAAAATAAATCCTGAAATGCCACCCAAGTTCAAACATGATGACTCAAGAAAATACATAACGATTACATAGGTTTACAAAAAAAAAAGTTTTGATCTGGGAATGGGACCTATCATTTCCTACGTATTTTGACACGCTGAAACCGAATCTGCCGAAAAAAAAAGTTCACCTGTGCACAGATCTACAAAAAAAAATTCTGTTCCAAGGACTAAACCTATCATTCCTCATGTATTTTTGTGTGCTGAATCCGAATTTTCAATTTAAAAATTTTTTTACCGCGTATATTTCGAGTAAATCCCGGTTTTGAAAAATATAAAAATGCCTTAATGATCTGTCCCTAGGGGGAATTCCCAAATGTGTTCTTCTAATATTATTCACATTAGAATTAGGTTTAGCTATTTACCGCTATGAAAACAGTGTATCTGGAAGCATTGACTATGCCCAAATGCAAAAAAACTCTGAAATTCGTTCAACACATAGGTGCTTAATAAAGTTTTCGACCTATGTCGCGTATTTGACACGTTATATATTCAATTCGTATCTGAGAAGATGGAAAGAATGGGGATAGGGGCCAACACGAAGTCGTTACAAACATCTTACCTCCAAAATGGAAGACTCATAAAACATGGCAACATCAAGAAAATACATCACAAATCAAGGCAGTATTCTTGGTCCGGTTATTTTTCTATTGTATGTTAACGATCTCCCCCAACTCGTTACATGGGGAATTTGAATAGTTTGATTTTTGTTCAATGAAAATTGAATGCTTCATTTTGCTAGTTCAGAATATTCTCTTAATAGTTTATCTGATACATTTAGAGCTTTTTTAGAATTAGCTAATTTCGTTTTCAACCTTTTTGACATTTAAGTGAGCTTGGAGGAATCAGACAAGGGTTATATTTTGTGGAATTTCCACAAGGTTCCATTTTGGGACCTTTTTTAATTTGGCATCGAATATGTCTAAGGAGGTAAGTTATTAATATCCTTGTCAATATCTATCATTCGACAATCGTTGTTCGAATATCAATATCTGAAAGTGATATAATCGTAATTCTAGCAGCAATAACAATGCATCTAATTTATTTTGTAGCGAAAGTATTGTATTCTCAGAATATTAAAATACTCATTTCAAAGATACTCAGATTACATGCTCATCTTAATTAAAATATTAAACAGAAACAATTAAAATAATGTTCATTGAGCATTAATTAGGAATTGCGGTTGGGAATTCGCTGCAGTCACGTTGTTTTATTAAGTACTATTATTAAAAGTAATCATTTAATAATATTTTTCAATAACATTTACTCGGTATATTTTCTTTATTACTGCGGATGCAATATTAATGGTAAAATCGAGATAAATATTCCTTTGAAAATGTTTATTCATAATAATAATAATACATTTTCGTTTGCAATGATAGGCCGTAGAAGGTAGTTCCATCAAATAATGATATAACTATATATAACACGAAACGTCGTGTTAGAATTTTTTTTAGAAAACAGTAATAAGTCATTGTGTGTCACTCATTCAATGGGTGTACCTTTTCTATTTGAATTGTTTTCTATAATAGTGTCATGGAAATATATGAAGAACTTGAAGTAAATACAAAATTTTTTAAGTTTTGTTGTAAATGTTACACTGTATTATAATTGGTTAGCGAATCAAAGAGTATTATTTGACCCTTCAAAAAATGAAAAAAAAAGAACATAAACAAAGTTATCAGGCCAGTTGACGGAGTCGAAAAAAGACCTCAATGAGAAAAAAAAATAAGAAAAGGCTGGAAACTCTTTTAATCACTTTATTTGGACATAAAATGCAATTTGTAATTACAGTGAAATAATTATTGAATAAAGTACAGTCAAATAAAAAGGTACCAAAATAAAATCAACTAATAAATGAGTGTTGTCAAAATTAATATAAATAAATTTGATCACTAAACAGAAACAAGTAATATCAAACTTTATAAAAGAATCTATGGTTAACAAAATTATTATCACAACGTAAATTTGGGTCCTACTTGTAAAAATCTAGACGATCACGTAAACTGCCAATTTTGTGTATTTTTCTATATCACTCAAAAGAGAGAGATAAATATACGATTAGGGTAGGTGCTGTTTCACAACCCAGCGTGGATATAGCCAGCCGGCAGTATTTTTTCCGGGAATGGCAGCAATGCTTATCGCACGTTGATAAATCAAATCAATAAAATCAAATCAAATCAAAATAACCAAAAATTTTCGAGTTATAACGTTTTTAAAACGCATTTTTGGCCCATCCGTGGTAAAGTGTGGAAGCCATCTTTTTTTTACTAATTTTGGGGTGCTGAAAACGAATCCGTCACCCGTTTTGGCGCAAAGTCACACATTAAAAAAACAACCCTTATTTTATTGCCATAAAGTGAAGATTCTCATTTTCCCAACCAAAAGCCATTTAAATAATTAAAGAATTTTTTAATATAAAAAACAAGTACATAATATTTTCTGGATAGTGATATGTAGGGTGGAGCGTGAAATTTTTTTTTTTGAATTTTGTTAGCGGCTAGTGTGAAAAAGTTGTCTCTTGGTACAAAAACTCTGTGATATATTTTTTAAAATTTTCAAAAAATGTTTTAGGGCTCCCCCGAGCCCCTAAAATTCGAAAATTATTTTTTAAATTTTCAAAATGGCTACTGTTAAAAAGTTTTCTGTCAAGCCCTAGATAAACCATATATTTTTTTTAATTTTAAAAAAAATGTTTAATGGTTCCCCGAGCCCTCAAAAATTTACATTTTTTAAAATTTTTAAAACTGCTAATGTGGAAAAGCTTTCTAACGAGTTGTATAGTAACTACAATTTTTTTCAAAATGCAAAAGAAATGTTTAAGGGTTCCCTCCAACCCTTAAAATTTGCCACTTTTATTGTCATATAAATTTTACTTACATTTACTTACATTTTACTACATTTACTTAAGTTTATAGTCCTTTTTGGTTTTACAGGTAGACATTAGTTGCCGTGAGTCAATCCTTCCTCTAATAAAGCCATCTCTATTTACCATCCCACATATCGACTTTGATGCTTCCGTTACCAGACGAATACACCTCTCAACTCTTTGTGTATGACACGGGAACTTTGGCACTGTAGGTATTTTTAGATCACCACGTACCATTTCTGTTAGATCTGCTGTTGAAATGTGAGCCAAAATAGGTGGTTCAGTAATGGTGGTAGTTTACCAGTCAATCAGGTCCGTATAATCAGCTGAATTAAAGTGGAGGGCAGGTATTGCAAAAGTACGAATACCGTCTGTTGCTTTCATTCATGCGCGCAATATACTCTAAGGCCTAATTCCCTTATGTGATTACGTTCGTCCGTAACCATCGCAAGAAGAATATTCTCAGGGTGCCCGAAGTAACCATTTCTTTATATAACAGGATTAATAACAATTTTAATGTCATCACTAAGGTTACGCGAGAAATTGATTAAGTTCCATACATGTTTGGATCCACGTGTACAAGAGGAATAAAGTTTAATTTGCAACCACATGGGAGCATAGACTTTTTGTATAAAGTTCACTAAAATTTTTAGATTTTCACAAGGGTTTGGATTAGCAATATAAATTCTTAAGATCCTGTTAGCTGTTGTAAGCCAACGTGAGTGAGCCATTTTCCCTGGGTCTCTATTGGCGAGACTGGAATCGCAAATACCATTTGATACAGCTTGGCATATATCCCAAAGATATTTTTGATCCGTACTTAGATCTGTACTGTTATTGATCCTGTTGTACAAAGAAATGGTTACTTCGGGTACCCTGAGAATATTCTTCTTGCGATGGTTACGGACGAACGTAATCATATAAGGGAATTAGGCCTTAGACGTATATTGCGCGCAAGAATGAAAGCAACAGACGGTATTCGTACTTTTGCAATACCTGCCCTCAACTTTAATTCAACTGATTACACGGACCTGATTGAATGGCAAACTACCACCATTACTGAACCACCTATTTTGGCTCACGTTTCAACAGCAGATCTAACAGAAATGGTACGTGGTGATCTAAAAATACCTACAGTGTCAAAGTTTCCATGTCATACACAAGGTGTTAAGAGGTGTGTTCGTCTGGTAACGGAAGCATCAAAGTCGATATGTGGGATGGTAAATAGAGATGGCTTTATTAGAGGAAGGATTGACTCACGGCAACTAATGCCTACCTTTAAAACCAAAAAGGATTATAAACTTACGTAAATGTAGTAAAATGTAAGTAAATGTAAGTAAAATTTATATGACAATAAAAGTGGCA
Source organism: Rutpela maculata (assembly GCA_936432065.2). NCBI lineage: Eukaryota > Metazoa > Arthropoda > Insecta > Coleoptera > Cerambycidae > Rutpela > Rutpela maculata. The sequence continues at coordinate 63,429,901 of OW386289.2, forward strand.
AATTTTAAGGGTTGGGAGGAACCCTTAAACATTTCTTTTGCATTTTGAAAAAAAATGTAGTTACTATACAACTCGTTAGAAAGCTTTTCCACATTAGCCGTTTTAAAAATTTAAAAAAGTGAAAATGTAAATTTTTGAAGGTTCGGGGGAACCATTAAACATTTTTTCTTAAATTTAAAAAAAAAATGTGGTTAATCTAGGGCCTGTCAGAAAACTTTTTAACAGTAGCCATTTTGAAAATTAAAAAAATACGTATTTTCGAATTTTAGGAACTCGGGGAGCCCTAAAACATTTTTTGAAAATTTTAAAAAATATATCACAGAGTTTTTGTACCAAGAGACAACTTTTCCAGACTAGCCGTTAACAAAATTTAAAAAAAAAAATTTCCCTAATGCACACCACACCGTACACCCCAACCCCAAAAGTGTGATAAATATTCATCTAAATTTACTAAATCACCTTATTATAATAAAAAAACATCAAACTGGGTGATTAGGGATTTCTTTGCAATTAAAACCAATAAAAACTCTAAAAAGATAAAATCCACCTCCTTAATTGGTGGGGATGGGTGTAAGAGTATTCAGAAGTAATCACATTATAACCTGATAATAGTCATTTAACGAGGAGTTTTTCTTTTTTTTTAATAAATAAATAACCGTATATTAAATATTGTAACTTACACCGTTCTTATGGGTGGTGAAGGGTGAGGGAAACGAGGAGGGGGTGAATTTAGAAATTTTGCTTCTTTTTGTACTTACCTAACGAAACTGAGTATTCTGAAATAATTTCCTGTACTAAAGAATGACTTTTTATTGCAAGTTCTAATATCAATTTCAATGCCACCCCCAAATAAGGTTTTTTTTACTGTACTGCTCTTTTTTGGTCCATCCGTGGTAAAGTAAAGTTTTTTTTTTACTAATTTTGGGGTACTGAATACGAATCTGTCATTCGAATTGGCTAAAAACATCGAGAAGACAGTAAGAACAACCCTTATTTGGGAGTGGCATTGAAATTGATATTAAAACTTGCAACCAAAAAGTTATTCTTTAGCGCAGGAAATTCTTTCAAAATACTCAGTTTCGTTAGGTAAGTAGAAGAAAAAGCAAAAATTCTAAATTCAACAAAGTGGTATAAAACTTTGATTATAGAAAATCATTAAAAAAGTTTCTAAGCAAATTCATTCAGGTCCAATGAATTTCCTAATAAGGTATTACTTCACTAATATGTTTAACGCTAATGCCGTTAAAATCTGCAGAAAATCGAGTCAAAGGGGGAGGTTCTCTAAGGCCTAATTTATTTCTTTTGGAAAAAACTCGAAAAACATTTTTTTAGTATCTACTAACAATATTTAATCGATTCCACCCCAAACGAAACTTTCCCCCACCCTTCCTTTTTACACCCTGAAAATATACGCACAAAATCAAAAATATCCTTTTTCAGCAACAGTCATGTTAAAATGTTTCAATGACCTGCAAAAAAACAACTAAATCCTGATTATTTAATAGTTTAGGGGGATATAAATAGGGAACCCAGATAGCACAAGACGTCTTTAAGACGTCCATATTAAGTCTTATTTAGGTCCGAACGTCTTATTCCTTATAAAGATGTCTTGAAGACGTCTTTCCTTAGACGTCTTTAAGATGTCTGATTTCTACGTCTTAAAGATGTTTTAAAGACGTCATAATTACGATTTCAATGTTAATATTGCCCAATAGAAGCAAAAAAATGCTAACAAAACTGTTTTTTCAATTTTACAATGTTTTTCTTTATATTTGACAGATATTTCTGTAAAATGTGTAGTGTATTTTGTTTGTGTATTTGTAGTAATTTGTCATTGATAATTTAATTTTAATCCTTTTTATAAATTATTAATGGTATTATTAGATATAAATGAAAGATTAATGATAACATAATAAATAACAACCGAATTGTCCAGCAAAATCTAGTCACTGAATTTGCTAACTATAGAGTCTTTAAGAGAACAAATCACAACCGCTCAGTGGCCGCGGCGTTAAAGAGTTCACTTACACCCCCTACCAGGCGTTGCCTATTTTCCGGCAACTCCCTTAGCCAAACTTTCCTCTACCATAACTTATCTCTACCCTACTCTTTACCTTTCCTCAACTTTGCAACTTTACAACCCCCTCTTCTTTATCTCTGTTTAATTTTTTCAATTCTGTTCTTGTCCTTTTTGTTCTTTTGTCCATTTTGTTTCTAAATTCCGTCTGGCCCAAAAATTCTCTAAAAATCCAAATATTTTAAACCACACCTTCATCCACCACACTTTCCTGGCAGGAAGACCAGGGTGGAATTGCTTCGAACGGGTTTTTTCGTTGAGTTCTGTTTTCCCGTGTCAGCAATCAAAATTCCAAAGTGTTCGTCTGTGCGCGAAACCCCTAGTTTTTTAAAGTGCTAATTTTAATTATTTTTTAAGTATTTTTCTGTACTATTATTTATCCAAATTGTTAATTTTAAGCTTTATTCTTAGGCAGGAGTTTTAACCTTTTACACTCAGCTTTAGCCAAACCGGACCTGCCCCGCCCAGTCCGACACCCACCACGACGCTGCGCGTCGTGGTTGTCTGGCTGGCTCCGGGCCAGATTCCAGGGAAACACGTACATGTACTCTAATTTTAATAAACTTGTTATTGATTGATTGATTGATTGATTGATTGATTGAGTTCACTTACGAGTCAATAGGTCTGCGGTTCGATCCCTACTGATTCCGCTTTTTTTTCGTTAAAATAATTGCGAAAAAAGTTTTAGTTGGTTTTTATAAAGGTAACAGTTACTTATAAAACCGATATGCAAATGTATTTTTTTTTTCAATTTTAGGTCTGTTTTAGACCAACAATGGACCTCGAAAAGACGTCAGTAAGACGTCTGGACTTTTAACATAAGACCTAAATAAGACGTTTGTAAGACGTCTGTAAGGCGTAAATGGACTTCTTTAAGACGTAGTGAAAGTCTAAGGAAGGCGTCTTTAAGACATCTTAAACACATCTCTGTGCTATCTGGGAAGGTGAGTGAGGGAAGAAAATCACTGTTTTTTATTCAAAAATAAGTTAGAGGCCTTAGAGACCCTCCTCCTCCTCCTTTAGCATATGAAGTTTTTTACATCAATAGAAAATCACCCTGTATTTGTCCTTTTGCACAATCAATTATACGAATGGAAACACACATTGCAAATAATCACATTCATTGGCAAATGTAACCCACGTTAATATCTTTGTGTGATTTCTGACCTGATACGTCACTGGCAATTCAGAGATGCTTTGAGAAAGTGTTTTTATTTTAGGTCACGCTTGAACTTTCTCCCAGTCTACGCTATTTAGTCGTCCGCGATATTTCCTCCGGTCAAGACGGATAGCAAGTTAGTGTAAAGTTTTGTATTTTACAGATAAAATGAAGATAACCGGTGTAGTATGCCTGCTGATGCTGGCGTTTATAAAAGGATCAAGTCAACAGTGCTTTCCACCCTATTCCAACAATCAACCTGAGAAAAAGGCTCATTCTGACCTATATTCCGGCCAACAGGGCTTTTCTTTAGCCCTTTTGAATGCGATCAACAAGATTATGCCCAATGAAAATTTGTTCTTTTCGCCTTACTCGACTTACCATGCACTGTTGATTGCGTATTTCATGTCGGGAAAACAGACGGAGAGTTATTTGAAGAAGGCCCTCAGGATAAATGAAAATCAGGTAATATTGTATATTAATTATACTCCATACACTATAATATATAATGTGAAATTTAATACTCCTAAATAGTGCAGTGAGTGAAGCTTTTAAATCCCAGCCCGAACACGATGTAATGAATTTCCAAATTTTTTTCTTAAACATGCTCCATAAAGCATATGTACATAAGAATCTATATTGTCATTTTTCCTGCTTTTTGGTTAGGGGTGGTTGCAACAAAAAAAAAAACAAAAAATACACATAATCTGATAAAGAATCAAATTATTAGAAAGAAAGGTCTTAAACTTTTTTACTAAAATGCATATATTTTTTGAGATATTGCAATTTTCATCCCCTAAAAGTAGTATTCCTAGACGTTTTTTTTTTAAATTACTTGAAAAATGTGGCCTTTAATAAAAAGGAGAGGGTAAAAAATTAAAGCTTTTACGAAAATAAATAGAATGGTTTTTTCTTTTTTTTCTCCGATGTTTAGTTTTGGCGCCGAAATGTTCAGAAAAAATATACGACGTTAAAATCTAAAATTGCTCAAAAGTTGCAACTATGAGAAAAATTTGTATTCTTTTAAAAATAAAGTTATTAAAATTTTATTTCGATTGAGACATATTGCCACCTTTTATAATGAAAACTAAAAAAATAAAAATTTAGGCGGCATTTTTTTTAGTCTTATTGCTCAAATTTATTATTAATTCAATTTTTTTTAAAATCCTTCTAGATATTGTTAATGCATATTATTACTAACATGTTCAAATTTTTTAGAATTTTCAAAATAATTATTTTTCATTCTGTGGTCATTTTCAATAATGAAAATTTTCATAATTATTTGAAAATATCGGGTTTTTGGAAATTGCTCAGAAAATATTTTTTTATAAAAAATGGTAAGAGTACAAAAATGGAACTAAGAAAACGAATAATTTGTTTTTTAAAATTTTCCTACGACAAACCAGAGATATAAAGATGGCGCTTGAGCGCATACGCAAAAAAATTATGTATTTAAAATTGAAATATCTCAAAAACTATAAGACTGATAAAAACATGATATAAAAATGAAAGGAAGCTTATAAAAAAACGAAAAGTTGGGTTTTTATTTTTTTTCCTACGACAAACTGTTCCAGAGATATTACAGTTTGAAATAATGTTGAAACTTTTGAGTTTGTATGCGCATTTTAAATGATGGTAAGTAGAGAAACGAGCAATAGCCGTCTATTTTTCGAAGAATAAGCAGAAGAGCGGGTTGCATTGTACTTTAGCATGTTTAGAGTGCAGATTAAAATTGTTATTAATTAGATTACTTAATTGTATTAATTTGATTTATTTATAACAATTTGTATTTTTAATCAAATTAAACATATTACTATACTCTTTTGTGACTATTTTTAATCCACCTTTTTTTATATATAAATTTAGACCTCATAATGACATTCAGCGACCTAAAAACATAAGTATGTGGATTTTTCGTGAATTTATTTGTAACATTAGAAGAATGATTAATTTTTCAGTATTTAAGGGTGGTTTCAACCCTCAATATTTTCATCTTTCCTATGTTTTGATCCCAAAAACATAAGTATATGGATTTTCGTGATTTTATTCGTAAAATTAGAAAACATTAATTTTTCGGTAATTTTACAGTAATTTCAACCCTTAATATTTTCATCTCATCAGTTTTGACCCCACAGTCATATTTAGCGACCCCAAAAACATAAATATATGGATTTTCGTTAATGTATTCGTAAAATTAGAAGAGTTATTAATTTTTCAATTTTTAGGGGCGGTTTCCACCCTTACAAATAAAAAGCAGGTAATGCGACAATATAGATTTTGATGTACGTATTTTATAAAGCATATTGCAAAAAAAAATAAGGAAATTTCTTTCATCATTTTCGGGCCGGGAATTTTACCATTTTTATTGCTTCGCTTACTTTACTAAAAATATAAACTAGGGATTAAAACTGAATATTTGGGTACAGAGTGAGCCCAAAAACTGAAAACAAGTAGAGTGTAGCAGGATAAGTATGGCCAATCGGCCCCAGCTCAGATGTTCATTTCTTTTTAAATTTAATGATAGAAGCCGTTACTTACTGAAAATTAATCATAATGAAACAGATGAAAATTTAATAAGTAAAAAGCAATATAAACTAGTTTACCACAATATTTACCCGAGCATTAAAGATAAAACCCAGCGAAATACCTATATAGCTCTGCATATTATGGCAACATTTCAGAAAAAAATAGCGAACATTTTATCTCATCATAATTTAAAGGTTGTTTTCAGATCACGTCAAAATTCTCACACTTTTTGTATAATGTCAAAAACGCAACTAATGATTTGCAGAAACCTGAGCCTGTTTTAGATAATCCAAAGATTTTATTTTTATAATATTGCTCCTCATATCATTTTTGCGATATAGTGTAGTTGTATAAGAATTTCAAACATATCTCATTTTGTTTCTATACATACCCAAATAGTTTTTTCAAAATGTGCCTTATTCAGTCTGTTGCTCCAAAATGATTCTTAAATTTAATTTCAAACGACACCGCACGTTTTATAGGTAAATTGGTGGCCTGTCGAATTTGATGAATTTTTTATATGTTGTAGTTCACCTGATTCTAAGCAATAAGTTCCTCTGGCAAAACTTCAAATTATGGACAGTTTCTCCGATAAATGGCTCCAAATACTGGACCTACCCTTCGATACTGCATCAACGATTTCTCAAAATGTACTGCAGGTATTGAAATGATAACTTATGGAAATGAATAGCCAGACTATTTATCATTATTTGATCTTAAGTCGATGTGCCTGAACTTCCGGTTTTGCCGGAAGCGACGTCAAATCACGTTTTTCGAATGCACAACGCCTGTTTACTTCACTTTAATACATCACATATATAAGTAGCTTTGTTAAAATTCACTTTCTTAGTAAATAAGTAAGTACGCGCTTTGATTGACAGAACATTGATACTAGCTTGATACCGGATACATCATAATTTTGGTACAAAACAAAGTTGATTGTATTTTTCAAGATATAAAATTGAAGTTGTGTCTAGTCAATGAAAACTAAACACAGGCACACAAAAAAAAAGTCGAAACCCAGAGGGTAGACCTCCCTACCCTTCTGTATTTTGGGACGGTGAAACCGAATATGACAATAAAAAAAGGTTTTAATTGTCCAATTTTCCCCTAGCACCAACCCCCCTGGGGGATTGAAATTCCACTTGTTCTAGATATTTGAAAAGTAGGTTTTTTGGTAGGCTGAAACCAAATATGACGATAAAAACTGATTTGAACCACCCAGCCATCCCCTAGCACCCCCTACAAGCCCCAAGAGGGGTTGAAGTTCCACTTATTATTCTATTCCCCAGTCACCCCTTAGCATTCCCTTACATTTTTTATCGTCATATTCAGTTTAAGCGCACCAAAAAAACCTAAAAATAAACATACTTTTTATATGCTTAGAACAAGTGCAATTTATCCCCTCCTGAGGCTTTTAGGGGGTGACTGGGTGGTTCAAATCAGTTTTTATCGATATATTCGGTTTCAGCGCACCAAAAAACCTGCTTTTTAAATGTTTAGAACAAGTGGAATTTCAATCCCCCAGGAGGGTTGTAAGGGGATGCTAGGGGAAAATTGTATAATTAAAACCATTTTTATTGTCATATTCGGTTTCAGCGTCCCAAAATACGTAGGTTTCGACTTTTTTTTATTTGTGTGCCTGTGTTATTTGTGAGAACGTTAAGTAGAATAGGAAGTTATTCCTTTTTTCTTCGTTTAATTTATTGAGATGTACCGTTTGTTGTGGTAATCCAGCAAATTCACAAATGAAATATATTATTTTATTTCTAAATGCCATCACTGAATATAACAATCAATCAGTTCAATCAAAACCAACAAATGACAAATAGTATAGGAATTACATATAGGTACAGATAACGGCAGCCAAGTACGTATACGCAGCAGATTGAATGCGCAACAGTACAAAGGAATTTAAATGGTGGTGGATCGATCGAGACTGGTATCGCATGCTAAAATCCGGCCCACTGTACGCACGGTTAGTAAACTATAACGGTTGCCTCATCCAGCAGCTTTTAGACGAAGGAGCGCGCGGGGCGAGGAACCGAAAATGACGTAGCCTCTAGACCCAGCCCGGCACTAGACATTTTGCTACTCACTCAGTTAATAAACACTGATATAAACGAATAGTCACTGGGACGACAGCAAACTAGTTTATTACACCGGACAGTAACAGTGCGACAAACAATATAAAAATAAACACACTGTCGTTGTAGTATGCCAGACAATTGAAAACACGACACCCAGCAACTAACGCCGGCTCTGGATCTATCTAGACTTTGACCTTGATCTGAATAAATAAACAAATAAAATGTCCAAAAGAGACAGATATATCTAATTCCAATGCAAAAGATAGAGACAAAGATATTGGTGGGTTCTAACGCGTACATGACGAAGGTGCTAGACCCCGGTTTCGCGCTCCGTCGCCGTCGTCTAAAAGCTGCTGGATGAGGCAACCGTATAGATTAATGACCGTGCACTGTACGTACTTGCCTACCACCACTGTATTTGCGTTCCGATGACTTTTCTAAGTTTCAAAATTAAGTCATTCTTATTATAAAACCTAACATATGCCCCACGTAGGATTTATTTTCTGCATCAATAAGGTTTAGTTAATTTGAAGTAAAGTTTTTTTGTTTGATTTGTATTAAGGAATCAGCTATGCAATTTTTGCTGAAAATAATAAAGTTTAATGTATTATAAATAATGAAAAATTGCCTATTCTATTTAAAGGTCTCACAAATAATAATTAGTTTTCATTGACTAGACACAACTGCAATTTTACATCTTGAAAAATACAATCAACTTTGTTTTGTACCAAAATTATGTTGTACCCGGTATCAAACTAGCATCAATGTTCTGTCAATCAATACACGTACTTACTTATTTACTTATATAGTGTATTTTAACAAAGCTACTTATATATGTGATGTATTGAACTGAAGTAAACGGATGTTGTGCGTTCGAAAACACGTGATTTGATGTCACTTCCGGTAAAACCGAAAGTTCAGGCACATCAATCTAAGACCAAATAATGGTAAATAGACTGGTTATTCATTTGCAGCGGTTATTATTTCAATACCTGCACTAAGTTTTGAGAAATAGTTGAAACAAATCGAGAGGTAGGTCCACTAAGTCCAGTCTTTGAAGCCATCTATTGGAGAAATTGTCCATAATTTGAAGTTTTGCCAAAGGAACTTGTTATTCAGAATCAGTTGAGCTACAACATATCAAAAATTTATCAAATTTGACAGGCCACCAATTTACCTATAAAACGTGCGCAGGGGTCCCAAATGTCCAAAAAGTCCTAATAATCCTAAAATTTCAATAAACTACGAAAATGTCCTAAAATTGCTCTTAAATTGGATTAACTGTCCTAAAAGTCCTAAAAAATAGCGATATTTTAAACATATTTTTAAATTACGCAGTTGAAGCAGTTCAACTGCGTTGGTTCACGGACCTTGTTGCCACGGTTTTAAATAAGATCATGACAAAGAGACTGTTTTACTGTGATGAAAAATGCAGAGTGAAAAGAAATATTTGTGACATAATAAAAGTAGACTTCAATAAGGAAGACATCTGTAAGACTTCAACTGAAATTGATTATAGCACAGCCACAAAACTATCTATATCTACACCGACAGTTATCGTACAAGTAGGCTATTGTCTATGTACAAAAAAAGAGGGTTGAAAGGAACCAAAACGTTAAAGGGTTTTTATTGTTTATTATGTTCAATTGACCCCAAGATATGAAAAAACCGCGGAGTGCTACCATTTTAAGTGGTGCGTTTTTGAGATCGAAGTAAAAAGGTCCACTTTTCATTTTTTTTTTTGCTCGAAAACTATGAATTTTTTCTATAAACACGTCAATAGAAAAGTGTGTAGATAATTAAATTTCCAATCGAAATGGCACCTTCAGAAGTCAAATTTTTTTTTTTTACAAAAATACGTCCAAAAAACAAAACAAAAAACAACGAAAAAATGCATTTTTTATTTATTTTTTATTTTAGCCTGTAACTATTTTTCGGGTACATTTAGGCATAGACATTGCTGCATAACAAAAAAAGCTGGCGTTTTACCCGTTAAAATGAGATTTTGTAAACAGTTTTACGATTAATAGTGACCGAGATATAGCGTTTCAAAGTTTGCAACTTTTAACTTTTTTTGCTAATTTTTACTATTTTTTTTCAAATTTCGTCCTGTAACTTTTTTCTGAGTGAATTTAGGTGTAGACATTATTATATTAAAGTGAAAATTGACTTTACGCCCGTTGAAATGGTGGCTGGTAAAAGTCTCTACGACAAATAGAAACCTAGATCAGCGTTTCGAAGAGTGTTACTTTCATTAACTTTCTTCCAATTTTTACGTTCTTTTTTAAATTTTGGCCTTGCCTTAGAAATATTTTTGTTTTGTTTAGTTTTCGTTTGTTTATCAATGTCAATTTTATCGTTCATGTTCTCAATAAAGTATTGTACTTGTCCTAAAATTTGTCCTAAAATCATTTATAAAATGTCCTGAAGTCCTAAAAAAAAGTCCATAGAAGCCTTTATAATACCCTTTTATGGCGAAATCTAGCTAGGAACAAAAAGATGTGTTAATAACAGAACACGTTTTTTTTTCTATTTCCTGTAATTCTCGTCTAGTGGACAAGGCGTATTTTGAAATGACCCTCCTCATCTAGTGATCACCTTTTAGTGAATTTTAATTTCCTTGCTGGTTACTAAATATTCGTCGGGATTTTTTTTGCTTTATCTCGAAAACCACTGGTTTTAAGGGAAAGGTATGTACTACAAAAAATACTTAGAACTAAACATACTTTAATAATATTATACTTCGAACGTTCCTGCCATCGAAAAATTTCTTTCCAGTGTCGCGACGTCGCGTCGCAGACGCCTTCTCATCGGCAATATTTGAAAGATAAAATTAAATCACCTAGAATACCTAAAGACTAATACAACCGCTGAGCAAACTTCTGTATGTCATTCATTTACCAGAGATTCACCCATTTGGATATTGTTTGTAATTGCCAAAAAAATAGTCAGGGACTCTGGAACCTTCATATTATCAATTGATAATTGTGGGTCCTTTTCATCACAAAAACGGTCTTCCAGGTCAAACTGAACAGCCTCTAATGATTGCCTAAGCAGTTTTGCACAATCACGAATAGTATTTTTGGATAGCACCATATCGACTACCTCTTCAATACTAACAGAAAAATGAAAAACATGGTTGGCCGTTTTGCCTCTTTTGGAATCGACAATTGGATGTCCTTGTTGAAGTTTTTTCAGGGCAACTTTTAACATTCCTATTTGTGAAAAGTTTGTCATCATGAATTTCATTAAGTTTTACACTAATTTCAGTTTTTCTGTTCCTAGCTCCACATTTCAACTGTCGAGTGATCTCATTTATGACAAGCGCAATTGCTTCTTCTTTATATAACTGTGTTGCTTCTCCGTCACTAGATGCTTATAACTTTTTCATTTGACTTTCATAGTGATTAAAATACGTACGTATACAAGCGGGGTGATAGAAAAGGTCTTTCGCCAGACCATTCTTATAATCACTGAGGTCAGCAGTGCGAGTAAACACAGAATCTTTGAAGAAGCGCGAGACTTTAAAAAAATATTTCGCTTTCTCGTTACGCAAATCTTGTATTTACTATAATCTCCTTGATGTTTATTGCTTCCGCATATAACACAGTTTACTTGTTGTACATCAGGATTATCGGTGCAGGAAGAGGATTTATTGACGAACGAGTTTGTCTTACTTCGCTTGTTACTGCGATATCATCTGTTTGCAATGATTTCTGATTAATAAGTTTTCTGAGCTAAGCGATGATCCTTTCTAGCTGACCCTTGAGTGTAGTTTTTATAGCATGCATTAGTTACATTGTACTTAAAGATGCTACCTCGACCCATGACCCATTTGCGTGAGTTTGTTGAAAGTTTCATCTTGACGAATATCAGCAGCCTCCCAGACTCGTTTTACTGGGCTCAACTTCAACAGATTTTTGGCATATTACACATAGTTCAGAATTAACTGAAATTATTCTTATTAACGATATACCTTCTGGCTCCATATTGTAACCACTCGTGTTTAATCACTCTTGACTACAATTATGTATTACGAAAATAGACCTGAAAATATAGAAACACAAAATTAATCAATGCAAGCAGAAATGGTTTCCTTACACTCAAAGAAATAGTATGTGTAAATTAAAAAAAAAATTGTTAACTAACAATATCGTTAATTTTGTTAAACTAAATTATATTGATGGTATTTTTAAACAAGAGGTGATTGTTATTTTAATTAATGAAAAGTTGTCGTACAACAAAACAAACATTAACTTAAAAAATAGATGAATAAGACTATTATTTTGTTCGTCTGACTATTATTTTGTTGAATTCTGTCAAATTAAACTATATAATAGTATATTTTATTTTTAACTATTATCGAATTGTAATTCTAACCCAGTATTAGTTCGCTGTATTATTGTACTTGGTAGACAAACCAATATTATTGTCGTCTTCTAGAAGTTCTAAAAGAATTACCATAAAATTTGCTTGCTTACCACGTAGTCTATTACAGAAATTATTCCCAGATGACGCCACATACAAATCACTGACAATGATCAATCATGCATTATCTTATACTCTTATGAATTTATAGAAAATTAATAACATGATTGCAATGTTCAAATTCTCTCAGGGACCATCGATATATTTGGATGGATCTTATAAACGATCTCTAATCTTTGGTTTGGGTGGTCTGATGTCTCAATACTGAGATTTTGGCTAACCAAAAAAAACTTCATCATACAATAAAGTGTAGATCAACCTAAAAATTAGTTGGTGAACAAAAAATAAAGTCGTTGTACTATTTAATTGTAGACCAAATTGAAAATGGTTAGTGAACATAAAAAAAATGTCATTGTACTATTTAATTTGTTACAAGAAGATATGATTATTAAACTACTATTTGTTTACGAAAACAAATAAAGTTGTATGACTATTCTTTTCTGATTGATTTAACTATGAAACTAGATAGGCGCGATTTCATATGCTCTTTTTGGTTGAATTTACCTATCATTTTCTTTGAGTGTATCCATTAATAATTATTTGACATAATAGGTAAGTAAGGTTTCAGTTTTATATTTCAATTTTTGTTAAAATGTTTTTTTTATCTTCAATATGTTCAGCATCCTAAGAAACATATAAAATGACATCTCACATGCTTATGCAGTGCATTTTCAATAAGCATCAAAGATGGCGTCCATTTTAAAAAATGGCCGCCCGCACATTTTCTTTGTCAATCACTACACGATTACCAACAATACCCAAATGGGTGAATCTCAGGCAAATGAATGACATACAGAAGCATTGTCAGCAAATGGACTACTGGCTTTTACAGAATTTGAATATATCTTTTCGTTATCACGGAAACTGCGTGAAAGTTTTATGTGAATCACTCTGTATACTCAATAAAACACCGGTACAAATTTATTGTTGCGTGCCTGGATCTCACGTGCAGTTTTAAAATGTTTGATTGTTCTTTAGCAAATTCTGATGATTGATTGATTTAATGTTCCATCGTCGTTAAATTTTAACAACGGAGCATTAAATATAGACGATGGAATATTAAATATGGAATTTGTTAACGAACAATCAAATATTTTAAAACTGCAGACAAAATCCAGGCACATAACAAGGAAGTCTTATCGGTGTTTTATTGAGAATACGTCTAAGAAAATGGATGAGAAGAATTAGTAGATCATTTTGAGAGTGTTCCAATGGACATAAAATCCTGGCAGGTTGCTCATATTTTAGTCCAGTCGATCTATCACGAAAAGTATCAAAATGTGGCGAAAATAGATAACAACGATTTTATTGTTTAACATGATGGGTTGGACATCCAAAACAAGCCCTAATAGTGTGCCAAGTGATGTCATACCAGATAAGGAAGGTGGGGGGTGGTAAAGTTGAAAAATGGATTTTTCGCGTTTAAATAGAAGGTCATCTCATACACAGACCCACAAAAAAAAATAGTGGTTTGTCCGGCGGACCAGACCAGTGTATCCGTATGTATTTGGACCCGCTGAAATCGAATCCAAAGTCAGATTGGCTCGTTTTTTACCTAACCCCAAAAAACATCCCCCAAAAAAATTGTCTGTCCGGCGGACGAGAATAGTGTATCCTTATGTATTTCGACCTGCAGGAACCTAATCCGAAGTCAGAATTGTCAGAGCGGCTCGTTTTTCACCCAAAAAACATCCAAAAAACACCCCCAAAACAAAAAGAAAGTGGTCTTTTCGGCGGACTATACTAGTGTATCCTTATGTATTTTGATCTGTTGAATCCAGATTCGAAGGTAGAATTGACAGATTGGCTCGTTTTTCACCCCCAACCCTAAAAAACACACCCATTAAAAAAATGATCTGTCAGGCGGACCATACCGATGCATGCTTATGTATTTAGATCCGCTGAAACCGAATCCGAAGTCAGAATTGTCAGATTGGCTCGTTCTTCACCCCTGACCCCAAAAAACAACCCCAAAACAAAAAGAAACTGGTCTGTCCGGCGGACTATACCAGTGTATTCCTATGCATTTAACACCATTGAATATCTTTTTCAAGAAAATGAACTCGTACTTTATTATTTTCCATTCTTCTGTAGAATTTTTTAGAAATTACGAAAAGAAATATTTTGCGATTACAGCGCCATCTGTCACGACGTAATTTTTGCAGTAGAATCCAATTCTGCAATAAAAAGTGGGGGTACCCATTTAAAATTTTAAAGTTGCTCCCCGCCCCACTACAAGGGGTAGGGGGTCGCGTTTGGTATCATTGGATAGCCCTTTTAAAATTATTAAGGACGTGTTTTTCTTTTTTGGATCCAATGTGTATTTCTCGAGATATTTGACCGTTCCAGACTTTTTGACATCCGGTATAAATGTGCACCAAAGGAGAGTGATTAAAAAAAAAAGGCGCAAAGAAGATGGTGGATGCTGAATATTCATCGGAACAGAACAAGGTGAATTAAAAAAATACAGCGAGTTTGAATATTTACTTAAATGAACATATTCCATACCGCCATTGTTGCTCATAAATACAATTATTACGCCGCAACACTACCGTTTCCGCTTTAACGCAACTACGAACTGAAGAAGAGGCCAACGTGTGAACGCTGTTGGGGGATTGCGCCAAGATCTTTTGATATGTGCACGAAAAACCGACAACATTCGGCTAGCCGGCCAACGCTGGCCGCCAACGACCAAGTTACGCCAAGTGGTCTTGTACACGTTGGCCCAACTCATTGGCCCAACTAGTTGGCCAAACGTGTACAGGGGCCTTTTTAGGCTTTCGCGGAGCTGGTGTCTGGCTGTTAGTTTCCGGGTCTTCTTCCGCGTAGACTTTGTTGAGTGCTTGACGTTTGACCATCTTGTCCTGGTTTCCTTCTTCGCTTCAGAAGAAGACCACAAGATGGTCGAAACGTCAAGAACTCAACAAAGTCTACGCGGAAGAAGACCCGAAAACCAGTGAAAAAAATTGAACCTCCTTCAAAAAAGATCGCCAAAAATAATAAAATAATATTTTAAACCCGCCCAGTTAACTGGACAATATTACCTAATTTCGACGAATTCAAATATATTTTTAACCGGCCGCCCATTTTAGTGGCCTCTTTATTATACCCTTCGCAACTACGCAAACGAAGAGTATATTGTGTTTGATCGGCACATTTCTAAAACCGGAAATATCGCTCGCAGACAAAAATTTTTTATATGATTGTGTTAGTGAACAAATTCTGAACCACTTTCAAAATGTCCGTCTGTCCGCCCTTCTGTCTGTCTGTATGTTCGTCCGTCACGTTTCTTGTAAGCACGATAACTCAAGAAAGAAAGATCCGATTGTACTGAAATTTAGACAGTAAGTTAGTGCTGGCTAGGGGAAGAACCCTATTGTCTTTGAATAAAATCGATCAGTAAATAAAAATGTTATTAATGATTTAAATTTGAGATTTTTTTTTTTTTTTTGATTTTTATACTTTTGTTAAAATTTACATTTTTTACATTTTTTAACGTATTAGGTAGTTCTTACGCTTTTGACTCGGAATCCAAGGGTTCCAGGTTCGAAACCCACATGGGGTATGGTCTAGTTTTTTTTAATTTTTACTTTATTTTACACTGAGTCTTTCACCAACTAAGTTCGTACTATAAAATTGAAAATGCTTAAAATTGACATTATTTACAAAAATCTGCGAAGGATGTGTAACAATTATATAAAAAGTTTAGTAAACCGGCGAAGAGTACGTTTTTAGCTTGTTTAGCTTCTACACAGTAAAATATCGTCGTTTTAACTTTTTAAACTTTAGCTTTAGTGTCATAGTGTACAGTGCCTAAAGGTCAGAAGTATGAAAAATTTCGGAATAATTGATTACATAAGTAATGATAATTTTTCTTTATGGGTTATTATTCTAGCAAAAGATATTGTCTTCAGTTTCGGTATGGTCCGAATACTTGCTCTTACCCTCAAGGGTTGAAAATATTCAATATTTGAGAAAGTATTATTAATTTATTTTTGAACCGTAGCTTACATATGATTTTGAGATCGCTGATTACGAATCTGAAGTCAAAATTAAAACAAAATTAAAATGGCGCGGCGGCTCTAATATGGCGGATGGATTTTTTTATCTAAAACAAGTGTTTTAAACGGAAAAAAATTGAGCATCCAGGTGACGCTATATATTAACGAAAAACAGCATTTTTGAAATAAAATGTAATTACTGAGCAATTACAATAACAAAATGGCGACATTTTGTTTTAAAAAATGTAAAAACGAACATTGTATCAGCCATAACTGCTTTATCTTTCGTGATGTAGAAACAAACAAAAAATCGTTTTAAGACTTATTATTATTAATTACTTTTAATTTTGTTCCTTAGAATTGTTTATGGAAGTGTCGCAGTTTCTAAGATATTGAACATTCTAAACTAAATACTTCATCCTAAAAACGGTCGAATACCATCTATAAAATTAGATATCTCCGAAACAATCAACCTTACACAAATATATAAACAAAACAAATTCATTCTCAGTTTATTAACTTCATTTTTGACGTTCACCATATTTTCTATTAAACTAATATTTATTGAGATATTGCAGAGAAACAAGAATGTTAACTTCTTTCTAAAATTCATTTACAGTAAAATGGAATATTTGCTAAAGAAAACGCTGTAAGCGGACGAAAAACTTTGAGCGTCTAGGTCATACATACAATATAAAATATTAACGAACAACAGTATATGGGAATATATTTTTTTAATTACTGACTACTTACATTAACAAAATGACGACGTATTTATTAAAAAAATGTGAAAAAATACATTGTTTCTATCATAACTTCTTTGTTTTTTATTATGCTATAGAACTAGTACTACGGGAGCCCACCCTAACTGTCCGATCCTTGGGAACAATATTTTTCGTAAATATTAAAGCCTAAGGAACAATTTAAGATATGTCCTAAAAAAAATTGGCTGTACTTTCAAAATGGCGGCCATATGTTAAAAAAACTGTTGCCAATGCTGTTTTTGTCATTTAACACAAAAACTAGAAAATATGAAGAAAAACTTTCTGCACAAAAAACAAAGTGCATAACATTTTCTACAATTTTGTTCATATACGATATTTAGATAGGAGGTACCATTGATCAGACAAATATTTCAGTTCTTAAAATAAAATATAAAATTCAATATAAAACGTAAGTAACACCTCATTCGCTTTCAGATTCACTATCGCTGTCTCCCGATATATCGAATATTTCTTTCAAGTCTTCTTCCTCTATTGCTTCATTTATGATATCATTATCATCCTAATTTTCGTCATTTATGAATTGATTTGGAATTATCTCCTGAAGAATTTCAGGAAGCGATTGAGGCAGTATTTTATTTGCTGAACACCAAAGAGGTTCTCCATTTTCTTGCCATCCGTAATCATTCCAAGGCTTTGGAATATTGTGGATAACTTTGTGGGATAATCGCCAAATACGCGTTTGGTAAATACTCCTTTTAATATGCTCGATAAAGCAAGCTTTTGGTAGTGAAATTGAAGAAAAATCAACTTTAGTGTCAATTGATAAAGACAGATTTTAGTCACCACATTTCTGTCTAATGGCAATTAGTAAATGAATGAAGGCCCAGTAATGCCGAACATTTTTGAGGTCCATACTCTGCTGCTAATGCGGATATGTTAATAAGCCTTCTCTTATTGCCAAATCCAGTATCAAAAACTAATTTACACTCAATTTTATTGGAATGAGCCAGCAGAATCCAAAAGATGTCACTATCAACACTTTTAACCCTAATCTGTTCATAACCCATTGTTACCGTTTTCGAGATAAATGACTTTACCGATATATGAATTTCCATGTTTTCTGAATTTTGGACTCATTTATCTGAAAAATGGTAACTCCTATCAAAATATTGTATAGGAATAAAATTGTAGGAAAGTTTATGCACGTTGTTTTCTGTGAAAATAGTTTTTGTCCATCTTTTTTAGTTTTTGTGTTAAAAAACAACATTGGCAATAGTTTTTTTTAACATATGGCCGCCATTTTGAAAGTACAGCCAATTTCTTTTTAGGACATGTCTTAAATTGTTCCTTAGGCTTTAATCTTTATGAAAAACATTGTCCCCAAGAATCGGCGAGGGGGGCGAGGGGCGTGCATGTACAGCTACCGACTATAGTCAAACAATTTGAAAGCCTAATTAATAGTCTTTCATAGTTTATGAGATATTTAATATTTATACTAAATACTTCGTCTTATGAACGTTCAGACGCCACCTTCATACTTCCAGTGGCGGACTGACCATGGTGGCGTGGTGTCAATCGCCACAACGCTCCCGATCCTAAACGCCCCCCTCGATCCTAAAAAGTGCTCTTACATGTGCCTCAGTACAAATCGCCACAACCATCAACAAATGTCAGTCCGCCACTGTCCAGATCTCCGAAACCATTAACTCTACAGAAATTAGAAAAAAACGAAATTCATCTTCAATTTAGTAGCTGTCTTTTTTGTGTCTAGCATGTTTTCGCTCAATGTAATACCTTTCGAGTTATTTCACGAAAACCTATTGGAAATACTTCTTTTTCAAGCTGAAGTACCGGGTGCCACAGGCCAGTGGCTCCCTCCTATATTTACTTTATTTTTTAACTTATCCATTGGAAACTTGGGGTGCATAAACTACCTGTAAAAATGAATTTTTGGACATAAAAATCGGTAAGAGACCATTTCCGGTTTACCCGGAAATGACCACAACTTTCGATTTTTAAATGGAACACCCTGTATATTTTTACATATTTGGATTCAAGACAATATTCTGAGTATACCATGAGATTTTCGCGAACTTTTGAGTCGATGTTCAGTTTTTTTAAGCATTTTAAGTCATTCGTCTAGAGTACTTTGGAATACCAAAATTTTTTCTACGGCAGGTACAATCCAAGGGAAAAATATAATTTTTCGTTTAATTTCATTAACAACTATTCACGAAGGCTCCAAAATTGAACAAATCACTTTTTTATCGAAAACTTTTTTTTGGTGGCTCATCTGTTCAATAAATTATAGATTTTTTTTCTAAATTCACTAATATCCATTTCAAATCTATGCTATTGGTTTTTCTATTTTATTGAATTTATTTAAAAATAAAAAATCATTTTCAATATAATTTTTCTTGAACTTTAACGCAGTTGCCTTTGCAAAAATCATGTCTAATAATGAAATGTGAATAACTACCTGTTTGTGAATAATAGCCTTTTGGTTCTTTCTTTTGTTTCTCAATAGGTATAAGTACTAGTGCAAACTATAAGGATCAATAAAAATTATTTTGAAAGTGATTTTTTATTTTTAAATAAATTTAATAAAATAAAAAAAACAAATAGCATAGATTTGAAATGGATATCAATCTCCGATTAAAGAACTTATTTCTAGATACATAATTGTACTGATTTGTATGTTGCTCAGATAGTTACAATCTAAGGCACTTCTTCTCATAAGTTCTTGATTGGCTAGTCGATTTATTCGCGGCCGATTCGGGCACGATCGGTAAGTTCGATTATCATAATCTCAGTTTGACACTTTTGACAGTGTCCGCCATTAATGTTAATAAGTGTTTTTCGATCAAAATGTGGTGAAGAAGTCTTTTTATTTTAAGTTGTGATTTACTTAGTACCTAAATAATATTCTCTATTCATATTTACACAGTTTAGTGACAATATATTTAGTGCAAAATAGTTAAGTGCTGTGCCGTTTGCAGAAAGCAGTTTAGAAAAGAAGAAAATCGATCGTTCCATAGTCGTAACATGATGAAGTTCAGTTTACAGTTATAAAGTGAATAGCAATTAAATTTTAATATCCTCTTACTGTATTCTCTTACTGTAATATCGTATGCCTACATCACGTTATATAAAGAGCCGGTAATGCAGGAATTGCAATAATTCATTTTAATGAAAATATTTACCATTCTACACATTTTCTACACACACAACGCCACTGTTGCCTATGGGATGCGATGTTCATCTATTCTTTTTAATGGACATATAATGTGACTATGTTAGGAGCAAAGAAGGTATATAGTGAAAAGATAGCCTGTTATGTATCTAGATATAAGTTCTTTAATCGGAGATATCAATGAATTCAGAAAAAAATTTATAAATTTACTGAACATTATGAGCCACCATCTTCCCATTTAAAAAAAAAACATATATTAGATAAAAAAGAGATTTGTTCAATTTTGGAGGCTTCGTTAATGAAATTAAGCGAAAAATTATATTTTTCCCTTGGACTTTACCTGCCGTAGAACAAATTTTGGTATTCCAAAGCACTATAGACGAATGTCTTAAAATGCTTAAAAAACTGAACATCGACTCAAAAATTCGCAAAAGTCTCATGGTATACTGAGAATGTTGTCTTGAATCCAAATATGTAAAAATATACCATTTAAAAATCGAAAGTTGCGGTAATTTCCGGGTAAACCAGAAATGGTCTCACAACGATTTTTATGTCCAAAAATCCATTTTTACAGGTAGTTTATGCACCCCAAATTTCAAAAGAATAAGTTAAAAAATAAAGGAAATATAGGTGAGAGCCACTTGTGGCACCCGGTAGATCAAAATTTCAACTAAAGTTTCTTTCATACAGGCGAATAATGAAAACCAGATATTTGACGATTTATTGCCATTACGTTTTTATTAGTGATGGGCGATATTTTACTGCCGGTGATTAAATCACCGCGATTAGAAAATCACCGATAGCAACAGTGACGAAGGAAACAAAGTCACGGCGATTAGTGATTTTAATAGCGCGATAGTATACACTGGCATGATAGAAATAGCAACTACGAAATGGTGATTTTGGATCGGACGTAATCGTAACATTTCGTAGATATGACCATTCATCTCAATTGCAAGCTGGGTATGGATATACATAAACCAGGTTGGGTCACTTCCTTAAGACGTCATTACTAGGAAAAATTAGTAGTGCGTCTTGGCTGATACCTGGCGTGTGAATAAGTGAGCCAACCTATACTATATATGTCTCTCGTCTCTCGCGTATTCGTGTGAGGCATAAATATAATTACACAAAATTGTCAATGGGCGCAAGAGCAAACTGTGTGCGCTAGCAACTTCCGTGCCATACGAACGATTATTTTCTTTTTCTATAGCTTCACAAGTACTTAATAGTTCAGGAAATATCTTCGCACCAGTTGGGGAAAATATTCTCAGTCGGTTTTTTTGCATAATCTTATGGAAAATGGTCACCTGAAAACAAATCTGCGTGTTGCCAGGTCTAAAAATAACATAATAGCCTAAAACGCTTTAGAACTTTGTTAAGGGGTGTTTAAAGATTATTTAAGTACTTTAGAAACATTAAAATGTTTTGTTTTTCATATTGTTTTTCAGGATTGAAAATGGCCATTTTTGCGTTTTTTCGAACTTTAAATAATTAATATCTCGAAAACTATCAACTTTAGGGAAAAGTTGCAAGAGACCATTTTTGTTGAAAATCATCCAAAAAGTCTATAAATTGCACGGAGCAAAATAAACAATTTTTGCAATTTTTGTTTAAAAAAAAATTTTGACCAATTTTTAGACCTGGTAACATGCAGATTTGTGTTTAGGTGACGATTTTCCATAATATTATGCAAAAAAACCGACTGAGAATATTTTCCCCAACGGGTGCGGAGATATTTCCAGGACTATAATGACAGAAGAAGCCAATTAAACTACAAAAAACAGAGATGTTGTTATTTTTAAATATGAATTATGAATCCTGTTCTAATACTTTTTTGACTCATCCGCTTAAAATTTTTTATTTATACGTTTAGTATTTATTTATTTTTTATTATACAAGTTGTTGCTATAAATAGTAAAATGCATTCACGTTTATTTCCCTTTCCTATTATTTATGCAGAGCGGCGATATATACCAAATCACGGCAAACTCATATCAAGCTCGCAGATTGCGTTCACTTTCAGTCTAAACCGCGATCGCAATGGTCACTGTTTAAAACGCAGTGCAGATATCAGGTCACGGCAAATAGTTTACAAATTTTTCCGCTAATCCGCGATCGCAGTCACTGTTTAAAATCACCGTGATTCAAAAATAGCAATCACTGATCGCGGAGTGATTGAAAAATCGCGATATCGCTCATCACTAGTTTTTATTATTTCATGTAATGACGCGTACTTAATAAAAATAAAATTGCTCCGCCTTCTAGCGGCTTGATAGCGCAGTGCTTAAGGTGTTAGGCTTGCGACCATGGGATCCTGGGTTCGAATCCTGGTTAGGGTATGGATGTGCAGTGGCGTTTTTCACGTGTTGCCGAGACGGTAGCAGTGGACTAGACTGCGGTTGTGTGAAAGACAACACGGTATAGTCGCTTTTCTCTCCTGAGTTCGAGTCTCAGCTGTGGCAGATGGCAATGTCGCAGGGAATGGGTGTTATGATGTTGTCTATGTATGTGTGTGTCCTTGTTGAGTGGTAGAATAGCCTACGGCTAAACTCCACCAGGAAATTAATATAAATAAGGCGATTAAAAAATAAATTTAAAAAAATCAGTATATAGGCAGAAGATATGCAATTTAAGACTACGATTGCGTAGTGAATATACCATCCTTCAGAGGGGATGTAAGGCAGTCGATTCCTTGTCGATTAGATGTTAGGTAAGTTAAAAATTGCTGCTGTTTTTACGAGAATAGGTCCAGAGACATTTTTAGGCTGGGGGTAGCTGATCTCCTAGCGTCGGTAATTGGCCTTAGTCATGAAAATACGCCGACGTTTAATAAATGAATAAATGTGATTTACTGACAGTAAAACATTAATAAATCCTGTAGGTATTCAAAACCAAAATTTTCAACGTTTTGTACAAAAAACCAAACAGAAATTTCCATTTATCAAAACTGATTAAACAAAAACATGGAAGTCATTAGAAATTAAGTTAAATAAATGTGTAACTTGAATTTTGCCAATACAGACTTTGACATTTAACCCCTTGTATTACAATATACTGATAATTTAAGAATATATAAATAAATTGAGATTATGTTATTGACTTTGGCATAACCTCGAATTACTTATTTGACTGTTATTGTTTTTAACGAGAAAACCGTCGCTATTTAGTTATATAGCCCGGGAGACAGCGACAGAAATCTCAGGCTGATTTCATTAACATTCTTTTTGACATTATTTTACTATTTCTGTGCCATAAGTAGTGAAAATAAGTGTCTCAACTATGTAAAATAGAAACAGTGTCGTTGACTGAAGTCATTATGTTCTACATTTTTATTTTAGTTAAAATATCTGATATAATATAGACGGAGAGAGCCGGCCGTCGAATATCCTATGAATAAGATACATGAAAAACTTTTTGTGAGTGATTAGTACTACCACAGACCTACTAAAGGGAGCCACCTTCTATACGAGTTAATTTTGCCCGCGTCATGGATTTTTGACCTCACTTCCGGTTACGATTTTTAATGTTTTCTTAAGTCATCAACAGTCCCAGTAAAGCTTGTACCCCCTGTTTTCGAGGGCGAGAAACACGATGGTGACAATATTTTCCGACCTAGCGTCCAACCGCTACCCCCAAATCGAAAAAACCACATCTTTTTCCGATTTTCCGGTGCTACGCTTGCGAGGGCTTGCCAGATCTGATTTTTCTTGGTCAGATTGAATAAAATAAGTAAATATTGACCACAGGTGACCTAACCCACTCTGGGGGATTGAAACTACCCTCCCCCAATAACTAAATGCTACGAAAAGAGCGAAAATCAGCAGAAAAACGGTATACCCCCGTTTTCGAGGGCGAGAAATACGATGGTGATAATATTTCCCGACCCACCCTTCACCCACTACCCCCAAACCTGAATACCACCCCCTCTCCGATTTTCCGGTTTTTTTTTTAGTCAATTTGAATAAAATAAATAAATATTGACCACAGGGGTGACAAAAAAATTGAATTGTGATTTAGTGTGTGTACAAGAACCAAAATCGCGAAAGGGGGTGGGTTTTTTCGATTTGGGGGTAGTGGGTCAAGGGTAGGTCGGGAAATATTGTCACCATCGTATTCCCCGCCTTCAAAAACGGGGTATACTACTTTCCAGCTGATTTTCGTTGACATTTAGTTATTGGGGGTGAGGGTAGTTTCAACCCCCGGGGGTTGGTTAGGTTTCCTGTGATAAATATTTAACTACTTTATTTTAACTGACCAAAAAAAAAAAAAAACGATACGATAGGCCCTCGCAAGCCTAACACCGGAAAATTTGAAAAGGAGATGGTATTCAGGTTTAGGGGTAGTGGGTAAAGGGTAGGTTGGGAAATATTATCACCATCGTATTCCTCGCCCTCGAAACGGGAGTATACCATTTTCCAGCTGATTTTCGCTGTTTTCGTGGCATTTAGTTATTGGGGGTGGGGGTAGTTTCAACAACCGAGAGTAGGTTAGATCACCTGTGGTCAATATTTACTGATTTTATTCAATTTGACCAAGAAAAACCATATCTGGCAGGCCCTCACAAGCGTAGCACCGGATAATCGGAAACGGGGGTGGTTTTTTCGATTAGGGGTAGCGGTTGGACGCTAGGTCGGAAAATATTGTAACCATCGTGTTCCGCACCCTCGAAAACGGGGGGTGCATGTTTTGCGGTCCGGTGGGGTAAAAGCTTTACTCCAAGGGACTATTGATGACTTTAGAAAACATTAAAAATCGTAACCGGAAGTGAGGTCAAAAATCCATGACGCCGGCAAAATTAGCTCGTATAAAAGGTGGCTCCCTTTAGGTCTGTGGTAGTACTAATCACTCTCAAAAAGTTTTTCATGTATCTGATTCATAGGAGAGGTTATTAACTATAAATATTAGGTATTATTTTGTTTGTTCTAAGTGCACAAAGCAGTACATTTACAACTGATAGTGTCCTAGTTCCATTATCCTTGAATGTCAGATAGGACTCTTTTATTAAGGATGGTAGTATCTATATTAGTACTCCGCTATGTGGAAAAAACATAGTTTAATTGCATAATATTTGAAATTGTCCCCAAAAACACATAAAACGATATGCAACACGGTAGTGGGGGTGGTAGATAGGTAGGCTGATGCAAAAAAACTGTTAAGATCTTTGGTTCTTGTACACACACTAAATCACAATTTAATTTTTTTATTCCATTTAATAATGGAATGGGAATATTAATGGGGGTGCTAGAAAGGGTAGCTGATGCCAGAAAATTTTGAGGCCTTTGGTTCTTGTACACGCTCTAAATCATAATTCTATTTTTTACCCCCTATAATAATAGAATGGGGATGGTAATAGGGGTGGTATATACGGTGCTTAATGCAAAATAAAATTTAAGGCCTTTGGTTCTTGTACACACAATAAATCACAATTTAATTTTCAAAATGCATATCATCAATATCCAACTCGTCATGGATACACTAAATCACAATTCATTTTTTTACTCCATTTAATAATGGAATGAGAATAGTAATGGGGGTGCTAGAAAAGGTAGCTGATGCCAAAAAATTTTGGGGCCTTTGGTTCTTGTACACGCACTAAATCATAATATTTTTTTCCTCCTTTAATAATAGAGTGGGGATGGTATATACGGTGACTGATGCAAAATAAAATTTAAGGCGTTTGGTTCAGGTTGTTACGTTTTCGCTCCTCCCGATGTTGTTGGGTGGAGTGAACGCCTGTTTGGAGCCTTCAGGTTCCCTCGTTATCCCCGGGACAAGTCCCAAGAACGACGTGACAACCAGAAGAACCCCGGCTCTCGGCTAGCTACTTGTTTAGAGATAAACGTGAGTTTCCTTACCTTTAGGTCGACCTTGTGGCTCTTATTTTATTTAAGGGAAAGTACACTACACAGCTTTATTTGACACCTGTCACACAATTCGTGTCTGGTAAACGGAGGGCTTAAAAATGAATTTAATCTGGGGCGCCACCTGCAGCGTTAATAGAGATTACTGACCCCCTTTTACCAGGACGAAAACTCCTACAGGTAAATTTAAAAAGGATAAACTTTTGTTCAAGAAAAAAATAAAGATTGGAAAAATAGTTATGAGATAAAATTTATTATAAAAGTATTCAGGTCGATATTAAAATTTACGTGAGCAAATTACATAATCATAAATGTAAAAAAAAAAAAGAAATAATAGCAATTTCAAATGTTCAACAAAGTTATAGTCCAGCCAAAGCAATGTTTAACCTCCTGAAAAATCCGAAAGTTTTGAAACTTCGCATACTTATTTAAAGATACCTAAGAATGAATATACCGAAAGTCCTCATGAATATGAGGCGAGATCTAGCGGCAATATCTCGAGAACCGTTGGTCGGACGCAAAAGTTGATTATATACATAATTAAGGCTTATCAAATTTGCTACAAAAATGATTATATACATTTTTCTCGTATTCCCAATGGTTCCCGAGTTATAGGCGCTAAAAGAGAGCGTTTTGTGAAAAACCACGCTAGGGCGGTACAATATGGCATTTCTAATAATATTTGACAATAATAAGTTACTAAATTAAATATAGTACTTACAATGCCTACTCCGACGAGCCGCTACTGCTATCATCCCCCCCCCCCTATCGTCACCTGTTTCAAGTTGTTCAAGAAGCAAGCTGTACTGCAAGGTATTGCTGACATATTTAACAGCCCAAGTTCATCCCATGAGGCTGTAGCTGCTGCTGGAAACAAAATATTCCTTGCATTGTACAATGCGCCCAGAAAGCAAACCTCTCTTAACATGTACCGTTACAATGCTTTCACCAAATCTGTACCTAATGCTAAACCCGACCTTTCTGCTCTGCCGCCCACAGAAGGAGCAGCAAGACAGCATGCTTTTCGAGTGTACCACCAAATTCAATTTTGGCTTGGGAATGAACTTCCTCCTGTACAGTGGGGTTGGAAGGTGGAAAGCGATGATCGGCTAATCCCTGTGACAACAGAGGATCCAGCAGCACCTGAAGCTGTCCTTAACCTCATTTGTTGCACATGTACAACTGGATGTGGGAACAGATGTGGCTGTCGAAAGGCAGGAATAATGTGTACAAGCATTTGTCACAACTGCCATGGCGAATGCTTGAATGGTGTTATTTCCAACCTCGAAGAAGACTTTGATGACCCTGATGATCCCGATGTCATAAACCTTGAAGAAGCAGATCGTTCAGTGCAAATAACAAACACTGAAGTCAGGTGAGATTGCACATTTGTATTTTTTTTTATTATTCATTTACCTTGCAATAGTATACATAAATCGGTTGTCATGTTCATATGTTGTTTTACTGGCCGCTTACTACTTTCTTATATTTACTTCTTCTGTTTTATTTATTTCTTATATACTTTCTTTTACTTACATGTTTTTATTTGTATAATGGTTCTCTCACACCTTCATCTCATGCATACTTACCTATTGTTTCAGGCAGCAAGTGTAGAAGCTGGCCAAGATAATCAAATTGCAGGGCCTTCTACCAAGAAGCGATTCAGAGCTGATTGATTTTTCTGTACAAAATTTTCCTTGGAATAACCTCAGGATTTTGTTTGTTCATATATTTCATTGTTTAATATACCTACATCATGTGCCTCATCAAAATACATCATAAGTAACATACATCATGTGCTTTTTATACAAAGTTGTGAAGTTTATCTCCTCAATTATCCTTAGTATACAAAAATGTAGGTAAACCATATGTCAAATATTATTAGAAATGCCATATTGTACCGCTCTAGCGTGGTTTTTCACAAAACGCTCTCTTTTAGCGCCTATAACTCGGGAACCATTGGGAATACGAGAAAAATGTATATAATCATTTTTGTAGCAAATTTGATAAGCCTTAATTATGTATATAATCAACTTTTGCCTTCGACCAACGGTTCTCGAGATATTAACGAAAAACCAAAGAAAGTGACCTATTTTCGCTAATTGCCACTAGAGCTCGCCTCATATTCATGAGGACTTTCGGTATATTCATTCTTAGGTACCTCTAAATAAGTGTGCGAAGTTTCAAAACTTTCGGATTTTTCAGGAGGTTGGGTCATTTTTTGAGGTTTTTTGACTGGATTATTACGATCAAAAATAGTTATAACTAATAAAATGTTCCAAATTTCAAAAAAGAGATGAAATGATAATCTTAATTATATAGAAATGTACAGCAATAAAACAAGAACGAAATTTATGCTGATCAAGGACCTCATGGCCTGCATAAAAATATATGTAACACCAGGTGGATGTTAATAATTCACCAATAAAATTTAACACTACACAAAACTCTCACCGTGTCCTAAGGTGTCTCGTTAGACCTGGTGGACCACGTCGTCGTCTCGATGCTTACAGCGTGAAGACGTTGGCAAGAAATTTCAACCTGTACTTGATTGTCGAAATAGTTCGGCTTAGTTGAGTAAATTTAATTTTACGAAAATGAACCTCTAGGAAATGAAGTTTAATTGGCTTCTTTACAATAGGAAATGTTTCCCTCCTGACACGTGCTCCGTGTGGAAGAATATACCAAATGAATCCAAGAATTTCTTTTTATTGAATCTTCACAATTTAATTGATAGAAAAACTAAATTCTCCTTATGGACTGAATTCCAAATAAACATTGTTTAATTTGTTTCGGCAAATTAAACCCTCCAGAAGTTTTTAATTTCATAAATTCTTCTGTTTAAACAAATGTAACTTCATCAAAAATTTGAGTACTAATTTTATTTTAGTACTTATTTTACTAATTATTTTAATTTAGTAATTTTAATTAATAATTTTACTTAATAGTTTTACTTAATAATTTTTTACTTAATAATTTTTACTTAAGCTGCCAGAACTATAACGCCATCATAGGAAAGAAGGAAACCAAAATTAGATTTTACAAATACTCACATGGTCAATTGAACAAAAAAATATATAGCACAGAAGGTGCCTATCTGTTATAAAAGAATAATAATAAAACTAATTTACCTCAAAATCTATTGATGCACTAGATAATTGACGATACATCAGAATTAGACAAAGTCTTGGAGATATCGCAATTGAGTCGCACAACTTTCATCAGCGTTACCACATTTGGTAGATTTTTATTTCTTTTTAGTAGAATTTTATTGACAGTTCAGAATAGTAAAATACCAATTAAGTTTCAATTACAAGGAAAGCTAGTATGGTTTAAAAAACAACAGTTCTGTCAAGCGCTTTACGCCATCTGGATTTTGGTAGTATTATTAATATTTAAAGTAATAGATTAGTAATGGAAACTAATGTATTGTTTGACCACGAGTAAATGTAGATCCATAAAGAAATCTATGGTAATCTTGTTTCTTAATTAGTACAATAAATATTTAAAAAGGGGGTGCTGTATTGTAGAAATATTTAAGTATACAAAATGAGAAGTTTTTGTGATGTGTTTTACAATAGTACTTATTATTAAATGAACGGTAAAATTTTGTAACTTACTGAGTGATACTCAAAATATGGTCGGAAATAAAATAGGATTTTTGACTACGGCAAAAATTGTAACAGGTATGTTACAAGGTACACACAATAAATCACAATTTAATTTTCAAAATGCATATCATCAATATCTAACTAGTCATGAATATAATTTACAACATGATATCCATTGGCTTCAACTATATAAATGAACAATTGAACAATTTTTCTCTCAGCATGTCGAAATACAGAAACAGATCACTTTTCACTGTTTTTTGTGTGTACATATCCACTAATAATAAATATATAATATATAAATATAATATAAATACTTTAATAAATCACTGCATATCACTATCGTTTAAATATTCTGATACACTATAAAACACTCTCTATTAATAACATTCGAATTATTTTCTTAAAAGAATATATATTTTCAGTATATTTTATACTATTAGGTAACTTATTGAATAGTTGTATACCAATATACGAAGGGTTGTTTTCATAAAGAGACTAGTTGACCCAGCAAACGTTGTTTTGCCATATAAATTATAAATTTTTGTCCAAAAAATAAAAAGAAAATTTCTTGGATAGGGCCACCCTTATCACCTAGGGGTATAAAAACTAGCCTACGACCTATTCTCAGACCTACCAAATATACACCAAAAATTTTATAAAAATCGGTCAAGCCGTTTCGGAGGAGTTCGATAACAAACACTGTGACATGAGATTTTTATACATTAGATAAACTACGTATTGGTAAACAGAATTCCTGACCTCCTCTGGTATTATAAGTATGATAATGATTACTTGTAAATTTCTCATAATTAAGTTTTTCAAATAGAAAAATTTCCATGGTATAGATCCACGGCATAGTAACTATTTTTAGTTCTTTAAATATGGGTCTACATGACCTACGATTAGCAATGCATCTAACAGCCTTTTTTGAAATTTAAATAATCTAATACTATGAAGTGAACTACCCCAAAATATTAAGCCATATTTAAATCGCGAATACATTGCTGCATAATGATAAGGTAACAATATATTTGAATTACCAACCTGTTTAGCCTGTAAGAAGCAAAACAGATCAATGATATTTTTTGCACATTTGGTTCCCAACTGTGACTATTGTCGATATGCAAACCTAGAAACTGTCTCACTGACCTGTTCAGTGTTTTTTCCATAGCATTTCAAAAGGTAACTTTCATTTGCTTGTTTTAGTCTCGAGGTAAAATGAACGAATATTGTTTTATTAATATTTAAACATAATCTAGTTGAGTTAAACCATAAAATAAATTTATTAAGCATAACTTGCATATATTTCGCAGCATTCAAGACATTATCATCATTACATAAATAACTATTATCATCCGCAAACATAATTATATTTGATTGATTATTACTTATATCTGGTAAGTCGTTCACAAAAATTAGAAACAGTAATGGTCCTAGTATCGATCCTTGTGGTATACCCCAATTAATTTTCACTGTATGTGATTTCATATTGTCAATTTCTACCAGTTGCTTACGACCTCTCAGATACGACTTTAATAACTCAGTCCATTAGCTTCCAATTTTTGTAAGACAAGGGAGAAACATTTTTAAAATATAACTTGTAGTTTTTTTATTTGCTACATTATTGGTAATAGTTAATTTCAGGATAGAACTAGCGGGAAATGAGATAATCGGGATAAACCAATTTTGAGAGTTATTTTTCCAACATGGTCGGTCGCAGCGGGCACGACATTTTTGTGGAAAACTTGAATCAATAATGATTGCCATAAAAAAAGAAAATCTCTTGTAGGAATTATTCACGTTTTTTTGCACTACAGACTGTATTATAAATATTTGTACCTGTTTTTGGTTGATATTAACAAAAGTATTCTATCTTGCACTTGTTATTATGGAATATTGGACATGCTTCCTCATTCTTTAAACAGTTTTATCATTTCAGGAAAAATCCGACGTATTTGCGGCATACAAAACAGACAGATTTCTAACGCAAGTACTAGCCAAAAGTGCCCCGTACGAATTCACCAATGCGAACAAGATCTATGTGTCCGACGCTGTCACTATCAGGGAGTGCGTCGCCAATGATTTCCCCGAGGAACTCGAAAAGAAAAATTTCAAAACTGATCCCGAGGGCGCGAGACTAGCGATTAATAATTGGGTGGAAAATACCACACATCACATGATCAAGGACTTGTTGCCAGGAGGGACTGTGGATCAATCGACTGATTTAGTTTTGGTTAATGCAGCTTATTTCAAGGGAATGTGGGAACACAAATTCAATCCAGACGATACGAAACAGGAAGTTTTTTATGTGAACCCGTCTAAGCAAATTATGGTTGATATGATGCATGTCGAAGAAACTTTCAAGCATGGTAAGTTTTTAATTCACGAATAAAATATGAATGGTCGAAAAACTTGTTAAAACATTGGTAATACTGTAGATTCCCAATCGGCACACGTACATTTAATAACCGTTTTTAAAACATTGTACTTGATTAAACGTTTTACGTTGAAATTGTCTACGTTGCATTTGGTTGAAAACAACGTTTAAATACGACGTTTAAAATTGGTTACTACAACACGCATTTTGAACCACTAGTAGAAGAAACTACTAGAATAAAACGTTTTAGTAAGCACGTTTTTTTCACAAATATAATAATGTAATAATGTATAAAATACGTTTATAATTTAAGAAGTTTTAATGACCCGCTAAAGGTAACGTTTGTGAAACGAAAAAACTGATGTTTTTTTAACGTTGTATTAAAATGCATTGACATTGTAAATCTACAGGTGAAACAAATGGGAGATGATGACGTTTTTTTAACGCTTTTCTACTCATCTATATTAATGCTTAAAATTTGCTTGCTCACCACGTAGTTTGTTGCAGAAATTATATCTAGATGGCGCCACATAAAAACCACTGACATTAATCAGTCATGCTGTATCTTATACTCTTAAGAATTTATAGAAAATAAATAACATATTGCCGTGCTCAAATTATTTCAGGGATATATTTGGATTGATCTTATAACGATCAGGTTAACAGTATATTATTCAACGAGCGGTAATGTAGGTAATAACTCACGCAGATGAAAATTTACAGCACGAGCCGTAAACGAGTGCTGTAATTCATCAAGTGAGTTATTACCATTACCGCAAGTTGAATATTAAACTTTATCTACGATTATAACAATAAATATTAAATTGAGAAAATTTTGTGTAAATTACTCAGTTTGTTTATTAATAAAATTAACTGTAAAATTTAATTTTTGTTCACCCTTTTATATTTGTCGTCTTCAAAGATTTAGCCACTTTTAAGCGGAGGTAGAATGTGATTTTTAATCGAAACAGTGCACAAACGGCTGGTAGACAAAAAATCAGCTTTGTAGATTAATATTACGCGGCGGAAAATGCAGAACTTCTCCGCGAACTGCAATAGCCCGGAGCGCATATTCGGTCAAATGTCTTGTTTTTATGTTAGAGAAAAAATTTAAAAAGCGTCGGAAAGCTCAATCAATTCTCTTTACATAAGCTGTCTACTTTTTCGAAGAAAACGATAATTATCGAGATATTCGAGGAAATGTAAGAAATTACACGTTTTCCTATAGAGCGTATGCAAATCTTAAAAAAATAATTTTTCTCAGAAGGGCCAAGATTAACGGAGCGTCAAAGTAGTACATGATATTAAGTGAGCATCGTATACGAGATCGATTTCAGTTAATTACCGATTAATTACGGTGACAAAATGGAGAAATTTTACCGAAAAAAAAAAAAGATCCCAAATCCCGCCCCCTCTAATTCCTTAATTTTTGTCGGAATTCAAAAAATAAAAAAAGAGTTTTAGCAAATTTAATCCTATTTGAGTTAACTAGAATAGTCTTTTGGCGTAGAAGAGATTAAAAAGTTGTCAAAATTTTTATGGAAGCAAAAAATTCGTAGTGGAAAATACTCGTTTGACCTTATCTTTTATTTCGAGCTAACTCCCACCGTTTTGGAGATATCTGCGAAAAATAGCACAAAACAGCTTACGTTTCGGAGCCGAAAAAATTGCAAAAACTTGCAATCTTGACACCTTCATATTTTTCGAAAAATACCATTGGGACGGCCGTACGAGGTCGCGACGTAAAGAGGAAGTCTTCCAGATAAACCTGATCGTAAATTGCTTGGCGAAATTCGAAAATTCGGCTCGGCACGAACGAATCAAAAGTAGCATTTTGTGACATTTCAGAAAATCTTTATAGATATTAACGCGAATAATCTGTCACTACCTCCCTGGCTCCACCTTCGTGGATCAAAAGCAGTTCATTAATTAGTATATAACCTAATAAGAGTAGATAAAGATCATTATTCTGTGGCTGGGCCGAGATAGTATAAAAATGTTATGCTGTTTAATAGGCCACCACCAACCACCACTTTAATAGATTATACCACTCAGGGTTGCCAACGCTGTTAGACGAGGAAACTGTAGATAAGCAAAAAAAAACAGTAAAAAACTGGGAATTTATTTTAGTGAAACTGTTAATGTATTGTTTTTTTTTTGTTATACAGGGTGGGGCAATTGTGCGTCAAACTTCGATATCTAGAGTGCTACGCTAGCTGGAAATTAAAAAAAATATACAAGTAAACTAGATAAAAAAGTCTCTAACCGGAAATTATTTTCGAATATACAGGGCCAAGACAAAATCACAAGATCAAGTGCCTTTTTTTTAATGGAATGCTATATCAGTACATTTTTTGAAGCCTCTTTAGCGACTTTTCTGGAAAACGATTCAATTTTTTTTCAATTTTTTTTTCTTACCCCTATTAGTAGCTTCTTTATTTAGCTTTTTCACAATAAAATATTCGTCGTTTTGACTTTTTAAGCTTTAACTTGGGCTCGTTATAAGAGAATCCTGAAATCACTATGTATTAAATTTCGTGTATCTGCAAAAATATCCCAATTGTCGCAGCCATAATTGGATTTGCCATTTTAAATTCTTAACTTTTGACATCATATTCGTTATCAGCTACTCCTAAAATACCTATCTACCAATTTTAATGCAATTCCGACGGAACTTGAATTTTTTATCAGAAAATTAAATTTAATGAAATTGAATTATCACTAGTAGCCCAGGAATTTTAGTTTCTGACCCGGAATTAATTATCGTAACGCTGAAAATTTGCAGGATTGTAGTTTTGGTCCAGGACAACACGCACCAAAAAGTCCCCTATTCTCCCCCGTCGGCTGCTGTTTTTTGCGGAGCAACAAGGGCCTAAGTCGCAAAAATTGCAGAGCTGGCTATAAAGTCTAGCAGAAAGGTTGTTACTAGTCCGTTTTGGGTCGAAATGATCATAAAAGCTTTGGAGAAGCATATCCGTTCGTATTTCAAATGTTCATGCATATTTTGTTCATCATTTTCCAATTATGAACAAAATATGCATGAAAAAAATTTCAAAAATTTAAAAAATTCTGATATGGCACCATTGCGGATAAATGAAGACTCGGAGGGGAAAACATACCCGAATAAACATTTCTCTTCATACTTTTCGCTTTTTATTGGTATGTCTACCTTCTCTGTAGTCACCCGTTACACTTCGAGTGTCGCTGCGCCCGTCATGCACCCGGTGGAACTGCCCTGGCTGCGCTGACTTGTTGCGAATTCCTGTTTATATATTATATTGGTGTTTTACAAGATTTATTGAATGAAATTTAACTTGTCAGACTCAGAAAATGACTTTATTCGGCAAGACAATTTAAATTATTGATCTGCTGGGAAGTATAATCGTCCGGATCATCATCCATATACACTGACTGGCTGTGTGTGCCGCTGGATCCTCTATAGCTCCTGCATATGATGCTGTAGTTCAGACTAGAGTTCCTACATTCGCACCGGGCACCGCAGTCCACCTTGCAGGCACAGAAAAAGTAGCAGGCTATCAGGAGCTGGCTGCCTTGTGGTAGGAATCGGTATCAGGACCTGGAGTCCTGATTTTCACCCCCAGTCCTCCAGGTTGAGGTTGGCGTCTAGCCATTGCTGGACCTGCAAAAAAGAACATGCACGTTAATTGAGTGCTGCAAGGTTTCCGAGAGATTAAATTCCCACATTATTTTCCCTGGCGCCCTCATCTGGAAGTATGCGCATAACGAATGTTGTTCACATGCGGCACTTGTTTGCTTCTTCGTCTTCTTCCTCATACACGCCTCCTTTCCATAGAATAAGCAGTACCTTTTTATATCGAAAGGACCGACCGCTGATCTAAGCCGCGGCTCGGTCGTCTCACTCCCAGGATGTGCAGTTTTGGCCATGGCAATGTCCTTCATTATAGTGAAAGGTCTGGAGTAATTTTTCCAGCAAGGAAAAATGGTACTGTAATACTATGTACGTGACTAAGACATCAGCGTCTTGGGCTATTCAGAACATTTCCCTAGAACTAGCGAGTATCGCAGGACTTACCTGCATGTCACATGTACGATGATAGATGAATTTTTCTTCATGAAATTTTTAAACAGCTCATCAATTTCAGTGTCTCGTCTTTCCTCACTCACCAGAAGTACTACAACATTTTCATCTTCAAGAGACAACTTATAAAAAACGCAAACGCCTGTGTCCACCATGACTTAACTACGATCACTAAATTTTCGAGAACTGTCAAAGCTACTGAACTAAGAAGGCATAGCTCGCCGCACGGCTGCTTGATTGTTTAGACTAGACGCGATCGACGCAACAATGGACGCACGTAAATGGCATAGCTCCGTAACGAGTGACGCTACAGAGAAGGTAGGCATACTAATGGAAAGCCCAAAGTATGAAGAGAAATGTTTATTCGAGTATGTTTTCTCTTCCGAGTCTTCATTTATTGGCAATGGTGCCATTTCAGATTTTATTCAATTTTTGAAATTATGACAGCACCAGAATGGAAAATTATGAACAAAATATGCACGAAACATCTGAGATACGAACGGATATGCTTCTCCAAAGATTTTATGATCATTTCGACCAAAATCGGACCAGTAACAACCTTTCTGCTACATTTTATAGTCAGCTCTGCAATTTTTGTAACTTAGCCTTATTGCTCCGCCAAAACATAAAAACCGACGGGAGAGTAGGGGACTTTTTGGTACGTATTGTCCTGCACCAAAACTTACAATTCTGCAAATTTTCAGCTTTACAATAATTAATTTCTGGTAGAAGCGACATATTGTCTAAAACTCGTGGGACGTAGCTCGAATGAAAATTGCTAATCGCTCATACCGAAATGTGTCTTACTTTTCAAACACTCACTCACTCACTTGACAACTTAAAATTATATCTTTTACACTTTGTGTTTAGCTTAAGTTATGAAGAGCCTGCTTAGAAAGGTCTTGCCTCGGTCACGTCTGACTTGAGATCACTTCTTTTTAGTAATCTTCATAAATATAAATATGATTATGCATGCCACTCACTAGACAACTTAAAATTATATTTTTTACACTATGTGTTTAGCTTAAGTTATGAAGCGCCTGCTTAGAAAGGTCTTGCCTCGGTCACATTTGACTTAAGGTCACTTCTTTTTAGCAATCTTCATAAAAATAAATATTATTATGCATGCTCACCTGTATAGTTGCTTTTGTATCCTTTGAGCAAGAAACTTATTAATTAATTCTGGCTGCTGATTTCCGGATCTTCTTCCGCGTTGACTTTGTTGAGTGCTTGACGTTTCGACCACCTTGTCGCCATCTTCTTCTGAAGCGAAGTGAGCTCTGCTAGACTGAGCTGCTCTATTTATACAGATTATCAGAAGACGTGTTGTGGATCATTGTTCATGCGGAACATTGACTTTCACGTTATTGGTAATTGTAGTCCGGTGTCACGATTATAGTTATTCAGATGTTTATTTATTTCTTCTCTACTCTGTATCTTCTTGACCAATAATTTATGTTGGCTAATTTTTTCGTCTTGTCAAATTTTATCAAATGGCCGTTTTTTTTTCTAAGTGTTTGGCAACTGCTAATTTTGTAGAATTTCCCTTCTTTGTATGGCTAATGCGTTCTCTCAGCCTGGTGTTTATATGTCATTCGGTCTGTCCGATGTAAACTTATTAGTTAATGATTCAGTTATATAATGTGATAGTTTTCATTATCCATAACAATCATACTATTTTGGGGGAATATTAGAGACTAACTTATTTTTTAATCGTTTTTATTTTCATGAATTTCAAGAAGGGTGTAATAAATGTACAGAGAGAACAAAGGCATAACGCCAAAGCGAATGAAGAAAGGTTGGCAGTGATCATGAAAGCCTGCTCCGGCTAGAATTATTATCGCCTTTTTCTGTAGACAGAATTTTTTTTTG
The DNA here is from genome assembly GCA_936432065.2 of Rutpela maculata. Taxonomy (NCBI): domain Eukaryota; kingdom Metazoa; phylum Arthropoda; class Insecta; order Coleoptera; family Cerambycidae; genus Rutpela; species Rutpela maculata. Next base: position 63,467,947 of record OW386289.2, read on the forward strand.
CCCATTAGCAGAATGACCCAATAGGATAACTGCGTAACTTATATGGGAATGAAATAATGAGAAATAAGAATTGTAAAGTGTATTTTTTCAAATTATGATTTAAAAATGTATTACTTGGTAGTTTATGGCTGAGTTGATCTACATGATGGGACCATATAAGTTTGTAATCCAGGAAAACACTTAATAACTTAACATAACAGTCCCTAACCAAATCTCTATGAGTGAAAAAGATGCTTTTGAGTCTTGCGGGCCCAAGGTGGAGCCTTGAGGCACCCCTTGTGAAACAGACATATTTTTGAGCTGTCATTGTTATATAAAATATACAATATAATGATGACTGTACTGAATCTTTGATACTTTGATGGATATTAGTTCTCCTTTATGTTAAAATTATTCATTTTTTTAGATGTATCCGAGACCTTGGGAGCCCATATTCTTGAACTGCCTTACAAAGGAGACAATATAAGTATGTACATCCTGTTGCCTCCTTTCACTAATACCGAAGATTCAATTGAGGCCACATTGAAAAATTTAACTCTGGAAAACTTCAAGAATATTGTGGAAAATGATAACTTGATTTCGAGGACGGTTCAGGTTGCTTTGCCCAAGTTCAGTTTGGAGACCACCATTGAATTGACACCTGTGAGTATTAGTTGTTTGATCTGTTTTTACTAATTCTTCAGTAGAAAAAAATTGTAGTGAGCAATGCGAGTATGAGTATGTGTGAATTTGATGGGTACACAGGGTTATAACTGTAAATTTCGCATAAGTTTTCACGATATAGCCATTCCAGTGTCTCAGTAACTTTGTCGCCAGACTAACGGGACAGTAAAATACTTTTTTGATTTGTATTGCTCTTCAACTTCAGTTAAATATGAATCATGTTATTAACAGAAACGTATCAGTATTCTACCTATACTAACACCTTTCCATTCTTCTGGTAGATTCTTGAATCTATGGGCGTTGGGAACCTCTTCAAAATCGACGCTGACTTTAGCACTTTAACTCCTAACAAAATTTCGGTGGGTGAAGGAATTCATAAGGCAAGAATCGAAATCAATGAACACGGAACGCAGGCGGCCGCTGCTACAGCCTTGTTTTCTTCAAGAATGGGCACCGAAGACTTACAGTTTAGATGCAACAGACCTTTCATATACATCATTTATAATGGCAAAACTCACACTATATTGTTTGTTGGTGTCTTTAGATCCCCTCCCGCAAAAGCCTAAGATAAATCGGCTCGTTACTTATTGTACCGTCACAAAATTTTTGTCAGGTAAATTTGTTATTCCTTCAAGAAATATGACAAAATATTAATGGTGAAAAATGTTTCATTATATTGAATTAAATCAATAAAATTTTTGATAAAAAGTAACAGCCCAATAATTGGAAATAAGTGAGAAAGTATAATAACTTGCCATAATTAGGGCGTTTTTTCACTGGCCGAAACAATTCCGATTCGTCGTTAACGACACCGATGATACAACGATATCGGGCCAGCACAAACGTATAAAATTACATGGAACTCTTTTTCACTTGCCGATACGATACCTTTTTTTCACATTTTGTCGGCGCTGTGTATTATATGGTATTCTTCAGTATCGGTACGACATTGTCGGTATCGTGTCGGTCAGTGAAAAAACGCCCTTATGGTGAATGGATTTGAATGAAACCTTTTGTATCATCTTTGCTTTAGCTCATATATGAAAGTTAAAAAAGTTTAAGGGTGCATTTTTAATTTTTTAAATGCTTAAATAAAAAACTAAAAATAATAATAAATTAACTATCATATAACTCGGGAAAACTACAAGCAACTTTTTTGTAGGTTATAAAAAAATCTTCAATTTGATCCCTGGTTGGTCACTGTATCTTAAACATTGATCTAGTTATGATTATTTCAGTTCATGCTTTCGGCACTTTTTGGACTTGCTCAAGTCGTGTTCATTTTTGCTTATAACTTAGACTATAACATTTTTACATTTTTTAAAAAAAAAAAATGCTAATGTGATACTTCAAAGCTGATTCAGTTATGTTTCGTTTGAGAGATCAACTGTTTCTTTAATTACCTTTAAAAATAATAAATTGGTTGAAGATTTATTTATGGAAAAGCCGGGTTTATAAAACATATTTAGCTTAATAATCGATTACACGCATTCTCTTTTATCATGTTATCAAGTTAGTTCAGTTTAATCACACGGGGTGGGGGAGGTATTCGCATTTCAAATTCGCCAAAACTCGTTTCTCCACGATAACTTTGTTGTTATTGACTTGACGAAAAAAAGTTAAAATTGAAGATCTCGCGGAAGCGCATAATCTGGTAAAACATTTTAAATAGGAAGGTAATAGTCTAAGCAACGTCGAAAAATAAGTGATTTTGGCAAGGCTCATTCTTTTATATTACCTCCCTTATTATGGTGTAATAGGCATGAGGGCGGTCTGGCTGGCTGTAGACATTACGTTTACCTGTGAGAGTAGCGACTATACAGTTGAAAAAATTACAAAATTATACTTATGACAGTAGCATGACATTTGGTTAAATCATTTTTTGTTGTTCGTGGGTTCGATCCCTGGTAATGCCCTATTTTTTTTTTTGTAAATTCTGTTTATTTCATCCATAACTTGAATTTAAAATGTTTAAGTCAAATTATCATATATTCTTGAATATTTCCTAATATAAATTCCATGGATATTATTGATTTCAAGAGTTGCGAAATTATATGTGAAAAATTATATATGCAGATATTGGATATAGATAATTAAAAACACTTTAAAATACAAATTACGTCAGACAGACATAATTTTATAATGCATTCTAACTTGTGGCATGTATAGCCAGGACAAAGGTAGCTATTTTAATGGATTTTATAATTGTATCTTAAAGTCTTTCTGTAATGTCTTTACTTACGTCATCTATCTCTAGTAGTATTTTCAAAATAGAAGATTAAAAATGGGTTAATTATGAAGGACATGAGTAATTAAAGCAGCTCTAATACTGTGACTTTTTAACCAACGCTGACGTGCTGATATAGAGTTCGTGAAATGTGAAACTCCAGTTAATCGTTTTGCTGCATCAGCATTTATAGTTTGCTCTAGTGTTAGGTCAATCGGTATTTTTGAAAACGGTTTATTGGTTCTTTTTATTCCAAAAAAACCTTTCTTCAAATCATCTTCTAGTCCTGGGTGAGTTTCACTAACGTTATTTAAATTGTCTGAATATTTAACAGTCCATCGAGCGTAGTTTGTCTGGTTAAATATGAAAAATAAATCAGTTCTTTTCGGGATTACATATTTGTATATTTCAAAATCACCCATGCTTATACTTTTTGACAGAGTGATATAATAATTTACAAGTTGTACATAAATCATGTAATATTGGGGTGGTTTTCCACGATCACCCCGACGTGTGGTTTCTTCATATTGTTGATAAGATGATAGTACCTCAGACAGTGATCTGCCATCGTTGATGAATCAGAAACCTTCATTTATTGATATTTCAAAAGATCGTCGTAAATCAGCTCCTTCAGATGTATAATCAATTTTTTTTGTCCTTAAAAATTGCTCAAAATTCAAAATTTGCAATCCAAGAGCCATTAACGGATGCAGACGCTTACAACGATTGAAATGTTTGCCTTCAATTATTCTATTTACGGATCCACTGCCCACAACCCGCATTTCTTGATATTCTCACTCTCTCAGATATACTCTGATGTAATTCTCCCACTAACTAAGGTTCTGCTTCTATTGCGTATGTCTGCGCTTGAACCAAACAACCTGTTTATTTATGTTATGCCATTAATTTAGTTGATATAATTAATAAGGGCTCTTTTAATTAGAGTACCTAACACGATAATTTTTTTAATCCAAATTAAAAAAAGGAATTGATAAACGCAATACTATTTAATTTTTATTACAAAATTGTGTTAGGACAAACAGTTCAATTTTGTTTTAGAGAGAGGCTCGGAGAGAGGTGACTATAAGAAAAACATTTTTTCCTTGCTGTAAACTGATTAAATAATACATTATTTTAAGATTAAAGCTAGTACAATTTCATACTTATTAAGAAAAAGATTAACTCATTTTTAATCTTCTATTTTGAAAATACTACTAGAGATAAATGACATAAGTAAAGACATAGAAAGAATATGAGACCTTAGCTTCTCTTGTATATACTAAATACCAATTTTATGGACCCTTATCTACTTGGATTTACCTATTTACCACAAATTTACCTCAATTTACCCTCCAACCCTTCGACGGAACAAGATGAAAATATAATCTAGTTCTAGATCTCGTTAAAGTCAAATTTCAAGTCAATATCTCAAACGGTTCCAAAGTAAACGTGCGCACAAAAAAAGTTACAGACAGACCGACAGATATACAGAAATTTTTTGTTTTGCTCAAACTTAAAATCTCGACGTTTCATGACATTCTAAGCCTATTTAAACAATAAAAATGTTTTTAAATTTTTTTGTCTTACTATAGTTCCACTGAATGTGGAAGTAATTATGTCTGTCTGACGTGATTTGTGTTTTAAAGTGTTTTAATTAACTATATCCAATACCTGCACATGTAATTTTTCACATATAATTTCGCAACTCTTGAAATCAATAATATCCATGGAATTTATATTAAGAAATATTCAAGAACATATGATAATTTGATTTAAGCATTTTAAATTCAAGTTATGAATGAAACAAAGGATTTATTAAAAAAAAAATAGGGCATTACTAGGGATCGAACCGACGAACAACAAAAAATGATTCAACCAAATGTCATGCTACTGTCATATAATTTTGTAATTTTTTCAACTGTATAGTCGCTACTCTCACAGGTAAACGCAACGTATACAGCCAGCCAGACTGCTCTCATGCCTATTACACCATATTAAGGGAGGTAATATAAAAGAATGAGCCTTGCTAAAATCAGTTGACAAAAACGTTGCTAGCTCTTAGACTATAACTTTTCGTGATTTTTTTTTTTTAAATAAGCGTTTTTGCCGTAACACTAATATACAAAAAAGTAATTCCTCAATTTATTCACGAAAAAAAGTTAGGGGGACGACATTTTTTTGAGGTATGTGAAATAGATAAGAATTCCTCCCACAAGTTTGTTGATTTGAAAAAAATAAAATAAATTAATCAGTCAAATACTAGAGGTAATAGCAAATAAATTCCATTTTGGCTTTTCAAATTCGTTCGATAGGGATGAAAGTTATAGGGTGTTGAATAATTTTCCTTTCCCTACCTCCCTGCCTCCCCCTAATTGGCCCACCACCCCCATCCTTTGGCTCCATCAATTCTTATCTATTTCACATACCTCAAAAAATGTCATCTCTAACTGCTTTTTTTCGCGAAAAAATTGAGGAAATACTTTTTTGTATATTAGTGTTATAGCAAAAAAAAAATTCACGAAAAGTTACCGGCCGATTCGAAAATAATTTTAACCAGATTATGTGCTTCCGCGAGACCTTCAATTTTTTATTCAATTTTTTTTTTCAATCAAGTCAATAATCACGAAGTTATCGTGGAAAAACGTGTTTTTGCGAATTTTAAATGCGAATTCCTACCTCACCCCGTGCGATTAAGCTGAACTAATTGAGAACACGTGTAACCGAATTGTCAAAAAAAAAATTGTTTAAAGTTGGTTTCAAAATTCGTCTTTTTCTCGCCAGATCCGCTCCAGTATAAATTATTAATAAACTGCGTATATAAGATGGGTCACAAACAACAAAGTACCTTCATAATATTAAAAAATAAACAAATTAACAAAAAATCACATAAAATGGGAATAACATGTCGTTCCATGATGAGAACACGGTCTCGGATCTCTTCGGTCAACTGCGGCCTCTACATGCACAGTTTGATGTAGTAGGGGCCATCAGAACGTGATAGTTCGAGCGCTGAGATTCATTTATTTATTTCAACTTCTATTTCGTTTTTATGTATGAAAATAATTTAAGAAAATACAAATTAGTTATGACACATTTGTGGATAAAGCGATTTATTGAAAAAAAAAAAAAAAGATTTATGTAGATCGGTTCAGTGGGAGCCGCTGGCGAGGCCGGAAAGGAAAACGGCTTGTGTTTTAAATGTATAGATGTTGGAGATCCGAAAGTCGCCAAATAGGTTTAAACGTCATATTATGGTTTTATTTACAAATCAGACTTTAGTCACCAAATAACACAGTATGGAAGACGACTAGCGCCTTTTGTTTCATGATGCGGAGATCTCGGGTTCAAATCCCGATCGCGGCACTTTTTTTATTGCATAGGTAATATTAAAAGTTTTACAAAACTGTCATATATATATATATATATATATATATATACATATATATATATATATATATATACATATATATATATATATATATATATATATATATATATAATATGAATGTAATTACCATGAATATGCCAGAAACACAAATTTTAGGCAGTCGTCGCGTGCAGAAGGGTGTGCAAATCGATTTTTTTTGTTTTTTTTTATATTAAAATGAATGCCAAAAAAATCCAAAATCATCCAAAATCAAAAATACCAAAAAATTTTACGATTTAATGTGCGCACCAAAATTTGTTTAGCACGCGGAAACTGCATGCTAATGAATTTCCGCTGGATTTTTTTCACGGCTTTTTGTTTGGCACTATTGGCATCCATTTTCAAATTAAAAAAAAAACGAAAAAAAATCGATTTACACACACTTCTGCACGCGACGACTGCCTAAAATTTGCGTTTCTGGCATATTCATGGTAATTACATTCATATATATGATTGGCATGCATTTTAAAAACGTTGCACCTGACTGGTCATGTACCGCCAGTCTAATATGAATATAAGGAAAGTGGTTCAGATTAGGTTGGTGTTCCCTTTTCTCGACAAAAATTAAGAAAGTTATAAAAAAACTGAGAATGTGTGTATGCATTATTCAATGTAATTTTAAAAATTGCAGTTTTGGATTATTTTCAAATATTAGAGACAAGAATAAAAGCATTGGAGAACAACCAGGCCACATTTCAAGAAGAAATATCGATTTGTTTATTTATATGTAACGCAAAAACTGACGTATCTCGACCCTAAATGCAAGTGGAACATTATTATTACCGTTATTGTTATTTTAGAAAAATATTAGTTTATTCAAATACTTTCATAATTCGTTTACCGTTTTTGGTTTCATAAAAAAATCCACAGTTATTTAAATTTGTTTATGTATAGTATGTATACATACATTTTGCTTGGAACCAATCATAAACATTTTATTTTAGGTCCGATTTACATCGTTTTTTTTTTTAAACGTAGATCTCTGAAAAATGCATTCTTGTGGTATATTACGTTTTATAAAACATCGGCCTACTGCGGTCCTTTTTCGGGGTGGAAAATGAAGAAGTCTTATTAGCTATTTTTTATTTCAAATCTGATTACTCACATGGGTTTGTAGCAAACGTGAAAAAATATCTATTTTTGGATTTTTCCGATTTTTCCCGTAAGAAATAAGAATTCTGAAAATGCCAATGAAAATCCACTGTTGCATGGGATTGTGTATTTAAAAGAGTGCCTTGACTCAAAGTACTGACAAAGGAATGTTTGTTTGTCAATTTGTGTAGGTTTTACTTTTTATTTTCTGATTGTAAAAATACCTATTGCCGCGCAAAATATGTAGTACAGTAACTTGGTGATCTTGTAGAAGAACGCACTACCGGGCGTCAAAATGACGCGACACCAATTTATTTCTCAGGGGGCGCCAGTCGCGTACTACCCCGTTCTTCTACCTCCCAGGCGGGTTCGAGATAAGATGCACTTCGATAGCCGGATAATAGACCAAGGCTGCACTACCACAGATCAGTAATGACGCTCCCTCGTTAGGGGTTTAGGTACCTCTTAATTTTCTGGATTTTTGCATAAAAAATCCCAACCGAAGAATTTCTCTGCGGAGGGATTAATTTTTGTACGCGTTATCCACGTTTTGATCTGCTAGTAACGGATTCTACCCCTTTCTCAAAAAATGCATAAAAAGATCTCTATCGAAGCTCCGTAAAGCAACCAGAAGGTCGAGTGTTAATGTGAATTAACTCGACACATCCGGTTTTCGATACGAATGTTTCAAGGATTATAGACCGTCAACAGACCTCAAGATCAATTAAGAAACTGTAGTTCAAAGAATCCGTTTATTTAACAGAAATGGTTATACAAAATTCTCAAGATAAGAATCGTGCCTTCCCCAATCAAGGTAATGGCTTTCAGACCATACAAGCAAGAGCGCTTACGCTAACGATCGATTAGGTAGAAAAGATTCATGCATACCTTCTCAGAATCAAAATGCGAGCTTTTTAGAGAAGTCTGAAACTATTTGTAATTCATAGTTACGGCTGACTGATTTTAACTTAAAAAAGTTTTACTAAATGAATTTAGTTTCGCTAGAGACTACTTAGCTTTAAAGTTCTTGTATCATGAGGACTTATAACTACATAAGTTTAACAGCGTCCGATCAGTCCACGATTTACTTGCTCCTATGCAGTTGTTCAATATTATCGATATGGCAGCAACCCAACTTCGAGCGACTTTTAGGCAAAATTAAATTTTTGGTTTTTTATGCACAAGGCGTTTTCCTCTATAACTTTGTCATTTGAAAAGCCCTGCTATTGGCTTTCCTAAAATTGCTTTGTCTGGACCACTCAACGCGCTCGACCAAATTGCGAGCCGCTGAGTCAATCCAAACTCTTTCTATGCGAGAAACCGGCCTTGTACATGTGCATTGATTTTTATCAATTTTTGCTTATCGGCACTACGCCGGCTTTGTCAAAATCTTCTATTTTGCCTTTTGGATGCAGTGCATCGCTAAAATTTTATGCTCATACTTTAGAATTGGGCTTTCAATGACCGTACATCAAAGGTCAATGTCTTTGGTGGAGGAATAAAAAATAAAAAATATTTCAAAGTATATTTTCGTGGTACTTTTTAAACTGACTTTGTGGTACTTTTGAAAAATCTATTTTAAGACCAATTTCGGCGTACTTTTGAAAAATCAATTTTCAAGCCTAATTTCAACGTAGTTTTGAAAAATTAATTTGCGGGTGAAATTTTGGCGTACTTTTGAAAAATCAATTTTCAAGCCAAATTTCAACGCAGTTTTGAAAAATTAATCTGCGGGTGAAATTTTGGCATACTTTTGATAAATCGATTCTCAAGCCAAATTTCGACGCAGTTTTGAATAATTAGTCTGCAAGTGAAATTTTGGCGTACTTTCGATAAATCGATTCTTGAGCCAAATTTCGACGCCCTTTCAAAAATATTATTTTTCAAAGTCCAATTTGTGGTACCTTTGAAAAAGTATATTATTCATAAATCTTTGTCATTATATACTTTTGCCCTCATATCCTAAACCAAAAACATTTTTCCTAAGTGAAAATTCGGTGTTTCTTCGAATTTTCACCTGGTCATTTCCAACGCCTAGAACCCAAAACGGTCCTTATGGACTGATCTGTGCCTCTGCAGACTCTTAAAAATGTCTTTAAATAAAATTTTTGCCTAAGTCGAATTTTGATTCCGTCTCAACATAGGACGATTTTGGAGAGTTCTACAACAATCTCACTTCGAACTAATTCTATAGCAGTGTTAACTTGAAATATTTTTTGATAGTTTGATACAAAATGGATCAAATATGAAATATTAAAAAGGAATAAGGGGTGCCTTTTCTTTAGGGGTGAGTCTCACCCCAACTCGGGGTTCCGAAAAAAAAAGTGACTATTGGAACGTGTAGATCGTTGAATTCTACCCCAAAAAACCCTATAACGTAATTTACTTTAATACCTGGCGAGTTACAGGGGTTTAAAACGTTGATTTTTAAGCAAAAAACACCGAATTTTCAAAGGTGTTAAGCAAATTACTCAAAGAGGATCATATTTTCGAAAAAGTTTGTCATAACAAAAAAGTTAGCTTATGAAATAACATAAATAATCCATGAAATACAAATTTGTTTAGGCTCATCGTTGCTGAGATACAGATGTTAGGTGGATTTGAACGTAACCCTGAAAAGGTCACGCTCTTTAATCAGTCATAGCTCTGGTTAAAAAAACCTTTTAACATGTACCTTGAACAAAATAAAACTTATTACAGTAGCTTAAAATTTTCTTTTGGCAAATTTTGATATCTGCAAAATCAAAAATGAGACAAGGAAAGTGAAGGCAAAATGCTTATTTTTTACACAAAAAAGTGCCCGATTTTTGGTTCCAGTAAATTCCAAATTGAAAAAAAAATTCCAAATCGTATTTTTTGTTAATCCTAACTATTACGTATAAGCTCAAATTTTTTTGACTGTGATTTTACACTTAATCTATTTCGAAAATTTTTTAAAAATTGAATTATTTTGGTTTTAAGGTTAAATAACTTCATGGCAATAAACTAAGGAAAATACTGCTTTTTTATATTTTTTTTTGTAAAGATAATAGCTTATAGACTAGGAGCCCGCCGACCACTAATTGTGTGTCATAGGTTTACTCCCGAAATGTGTGAATTGTTGTTAATTTGGCGTAGTAAAACACAGAAATGTCCATGCCAGCCCCTTTTTGGTACAGGGGCGTACGGCAGGCTCCCAAATGTGTAAGAAATTATCAATTATGGTGAAAGGCAAGACGTTCGCACAACTTTTCAAAGATGGCGAATATCTTTTCGCACTCAGGTGGTTCATACTTACCAAGTTCCTAATTGCCATTCATAAACTTTTTTTTTACCTGACTTTTTTTTCAAATTTGGGCGAGCGTAGCGCCTCCTTATACAGGGTGGCAATCGGGAACCGGATGTTTTTTGAACGCATCGTACGGAGCTTAGCGCGGTTAGAGGAGGGCAAATGCGATGTTACTACCTTTGTAATGTTATGCCATTTCAGTAGCTACTAACAGCCTCACGAGAAATGCTTCATAACAATGATCAATATGTACTCTAAATAAAAATTTAAGATTTTTGGTAGATATTAATTTTAACCACAGGTTGTTCAAAAATTAAAGGAAAGAGATATTGAAACTCGTGAGGATTTCGCTACGAGAGTGCAAGTGATTTTGGAAGATAATTTAGGTCTGCAGCTTCTAATGAGCGATGAAGCTCATTTTCATTTAGATGGAGCAGTTAATAAACAGAACTTCAGATACAGAGCTCCTGAAAGTCCACGAAATATCCATGGATGACCTCTTCATTCTGAAAAAGTCACAGTGTGGTGTGCCATTGGCCCTACTTGCATTATTGGTCCTTATTTTGTTGAAGAAGCCGGGCATACCATCACCGTTAATTCTAACCGCTACGTTCAGGTGATCCAAATTTTGTTTTATGCCAGAACTACTGTGGGGGTATTTAAAGAGTCGTGTATTTGCTCACAAACCCCGTAATTTATCCGACTTGAAGAATGCTATTCGCCAGGAAATTATGACTATTGATGGAGCGATGTTGGAGCGTGTTATGGACGATTTCATGAAAAGGGTCGAAAACTGCATTCAACGCGACGGACATCATCTCGATGACATTATCTTCCATACTTGATACACATAGTAAATGGGATTATGTAAGCTTCATTATTATTATCTTGCAAATTCTTTGTGTAACACTTATTTCAAAATCGTCCAATATATTCGTGTGGCTGTTAGTAGCTACTTACAAAGGTAATAACATCGCATTTGCCCTCCTCCAAAAACATCCTGTTCCCAATTGTCACCCTGTACCACCCAAAATGAATGACAGTCTGGATTAATGATTTTTGGGGGTAAACTAAGAAATCCTTCCACCTCCCCGTGCGTAAACCTATGACTTTTTTTTTACTTTTACAATTCATATTTCTTACAAATTTGGGGGCCTGCCGTACGCCCCTGTACCAAAAAAAAAGGGCTGGCATGGATATTTCTGTGCTCTACTACCCTAAATTAACAACAATCACACATTTTGGGATAGTGGAGCGAAAAAGAGGTAAAATTGTGTCGTTTTTTTTTATCAGCTTAGAACAAGATCAGACACAGTGGGTATTACCCACAACATCATTTTACACATAAAAACACGAAATACGACATTTTTTAGTGGTCACAGATATTCTTATTTAAGAAAAAGTGTAAAATTTAATTTTTTTTTAAATCATGTTTTCTTGTACATCTGTTGCCATATCTCAAAAATGAATTGAGCTATCGATGTGAACTTTTTTTTGTTATAAAACACACACTTAAGCGCTTCTTTCTATACATGGGATTGCTAATATAAAAAAAATGTGAACATGCCAAAAACGTAGATGACCCCGAAAGTTTAGAGAATACGCCATCAAATTTTCACTAAGCGAGGAACTTTTTTGTTTTTGAAAATTTTGTGTAACATGCTATGAATAAAATGAAGTCAATAGACTAAAAAAGTTTTTAGAAAAAAAATATTTTCATTATTAGCAACAGTTTGCTAGATTTTTTAGTATGGAGGAATTGTCGAAGCGTACGCGCGCGGCACTTAAGAATAATAATGATTATGTATCGTGTGTAACGGAACTTTTCATTATTATTTTTTTATGACTGTTTTATCACGTTTTAGAATCTGAAAGGATAACTTATTTTTTCTAGAGACGCATTAAGGACTAAGGTTGAAGGCAAAAAGGAATTAAAAATCTCAAATAAAGTATCTGGGATAAAAATGCATTACATTGAAATCTCGAAAACGGTAAAAAGTAATGTTATAGTAAATGGAAAAAAAGTTGCGCAACTAGGGGGCTAATAAAACAGAAGTTTAGGAAAAGTAATAATTTTGGAGTGTTTTGATAAAAAGTAAACTATCGAGTTTTCCTTTTTTTTGCGTTATTATTGAAGCTAAATAGAAAAGACAGTTTCTTAAAGCACTTGTTTTTGAACATGGCAATCTTAATATTTGTATCCGACATTTCCTGTGTTAGAGTCCCTATCCGAAATTCCCATGCATTGCATTTTTACCCTAGATCCACACAATAATTGAGTAAACGTGTTATTTTCGCCTAAATTAGGTAACAAAAAAGAAAAAAATATCCTAGATTAAGTCTCTTTTAATTTCCGCAGCCCTAATTATAGAAACTCTGTTTCCATGGCCTGTGCACAAGTTTATCGTTCTCCTCTATTACTACGCCACATAAAATCCACTCCATTTTACAATGAAACTTAGATTGCTTTTTTATCTTAAATATTTTTTTAGCAGATAATCCACGCACAATTCGCACAATAGCCATACGTTCTACAATATAATACAAGTGGTAATAAGGGAAAGAATATCGTTACACATTTTACTTCCACATTCAGTGTAAGTATTGTATCGACAAAAATATTTATGAAAATTTTTATTGTTTTTAGAATGTCATGAAACGTCGAGATTTTAAGTTTGAGCAAAAAGAAAAAATCTGTCTGTCGGTCTGTGCGCACAATTACTCCGTAACCGTTTAAGATATTGACTTGAAATTTGGTACACGTACCTATGTATTTTAACGAGATCTGGAACTAGATTATTCCGTTAAAGAGTTGGGGGGTAAATGGGGGTAAATAGGCAAATCAAGCAAGTAAGAGTCCATACAATTGGTATTTAGTATATATAAGAGAAGCTAAGGTCTCAAAATTTTTTTGGCATTAACCACCCCCATTACCAACTCCCACCCCATTATTCAAAGGGGCGAAAAAAATAAAATTGTCATTTAGTGTGTGTACAAAAACCCAAAGTCCTTAATTTTTTTTTTACTTTATCCACCACTACTACCACCTACCTTCCACCACCCTCAGCCCCACTACCGATGTGACATATCGTTTTATAGGTTTTTCAATTTCAAATATTTTATTATTAAAGTTCCATAAACAATTATTTCCACATTCAAATTTTTTTCGTTGTGAGAGACTTGAATAGAAGATCAGGATGTGGAAGTAGTGATTCCTTGGGCAACGGTTTTTTAATTTGACCTTCGACGAAAACGAATAACGTTGATCGTACACCGCCCTGAGATTAGTTAGTTTTAGTGGACGCGGGCGTATTAATACTCAATTTCTGCAATTCGCGCGCTCCAAAAAAATCACTGTACCTAAACTATCAAAGATACAATAAGAATTATGCTATCAAAAACTTTTTTGGTCTTTTGGCTTTATTTTCTTCGCAGCATGTTATACAAAATTTCCAAAAGCAAAAAAGTTTGTAGCTTAGTGAAAATTTGACTGCGTATTTTCTGAACTTTCAAGGTTATCTAAGTTTTTAACATGCTTAAAAATGTTTTAATTAACAATACTATACACAGATAGAAGCGCTTAAGTATGTGTTTTATAACAAAAAAAAGTTCATGTAGATATCTCCATTCGTTTTTGAGATATGGCATTAGATGTTCAAAAAAACATTATTAAAAAAAAAAACAAAATTTCACACCTTTTTAAAAATAACAATATCCGTGACCACTAAAAAATGTCGTATTTCATGATTTCTAATGAACATCGACCTACTTAACGAAATGGTATATGTCTCAGTTTGTTCTAAGATTAAAAAAAAAACTCGAGAAGGATGCGACTTTTGCCCTGTTTTTTACTCCACTAGGAGTAAACCTATGACACACAATTAGTGGTCGGCGGGCTCCTGGTCTATTAGGAGATAGAAGTGTTTGAAGAATTAACGTTTTTTTTCTTTTAATTGATGCATTTAAGATGAATACAGAAAAACTGACAATATCTGTACTGTTTTGACCTACCTGGCCTTAACAAGGATTGGAAGACCTTAAAATGATTTATTTGGATGATTTCTAGCGTTAATTGCAAAGGAGATAAGACCGAAATAAGGAACGCGCCTCGCTTTAGCAAATTACGATATTGCTACTTTGGCGGTAAAATCTCACAATATTTTCAATTATAAAGGAATAATCATATTTTTCATTGAGAGTGCAACATAAAATTTCTAATTTCTGACTTCCGATTCCTGATCAGCGACCCCAAAAACATAAATAATATAATAAGTTTCATTATTTCATTCTCAGTACTTCGTTAATTATTGTTTTCTTTACTTTAGAGGTGGTTTGCCCTCTCTTGGGGGTGAAAGCGATCATTTTTCTTATTAGGATATAAGTTTTATGTCTTAAAATGTAAGAATTTGCAAAAAATGAAGTTCTACTTGCTTAAAACAAACAGAATATAGCTAAATTTTCCATTGTACCCTTGTCAGGGGTGCAATCGCAAATTTTAAAATTCTGACTTCAGATTCGTAATAGGCGACCTCAAAAACATATACATGAATTTTTTCGATAACTAATTTTTATACTCCAGTCGGTAAAGTAAAGAATACACCAGAAGCTCGCAAAAAATGTTATCTGAGATTTTACTTCAGTAACTGTTAGTGGAGTGGTTGGTTATACATCATAAAACCACAAAAATCCATTCTTGGGTTAGAGTGATGCGAATGGTAAAATGACAATTTGTCACTTACATAAATTACTGTAAAATTACCGTAATATTACATACCTCATGAATTGTGGTGCAATTTATGTCATTTATGGAATTTCTGTAACTTACGTGAATTACTTAAGTTACTGTAATTATTGTTAATTTACACGGAATTTTAAATATCGCGCCAAAAAGTTACAGAAAAAGAAGCAGAAAAGGCAACCGAGAAGAAAAACGAAGAACTAGAAACTGTTAATTGCAAGAAGATTCATCTAAAACGGCCGTATCAAATAATTCAGAGAATGAAAAGACGACACACTTAAAGAAACGAAAGCTATTTTAATTAAATAGAATCTTATCATACTTATATCATTGTGTTAGTAAACGACTTTCAAAATGTCCGTCTATCCGTCCGTCCGTCCGTCTGTCCGCCCGTCTGTCTGTCTGTCCGTCCGTCACGTTTCTTGTAAGCACGATAACTTAAGAAAGAAAAGTCCGATTATATTGAAATTTGGAGAGTAAGTTGGTGTTAGCTAGAGGAAGAACCCTATTGTTTTTGAAGAAAATCGATCAGTAAATAAAAAAGTTATTAATTATTTAATTTAAAAAAATATATTCTCTTAATTTTTGTCGCTTATATTTGAATAGAAACCTTGCGAAATGTTACCTCAATAATAAATATTTTTTTGTTTATGCATTTTACTAATATATATTTCATAAAAATATATCTAATGAAATATGTATAATTGTCGAAAATATATATCACAGATAATCAATTTTCGTAGCAATATGTGATGGTGCAGTGACTAAAGTTTTGCCTTGCAATCCAAAGATCGTGTGTTCGAATCCCACACAAGTTGAATATTTTTTTTCATTTTTTTATTTTTTTTTACAACAAAGATGGTATCACAAAATTTATGATGTCCAAAAACTAACATTATTTACAAGAAAACTGCGAAGAGAATCCTAGTACGTTTTTAGCTTGTTTCTATTTTTTATTCATTTGTGTTGGTAAGTATACATTCCGTAATTAATGATTGTAATGAACTGTATTGTTTTTTTTTCATAGTACACAATAACGAGCAGTAAATTTTAAATTTCATAAATTACATAAATTACAAGCAAATTTGTAACTTTCGTGAAATGTTACCGCGTATAATTACATTTTCATAAATTACATGTAATTTAACATCACTGGGCCCGCAACTTCCCCCAAAAAGTCTCATTTTACTGATAACTCGTTAACCGTTGAAGATATAAAAAAATTGCTCATCATAAAAAAGAAAGCTTGACTAATTTCCTAAAAAAAAGTTCTATTGTAATTTTGTTCGAGAAAATCGATATTGAAGAAAATTCCAAAATTTGTATTTTTAATGCGCGCGAATCTTCGTTTATTTGAAATTTATTGCACGCGGCCTATAGAAAAAATTGAATTTATTTTTTATTTTGATTTTGCCAATATAACCATTTTCATATAGGTAATCCAAAGTTTGGCCGTTTTTCAACCTCAATTTCCTCCATTTTATTGAATAATTTTTTGAGCTAAATTTTCAAGATGTTTGGGTCTTTTTTTATTTTTAGGAAGCAATAAAAAATTGGCCAAAATTTGGCTAACTTCAACATGCTGGTAAATTTGTAAATGTCAATGTTTTTATTCCTAACTTTTTCTGCATTGAAGTACTACCTTGAACTAAAAGATAATGCATTTATAACTTATATTAAAGTCAGTTATTTTTTATGGGCCTGTCAATAGTTAGAGGCGCAAAAAATTAAGAGATAACTATATTAAATTGTTATTTTTATATACTAATAAATATCAATAGCCATCAAAAATAGCAACACAAGAGAGTATTTTATATCCCCTTTAAAACCCATTTTGATTTTTATTCCTAGCTTGTATGGTTTTCGAGCAATTCAGTTTTTTCTATAGGCCGCGCGCAAAAAATTTCAAATAAACGAAAATTCGCGCGCATTAAAAATACTTTTTTTCAATATCAATTTTCTCGAAAACCATGGCATATACAACAAAATTACACATTACAAGGACTTTTTCTTAGGAAATTAATAATCTCTCGATGCACTTGACACTCCAAATTATTCAGCATAGAGTCTGCACGCTTTAACACACTAGTCTATTGAACGTTAGGTTAGACCACAGAGTACAGTAACTATACAGAGGCGAAGGCAAGCCTTCCGCCAAAACAGTTCTTTCTATAGGCCGCGCGCAAAAAATTTCAAATAAACGAAAATTCGCGCGCATTAAAAATACTTTTTTTCAATATCAATTTTCTCGAAAACCATGGCATATACAACAAAATTACACATTACAAGGACTTTTTCTTAGGAAATTAATAATCTCTCGATGCACTTGACACTCCAAATTATTCAGCATAGAGTCTGCACGCTTTAACACACTAGTCTATTGAACGTTAGGTTAGACCACAGAGTACAGTAACTATACAGAGGCGAAGGCAAGCCTTCCGCCAAAACAAAATTTATATACTCATCGCCATTTTTTAATTGTTTAACAATCAATCTCACTTTTATGTTGACACTGTTGACGTTTATCGTCTTAAGTTTGGATTGCGAATTTTATTTCCACTCATTTTGGGAGATTGAAAACATTAACCGAGAATTAAAATTCTCATAAATAAAACCTAGTGTACAACTCAATTGAAAATAGGCGCCGATTATAAGCAATTCAAATAGTAATATTTTTCAATCCAACTCGAAATACACTGTTTTTTCAGTGTGTCCTTAAATGGGATCTGCACGTGCTAACCTCAAAAATATATATTTCTTAAAATTCAAAAGTATTACGTAGCTGTTATTAAAATTTCTGCCTGATTCCCATACTTTCGATCAAAATCTAGTTCAATGTAATGTTTATAAAATTTTAACTAGTTTGTCACAATAAAATAAAACGCATTTTGCAGGTTAGAAATCTAACCCATTAAAAGAAATAAACAACATATTTCTCTCAGTGTAGACGCAACTAGTACGCAAGGTCACAGAAAACGAGCCATCAAAACTCAAAGGAACCGCCAAAGCCTTCGCCTCTGTGTAATTAGTGTACCCTGTGGTTATAATATAAAATATATCTTACACAAGAAGCGTGTTATTTGTTTTTTTAATTTTTTTCACGGAAACCAAATTGAAAGGGTGCAAGTGTGATATGTCGTTGAAATCGGAATTTTTACTGCTTTTCAATGGTTCGATTACAAATTGTAAGTAATCATAAAATAAACAACTTGTTGTGCCAGAACGGCACCAAACGTAATCCGATCTCAACCAAAACCTTTTCAGATCTTCTGGAGCACTAAAGAAACCCTCATACAAAGTTTCATCCAAATCCGTTTAATAGCTTCGCCGCTATCGTGCTAACATACATACACACACACAGACATTTTTCAAAAACAACTTTTTTGGGTTTCTGGGACCTCAAAACGTAAAGATTTGATGTTATCTCAATTTTCGATTTTAAACTAATTGTAGTAACCTCCCACAATTTTATTGTGGGGAGATTAAAACTCATAATTTAGGTTATTTTCGCGATTTACTAAAAATCGTTGGGTAGCGGAGCTAAACGGATAGCTGATTCGTATTCAGCATGTCTAAATACACAGGTGTTGCCCGATGAAGCACCAGAAAGACCTTTTTTTATGTGTGAGTCTGTGTAATACATGAATATGACCAGATCCTCCGCCATTTTCTCGAAAATCGCGTATGCAAATATATTACAGACACAAAAAAAAAAATGAAAAGTGATCTGTTTCTGGGACTCCTTTGGGTTATCCTATGTATTTCGACATGCTGAAATCAGGTTTAGCTCTATTACCCATCAATTTTTAGTAAATCACGAAAATGACCGAAATTATGAGTTTTTTAGGTTATTTTCGTGATTTAGAAAAAAATGGTGGCTAATGGAGCTAACGATTCATGTTCAGCACGTCAAAATACATATGAGTTACCCAGTGGAGTACCAGAAAAAGATCACTTTTTTATTATGTATGCCTGTGTAATTATTTACCGTGACGAAACCGGGATTTCAGTTTTCCGGTTTAGAATTACTATAATTTTAGTCTAAGAACGCATTCTTGATGCTGGAATCAAGTAACGTTGTTAAATAATGTCTTAGTATTTGTTCCAAGGACAAGAAATGTACCAGATTAATGTTTCTGAAAACTAACTCCCGCGGTTAACGTGCTAAATGATTATATTGACCTACTGTTCAAGTCCAGTAACCTACCCATTTTTATGAGTGAGGAGGTTAAAACGTAAACTAATACTAACCCACAGAATGAATGAATTGCTCACTGCAGAAACCCCTGTGATTGTAAATTTTCTCACCCACTAACCACCTCTTTACTTTCTTCTTGGTAGATCCTTGAATCTCTGGGTGTTGGGAATCTCTTCAAAGCTGACGCTGACTTTAGCACGCTAACTCCTAACAAAATTTCGGTGGGTGAAGGCATTCATAAGGCAAGAATCGATATCAACGAACATGGATCTCAAGCTGCGGCGGCCACAGCTCTGTTTTCTTGGAGGATGATGAACGAGGAAGCTCAACCTATAAAGTTCACATGCAACAGACCATTTATTTACATTATTTACAATGGAAAGACTAAGACTGTTTTGTTTGCTGGCATATTTAGATCGCCTCCTCCGAAAGTTTGAATAAAGTAGATGAAGTACTTTTAGCCTGTTTACTTTATTAGCAAATATTTATAGTAAACCAAGAATAAACACATATTTCCCTCTCACTCTGCAAAATTCCAACCTTTATAAAAAGTTCTGATGGAGAAATAAGTAATAATATACAATTTAAAAACAAAACGATGTTTTTAAATTATTGAAACTAAATTGATTACTGGTAGTGTCATCAAGAACACGTCATTGTGGCAAATTTCAAGGAACTAGGTACATGGGGAGTGGGTGAAAAATATTACAAGAGTTGACCTAAACAAACAAAACAAACATACAAACACAGAAAATGAGTTAAGTAAAAGCGTATAAATACCAGTTTTGACCACATCAACTTTTAGGTTGAATATACAGGCAGGTCAAAAGTATGAAAATGCTTGGCAAAAAGTGAACATTTTTAAAATCAAAGATTCTGTAGAATTAAAGAGCATAAAAATACAATAAGCTAAAAAATGTTTGAAAGTTATTTGTACAAAAAGCAGTTATTGAAAATATTTAGTCTCCAAAAGTGAAAATATCCGGTTACTTAAGAGTTTTTTCAATTTTTAACGTTAATTTGTTCAAAAACTGCACCTTACAAAAAAAAATTATAAGGCGCTTTCTGTAGCATTTTTGTGCTCTTCATTTCTGCACTATAATTTTTTTTTAATTTTCTGTTTTGCAAAGTAGCATTTCAAATATTTTTGCTCTCTCTGTATGTTCAACCTGAAATTTGATAATGCCGGAATTACTTCGCTTCATGCAGAACTTTTTATAAAGGATAGAAGTTTCTGATATCTCACTAAAAAAAGAAGTTTCAAATGTGGTGCGCACTTTCTGCCGGGCAAAGAAAAATATTATATTTACTATTAGACATTACATGGTAAAAACGAAATTTAAAATTTGAAAAATTATATACAAACACATATAAAATAAAATATTCCAATACAGTTCACTTCATTTCAGAAAACAGCTGCTTGTTTTTTTCATGCATATGTGCGTTGCGGGCCAATATGCTACTAGGAAACTTTTACGCGATTCTTATACAATAAATTACTTACCTACTTTCGCGATACTTTGGCAACTTTTTTATAATAAATTAGTTAGAATTGTAGTGTAAATGCAGCCACTGAGGCAGTATTGGCGCAATTTGCATAATTAACCTAAAAATTAGTGGTAGAGAATATATAATTTGCAGAGATGTTTATATGTTTTTTTATTGTAAATGTATAATCTTAATCTAATAAAACGTTCAGCTTCTTCTACGAATGATTGCAAGTCTGCTGACAAATTGGAAGATGCCCCTTGACCACAGTATGCCAATTATCATAGGTTTAATTTCAGGCAATGGGATGGTAAAGGGATGGTAAACAGTATTAGCCAAAATTCACTTTTACTGCTTTTATATATTAGTCCAGTAACTTTGTCATCAAAAAATGAGGTTACCTGATATTAAATCAGGTATGGCTGCTTTTTTAATATGTTATATAGGATTAAAAAGTAATGTTAAATCCAAGTTTACGACCTCGGCAGACCTCCGGATCTTGGTCAAAAATCCAAAAAACCGAGATTTTTGTTTTTTTTTTCAGTTTTTGTCGATTTTGACACCTAAGGCCTACTTTTTCGGTAAAAACATGTTAGTGTTTTTTAAAAGTAGATTAAATGTGCTACAAATTGGTACCAGAGCAGTCTCTGTAGATCAAATAGTATCCGAGATACAGCTGTTCAAAGTTTTGCAAAATTTTCATTTTTCGACATATTTCACAGATTTTTAATAGAAATTGAATAGAAATTAAAATTTTATTTTTTCGACATTTTTAACAAATTCTAACTTAAAAATCTGTGAAATACTACCATATACCAAGTTAGAAATTGAATAGAAATTAATTTTAATTTTTCGACATTTTTAACAATTTCTAACTTAAAAATCTGTAAAATACTACCATACAGTCGGGGAGCCCTCCCTAGCTGTACATGCACCCCCCGCCCGATCCTTGGGGACAATGTTTTTCATAAAGATTAATGCCTAAGGAACAATATAAGACATGTCCTAAAAAAAACTGTTGCCAATGTTGTTTTTGTCATTTAACACAAAAACTAAAAAAGATGGACAAAAACTTTTTCCACAAAAACAACGTGCATAAAATTTTCTACAATTTTGTACCTATACAATATTTTGATAGGAGTTACCATTTTCCAGATAAATGAGTCCAAAATGAAAAAAACATGGAAATTCATATATCGGTAAATCGCTTAGAAGAAATAACTGTGACAATTATTGTAAGGCGTATAATATAGTTTTATATTATTAACATAAAAATAAAATAAAATAAACTGAAAAAAATTAATAATAATAATATTATAATTTGCAGACATTTATCTCGAAAACGGTAACAGTGGTATCTGGAAAACGGTAACTCCTATCCAAATATTGTATAGGAACAAAATTGTAGAAAATTTGATGCACTTTATTTTTTGTGCAGAAAGTTTTTCTCCATCTTTTTTAGTTTTTGTCTTAAATGACAAAAACCATATTTGCATTATTTTTTAAACGGACGCCATTTTGAAAGTACAGCCAGTTTTTTTTTTAGGACATGTCTTAAATTGTTCCTTAGGCTTTAATCTTTATGAAAAACATTGTCCCCAATTGATCGGGAGGGTACACGGACAGTTAGGGTGGGCTTCCGTAGTGTTATGTTTTATATTGAATCTTATATTTTATTTTAAGAGGTGAATCATTTATCAGGAAAATGGTAACTCCTATGCAAATATTGTATAGGAACAAAATTGTAGAAAATGTTGTGCACTTTGTTTTTTGTGTAGAAAGTTTTTCTGAATCTTTTTTAGTTTTTGTGTTAAATGACAAAAACCATATTTGCAATTTTTTTTTAACGGACGCCATTTTGAAAGTGCAGCCAATTTTTTTTTTTTTAGGACATGTCTTAAATTGTTCCTTAGGCTTTAATCTTTATGAAAAACATTGTCCCCAAGGATCGGGAGGGTGCACGGACAGTTAGGTTGGGCTTCCGTAGTAATACTACTACTACCATAAAAATATCGAAAAATTAAAATTTTGCAAAACTTTGAACAGCTGTATCTCGGATACTATTTAATCTACAGAGTCCGCTCTGGTACCAATTTGTAGCAAATTTAATCTACTTTTAAAAAAATACTAAAATGTTTTTACCGAAAAAGTAGGCCTTGGATGTCCTAAAATCGACAAAAACTGAAAAAAAAAACAAAAATCTCGCAGTTTTTTGGATTTTTGACCAAGATCCGGAGGTCTGCAGAGGTTGTAAACTTGGATTTAACATTACTTTTTAATCCTGTACAACATATTAAAAAAGCAGCCATACCTGATTTAATGTCAGGTAAAATGTATAAAGTTACTGTACTATATATATAGAAGAAATGCTTTTGGAAAGATTAGGCGTCAAAGATACAAAGATAAAATTTGTCATAAACAAAATACAAAGCTAATTTTTGTCATGACAAGTTTTTAAAAGCGTTCTAGGCAGGGTTGTCGATAGGGTTTTTTTTTGTGGGGGGGGAATTATTATTAATTCCCAACTCTCATTACAGGAATTTTCCCAACTCCTCAGCTCCTCAAAAAAGTTTTTTTCAAAATAGAAATTGATGAGCTGGCGGGGGGTAAATTTTTTCTCAAATTTTACCAACTTAAACGTTCGATTTCCAAATTCGAACCACAATAAAAAAAATTCTTCGAAAATAAAAATTGATGGGTGGGGGGATGAAATTTGTTCCGAATTCTCCCAATTTGAAGCTTGAACTTCCCAACTCGACCACAATATTGGAGGGGCTTCTCTCCCAATAGATGGGAGCGCTCACCCCCATCCTCCCCATAGCGACGCCCCTGTCTAGGACCTTGCTGAAGTATCATTTACGTGGGGTGCGGTACCGGTTTCAGTGGCGAGACCTCGATCGGCGAAATTAAGGCACGCCGGGCAAGTCAAAAAAATGGATTGGACGGAATAGCTTTTCTTTTTTTCTTCCTCATTTAGTAATATCAACATCAGATATTAAATGAGGAAGAAAAAGGAAAAGCTGTTCCGTCCAATCCATTTGTTTGAAAAATTTTCAATAAGGCACCTGCGCACAGTAATCGAATAATTTATAGAAGCGCTATTTATTTAAATAATAATTTTTCCTTTTTCTTCCTCATTTAGTATGTGATGTTTCTTAAATCGAATAACTATCGGGTGACCACGAGGAACAGGGCGTTTTTGGTTGGGACTGTACTGGCAATGAGAGGTGGGAGGGAGACAGAGTTGACGGCCGTGAGCTCGTGAAGTTATGCCATTTCAGTCAGAATGGTGCAGTGGAGGTTACCTCGGCTTCGGCGTACCTTCCCCACCCGTCTCATTTCCCGGTTTGGAGATGTGCCTTGGCCTCCACGTTCTCCAGACCTCAGCATGTGCGATTTCTTCCTCTGGGGCTACAGGAACTTAAAGATGCGATTCGTCGTGAAATCCAACTGATTGATCAGCAAATATTAGAAAGATTGTGGGAGTCTGCAAAGGCGGAGTAGAAGGCGGTCAACATCTCTCAGACATTATTTTTCAAACATAACTTAAAATGGCATATACTTCACTACATTTTTATGTCAATAAATAATTTTTCACTTCAAAATTAACCGAATAATTTTTTTTTTTTTCTAAAAAGCCCTGTTTCTCGTGGTCACCCGATACTTTACCTTTTAGTAAACCTAACCGATTTTTATACAAGGCCAGTCGAAAAGTGAGAAATTTTAAATTTGGCTATTGAATAACAAATACCCTATATGAGGTATCGAGCTAAAATTTTGTACAGAGACAATTGAGAATTGAATACGCTATCCAATTTGCCAATAAGAAATTGCCTAATAGTCGATCTCGAAATGTCAACCCATTTAGAGGAAGTTAGTATATAGGCCCTGAAAATATGAAAATTACAAAATTTTAAACACAGACAAATAGAGCTCATCGAGTACCATATCTCAAAAGAAAAAAATTTAAACAGGCAACGCGTTCCAAAATAGCGGTATTAAATAACACACACTGTATATCAAAATATTATTATTCCCGGCTTGAGCCGGGAAAGTAACTTTTATATATAAAAAACAATCCGAGAAGTTAACTTTCCTGGCGTCATTCTTGATGGATTTCAGAAAAATGATATTTGGGTTTTATTTTTTTTTTAATTACTTACTAATTACAGTAAAAAAATGGCGAAATATTTATTTAGAAAATGTGAACATGCACATTACTTCGGTCATAACTTCTTTGTTTTTATATTACAGAAACAAATGAAAAATCATTTGAAAGCTTAGCTAATAGCCTTTAATTAGTTCCACATCCAGTGGGAGTATAGTAACGACAAAAAAAAATTGAAAATTTTTATTGTTCACATAGGCTTAGAATGTCATGAAACGTTGAGATTTTAAGTTTGAGCAAAAAAAAAATTTCTGTCTGTCTGTCGGTCTGTAACTTTTTTGTGCGCACGATTACTCTGGAACCGTTTGAGATATTGAATTGAAATTTGGTACACTTATGTACTTTGGCGGGATTTGGAACTAGATTATATTTTCCTTATTTCGTCGAAAGGTTGGGGGGGGGTAAATTGGAGTAAATGGGGGGTAAATAGGTAAATCAAGCAGGTAAGAGTCCATAAAATTAGTATTTAGTGTATACAAAAGAAGCTAAGGTTTCAATACATTTTTTGGCATTAGCCACCCCCATTACCACCCCTACCCCATTATTAAAGGGGATGAAAGAAAATTGTGATTTAGTACGTACAAGAACCAAGAGCCTCAAAATATTTTTTTCTTCATCCACCCCCACTACCACCCCCACCACCCCTACCGTGTGGGATATCGCTTTATGGGTTTTTGGGGTAAACGTTTTCAAATATTATATTATTAAAGCTCTATAAACAATTATTTCCACATACAACATTTTTTCGTTATGGTAGACTTAGATGTGGAGTATTGATTCCTTGGGCAGCGGTTTTTTAATTTGTAAAATTATTGACGTAAATGCCGCAATTTTTGAGTTATTTAACATTAAACTAAATACTTCGTCTCACAAATGCTCGAACCCCAACTTTAAACTTTCGTATCTCTGATATATTATAAGCTTTCTTTAGGTCTAAAACATTTTTTTGCTAGATGTGGTATTTTTTGAGTTATTTAATATAAACTGTTTTGAAATATCTGTTTTCTCGAGTTAAAATCGCAAGTTTCAAATCGTTCAATTTATATAAATAATTGTGTGGAACCTTCTTTTCTCAAAATGTCATTTCCTTTCAGTTCTAGTTAGTTTTACTAAAAAAATATTATTATTATTTTAAACAATTACTTATTAATAAGCGTATGAGATAAACTAATAAACTGTGCAATTTTTAGTATAAAAACCTCTGCCCAAGGAATCACTTCCACATCCAGATTTTCTACCCAAGTTTTTCACAACGAAAAAATTTTGTATGTGAAAATAATTGTTTATGGAACTTTAATAATATAATATTTGAAATCGTCTACCCCAAAAACCCATAAAACGATATCCCACACGGTAGTGGGGTGGTCATAGGGGGGTGATAGAGGGGGTGGATGAAGTAAAAAAACATTTTGAGGTTTTTGGTTCTTGTATACACACTAAATCATAATTTTCATCCCCTTTAATAATGGGGTGGGGGTGGTAATGGGGCGTAATGGGGTGATAATCTCAAAAAATGTTTTGAGCTTGTCTTGTATACATGGGGCAATAGTGCATCGGACTTCGATATCTCGAGTACTACGATAGCTAGAAATTTAAAAAAAAACTACAGGATCAAATGTTTTTTTTTTAATCGAATACTATGTATTGTACATGTTTTGAAGCCTCTTTCTAGACTCTATTCATTCCTATATTATTACTGACTATCTCCCGACCACTTGACTGTAATGAATTTTTTTGTTGAAATAATGCCATCTGCAGATGCATATTGAAAAAAATCACCAAAGTCATAATTATGGGTTTTAAGAAAAACATGTAAATACTAGTTACAAGATATCTAATTGATGTTTTTGAAACATTTTTACTTCCTAAAATGTACAAGGTGACAAAAAAATTTTTTCAATTAAGAACTTTTTAAATTGAATTTTCTCAATTTTTTCAAATGGAACACCCTGTGTATTTTTCGATGATGTGGTGTAGGAATGAAAAACGAACATTTTTTGTAAGTACTTCCCTATGGTTAATTGCAACCATTTTCGTTTTATTGAGCAATAAGCACAAAATTCAAGAAATGAACTTAAAAAATAGAGGTTCATTCAAATAATTCATTAGAAAAAATTATAATAAGTGCTCCACATGTTGCCCATTTTGATTGACACACATATTTATGCAATTTTGAAATGAGGCCATTTAGTGGGACCATTTTTTCCAATCCATTGAAATGAGTAAATTTTCTTGCAGTTTTATCGTTAATTGACGAGCAATAAAACCTCAGTTTGGTATAAATTGTCTTGTCCAGGAGCATATTAACACATCTGGAGTAACGACTACCAGTTCGGCTTCCGTGCCTGTCATTCTACAACCCAACAGCTTTTCCGGGTGGGTGAAATCGTAACCACCAACCTAAATCGAGGTCTATCCACAGGGTTGATCGCCCTAGACCTCGAAAAAGCATTCGACAAAGTCTGACACCCTGGACTGCTTTACAAACTCCACATCGCGGGCATCCCGACTCGTATTATTAAACTAATACAGTCATACACGTCAAACCGCCAATTCAGAGTTGCAGTCAATCAGGAGTGCTCTCCAACATCTCCTATCCTCTCCGGCATCCCCCAAGGGTCATCCCTTGGTCCAGTACTATTTAACTTATACATCAACGATCTACCACGACCCACAGATCATAGAACTATTGCGCCTATACGCCGACGACACGGCAATATTAACTGCATCTAAAAACCCCGATATAGCTGCCAGACTACTTCAAATACAAACAGACATCACAACCAATTTTTATCAAAACTGGGGGCTAAAAGACAAGTAAACCCCACGAAAACACAAAGTATATGTTTTTCTAGGAAAACACCACCTCACCTAAAATAGTAATAAACAATCACAGTATAGACTGGTCTGAAGACATAGATTACCTCGAAATAAATTTGAATAGAAAATTCAAATTTCATAAACAAATTAACAATATAACATGTAAATGCTGGGCGCGCTTTAGACTACTTTATCCACTTATCAAAACCTCTCCTATGCACATTGCCACCCTTATCTATAAAGCATTCCAGGCAGCAAGGTGCCGTCATTATGACGTCGTTTTTTCGGCATTAATTACGTCAATTTCAGCATGACGTAAAAATGACGTGAAAAAGACGGCACAATGTCACAGCCCAATGACGTCATACATATGACGCCAATATGACGTATTGGTAATCAGTGAATTTTGCGATAAAGGATGCAAACCTCACATTATAATATTTTTCCATAATTATTAATAAAGTTTTTGACGAAAAAAAAAACCGGAATGTGCAGGGATCGAACCGCGGACCTTTTGACACCTAACACTTAACTCACTGAACCATTGAACATCTTTATTTAAATATGTTTAAAAGCTGTATACCTACTTAGAAATAGTAAAACAAAATTTTTATTACTATGTGGCGAAAATTGAACTAGTCACTAAATACTTCTATTTATTTTTATTTTATAATGATTTATTTCACGTCATTTTAATGACGTCAAAATAATGACCTAAAAGAAACGTGTATTTGACGTCTTCATGATGACGTCAGAAGTACGTTTTAAATATCACGTCTCTGGTACGTCATTTATTAATGACGTCAAAATAATGACCTAAAAGAAACATGTATTTGACGTCTTCATGATGACGTCGGAAGTACGTTATAAATATCACGTCTCTGGTACGTCATTTATTGGGACAATGACGTCGGCGACGAAAAAATCACCTTTAAAGTACGTCATAATGACGTCACCCTGCTACCTGGGATACATAAGACCCATCCTTACCAGCGGCGGCTGGTGAAATTTCAATATTTTTTTTCTCGTCTGTGGCGCATGGGACCCATACGAAATTTGGGAAATAACATCTAGAGAAGCACTTTTCTAATGACCCCTAAAAAATTTTGAAAAAGCAGTTTGCGAAAAAATTTTTGAAAATTTGCTAGCCTCCCCTGGGTCTAGGGACCCCTGTTTACTTTTATTTTTTTTTGTCATATGCATTTGACTTTTCATAAAAATGCATCGACAGATTTTAGAGTTTGTGAAAATATTTTCATTACTAACTGAAATACAATGAACTGAAATTTTGTAATTTACAATTTAACAAATTACAATATTTCAATTCGTTGTATCTCAGTTAGTAATGAAAATATTTTCACAAACTCCAAAATCTGTCGATGCATTTTTATGAAAAGTCAAATGCATATGACAAAAAAAAATAAAAGTAAACAGGGGTCCCTAGACCCAGGGGAGGCTAGCGAATTTTCAAAAATTTTTTCGCAAACTGCTTTTTCAAAATTTTTTAGGGGTCATTAGAGAAGTGCTTCTCTAGATGTTATTTCCCAAGTTTCGTATGGGTCCCATGCGCCACAGACGAGAAAAAAAATATTGAAATTTCACCAGCCGCCACTGATCCTTACCTAAGCTTCACCGATATGGTACCCCCTAATAACTATAACACAACAAAAAGCACTACAGACAATACAAAACAAAATCCTTAGAGTTACCGCATTCCTCCCCACATACACCCACTACATGACTTAACTGGAACCCCCAAGCTTAACGCATTTATCCTATTAAGATTCATACCCAACTTTGCTGAAACACTTATAAAATCCACCAAGCCTACGCTCATCAACCCCCTCATTCCCAAATTTGGACAAGCTCCCAGATACCCCTCCATCAACTACATTTACACCCCCTGAACTCTGAAATATTGTAAAACTTGAGTTAAAAAAATCAAAAAAAAAAACAAAAAAAAACAAAAAAAACAAAAAACCAACAAAAAATAAAAAACAAAAAAAACGAAAAAAGGTAAAAAAAAACTACCATGAAGATCAGAATAAAAGAGCCATAAAATAAACAAATCAAACAAATAAGCAAAAAAGAGCCATAACAACAAAAACAAACTACACTATGCATTAACTGTACATATACAAAACAACCAATACTAACCCATTAACATGAATCAAAATCTAAAATAAAACTCTATAACAACCTATGAAAACAGCCAGCCTAGAGCAAAGACGAATTCTACTGCATTACACATCGAGGAAAGCATCGAAAATGGATGGGAACCTCAGCAATAAGCGCATACTAGAACGAGTCTGCCGTAATTATTGGTGAATCTTCCTGAAAGGATTTGAAATAGGATGTGGTTTCAGCAAGACGGTGCTCCATCACATTACTTAAATGCAGTTAGAGACCACTTAAATAATACCTACCCATTTCAATGAATTGGAAGACATGGACCCACTAAATGGCCTGACCCCCAGATCTTACAAAAATGGATTTCTTTTTATGGGGATACATGAAGGAAATTATTTATAAAGACACACCAACAACACTACAAAATATGAAGGAAAGGATAGTACTTAACTGCTTCTAGATCTATCATTAGGAACGGTAGAAACCTCATTTCAAAAGCACATGGTGTCAATCAAAATGGACAGCATGTGGAGCACTTATTATAATTTTTTCTAATGGATTATTTGAGGAAACCTCTATTTTTTAAGTTTATTTTTGAATTTTGTACTTATTGCCCAGTAAAACGAAAATGGCTGCAATTAGCCATAGGGAAGTACTTACAAAGAATGTTCGTTTTTCATTTCTACATCACATCGTCGAAAAATATATAGGGTATTTCATTTGAAAAAAATTGAGATAATTCAATTTAAAAAGTTCTTGATTGAAAAAGAATTTTTTGCCACTCCGTACATTTTTAGGAAGTAAAAATAATTCAAAAACATTAATTAGATGTCTCCTAACTAGTATTCACATAAGTTTTTCTTAAAGCCCATAATTGTGACTTCTCAATATGCATCTGCAGATGGCATTATTTCAACAAAAAAATTCATTACATCCAAGTGGTTGGGAGATAGTCAATAATAATATAGGAATGAATAGAGTTTAGAAAGAAGCTTCACAAAATATACTGATATATAGTTGAAATATTCTTAATAGTGTGAGGGGTTATGAAGTTATGCTGGGCGAGCGAATGAATAGGCGAGGAAATAGATCTCCCGTCTTTACTCCACTTACCACAGTTTTTACATTAAGTGAGTGAGAAGATACCGGTCATCTGACGTGGCGTGTAGGAAGGCGTAGACTTTACGTTCTGTAGCCAATGTGTCCCAACGGGAACGCCTAGATAGGCGGTACGTCGATCACTATTAGTCGAGAATCTAAAGGTCCGAATTCGATCATGGGGTATGAACTCGCAGGTATAAAATTTAAAAAAATATGGATATTATCCAGAATTTTATGCCGAATTCGATTCCAGAGGGCGCGATGTCGGCCAAGATTGCGAAATTGCAAAAAAGTAAAAATTTCGAAAAAAAAATTGGAACTTAAATGTTGCATTATCTTTCGTTTACATTGCATTTACCAGCTTATTTATAAAGATTTTTTAATAATTCTTATATAAATAAAAAGCTTAATGTTTGTAGTTTCATACAGGTATAATAGAGAGACATTATTTTCATTATAAACAACACTATAGATTGTTTAAACAATATGTGCTCGGAAAGTGTAGTGTAATTTTCGGCATCGAGGTACTTTTGTTATTATTGCAGATAGATGTGTAGTTATTTGAGACGAAATACGTAGAATAGACCAATGAACATTTTTCATTAAAACAATTTTTTAATTTGCTGAATAATTTAGGAGATATGATTTTTTAAATGTAGGGCGCGCGGCCGTAGTCATAACTTATCATAATAATAAATATAAGCGTGGCCTCGGGTACGCGATTTGCCAATGTGTATTTGCCGTTCGCATTGTTTATTAGTTCTAGTCTGACATGCGAAGAACATGCATGATATCGTTTTGTTTTTAAATAGTAACGATAAATACAAAAAGGTAATAATACAAGCTACTCATACAGACATTTTTGTGATGGCACTATACTATGCTGCTGGAATAAACATAAATGAGTTGTGGATACATAGATTCGATGTATATATACCTATTCACTGCATAATACAAAAACTGTCGACTACGCAGAATATATCAGAAATTTATTTGGGCAATTTTTTTCTATGTACTTACGTCTTAAGTGGTTGCGATACGGTCAGTTTTCCTTTCAGAAAAGGAAAAACTTACGTATTCAAAACATGCCTCAAATATGCCAATGATCCTAAGTTACAGTCAATATTGAATTTCCCACTCGACAATTCACTTGATTCTGCTGAATTTGAAAACTCTGCACGATATTTCTTTAAAGTCTTATATGGTAGACCGCTTTTCATTGGTAATTTGGACAATTTGCGAGCCCATATATGTCACACTTGTAAATTGGATATTCGAAATTTGCCACCAACTGAAGACTCATTTCACCAGCACATTTTTAGAGTTGCCTACCAAATAATTATTTGGAAGATAGTAAATTGTGTCAATCCAGGGCTTCCCAACCCTAAAGATTTTGGTTGGGTTTCGAAGGACAATATATTAGTACCAAGACTTATGACAAAAAGTGTCCGTCCAAATGTAACGCCTGGAAACATATTTCGTAAACAATTCCAAAATTGCATTGGAAATTGCAGTTGTGCTAAGGCCGGTTTGGCGTGCATCAATAGGTTGTTTTTGTGAAGGCCTATGTCAAAAGTGTTAGTTTAACCTAAACTTATACTATTAGTCCACTCAAATTAGGAAAAAAGCGGAGAAAAATTCTGAACAGCAGTTTTTCTGCATGTGAAGTAAGTATTCAACTTCTAGAACAAGGTTTTGCTTATGCGCAGAAAAAAATAGAAATAATTTTTGAGATATATACATATATATATATATATATATATACAGAATACGACTTCCTACAAAAAAGGTTTTATACATTTTCCGATTTCCCATTGGTTTTTCCGGAAAAGCGATTTGAAAGATCATTCTCAACAAGTTTATTTATGTTCATTTGGCCCTAAAATCGCTTGCTTTTCGAGATATTTGCATTCAAAATAAAAAAAAAACACGAAAAAAACACATAGATATATTTTTTAAGTCGCTTTTCCGGAAAAACCAATGGGATAATCGGGAAAATGTATAGAACTTTTTTTCTAATAAATCGTATTCTGAACACGTTTACCTATGTTTATGTAGTCTTAAAAATGCGTACTTTTCGAGATATGAAAGTCTAAATGAAAAAAACAAGAAAAAACGTATATGTATGTATATATCTCAAAAATCATGTCATTTTTTTTCTGCGCATAAGCAAAAAATTGTTCTAAAAGTTGAGTACTTACTATCTATGCAAAGAAACTGCTGTTCAAAATCTTTCTTTAAAACGGCG
This sequence comes from Rutpela maculata, assembly GCA_936432065.2. Lineage (NCBI taxonomy): Eukaryota > Metazoa > Arthropoda > Insecta > Coleoptera > Cerambycidae > Rutpela > Rutpela maculata. Next base: position 63,501,515 of record OW386289.2, read on the forward strand.
TTTTTTTCCTAATTTGAGTGGTCTATATAGTATTATTACATCAATGTAAGCATTATTTATGATCTGTACGAACTTTCATATGAAAGACGTTACAAAAATGCTGCTTATACCTTACAAAAAAATTAATAAAATAATGTACAGTGCCCGTCACAATAATCTTGCCAACCTACATTTTTCAAAATTCTCTACATTTCCTCCTGGTGTATATTATTAGATTTTTTTTGTTTATTTTGTTAATTGTCCTCTGCTGTATAAGAATAAAATGCCAATTGTGTTGTGGTAAAGGATGGCGGATTTATATAACTGATAAATCAAATAAAACTTGCCATAGGTGGCAAAATTGAGACAAGACCGCGCGGTAGACCAAAAAAATGCGCATCATTTTAAAAAAATCGTATCTCCTAAATTATTCAGCGAATTAAAAAATTGTTTTAATAAAAAATGTTCGTTGGTCTATTCTACGTATTTCGTCTCAAATAACCACACATCTGTCTGCAATAATAACAAAAGTACCTCGATGCCGAAAATTACACTACACTTTCCGAGCACATATTGTTTAAACAATTTATACTGTTGTTTATAATGAAAATAATGTCTCTCTATTACACTTGTATGAAACTACAAACATTAAGCTTTCGATTGATATAAGAATTATTAAAAAATCTTTATAAATAAGCTCGTAAATGCAATGTAAATGAAAGATAATGCAATATTTAAATTCCAAATTTTTTTCGAAATTACTACTTTTTTTGCAATTTCGCAATCTTGGCCGACATCGCGCCCTCTGGAATCGAATTCGGCATAAAATTCTGGATAATATCCACATTTTTTTAATTTTATACCCGCGAGTTCAGGGTTCGGCATTTTAGACGCGTCTTTTTGGATGCTAGATTCCTTACTATATTGCGAATGCTTGCACTATACATAGCATTCCATTTAATAAAAAGGCACTTGATCCTGTAATTTCGTCTTGGCTCGCCCTGTATATTCGAAAATAATTTTCGGATATAGACTTTTTCATCTTACTTGTATTTTTTTTTAATTTCTAACTATTGCAGAACTCGAGATATTGAAGTCCGACGCACTATTGCCAATTTTGAAGACTCTTACCTGCTTGATTTACCTATTTACCCTCAATTTACCCCCCAACCCTTCGACGGAATAAGATGAAAATATAATCTAGATCCAGCTCCCGTTAAAATATATACGTGTACCAAATTTCAAGTTAATATTTTAAACGGTTCCAGAGTAATCGTGCGCACAAAAAAGTTAGAGACCGACAGACGGTCAGAAATATTTTTCGCTCAAACTTAAAATCTCGACGTACAATAAAAATTTTCAATTTTTTTTCTGGATGTGGAAGTAAAAGAAGTAGTGAGGAAAATAGCGCCTTACACCCCAAAGAAGAAACACGAAGCAGCTACGGACACGTGTTTCGGAATTATCGTTCCTCATCAGCGTAGCGTAGCAACAAAATAGGATCTGGAAAGGACAGATAGGAACAATTATTGAAGGTTGAAAGCACAGTACACAGTACTTTTATTCGTGCATTCATATCTAGATCGATCTATTTAAGACCTTCACCGACAGTCGGCACATAGAGCCCCATGTGGACTACCCAATTTCAACCTGGTGAGTCAAATAAAATAGGAAGGAATTAGTAGGGTCAAAAACAAATAGTGAGGAAAATAGCGCCTTACACCCCAAAGAGGAAACACGAAGCCAGTGGCGGATCTAACCGGGCGGCTAATGAGCAAATGCCACCTGGGCCCTTGTGCAAAAGGGCCCTCAGGGCCCTCAAAAAAAATATACCAAACATAGGGTAATTTTATACCGTCGATTATATAGGTTATCATCCGAAAAAATGGGCCCTTCAAAGCGTTTGGGCTTTTTACTTTAGATCCGCCACTGCACGAAGCAGCTACGGACACGTGTTTCGGAATTATTGTTCCTCATCATGATGAGGAACAATAATTCCGAAACACGTGTTTTTGACCCTATTAATTCCTTCCTATTTTATTTGACTCGCCAAGTAAAAGAAGTTTCAGACCATTTCATCCTTTCGACTCCACTAAAATTATATCATCTTAATCATCTTAAAAATCAAACATCCAACACAAAAAAAAAACACTTTGATGATAAATAAACTTTCATTTGTAGGTTTTGGAATACATGGGCGTAGGCGATTTATTCCAACCTAGCTCCGATTTATCTCTATTGTCAGATCAAAAGCTCTCCCTCGGAGAAGCCTTACACAAAGCCAAAATAGAAGTAAATGAAGAAGGAACCAAAGCTGCAGCTGCCACAGTTTTATTCAGCTTCAGATCCAGTAGGCCAGCCGAACCAGCCCAATTTATATGCAACCACCCGTTCATTTATGTTATTTACGAAAAAATCCAAAGAGCCGTTCTTTTTGCGGGCATCTTCAGAAGGCCCCATTAGAAGACTTGTCTTGTTTACCAAATGTTGTGATTGATTATTTATTAACTATTAATATTATGTTATGACAAAGTAGGAATAGCCTTTTCTATTTGTATTAAGGATTTAGTATTGTTACGCAATAAGTAAGATATTTTGTATATTGTTTTAATTATAAATAAAGTGTTATGAACGTAGATTACCTATATATTTTTTTCATTCATTAACTACAGTCCCATATATCTCCCAACAAACATTTATACTCAGTTAGAATTACTTCAATTCGGCCTACTATTAAGTCAAAATATTTAGCAAAGCAAGCAAAGGCATCTTTGTTCAAGAGGTTAAGGCAGTAAGATGTTACAAGTTAATTTGCGGTAATTTTAAGGTAACTGTTTCCTGTTATTGACCTAAATGAAGACCTATTTATATCACAAAATAGAAGAGGTGCCTACCCACACAGCACTCGATAGCTTTAGTAGCCAACGACACCTAGTGGCCATACTTAGTGAATAAGCAAGACATCCTCTGGAAATCATAAACTGCCCTAATAGCACACGATGTCCGCCGGACGTCCGTTTTATGTCCATTTAATGTACTGACGTCCGTGGACATAAACTGGACGTCTACCGGACGTTTATCATCGAATTTACTTTGAAATTGTACGGAATGGACACCCTTTGAATGTCCATTTTATGTACGCAAAGCATGTACATTTTATGTCCATATAGAGACAGGAGATGGACGTCCATTTCGCGTCCGTTGATTTAAATATTATATTTTTGTAATAAATGATAATATCTCCATACCGTTTTCTCTCTAACACGTTTCCGAGATATGTATACATACCAGCGAATATCACACTGAACGTCCAATATATGTACCGCCACGGACGTGCTCTGGATGACCAATTTATGTAAGGTAAGTACACACATTTTAGGTCTTAGGGACAGCAGCAGGACGTCTATGTAATACCCAAATAGCACAAGACATCTTTAAGACATCCATATTATATCTTATTTAGGTCTGAACGTCTTAATTCCTTATAAAGATGTCTTAAAGACATCTTTCCTTAAGCGCCTTTAAGACGTTTGATTTGCGAGTCTTAAAGGCATTTTAAATACGTCATAATTACGATGACAATGTTAGTATTGCCCAACAAAAAGAAAAAAACGTTAACAAAACTAGTTTTTCAATTTTACAATGTTTTTGTTTATATTTGACCGTTATTTCTGTAAACATTTTTGTAAATTACTAATGATATTATTTGATACTAAACATTTATTAAACATCCAAATACTTTCTACATTTTGAAATAAATAGCTATATTAGTCCAAGATCCGGCAGCTTATTTGTGCAGGTATTAGAGTATTAGATTAAGGTGTGCTTGTATATTAAAATGAACTTTTACAGATTTAAATATAATTTGGTATACTAATAGGCCAGTTGTCAGAGACTTTGACCTCACATAAAATGTGATATAGCTGAAACTGGGCTCACGGGTATTTTTTTGGGTGTAGAAAACGATAAAAAAAAATTTGTAGCTCTAAAGTGTATGCTAACTTCATAATTTCGAAAACAAAATCGAAAATTTGGTTTTTGCGTTATATCTCGAAATATAAAAAAAAATCGAAAAACTATAATAGCACCACGTGAAAGAGCGAGACATTTTACTAAAATTTATATTATTAAGTTATTTTAAAAAAAAAATTTTTATTATAAAAAATTATTAAAAATAAGAAAGCGAATTCGAAAACTCTACACGGAAAAAACTGTTATTGTATGACAGTCCTATGTTTGATGACCTTTCGTTTAAATTAATATTAATTAGCATTGATCTAAAACAGTGTTATCTAAACAATTAAATATCAAAATTTCTTTTAAGCACAAATTTTTAATTAAAAATCATATTTAAATTTGCTTTAAAAAAAAAAATAATCACATGAATGCCAAAACCACTGTTAATAACGATCTAAAGTATATAGTTATTTCAGAAATAATCAGCTTTATTGAAGCAAAACTCTCAAATTTGTCCAATAAAAATAATGGGTATTCAGCAATAGTCTGTTTCTTTTTAATTAATAAAAAACGTCATCGATCTAAAATATTTATCATTTGCTTAAATTATAATAAATAATGGGTACAATGTTTTATATTTTCTTACAGTTCATCTCAAACTTATAGCAACATGAGGCCCAGTGTTTCAATGCAAAGTTAAGCACTTTATCCTACAAATAAATTAGCTAGAAGTTTAGAATATGAAGTTGCAATATTAAAATGTTTAATAAAAGCATATTCTAAACTTCTAGCTAATTTATTTGTAGGATAAAGTGCTTAACTTTGCATTGAAATACTGGGCCTCATGTTGCTATAAGTTTGAGATGAACTGTAGCTATCCATAATATTAATAATTGTAAATGTTGCTCCCTTTATAAGAACTACATCCAGTATTAGCTTCATTAATTCTTATCGTTGAAGCGAACCTTTTATAATTAAAAAAAATTGAAGTCCCATTGTCTCTAAGGGAAAAGGCCATAGGAGGGAGAAAGTCCTTTCGGCATCCAACTAACACCGACCAGCGGTGTTATATCGATGACTAAAATATTATTCACATAGAATGCATAGTATTTGACTAAGTAAATTCGTTGTTAGCATAATTTAATAATCAGTCTTTAATATTTTTATGGAAAATACAAAATACGAATGAATATCTACACTGACATTGAGATATTAACCCATGGCATTACTTGATGTAATCTCATCTGTCTAGGAAGAATTTAGAAAAAGATTAGAAAGATGTGTACTAGTAGGAGGTCTACATGTGGAATACTTTTCAACTTAGTTGAATAAAATGTTTTTTTTTTGAAAATTGTTAATTTTGGAACTAAACTCCGCTTAAGCTTTTCTTCAAATTGAATAAACTCTGTTAAATAAAATTTTCAATAAAAATGTAAAAAAAAAGGTAGATTGTTTAAGGTCGATTTCATATTTTCTAATTTTTAGAATACCCTGTATAATTTATCTTTATAAGTTTGACAACTGTATATAACTTCCTAAGACAAGCAAAACTTTTTATAAATAAATGATTTTTTTTTTTTGGCAAATCAAAAATAAGAAAGTACGGTACCCCATCCGGGGACACACTGTATCTAGTTTAAAAATGAATTTTATTATTTTTCTTTTCTAAATGAGTACCTCTTACACTTATTAATTAATATAACTAAAAAAAGGCCCTTACCTCTCCCACGTTTTTAATCAATTTATGAATATGAAGAATACCGGACTAATATTGACACTGGACTCACCAAAAAATAAAAGATTACTACGCCACTGAATTCAGGTTCATCATAACTAATAACATAACAAATCTTGGATCATCATAACATCTTAAAGAACATCAGCGACTTGCAGCGACCAAACTAGGCAACCCACTCTGCCATTAGCTGCATCGTATGTTGCCTGCCGTACATTCTTCATCAAGTATTTAATTCAGTTTCTAATTTGAATTTCGGGTAAAATCGAAAATGTTTTTATTTTTAATACGCTCAGATGTTATTAACGTCGATGCCACATTGTAGGAATCTATGGCTTTACTTCCTATTTTTTTTACTAACCACATTTCAGATGAAAATAAAGCCTACCTATATGCTCTAATCATGCATACATAGGCACATATTTAAATTTTCCTTTTGTTTCTCGATCATGGCCTATTATATATAATTCAGAGTAGGTACCTACGACACGCCTTTTTTTTAGTTCTTATATTTAGTGATATAAATAGGAAATGATAAGATAATGTTTATTTTATCTGCGTACATCAACCATTAAAGGATTGAGTAGGCCCTGCAGTAATCAATCAAACAGGCATTAAATTTCTAATTTACTAAAGGTGTAATTTTTTTCACACCTCGTATGCTTCTATAAAAAAACTGATGAGCGATGAGCGATGATTGATGGACCTGATATCGTTGAATATGACACGATCACTTACGTAAGACGTAAGTCGGTTTGGATTTCGAACACATCATACGATCGACGTCACAGGTCACGTGGGTAGTGGCGCCGAATACACAAGAACTGTCTGGATTTGAAAAATCAATAAGAAATTTAAATATACCGGTTTGTGACACGTTTTGAACAATAAATATTAACATAAGGTATCTTTTTAAGAATCGGTTACTGAAGTGTGTCGGTTTAAACATTTATTGTAACTAATATTTGTGTACCTACTTTTAAAAATGAAGTACGCTGTCATACGACGCCGGAATGTCAGATGTTCCATCCCAATGACAGCGTGAGGCGAATGTCAGCGCACCAGCAAAATGCAAGGCAGTCTACGTTCCACTATTCACTGTATAAGGACGTTGTTTCTTAATATAATAATAGAACTTTAATTTAAGTGGTGTTAGGAGAAAGTACAGTGATTGGGAAATCGGACATTGAAATTTCCCAGGCATTTACCGTGCGAAAATAGAGTGACCTTAGTAGTGTTAAAGAACTCTTAGTGAGGAATCACCCAAGTATTCATACGTGTCAATATAATATATTTATTATTGCGAACTGCAACGTCCAAGTTTGTACTAAAAACTTTTCAATGTTAGGTAAGTAATGGCACAGTACCTACAATAATAAAATTCTGCCCAATGCCCAAGTATACTCGAAAGTGCTGAAATTCTTGAATACCGAATAACTTAATAATTACCGTTTTAGCAGTTATGAACTAATGTAATTGTGAAAGTCAAATTCCTTTTGAATCAACTTCCCTTTGCAAGTCCAACAGTATGTTAAAGACTTGGTTATATTTAATGTTTTAAGGAGTGGCTGAAGATATAGGTTATGTCATATGTTGCAGATATACAATCAAATTTAAGTCCTCCCGGTGTTACGATGTCTAGAAAAAGAAGTAGAAGTCGTTCTGAAGAGCTTATTTCCTCCCCCACTTATATTCAACCTGTAACAATGGTAAGTGTTTAAAATAACCTTAGTATTAGATCCATCATCTCTTCATTTCATCTAAACTAGAAATTTGAAGGCCAAAAAACGCAGTAGTTTAAGCATAAGCCAGGTTTAGCTATGTGGCACTATTCATATATGTTTTGTAGCAGATAACGAGGTAATTACGATATGAGTTTGTTTAATTACGGTTTATAAAGAGAAAGTACAATGAAAATAAATTGCAGTTTTATAAACATGTACTTATAGTAAAGAATGTTTTTAATAAGATTTCGTAAACAGCAGAACGAATAATGTATGAAGAATTGAAAGTAATCTAGGTACTTAGGCATCTAAGAAAGAAAGTCCTAAAATAAATTTATTTACAAAATAACTATCTGTTCAATCAACACTTGATGAAAATCTAATTAATATATCAATTTTTAATCTTTGTAATTCTCTGGCTCTGGTTGAGCTAGAGACAAAGAGCTGAATGTATTTACAAAAACCTATCTTAAAGTTTTTAATAATGTCGACTCACCTCGAGGTATTAAACTATAATTCTAAAATTGTTCTACCCGCTTAGCCTCTGAGATGCATCTTTTGTCCTTTTCGTGTGCTCCTCAGAAAGACATAAAGCCACTCTCAAGATATTTCAAACAAGAGTAAAAAAATTGTTTATAAAAAGTAAAGTTTTGCAATTAGTTGTCAATTGCATGACAGACAAACCATTCACATGTTTTAAAGTAAATCATTTTTATATACGACTAACAAATAATGTGAACATTAAATGGGTGATTTTTTGTATAAAATGCCATTAATTAATCCCACAGGGAATTATGATGAGGGAATTCTGGTCATTATACCCCCCCATTAGAAAATTATGCATGAATCAGTCTATCTGTGCACACTAGAAATGCCATAGTGACCGGTAACTTTGAAAAAAAAAATAATAATAAACAGATGCCTTAAACAATCACAGTAAAAACGGGTTTTGTGTTTGATTGTGTTAGTTTTGTGGTTGAAAGAATGAAAAGTGATTCAGAAAATACTATCCCCTGTACTCCAGCAGAAACAACTGAAAGAGCAGAAGCAACAGCATCTAATTTACGAGCTAATTTACTACCACAGAAATCTAGTTTCATGGACCGGCGCATTCAGAAAAAAAATCTCTTTCTGAAAATGAATTATTAGCCTATTTTGCTGATACAAATCTTCTTCATTATGATCATTTTATTTCATGTTAAAAGCAGTTTTGAAAATAAAACACGACATAGATTTGGAAAAGTATGGAAAACTACGTTCTTTTCTGAAAAGAAAATCTAAAGGATATGAAGCGAAAAAGGCCAAAACTTTGACTCCAGAAGAAATTAATAGATTTATAAAGGAAGTACCTGATAGAGTTTATCTTTTTCATAACGTAAGATTGCCAGATACTAAATGTCTCAAATCTGACATACCTATTAATTTATTTAAGGTCGTATTAATTGTGGGAATTATGTTTTTATTTTTAATACGCTCTAATGAGTTGTACGAAATGAAAATTGAAGACGTGAAAGATCTAAGTACATCATTATTAATAACTGCACCTAAAACGAAAACCGAAGTGGTAAGAAGTTTTGTCATTACTGATCAATTTTATGGGATTGTAAAAAAGTACATGGATCTTCGGCTGTCGCACGTGACAATAAGCTCATTTTTTTTAAATTATCAAAGAGGTAAATGCACCATTCAACGAATTGAAAAAAATAAGTTTACTGTCCTTGGAAAACAAATAGTAACTTATTTGAATTTACCAAATCCTGAACTTTACACTGGTCATTGCTTTTGGAGATCTTTGGCTACACTATAGGTGGATGGAGGTGGCAATATTACGTGGTTGAAGCTTCATGGAGGATGGAAGTCCTCACTCGTAGCTGAAGGATACATCGACCAAGCTGTTAAAAATAAAATGATAACAGCCGAAACTATTTCAAAGGGACTGAACAATGCTACGCTTCTACTTCTACAGCTGCTAGAGTCGTTAATGCTGATAGTACTACTGTTGAAAATAGTGCAAATTATTCTATAACACAAAATATGCCCTCATCAGTTCAGTTTATTAACTGTAGTGACATTAATTTACATTTTGTTGAAAAAAAAAAACATCTAAAAATTCACATTTTTTATGCATTTATATGTTATGTATGTATCACTATTATTTATATACAGGTTAGTTGTGTATAAAGTATAGTATACAACTCACTATAATGGCTATTATTACCTCGGATGGTTAGAACACTCGCTCACTGCGCTCGCTCCTTCCTCCATAATAATAGTGGTCATTATAGCATTGTTGTATAATATACTGTTATATCAACATTTTCTTCTAACTGTTCTTAACGTGGAGTATTTGGACCACAGTGGAGATATTTTATTTCTTTTGCATTTATCGAGAAATACGCAAGGACATTTTCTGAATGATTTTTTACCTTCTTATCTCGGCACCATTCTTTATACAACGTGTACTCCTTTTGATACCTTGCTTTTAATTGTTCAGATAGTAAATTTAAAGTAGCCGCTCTAGCTTCATCTTCAATCTCTGGTGGCGTATTTATTATGTTTTCTATATTTCTTTCGTCACTGTATTAACTAATTTTTGTTTTAAATAAAAGCTTCTATTCAAATTAAGGCAGCTACTCAGACGCCTTCCGCAGGGGCAATCTAGGTTGCATGGCGGACGGGGCAATCTAGGAGGCTTCTCTACACACGTACCTGCCGTTCAGTGTTACAGTGAACGTCAGACGTATCGCTTGAATCCGTGAAGATGGCTCCAACACTTTCAGAAAATCAAAAGATCTCTTGATCCTTGTCTTTTTCCATTATATTCGTATTTACCTCAAAGCTGCACAATACAAACAAGCACTTCGCACGTCTTTCGCTAAAAAACTGAGTCGAAATTGCCCCAATCACACTACACACACGAGTTGTGGCAGGGCGGCTGGAGCTGATCTAGGAAGCTAGGAAAGTCCGACGCGGTCTGCCGCCCAACAAAGGAGACAATCTAGGAAATTGCCACTGCTTGCCTACACACGTCACAAACAAGGTGGCAATTACCCCACTTCTACACTCTAGATTGCCCCTGCGGCAGGCGTGTGAGTAGCTGCCTTTACTTTTAGAACTGTTACTAATGTCAATATACATTTAAGCATAAATTATTTTTCCTTTTACCTGTTTTTTATTAGACTAGTAGAAAAAATCATATGTATACCTTGGGATGAAATGTTACGCTTTCCTCCCATAATATACAAATAGCTATTAAAACATCTTAATTTCTAACATAGTCATAAATAGGGTATCAAAAGAGTACAAAGATTTAAAATTAATATGTTCTTAGATAGACTCTTTTGATTTTTCATACAATTCTATCAAAAATATTTTTTACTGTGACTGTAAGCAAAAAAAAATTATTTATCTTAAAAAATACTTACACATAAGAAACTCTATCGTAATATAAATTCTAATTATAATTGATAATTGCTATCTCAATGGGTGCTTATTTCATTAAGATGTATCAGCATAAGAATATGTTATTTAACTGCTATTACCAAATTCTGGTTTTTTAGTAAGTACTTACTTCAAATTGTGAATAATAATAAAAAATCAGCTAAACTGAAAGATAACCTAGTTACGTAACTGGGTTAGTAATTTCAATAGGTGTGCTTAATAATATTAACAATAAGTACACTGATGAAAGTATTAGTAAAATTACTGAGTAATTGAGCACTTTACTACGTAAGTTTCCCATGCCGTGACTGTAAAAATACATTTTTTTCTGAAATAATATCGGTGTAAGTAATGTTGAGGTGTAACTTTAACATGTCATTGTACAGTCACAGTAAAACTATAATTTTACTTTGAAATTTTAATGCTGTATGTACGCTACAAAAAGAAAATCCTGTTTGTTCAGCAAGTGGCCTGACCAATACAATAATAGTAATGTATTATAGATATTTTTGAGAATTTTTTTCTGTTGCTGTATCAGGGATTTTTCTTGAAACATCAAAAATTGATGGTAATTCTAATCTCCATTTGTTATTTGTAAGAAATACTGATCCAGTTCTAAATTAGGAATTGCATTACCGGTTAACCGGTTATTAGGACAAAAAACACATGACGATAATTACCGGTTATTTTAATTTTCTACCGGTTATTTCGGTAAATTCTGAACTTACGATATGTCACGTATTAAACGTTTCTATTTATGTCACTGACTAGTATTCACTGAATACAGAGTGATTGTCCCAACACCGAGCACTTTTAACAATAAATAAATAATATTATAAAAAGTAAACTCCAAACACCAAGCCCTAAGAAATACAAGAGAGACATTGACAACATCTTACGACAGAAAATTGAATATTTCACTGCCGCAAATATCCTTGGAATACATTTAGAATTATATTATTACCAATTCTTATTAACTTATTGACCCACCAATATCGATTGAAGCAGGGCATCTTCAGCTGGGGTATTCATTCTATGCACAAATATCAGATGACTAACAGATATAGCTTTGAAAAACTAACTCTTTTAACAGGCTATTTTTTAAAAAATATTGTATTTTTAGATTAGGTATTCAGTAAATACCATACTTGAGTTTATGTTTATAATTTTTGTTATTTAAGTGGATATTTTTGTTATTTACAGAATAATTATTTATTTAAATTTGTTTCATTTATATTTTTTCCTTTTGATAAATTAACTCCTATGTAAAAAAGTCTGTTTGACAGTCACATTTTTTTCATTTTGACAGCGATAAAAAAGGTGCATTGTTTTTAATCACCGATAAAAATGCCTGTTCCTCAAAAGCAGAGTATATGTAGTAGTTGCACGTCACTTTGAAATCTGTACTGTCAGCTATAATTTTTAAGTATTGTGGAAACTATACTGTACAATATGAGTCGTTTTGGGAAAATTATAATTATGTTTAATAAATTATTGTTGTTGTTCGTTCACATATTCTGTCGTTAATTTATCTTGCCAAAAAACACTCGAGCTTTTCTTTTATGGATAAAGGACCCCGCACACCATATAGGGGGATTTCTGCCTCCAGTCAAATTTAATCTAACCCACGTAAAAATGTTCTTTTGAACCCCCTGAACAAATGTTCAAATGCAGCCAGGTCCGAAAAGGTCTTCGTTTCGAGATATGGAGCCCTAAAGATCGTTCCAAATACGTTTTAAAATTGAAAAAATTAAATTAAAGTTGGCTTTGATTTTATGGAAATTCAGAACTGCATAATTAATTCTTAAATAACACCATATTTCTTACTCATGTTAATGACACCGTGGGTCTTCAAAGGCTTCGCTGCAGTCTTTTCAATTCAAGAATAAAGTTGTGATACTTTTTTTTTAAATAAAAAACTTCTGTTCTGTGACTCAAAATCTTATGATGAATTATTGTTCTCCGAGCTTCCTAGGATTAGAATTGTTTTTTTTATCTGAACTTTCAGAGTATATCATGTATTTTATTTTAAATGCCCATTAAATGGGCAATTTAATCAGGTCCATTGATTTTTATTTGAACTATGATTATGGAATTTTCTGTGGTAATCTTACCTAAACAATATCGATCAGTAATTCGTGTCCACGTACTCAAAAAATGTCGATATTTTTTAAAAAATAACAAGGATAGTAGGAAATTCAATGAATCAAAACAATGTCATTATTAACAAGTGAAAGAGAAATAAAAAAGTGTGAAATAAAACTTAATATTTCGTTGTTTTACTATTGATTTCTATGGAAACAGCAATAGAATTTAGTCATTAAGACAAGGTAACTTTGGACGATTTTGGATTTGGAACGATTTTTAGGGCTCCATATCTCGAAACGAAGACCTTTTCGGACCTGGCTGCATTTGAACATTTGTTCAGGGGGTTCAAAAGAACATTTTTACGTGGGTTAGATTAAATTTGACTGGAGGCAGAAATCCCCCTATATGGTGTGCGGGGTCCTTTCTTTTTAACTCAAAATTTTTCCAGTCAGTCATTTTGCTGGAAAAACTGACATTTGACAAAATCGCTCGACCTCTGGTCTCGCGATTTTTTCATGTCAGTTTTTCTTATAAAATCACTGATTTGGCAAAATTATTTCGTTACAAAGTGAAATTTATCCGATAAAAAAAGCTCTTGTGATCTTACTGTTGATGAAAAACCATTTGTTTGTTCATTATATTAAATATACGTACAAAAAAATGTTTTTTGTTAAGTTTAGATAATTTTGTACATGGAAAAAGAGAATTGCCATTTTTGCCACCCTAATCATCAATTCTAAAAATTACCGGTAAATACCGGTTAACCGGTTATTTACATTTTTATTTACCGGTTATTAAAACTTCCGGTAAATTGCAATCCCTATTCTAAATGTTATAATAAATAAATGATAATCTGCCACTTCTTTCGTTGGTGGTTCGTTGGTTGTCAAGTAACAATAATTTTAATTTTAAAATACTCTATAAGGTATTCTAAATGTTGTAGCGACCCCTTATTTAATTCTCCTATGTGAAGCGGGCTTAACACTTGCTCAGTGCGCGTAACCGATCAGCTGTCAACAGCGGAAGAAGAAGTGACTAGACGCGCGGGACAATGATATACGTGCTTGAGATGTTTTCCTAATTTTACCTATGTTTTTCTTGTGTTCATTACACGAATTAATTAAAGTATGTTTGGGTGTAATTAGTGTTTTATTAATTATCATCCTACAAAGTTTATTTCTATGACTACTTATGAACCTAAATGGTCTGCAAGAACTCTATTTAACTGATTTGAAACCCGTATAAGAATACAGGGGCCCACCTAGAGAAAGGCCTACATGCCTCTTTTTAAAACTAATAATTATGTTAAAGCTTTCAAGTTGCATTATCTAAATCTGTACTCGTTGATTATTATCTGAAGAGTATTATAAGACCATACTTAGTTTAGGATAAGCACCATATTAAAACCTAAAAGCCACACAAATGCTTTTTGATTTAGGACCGGTTTATCAGTGCGCTGTTAAACACTTTATCCTACAGCTAAATTAACTAGAAGTTTAGAATGTGCTTCTATTAAACATTTCAATATTGCAACTTCACATTCTAAACTTCTAGTTAATTTAGCTGTAGGATAAAGTGCTTAACCTTGAACTGAAAAACCGGCCCTTAGTGAAATAAATATAAATGCAAATAAATCTATTGGTACACTCAATTGGTCTACCCCCCAAGTAGCAGTTTTAGTTTTATTGTAAGAAATAATACTACTTATATATATAAATGGTCTGGAAGGACTCTATAAAACCAACTTAAAGCCCTTATAAGAGTAGGTACAGAGGCTCATCCAACTAGTAATTTGGTATTTTATAAAAGCTACAGAAATGTTTCCAACACAACACATCTTATAAAATACTTGATATTTTGTAAAGCTTATTGCAACCATTACAAAATAATTGTAGAAACAGTTCCACAGGCTCTAAGGAAATTCGGTATCGCCACTTTAAAACAGTTCTATTGAAGCTTCATTTAATAGCGTTATAATAAAGCACATACTTCACCGTTTGTTATTATTGCTATGAAACAAAATTGCTGTGTAGAGACACACCAATAAAATAAAACGATTTCTTAAGTGTATTCAAAAAGTCGCATACATAATATACTTACATACAAATATATAATATGCTGATATCTATACTTACACCAGGCAGAGGCGTAACTATGGCAGGGCAAACCGGGGCAGTGCCCCCTTTCCCGGGAGACCAAGAGCGTTAGCCGGCACCTGGGTGAGCCGGGTATTAGGATCAGGTATTAAGAAGATATACAACCAACCAACAATTTTTTGCCCTGGGGTTCCATGACGTCTAGTTACGCCACTGACACCAAGCTTTTAGTGGGTAGTGGATAAGACTAAGAACCTACTTCTAATAATTATTTTAGAGACTGATAACCCATACGGGCTGCATTTTTTTTATACAAAGGAAATTTTACTGATTAATTATGCCATGTGTTTTTGATGAATCATGCCTGGCCTTACTTAATAACCGTCCAAAATGTCTGGCATTTTTATTTCCATGTTCTAAAAGGTCTCAAATTTACAATTTTACAATAATTTTTGGTAATAATTTTTTTGCAAATTTTATTGTTGCACAGTTACAAAATAACTGCTAACACCCAGCTAGGTGTTCCATTCCCTATTCAACTAGTATAAAGGCACTACTACATAAAATTTTAGAGTGCCTAAAATATGTACTCAAAATTCGTTATACGGGACGTGACAACTTGTATATCGAAAAATGTTGAACATAGCATACACATTAGGGCGGTCCTTATTTTTCGACTTTATGTTTTTTTACGGGCCACCCCCTAGATTGGTTTCAATATTTAAAAAAATGTTCTGTGCAAAATCTGAACTCAATCGGATAACGAGAAAACGTGCCACCCAACCCTTGATTCTAGGAGATTCAAATAAATTCTAATAAATTTCGTTATTTATTTTTTCAAAGCTTGCTACTGACAATCGAGTTAGTAGTGACTGAAAATAAGTAATATACATACTTAAAATCACTTTATTTATGAAAAGTCGTTAATTTGATTATAATTTTTGGGATAAGGTCTCCTTTTCAAAATCGGGAAATCGTGTTATATAATCTTTTACAACTTGCAAGGCGAATTGTTTTTGTTCCTCATCTTTTGTTATTACATTATTGTAATCTGTCATTAACTTAACATCCCGCTCTGCTGTATCATTAACAACTTTGATTTTTTTAACAATATCCAACCCCTTGTTAAAACTATCGTTTTTAGACCAAGTTGAAGGGTGCGTTTCAAGAAAGTCATCATTTATGTGAAATCGTTTGAAAAACTTTCGGGTTTCGATAGTAACAAAATTTTCAATAAATGTGTTCTCCACAAACTTTGGAATTTCATTTTCGTCTATCTCTATTCGCTTGATACTTTTACTATATGATGATTCTTCTTCTATATCTAATGGCCTTTCTTCCACATCCGATGATTCTTCTTCCACATCCAATATTTCTTCTTCCAGATCCTCTTTCTCACCTAAGGCTTCAACCATTTTCACTTTGGATTCCTCTGACAATTTTGAATCGAAGAATGCGAAGGCAACTGCTACTGGACAACTCCAAAAATCCTCTATAATCTTCTCGAGGCTGCTTTTGCGGATTTTCCAGAGCAGATATGACAAATGTGACTACCTCTTTTGTATCATATAAAAATGGAAGAACATATCCGTCTGCAAATCCGAACTTAAAAAATAATGTTTGTTAATCTTAGCCCAATACTGTTGAAAGCGTTTAAAGAAAATTCTCGTCCTTAAAAATTTGACTGACTGAAATAAGTTTTGTTTTACTCAAAAAAAGAAATATTAAAGATCTTTGATACCGATCCAAATTTGGTTGAAACTGGATGACCAATAATTGAATTACGAAGGTATTTCCACTTGATTTCATATTCACACTGTATACTATTAATTTTGGTACTTACTTGCTTCTTCAAGTTCTCGTATCTTGCGTTCTCTTCTTTCTGAAGCTTCGCGTGCTCGTTTTTCAGCTCTTCTTTCTCTGCCTTCTAATTCATAATCTATACCGTACATAAATCCTGGTCGACCTTTTTCCGTTGTTGAACTAAAAATTGCCTATCTTCCTAGATAGTCATCGTCTCAAGCGCGTTTTCGTGGGCTATGTCGAAGAAGTCAGTCATCAAACTTTGCTACAAAATTTGCCTCTTTCTGTTTTTGAAAGTTCGTCTGCTTTTTACACCTTTATTGAAGCGTCCTTCTTGTATTACAAGTCTGGCTTCAGCTTCACGTCTCTTAAGTTAAAAAAAGTACACTCAAAACTTGTTTATTAGAAGGCAGTTTACTTCCAGTAATCTCGTTTGAAAAATTACCGAGCAAATAAACGCTATCACGACCACGCAAATTAATTTGGCGGGACATTGTACTGCGTGCTGCTCTTTTCACTGATAATGAGGTACTGAAATGCTTTGACGCACTTATTGCCATACAGGTCGGCTAAAATTACAGTGAGGATTAAGGTTTATGCCGTTCAGGTAGAAACTCAACCCTACTGCAGAGACAAAATTCGAGGAAATAGATCTTAAAACTAGGGCCTTGCGGGCGACCACCTATTAAAATTCCTTAATCCTAAAAGGATTAGGAAATTTTAATGTAAATATTTTCATAGGTAGTGTTTAGAATTCGCTTTCCTCTTCCTAAACTAGTATAAATTATCTTCAGGATGTCAATTATACCTATTGTTTACTTAGAAAAACCAAATATAACAATGTGGGGAATTTCAAGAAATATTAAATTTAGAGGTGATGGGTGGCACCATAGATAAAATATATATATTATTATATAGATGGTTATCTACCTGTTAATAATTCTATGACAGTTTGCATACAGCGCTTTGTGGGTGGTACCGTACTAAATTAATAGCGGGAAACTTTGAAAACCTTATATCCTTAAATTTCACTTTGTATTTTATAATAATAAAAAAAAAACAACACTAACTGTGTAATATATTTTATTAGCTAACTAATACATACATGAAAATAAATTATTTTTTGTGTTTTTTATATTTTACAAACCTATTACACTCCATTAATCTTTTAAGGAATTGTTTACATTTTTAGTAAATACATGTATATAAAAATCTAAGAAATAATTAATAAATATTTCAGATATATTATGTTTGGTACAAGTCTTCTATGTTAAAAAGTAAATAAAACCCTTTAAAGTATGGATCCAATTTTTAATCGAAGGGGGAACTGATTGTTTATTTTCTTTATGCAATTTTATATTTCGTAACACTTTGACTGCTTCATACCAAAATTCAATACGATTCGTGTTTTCTTTCACAGCACTTCTTATTTATTTCCCTTTTAATTGACACTATCAAATAATTTGTCTATAAATAAATAGAAGAAAATCTGCAGTGCCCTCGGCCTCCAGTAAATCTTTCAGCCCTGAAATTAATTGTAACAAATTAATATACTGTGTACTTTCTTATTTTTTAAGCGATGACCATGTTGGGCACATTCAATTGTAGACATTTTTAAGTGCTTTAAACACGCATACAGAGTGATTTAAAAAATAAATATTATAGATTGGTTTTTTATATTACTATTTCTGCTGTTTATGACAACTCCGAAGTTCAACTATTGCCTATGCTAGAAGATTGCTACAAAAATATAACCTTACCTCTTCATCTAAACATGGGAATCGATGCATTACAGTTTGTTTATATGCATTATAACAAGAAGAAACACAAAACTTAAACACCATTATAGAAGATATTTTATTTTTTTAGCAATGAACACCAATGTAACACCGAGAGTAAAACACTTACGAGAAATGTAAATAATGTCAACCTGTCAACATAGAACAAATGTCAAAATCAAATTCAAATCCCGAAACCGCGAAAGCGATTGAAGCGACAAGTGCGTGGTACCAGGTACTAAACACTGTTTGACCTTCGCCGTATAAGATAAATATCTATATAATAATATATATATTTTTTCTATGGGTGGCACGTTTTCCCCGTATCCAATTTCGCTCAAATTTCACCCACATTATTTTTTTAGCAATTGAAACCGTTGTGGGGGGTGGCCCAAACTAAATTCGAAAATATTTTTTTCCTCAAGTATAAATAAGAACCGCCCTAATACACATTTATTAAACGGTGGTATCTAATACAGTTTGTTTAATGATTATTTGTTCATGTTTACTTCACTTTTCACTACAGAATGAACTTCCTTCAAATGCTGAGTAATTTTAATTGGTCCATTCTTTTCCCACTGCTTTTCTTTCATAGGGAAAGTAAGACCAACATTGTTTCCTTCAATATTGCTTTTAATTTTGTCAACTTTATACTGCATGTAAGAAGACGTCTAAATCTTATTTTTTATTTTTGGTGACTCGCCATTGAAACCACAAAGTCTTATCTTTGCGTGTGCTTGTCATTGGCCCTTTAAGTACTTGGGAAATCTTCTGATAATGCAGATTTTCATACGTTTTGCATTTTATAAATCTTTGATTTTCACATGAATTCACTTACGTTTTTTACAAATTTTACCGCCGTAGACTTGCGGTCAGCAATATTAAATGGTTTACGTTACAACACTTAAGATTAAGAATATGCGAACTATCCATCATTGTATTCGTTTAATTCATATAAATTAATTATTTAAAATTTTCAACCTGCTTCCAATGTTATCCATAGAGATTCTGCTCATAAATTTTATAGGCCCTGCATCAAACTGTTATATTACATAACCAAAAGCACTCTAGATGATCTCTAATGTTTCTCCAGTTCAGACGAAGCAATCGAATTTACATACAGGTCAAACTTTCTTAATGTATGGAATGCGATAATCTAATAGGTTAGGTAATGTAATAATGATATCCTTAATAAAAAATTCTGGTATGCTCCAGTTAATAATCTTACCATAATAGCTAATAGCTTTCTAGAAATAATTGCATTAAATCTGTGCAAATGCTTCACACAAGTCTGAATCTACAGGGTGTTTCATTGGGGACTGACCAGCCGACACAGGGTGATAGAGGACCTTAAAACGCATCGATTTGGCCCTCATGTTTTTTTTTGATGTAGTCAAACAGTGAACCTAATCGATCTGAAAAATATTTTTTTATTGAAACCGAAATTATTTGGTCGATAAAAAATAATCATGGTCTTTACTAATATCTAAAATTAAAGGATTCAAATTTATGAATGTCTTTTGTAGATTTTAGTGTTGACCGCCGCAAACGTTTTTTTTTTCTGAAAAGTGTAACAACATGACATGACAACGCCGCAGTCTAAGTTCAAAAATAATACATGCGTGGATAGAGAATTAAGAGTAAAATACAAATATACAGTCTTTACTAACATCTAAAATTAAATGACTCAAAGGACAAGGGTAGATAAGCTATATAATTTTCGCCCACTAATTTCATAAAAAAGAAAAATTTTCCTTAAAGCCATTAAGCGTTATTTATTTATAGTTGAACATATGATCTTTATGTTTCTATATGTTTTACATTTGAAAAACAACAGTAGGTCATAGTAACATCATTTCAAAGTGGGCATGTTTGCAGTTTTTTAGTAATTTTTGTCCTTTTTCCGAACTTTTAATGTATATTTCAGTTAGATGCGCTCGATGAAACAAGATAAACTATATCTCATTTCATTACTGAGCATTTAAGCTTTTAAATAATGGTTAATTTATATTGTTTTCATCAAGCGCTTCAATGTATAAAAAACAAAATCGTTTCCGCGGGACTCGTAGTAGTGTCGACGTTGCGTGCGAATTTAACCCTAGAACGGTATCGTACGTAAAATTTACGTGTGCAAGATTAATAATTTGCATTTACAGATCCATACACCCGCAAATTTTCTCGACCTTCCAGATATGCTTCCCTAAATATCTTGGCGATAGGCTGTTTACATTGCCAATACGCAAGGGCTCGTACTAGAGGTTACATTTATTATTTTTTGGAGCTCTATACGTAAATATTACGCATCGTTACCAATAAGGGGTCGTTCAAAAATTACGTAACGCTCTTAGGGGGGAGGGGGAGTACTTAAAAGCGTGACAACTTGTGACATAGGGGGGCAGGGGAGTTGCATCAAGTGTTGCGTAACGTAATGTTATTCTTTTTTCCACAAAAATTCTGATCTAAAGAAAACAGCTATTTTTGTATAAACTGTACAAGGTTTGTCCTTGGTCACAAGACAAACCAAGTTTACACAGGACTTTAATATATATGACATTAAAAAAAAATTATATTTTGATGGGGGGGGGGGGGGGTGAAATTTGTGAAGTAATTTATTTAGGGGGGTATCTTCAAACGTGACAACATGTGACAAGGGGGAGGGATGGGGCAAATTTGATCAAAATTTGCGTTACGTAATTTTTGAACGGCCCCTATCCGCTAATTAGTTTATAATTTTTACGTGTCCGATACCAATAAACGTTTACAAACGAGGTTTAACAGATGAAGACTTGGAGGAAGCTAGTAAATTTACTTTGTTCATTACTAATTTAAGTTACCATGTATATTGCATGTATACTTGGCAAAATAAACCTTTAAGCAAAATATTAATTGTGTTTTATTAATTTATTTAACCGCATTTTAGCATGAAGCTTATAGCAAAATATGTACGTAAAATTTACGTACGATACCAATACAGTACAATAAAATATCGATACCGTTCTAGGGTTAAACGTGTCAGCGCTCGAAACCACATATTGTGGTATGTATTGAATAAGAATATGTTTATCCACGACCATCGTATAATCATTGCATTCTACTTTTAACAATTGTCAAATAATGATAGTCATTATTCCAACTAAACGTATAATGAACATAATCTGATTCTAACACATATTTAACCAACCAGGAACTAGTTGTTTTCATTCTAACGCACCTTTGACCAATCAGGAACTAGCAATATTCATAAGGAAACGGCGAGTCCATATTTTCGTGTTTGACGTTTAACACGTCAACGTGTTATTGCAAATGAACTTTATTTTTTCAGTTTTAAACGATTAAAACAGTTAAAATATGCGATAGTCGTGGATAAATTATAGTATTCAGTTCGCGTATAATGGCTATCACACCCTCGGATGATTTACGACACGCCTTCGTCTCGTGCCGTAAACATCACCCCCGCGAGTAATAGCCATCATTATACGCTCACTGAATAATCTACTATTCCAAAGAACAGTTTTTTATTACTCGTCAAGACATATACTACTCGGAAAACATAATGACATACAACATGGCCGATGGGCGGAAAAAGGCCCTTATCTACCCTTGTCCTTTATGAACATCTTTTGTAGATTTTAGTGTTGACCGCCGCAAACGTTTTTTTTTTCTTCGGAAAAGTGTAACAACGTGACAACGCCGCAGTCTAAGTTCAGAAATAATATATGACTGGATAGAGAATTAAGAGTAAAATACAAATATACAGGGTGTTTCATCAATAATTAGTCATAAGCTAACCGAAGAATCCTGAGCTCAAAATATGAAGATTTAATCAAAAACACTTAGATAAAATGTGCCTCCTTACTGAGATACAGAGTATTGAAGTTAGAAATTAGAAAATTATTTTCACATATTATTTTAAAATTACTTAATATTTCTTTACCATATTTGGTAGATAGTGTAAGACCAGTTCTTTCACTGACATTATGTATCCTCACTAAGGAGTTTCCCTCCCTCTTAATTTGTACGCCACTGACCAAATATTTGTTTTCTTGGTTTTATTTCATTTTTCAATAATTTTTATGCAAAAAAAGGTACTCTTAATACATTGCTCTAAAGTGCCCATTTCTCGAGATATTTGAATTCGAAAAAGCGGCTACATGGTACAAACTTCGTCCCAAACGTGATTTAGGCCGCCCAAAAATAACACCGGCACACACAAAAAAAATAAAAGTCGAGTGCTAGCAGGCAGACCTATGTACTCCCATGCATTTTGACCCGCTGAACACGAATCCGATGTCCGTTTTGCCGGATTGGCTCTTGCATTTTTGCTGACCTCAAAAATGAAAAAAAAACTGTTTTTTTTTTCCCAACCCTGATATGTTGATCGACTGTCTACCGCGCTCTGGGTTCGACCCCCAACCTCGGTATTGACAGCACCGGTGGGTGTGGATTTATGTCTGCGTTTTTCCAAAAGTGTAACCCCCTTCCGCACAGCCTTGGCTTTGGATTTGGGGATTGTCTACTATCTGTGGTGTGTTCAGAATTTGTTACATAGAAATCTTCCTCAGCGAGTGGGATTTTCACAATTTATTCGAGGTAAACAAAGTGAACACTTTAATTTTATTAAATATATTACTTTTACTGACAAAGCCACATTCACCCGCAGAGGAGTTTTTAATTGGCGAAATGCTCATATATGAGATATGGAGAATCTACATTTACCCAGAGAATCACATTTCCAGCATGACTTTAAAATTAATGTGTGGTGTGGCTTTTTAGGAGATCGTCTGTTGGGTCCATATGAACTACCAACGGGTAACGGTAATTCATATTTAGAATTTTTTCGAACTGATCTTTTTCATGAGTACGGAACTTTGTCATTAAATATAAGGAGGAATATCTCGTTCATGCAAGATGGGGCCCCGCCTCATTATTCTATTGCAGTCCGCAATTACTTAAATGAACAATTTCCCCATCGATGGAGGAAGCGAATTTCAATGGCCACCTCGTAGCCCAAATTTAAACCCGTTAGATATCTAGTTTTGGGGGCATATGAAATCATTAGTTTATGCGCAAGCGATCAACAGTCCTCAGGAACTATGTCAAGTACAGAATATTGTCAATTTTATCTGGAACCAGCCCAACATATTTTTTAAAGTAAGGAGATCTTTTAGCACAAGATTAAGAAAATGTATCGAAGCCCAATTTGAACATTTATTAAAATATAAATTATTTACTACCTGCGAAACGTATTGTTTTATTTTCAAAGCTTTTTCGAAATCAAATATCTCGAGAAATAGGCATTATAGAGCAATGTATTAAGAGTGTGTTGCGTAAAAATTATTGAAAAATAAAAGAAAACCAAGAAAAAAATATTTAGCCAGTGGCGCCTGGCAATAGTGAGAAACCAGTTCTTTCGCTATATTATGCATCTTGGGCCATTCATACTATCTACCAAATATGGTAAAGAAATATTAAAGTCATGTGAAAATAATTTTTTAATTTTTAACCAACACCCTCCTGTATCTCAGTAAGGAGGCACATTTTATAGAAGTGTTTTTGGTTAAATCTTCATATTTTGGACTAAGGATTCTTCAGTCAGCGTATGACCAATTATTAATGAGACACCCTGCATAAAAAATATTGAGTACTCTATTTAAAGATTAGAGTATTAGCATTAGCAACGAATAAATAAAACTTGATGTTTTACGATTTTCACAAAACTTTATTATATATTTTTTATTTTTTAATAAATATACAAGTACATGACAATTGTTTCGCCACACAGTGGATGTGAGTATTAAACTAACATTACAGTGTATCAAAGGGTTTATAAAACAAATACGATAGCAGCGGATTACGGTATAAATTATTACTTGGAAACATAATAAATTATTCATAATAACAAATATTTATTTTAGTATGGGGATAAAATTCAATTTAAAAACAGATTTTTGTTTCGTATCTTTTTGATCATTTAAAATTATTCCTGAATTTTTTAGTTTATTGATTTCTAAAGATTCTAATAAATTTATATTTGATCCTTTTTTTTTTCTAAATGTAATATTTCAAAATTATCATTAATCCTGTCTTTTTCATCTATAAGGTGATTAGTATAAGTAGAATTAGTTTTTGCTGTTGTTAAAACTAGATGTATGTTCGCTGATACTTTTCCAGAATTTTCTACCGGTTTGTCATATATATACTTCAGGGCAAGAACCACATGTTAGCTTATAGACTCCCGATTGGTTTTCTTTGTTAGTTTTGTGCTTATTGTTTTTTATTAATTTGCCCAGAAATTAGGTACTTGCATGTTGCCTTTAAGAAACCGCATTCGTTCATTTTAATGTGATTTGACTGAAAAAGTTGTCAAATCGCATCAAAATGAACTCGAGCAGTTTCTAGGCAACACGTTTTCATGCGCTGAATTTTCGATAATATTTAATGCACTTAATATATTGCTACAGATCATTTTAGGGTTATAACTATTAATTAAAGCGAATTGCTTTGTTATATTTAATTCTTTGTTGAAGTTTTCTTCAGATATAGCGACACTTATTAACCTATGTACCATACTATTGTAGGCTGCTTGTTTGTGTTTGCAGACCTATTACTTCCACATTTAGTGGAAGTATAGTAATGACAAAAAAATGTTTAAAAACTTTTATTGTTCAAATAGGCTTAAAATATCATGAAACGTCGAGATTTTAAGTATGAGCGAAAAAAAATTTCTGTCTGTCAGTCTGTAACTTTTTTTGTGCGCGCGTTTACTCTGGAACCGTTTGAGATATTGACTTGAAATTTGGTACACATATGTATGTAAGAAAACTCGAAAAACTCTTTTAAAAACCGATTTATTTTCAAACATTATTTAACAGAGAGTTGTGAATAAGGGCACTTGCAGTCAGTCTGCCGTCTTGAGAGCAAGTCCCCTTTATATTTACAAATAACAACCACTATTCCTTATATTTCTTAATAGCCTAAACATAAATAAACAGTATCCCTTAGCTAAGTCGAGTGGCAGGTCAGATCGTAAATTTGTCACTTAACGCCCTATTTTAATGTAGGCCAGCATGCGAGTGGTACTTCTAGGATTGATCTCCACCAACTACAGGGTGGTGTGCTCACACGGCCCACCTGACATGTAATTCGTTCTCGAATTACCCCCGGCATAGGATCTGAAATAAGAAAAAAAGAACCAGCAGAATCGTTATAAGAATCTTATTATCAAACATTGTATGCCTGACAAATCAAATGTGACACCTTTGATTCATAAGACTGACAAGACTAAGTTCTCTTTTTTCTCTCTCTTATTTCCACGTTTTACTTTTAACACTAACAGTTTTAAGATAAGTGCAAAGCGTCTCGCTTTCAACACGACAATAAACATTTTATCAAATCAAGTGCAAAGCGTTCCGCTTTCAACACAACAATAAACTGTTTTTTAAAATATGTGCAAAGCGTCCCGCTTCCAACACGATAACAATTATTTTTTCAAAATAAGTGCAAACCGTCCCGCTTTCAACATAACAATACACATTTTATCAAAATAAGTGCAAAGCGTCCCGCTTTCAACACAACAATAAAAATTTTACCAAAATAAGTGCAAAGCGTCCCGCTTTCAACACAACAATACATATTTCATCAAAATAAGTGCAAAGCGTCCCGCTTTCAACACAACAATACAAATTTTATCAAAATAAGTGCAAAGCGTCCCGCTTTCAACACAACAATACACATTTTATCAAAATAAGTGCAAAGCGTCCCGCTTTCAACACAACAATACACATTTTATCAAAATAAGTGCAAAGCGTCCTGCTTTCAACACAACAATACACATTTTTTTTAAAATAAGTTTTAAAAAATGCAAAAATATGCTGAGATTAAAATGTCACAATTGCTCACACAGGCCAATATTAATAAACATGATGACAATTACCTATACAATTAATAAGCTTAAGAATCATCTGATATTTCACCAGGCCATAATCTAACCATATCTTTGGCCACAATCCTTTTTCTATTTGATGTCAATTTTTTTTTTAACTCATATCTTTCATTATCAAGAACTTGAGTTATTTCGAAGGTCTAACTTTCACACATGACTATTGCCAGAAGGGTGATAAACATAGTCACCCACTTGAAACACTTTGTTAGACCTTCTTCGTGCATCGAAAAGGTTTTTTCCTATATCTGCCTGCTTTCTCTTATGTTCGTATGCCAGATTTCTGTCATTTAAAAGGTTACTTGGGATATGTTTTATAGAAATAAACTCTGTCAGCGACTTCACATCTGAGGTATTGCCTTCGACCCCCGGTTTAAGTGTCATTTCAAAGCATCACATGTTTCAGCACCCGACAGGCTCTTAGGTGGCACTAACAATAAAAATTTGGTAAAAGCATCAACCAGAAGTAATAAATATTTAAAACCCTCGGTAGACACCGGAAATGGGCCCACACAATCTGCATGAACAGTATGAAAGGGTATAGGCTTTTTATCAATAGGGTGGAGATTAGCTTGTTTGGGACCAGTGTGTTTTTACTAGCAGTACATTTTAAACAATGACTACAATATTTTTTAACGAACTTCGAATGCCAGGAAACCAAAAATAATGGTTTATTTTGGCAAACGTCTTGTCGGGTCCAATATGACACTATTCATCGTGAAATAGGCGTAACAACCCTAAACAGCTACCTTTCGGTATAAAAGCTCGAAAAATAGGTGAATTTTGATCTGGGTTTATTTTCCTAAAAAGAATTCCGTTTTCATAAAAATAATCAGTAGTAAGTTTACCGTCATTAAATTTGTTTATAATGTCCTTTGTTTTGCTATCCTTCTTTTGTGTCATTTTTAACCAATTATCCGTCGTCATAGTTTGTATTTCAACTATTTCGTTAACAGTAGCCGGTTCAATAGGATTTTTACTAAAATAATCGACATGTTGAATATACTTCCCTTTACAATAGTCAATTTCAAAATCACGATTGTAGAAACAACCACCACCTGGCTACTCTTGGAACGAATTCCTTTTTATTTTGAGATAATTTAAGAGAATTACAGTCGGTGACAAGCTTAAATTTTATGCCAAGTAAATAAAAACGAAAATGTTTAACTGCATAGTAAACAAACAGCCAATGTGTCCAGTTCGTACGAGTGGTATTTAGATTCCTCGTTCGATGTTCTTTTGGAAAAATAAGCTATCACACGTAATTGTGATTTTGTTAATGGCACGGTAGTCACAACACATTCGCGTGCTACCGTTTTTTTTTTATGAACAAGTACTATAGGACTTGCATAAGGAGAAGTACTTTCGCGAATTATGTTTTCCAATAAATCATTAATTATTTGCTTCACTTTTTCCCGTTCAGTGTGAGCCATACGATAGGGTGAAAAATTAATTATTTTATCTTTTAAGTTTATTTTCAACCAGGCAGTAGTTATTGGTTGTACTGAAGTACCGTTAGTTATGTTTTGACTATATCTGCAATAAATTATCAAATTCTTGCTCTTTTAATGGCGTTTTTACGGCTTCTGGTGAAAGCGAAAAGCTATTTATCACTTTTGGTAATGACACAGTGTGGTCATCTTTTAAATAAACACAAGTGCCGTTGCTGTCAATATAAACTTGAATACTCTTGTGTTTGAAAAGGTCGCGCCCTAAAATACAATCAGGGGCAATAACTGAATTTTCAACTACATAGAAAAGGATCTCAAAAGCCGTGCCATTACTTTCGATATTTAAAACTGTCTTTGTATTTGCAAACACATGAGACCCTCCAACACCTTTTAAAGTTAAAAAAGCAGGTGTCAAGTTGCATGTGAGTTGTTTAACAATATTTTCTGAGATTAGACTACACTCAGCACCCGTATCTATTAAAGAATTAACAAATATATTATTAATTTTAAATTTGGTGCAAAAATCATTGTCTAATCTTATGCAGAAAAAATTTACCTGGTGGGAAGTGTTAGGTTGTTCATCAATTTTATGTCCACGTGTATGGGAAAAACTACAATTATGAACATCATTACTCTTATCTCGGTTGAAATTACCTTTCACCACTTCAACAGAATGGTTCACGTTTCCTTTCTTTTTTGGACAAGCGCGACTGATGTGTCCAGGCTCATTACAATTATAACAAATTTTTGAATTAAACGGATAATTTCTCTTAAGCTTGTTAGAATGATAGCTTTTATTAATTTTGTAATTACTTAAAAGAGCCAGCAAATCGCTAACCGTATCAATTTTACTGTTGAATGCTGCGGTTTTAATTTGAACATCATTAATATCCCAATAACAATTTCTAGCAACTGGTTATCAGATAATTCAAAATTTAAAGATTTGAGTAAGGATACTTTTTTTTGGCATACTCACAGTAAGAGTCCATTCGGTCACTGGTGTACAGACTAGCCTTTCGAAGTTTCTTGCTAAGGTTCCTTTTGGCTGGGTAGATATTGCACAATTCTTCCTCGAGGGCTTCCCATGTTTTTTCAGGTGGTTGCCAACTCAAAAACCATTCAGCTGCTTCACCTTTGAGACCAGAGGCGCTTCTCGCCAACAGTTCATATTCGGTCCAGCCAAATTATCTCCTAACGTGCTCACATGTACTTTAACGAGATCTAGAACTAGATTATATTTTCATCTTGTTCCGTCGAAGGGTTGGGGGGTAAATTGGGGTAAATTTGGGGTAAATAGGTAAATTAAGCAGGCAAGAGTCCATAAAATTGGTATTTAGTATATACAAGAGAAGCTAAGGTCTGAAAAAAAATTTGGCATTACCCACCCCCATTATTAAAGGTGATGAAAAAAAATGTGATTTAGTGTGTGTACAAGAACCAGAAACCACAAAATATTTTTTTACTTCAGCCACCCCCACTACCACCCCCTATCACCACCCCCACCCCACTACCGATGTGGGTAGGGATAGGACGGATGTGTTTTTGGCCAGATAACCGGATACAGTATATCCGGCCAGTTCAAAATCCGGTCCGGCCGGATATTTTGCCTTTTCAAGCAGTCGCTTTATCTACGAGAAGGCCGCGATATTTACAATTAAATTCAAGTCGCACCCGTATTGTCCTGTCCTGCCAATCTTGCACATTGCTGCAAGTCATTGTAATTACACGAAATGCGCATGAGTCAATACTTTTGAGTTATTCTTGATTGAAAATGTTGATTTTTTATCTAAAAGATGCATGTTTTATAACGATTTTTCACTAATAACTCGAAAACTTTACGTTTTACCAAAAAAAATATTATAAGCAAAAATGAAGCCTATAAAATAAAAAATCGATTGATTCTTTTTTTTATTTCTGTAGATGCAATATGAACCGAGTTATTGCTCGACGAAGGTGACATTTTGTTCGCCGAAAACTGAATTCGATTCTTTCAACGTTAAATAACGGAAAAACGGAAAATTTTTGGAGAAAAGACATTTTTAAAGATACTTGAAGAGACCTTTAAAATGAACTTTGGTAAAAGTCGTTAGCATGAAAACTATGATGAAAATAAAATGGTTGTCTCTTTTCTTCGGAGAAAAAATCAACAATGAAACCAATGGCTTCGCCGCGAGAATTGAAATTGAACGAAATCCATTTACAATTTACTTTATTTAAGTACTAACAATATGTTCTAGAATTTTGAACGGTTTAGGATGTCTTTATTTGAAAAAAAGTTTGATTCAAATTTGAAATGATTTTTGAAATGTCTTTAAAAAATTTTAATTTTTTCACAATAATTAAAAAACTAAAGAAGATACATAAAAAATACTAGAGTACAAATATTTAGGTTTTTATTACTGAAAATTTTGTTTTTTTTATTTCTCAAGAATAAAAATTTATAAGATATCACCGTTATAAATTTGCATTTGAGTGAGATGACCACCTTCCCCGAGCCCTTTAAACTCAAAAATCACAAAAACGATAGGTTCAAGGAAGTTCAACTAAATTCAACTTTACATGCCTTGTAGCCCTTAAAGTTCCTTGTAAAATGATTTTTTGGAGCGATTGAATAGCTTAAAAATTAAGGAAGTTATCATTGATAAACCAATTATACGCATCTGCTCCAGAAACGCTGATAAGTCTTTGACACGGCTCAATTTTTTTAACTGTATCTTTAGCGGCTCCTTACAGTAATATTGTGCAGTACCTTCCGGCTTCTAAAATTTGTACTGTAGCATTTTTTACATATCTTCTTTAGTATTTGAATTATTGTGAAAAAATGAAAATTTAAAAGAAATTTCAAAAATCATTTCAAAGAATCAAACTTTTTTTCAAATATTGGCATCCTAAACCAGTCAAAATTCTAGAACATCGATTTGTTATTTTATAGGCTTCATTTTTGCTTATGATAATTTTTTTGGTAAAACGTAAAGTTTTCGAGTTATTAATCGTTCTAAAACAAATTGTCCAGAAGAGAATTCTTAAAATAATGTTTAATAAAGAAGTCACATATCCTTCTGACAGACTTTTCAAAGAGGCCTGCCTACTTGACCCACGGCAACTCTTTTTTTATCAGTCCATTCTCCACCAACAAAAAACGAAAGATGAATTGAAAAAAAATGACCACAAATATAACACGAGAAATAAAAATCATGCATATTTACCACCTTTTGTGAAGAAAACCGTAGGTCAGAAATCGTTCACCTATTTGAGTCCTAGGCTCTATAACCACTTACCTGCAGAATTGAAAAATATAAACCATATCAATAAATTTAAAAAGCAACTCAAGCAATTTATATTTTACACACCCAGAGACATGATTCATGATATGGTTGACTTAAAAATTTAGACCCTTAATGGCTTATTGTTCTGAGACTGCATTATACTGTTTCCTTTTTATTTTTATAAATGTTATCTTACTAACTACTATACCTTATCTTATTATAACTTATCTTATTATAATTACCATTTAACCCAAATTAAATATCTGAGCAACATTTCGTTCTAATGTCTCTTTTAGTACGTACAATTAGTGTTGATTATTGTTTATATAGTTTTATTAATTTTATATAATACCATACTATTAGATTATATTATGTTATGGTAATCATAGTTTACACATAATTTCATATATATATATATTTTTATATAGCTTTATAATTCTTTTTTGTAAACCCACGCGCAGGCCTTGGCCTTTAGTGGGGCATCTTTGTGTTTATTTACACAATTATTATTATTATTATTTCGTTATACTTATTTTCAAAACTTTTATCTACTTAACTTATTTGTAAAATCATGTAACATTTATGTAACAAATTTTGTAAATAAACCACTAATTCATTCATGCATCTTTTAGATGAAAAATCAACATTTTCAATCAAGAATAACTGAAAAAGTATTGACTCATGGAAAAAAATTGCATAGAACATTTATTGCTTAGAATCCATTCCTCTATCGATTTCTGCAGTTACTTTGAACATAATAATTTCCACCCCCGAGAAGGGGTGGCATCCACCTCCAGGGTAAAAATGTCAATTTCTAATCCATAAACATTTTAGTATTAGGTTTTAGCAACACAATGCAAACAGTCTCAATAAAGTTGATTCATAGGAACTGGGTTCCAAGATTTTTTAGTTTTCACGCCTTACAGCACTCCATTATATTGTATTCACGAAAAATTCGGTCTTAGGTCAGTAATATATTTTCTTGCACTCTGAGTGGGTCCCTGTACAGAGCGAGGTCAAAGTTTCATGCATTTTGGACAGTTTTTATTTGGCCGGATGTTGACCGGATATTTTTTCATATCCGGCCGGTGCCGAATATCCGGTTTGGAAGCCGGATTGGCCGGATGCAATAGCCGGACCGGATATCCGTCCCATCCCTAGATGTGGGGTATCGTTTTATGGGTTTTTGGGGTAGAGGATTTCAAAAATTGTATTATTAAAGTTCCATAAACAATTATTTCCCCATACAAAATTTTTTCGTTGTGAGTGACTTGGATAGAAAATCTGGATGTGGAAGTAGTGATTCCTTGGCAGCGGTTTTGTGTATGGTAGTATCTCCGTGACATTTTGTGGTATATTGAAAATTCGTGTAAATTATTCTTTTTAGTGATGGTTAAATCTAGAAAGTTTATAAGTACTGTTTTCTTTTTCTAATTCTAAACCAAATTTAATAATAGGGTCTAAATTATTGATGAAATCTAAGAAAATTGTTAATAATTTTAAAATATGCCACTTTTTATCTCCCACAATTTTTCTCCGAGACCGTTTTTCAAATTTCAAACTGTTGACGAGATGCTGACCAGCCACACACTATTGACTCGCCCTGTATATACAGATAGATATAAATAAGCCTAATGTTATCGTGCATTCCTTAAATATTTTACTTCGTACTATAGCACACCCTATCTTAGTATCTTGCTGTTTTGATGACAGCTACCGAAACTGGTAAAACCATTTTAAAGACATGGTGATATTAAATTTAATGTATATACCTATAGAGTACAGTAGACCTCTAGAAAAGCCATCAGTTAGATGGTTTTTTTAATATCTAATACGATTATAATTATGTCAATAATATTTTTCCACAAGGTTATTTTTTCTGAGTTTACGTTAATCAACGTAACGTAATATTACATTAGTCATTATTTTTATATTATTTTATTATTTATAAATATCTGTATCTATAAAATAATAATGAGTGATTGTTGCTGTGAAAAAGATATACAGGGTAACCACCCTTAAATATGGATATTTAATATTTTGAAAAGTATTGCTGATTTACTTTTGAACCGTAGGGTATTTATATTTTTGGGATCGCTGATTACAAATCTGAAGTCAAAATTAAAACAATTCAAAATGGCGACTCCAATATGGCGGATGGCTTTTTTCTAAAGCAAGTGTTTTAAACAGACAAAAAAATGAGCATCTAGCTGGTGTTATTTAATAATGGAAACCACTATTTGAGAATTATATTTTATGAATTACTGACTACTTTTTTTTGTTTTCATTAAAAAAATATAAAGAAACAAATTGTTACTGTCATCGTTGTCTTTTATGTTATAAAAGCAGTCAAAAATCATTTGAAAGCTTAATTAATAACCCATTATCTTAGTTCTTAGCATTTTTGATGTAAGTGCCATAGTTTCTTAAATATTTAACATTTAAACTAAATACTTTGTCTCTTATAAACATTCAGATGCCAGATTTATACTTTCAAATCTCCGAAACCATTAATTGTACGAAAATTTAAAAAAATAAAACGAAATTAGCCCTCAGTTTAGTAGCTTTCTTATTTACCTCTAGCATTTTTTCTCTAAATGTACTACTTTTCGAATTATTTTTGAAAATCGTTTTGATATATATTTTTTTTCAAGCTACAATCGCAATTTTCATGTCGGTATAATTTGAAGACTATCAATTTATACCAAAAAGTGCATAGAGCCTTTTCTCAAAATTTGATTCTTTTTACAAGCCTTTATTTAACTTGCTTTATATGTTAGTTAGTAAGTTTAGGTCAATTTTGAACCACATAACGACGTCCAATTGAGCTGAAATTTTGCATACACGTGTAGTTGGTAATCAATTTGGTAGGTAATCAACTTTGAAGTCGCTTAAGTATTATAATTCGCAATTTAGTAAAGCACAAAAGTAACTCCTAAATAGGTTGTTTAATTCTTAGAAGAACACTGATAACACAGCCCCACAAAAAAAAGTGTTCTGTTCACCAGACTAGACCAACATATCTATATGTTTTTGGGGTCGCTGAATCCGAATCCGGTCTGTTTGACCCCATCAGGTCAGGATCAAGGTCAATCCAAGTTTAAATTGGGAAAAAAACGATTAAGCGAAGGAAACCACGATTTCTGTACGTTTTTGGAGTCACTGAATCCGAATTCGGGATCTGCTTGACCCCATCAGGTCAAGGTGATGGTCAATCCAAGGTCAAATTGGGAAAAACCTTTTAAGCGCAGAAAACCATCATTTTTATACGTTTTTGGGTTAACCAAATCCCAGCTCCTGGTCTGTTTGACCCAACAGGTCAGGGTCAAGATCATTCCAAGGTCAAATTGGGAAAAACATTTAAGCTAGAGCTAGAGAGCTGCAGGGGCGTTAGGGTGTGAGGATGAAGCCATAGTGTGTCCAACGACGAGTTGACTTTGTCCAGGTCTAAGTATGAGGGCTTTCCGACTTTGACGAGGACAAAGTCAACTCATCGTCGGACGCACTATGGCTTGATCCTCACACCCTAACGCCCCACTGCAGGGCAGTACGCCTTTACTGACTTCATTACTTCGAAGGATCGGAAAATGGATCATTCTACACATCATCGATTAAGGCAGTTGTCACCATTTCCAGTATCCTCTGAGAAGCAGGATTTTTAATTTTAATAACAGGATCAGAGGATTCCCACAGAAATTAAACGTATCGCTCGGATACTGATGTTGGCCTCATCAGTGATGCTCCAGTATCTTCATCAGTCCCTATCACTGAGATGTTTGGGCAATCAGTATATAACATAGACGTTTCGTTTTTGCCAGAGGATTGGAAGACGCCACTCGTTGGTTGCGTGTGGATATAGGTGTCTGCTGTCTTGGTTCTCCAATTCTCATCGGAGAAATATCACGAGGCTAAACTATGCTCGATAAAGATTTGTAACTGAGATTTCTCAATACGAATCATCTTTGATCTTAGATAAATTAATTTGAGAGAGTGATTCGACCTTCTGATGACCAAACGTCACTTTGATCATAGGTCAAACCATATGCGAACGTAAAACATCCCGCTCTTTCAGAATCCGTTGTCAAAACGCGTTTCCATTTGATAAACAAAAGTTGACCTTGGAATGACCTTGACCTGATGGGGTTGAACAGACCTTAGATTCGGATTCAGCAACCCCAAAAACGTATAAGAATCGTGGTTTTCTAGCTTAAATGTTTTTCCCAATTTGACCTTGGAATGACCTTGACCCTGACCTGATGGGTCAAACAGACCAGGAGCCGGGATTTAGTTAACCCAAAAACGTATAAAAATGGTGGTTTTCTGCGCTTAAAAGGTTTTTCCCAATTGGACCTTGGATTGACCATCACCTTGACCTGATGGGGTCAAGCAGATCCCGAATTCGGATTCAGTGACCCCAAAAACGTACAGAAATCGTGGTTTCCTTCGCTTAATCGTGTTTCTCCCAATTTAATCTTAGATTGACCTTGATCTTGACCTGATGGGGTCAAACAGACCCCGGATTCGGATTCAGCGACCCCAAAAACGTATAGATATGTTGGTCTAGTCTGGTGAACAGAACACTTTTTTTTGTGGGTCTGTGTAATTTCACATTTCTGTGTTTATTAATTTTTACGTAAATAAATTAGTTTTAGTTAAAGTACTATGTCAGAGTTTCATTTTCACAGCTTATTATTAAGGGTAGTGTAAATCAGAATTATTACTAAAGAATGTAACCCGGGCTATATAGTTTCTCCTCAAGCAACCACAATTTATTGCCAAAAAAAATATTAAAAAGACAAAAAGTGTACTGATGCTGGTCAATACGTTATAAAACTACGGTAGTTAATTAATAGTATAATTTGTAAATTGAAAAGAAATAATTTTTTAAAAATTCGAAATTTGAAAGTGAGGTCTATTTTGAGAATGACTCACTTAGGTACTTACAATCTCTGTCAAACAAATTAATGTCGGTCTTCTTGAGACGTTTCAATTACAATGATTGAAAAATTATGAAGATCTCGGAAAATCCTGGAAAACTCATTGGATATTCTCAGATTTTAAGAACTTGTACGTTAAAGATATTTATTAGTCTCCCGATGACCCAATTTTATCCTGAGATCCTGATAGGAGACTAATAACATAAATACCCTCTGACGCATTTAAATGAAATTTGCTACAAAAGCATTTCAAAATATCCTGATTAACGCTATGATGTTAGATTTTCTATAAAAAAGCTCTAATATGATTTCTCGAAATTTGAGGACATAAAAAATCTGTAGGCCATGCACCGACATCTGGAACATGGCAATGTGACACAAAAACTTAGCTCTCCATGCATAATGACCCATAGGCCCATTTCGTTATTAGATCACTTTGGTAAAGTTTTTGAATTACTAATTGCTAACGAGCTATTTTTTCTGGTTAAAAATCATCTGAATATTAATCAACATATCAACATTTATAGCAAGAGATCTGTGGTGACTAACTTAGCACCTTACGTACAAGATATATTTGAAACCATGGAGAATGGCGCTTCAGTATGTGCTGTGAACACCGATTTTTCAAAAGCATTTGATAAAGTTGATCATCCCACACTAATTATAAAACTTAGAAATTTCGGTGTGCACGGTCAACTGTTGAAGCTGCTTTCCTCCTATATTAATAATAGATCGCAATATGTTGCTATTAACAATTTTAAGTCTGACTGTATAAATCTGATATCCGGAGTTCCTCAGGGTTCTCATCTGGGGCCCCTGCTTTTCAATATTTTCATCAATGACGTTCATAAATGCTTTACAACTTCTAAGCATGTTGTTTATGCAGATGACTTAAAAATTTATAAAAGAATACATTCAGTAGCGGATTATAACGACTTTCGGTCGGATTTAAATCATTTTTACGATTATTGTAAATTGCAAATTTTTTTTATAAATCTAAACAAATGTTTCTGTATTTTATTTTCGAGGTGTTTGAATCTTCCATCTTTTACTTTAAGCTTAAGCAACAATCAAATTAAGTCAGTTAATGTACTTAAAGATTTGGGATTATTGTTAGATTCAAAATTATCATTTGAAAATCATATCGATCACATCGTAAAAAGGTATTGCGTTATCTAGGATTTATGTTAAGAGCAAAGGGCTTCAAAAAGGCATCATCCATAATTCTTTTATTTAGGGCACAGATTCTACCAATCATAGAATATTCTTCAACCATATGGAATCCAATGTACCACAAATACATTTCTAGAATAGAAAAAGTTCAAAAGAAACTTATTAATACATTGAATTATAGGTTTAATAGACTACTACTACTACTATTTCCCGTATGAAAATAATTTAACTTTTTATAATTTACATTCCTTGTCATCTAGAAGAGTTTACTTTGATATTTGTTTTGTTTATAAAATTTTTAATATGATTGATTCTCCATTTTGTGTAAACTATTTTAACTTAAATTGAAATCCATATTTATGTAGAATTAGAAACACATTAATAACTAAGCGTTATAATACAAATTTTCTGTGAAATTCTCCACTTATACGATGTTTCTCCGCGTACAATAATACATATATCTTCTTATAATAGTTACAAATTAGATATATACCACCGAAGTTTCAGGTCTGAAAAAGTACTTAAGTCGATAGTGTCGTAGTTGTTTAATTTCATAATTGCATTCATTTAAATGTCTCCTTTTCAAATGTAATGCCTGCAGTACACTCTCGCCGAGGTGTTGCGAGGGCAGGCGAGCGCGAGAGTGTACTTGCTGCTCCCGCATCGCCCCGTGTGCCCTCGCCTTGTCTCGTTAATGCACTCGCCTGCCCTCGCAACGCCTCGGCGAGAGTGTACTTGCTACGCTCGCATCGCCCCGTGCGCCCTCGCTTCGCCTCGCCTCGCCTCGCCTCGTTAACGCTCCGATTTGTGTCGGTTTTTTGGCCACGAGTCAAAGGGAACACAAGCCGCGAGGCCGAGGGCACCTAGTATATTCTCACTTGCTCTTGTCTGGGGGAGCTGAATTTTTGCAAACAGGGCAATTGTTAATTAAAAATTTGTTGCAACTTACCTAATTAACGAAAAAAATTGAAAATTATCGACCATAAAGATCTTCCAGATGAATTCAGAAAATAATATTACGTCGAAACGCGACAAAACTCAAAGGCAAATTTTTACTCTAGTGCTTATCCAGTCGTTCTAATTAATCGTACTAATTAACTAATCGCTCTAATTAAGTTCTATTCAACAAAAATCGAGTATTGTGAGAACGTGAACAAAAATAAAAACTTATTTTATTTACTCTCGTGAAAAGTGACTTTTATTTCAAACTTAACTCATATACAGGGTGTTCAAAATTCACGGAACAAAAAGTGGGTGATAGTGCAGTGTCTTCTGTGCACGAATTAATTACAGACAGACAGAAATTGGTTCCAAGATTCTTGTTTCGTTCATGGTCCGAAACAATAAAACTTTCTTTTGGCCCAATAAGAAAGATAGGCAGGAGCTGGAGTGCACTGGAATTTTGAGCAAATTAAAAGATGCACCGGTTCCAATTTCATCAAAATATTTTAAAGTTTTAAATAACGATGAAATTGACACACTTTTTAACCAAATATTTAATAAGTAGTACGTAGTAGATTTTGTAACTTCTCGTTTTATTTCATTTTTTTAAATAGGTATTAAACATTACAATTTTGTTCTATTTTGTTTTCATTTGTTTATTTTCATATCAATTCGAAAGTTTATTATACTGTTAGTAATTAGGTCATTCTCATGACGAGAGTCATTCTGTGTCATTCCGATGATGCATTGTTAACATAATTTTTGTACTACATTACACAAAAAAACGTTTGGAAACCATACTTCTTGGAGAAAAATTAAGTAAACTTAACCCGAGAAACCTAAAATCTGGTGCCCTAAAACATCATACATAGTTTAGAAGCATTTATAAGGCTAATTTGCTTATTAATTTATTAATTTTATTTAAAAATATGGTCTGGCTGGGTTATTAGGCTACAGATGAGGGGGTTGATTGCCGTTCTGCAAAGATTACCTCATAACTAACACATTCTGAGAATTTTATCGATTTGGATTTCTGGAATAATATTGTAACAAATATTTTTTTATAGTCAAGGGAATATTTTGATGTCGATTTCATGTAATTTCCTTTATGGGCATTTTTTTTCATATGCTTAACCGGCTACCTTTATTAATTCAGGCATGTTTCATTGTTATACAGTGAGGTAAATAATAATAATTAAAATCACATTTAAATTTTCAACACTCACTATTTCGATGAATTGTTTTCATCCACCATCTTCTTGGTTTCCAAGGATTTTCAATTTTATATTTTTTGTATATATGCACATAATTAAAATATGCAAACGCACAATAAGCTGCAGCAGCGGCAATTTCAGCAACGTCCATGTCGTTATTAGAAAATATTATTTTCAACATAATTTTTTTCTTTAAAATGCTAGGAATCATGTCATGTAATTCAATACTTCGTCAGTATTAGCTAGAAGAGTAGTTGTTTTGATTGATTCTCCAATAATGAGTGTTTTTAAATATTTACCTAATTAGTATATTAGCGTGCCCAGATTAGGGCAACAGTATACAGAAGGTAGGTAATTTCGTAATAAATAAAAAAGTGTGTAAGTTGTGATTTGCTTAATACCTAAATAATATTTTCCAATCATGATAAAAACAAATAAATAAAATTAATTAATTGTAAAAATATCCATGTCTTTCATTCACATTACTAAAAACAGAGACATTCGCCGAGCGGTCTCGGCGAGAGTGTACTGCAGGCATAATATGTTTTGATTACTCTGTTTTGGGCAGCTCGACTGTCTGTTGGGTGACCTGTTTCTTAAATAAATAATAAAACAGTTCATTCGATTATCTCAAAAAATAAAGATTTTATGGACTTGTGTCTGTCTTAAGTAGAACACACTGTATATCGTTTATA
Source organism: Rutpela maculata (assembly GCA_936432065.2). NCBI lineage: Eukaryota > Metazoa > Arthropoda > Insecta > Coleoptera > Cerambycidae > Rutpela > Rutpela maculata. The sequence continues at coordinate 63,541,733 of OW386289.2, forward strand.
GTATGGAATCCTCGGCGAACAAGTTCAATTTACAGTCGGCCTTTTACGAGAGGGTATAGCTGAAAATTCCAATTAACAAAAAAGCATTTAGATAATGACTCATACAGCATGCATCACCGACAGACCATAATTATATGTATTTATATTATTTATAAACGACCTTGGAAGGCTGGCAAGGCAAGTATTAAATTACAGAGAATAATTGTTGTTAATTGACGCGTTAATTACGTACCTACGTAGTTATTTCCTTCTTGAATTGTCGTGGTGCCTTTACTTAACTGTTCCTCAGGTCTTATATATTTTCCGAGATATTTTCACGCACAGACGACTTCCCTTTTGTCCAGCATTTTCTATATGTAGTTTTTGTTTACGGTTAGATCGAGTCTAATAGTGAAAAGTCAAGGTAACTGATCCGCATAATGTTTTATGCACAAAAAAACGTTGTTTAGCAATTTGGTTTCTAACAAACCTTATCTAAAAGTGTAACTACACGTCAACAAGGGGGTCCTGCGAACTTCTCGACCTGGAATAACTTAGTGTAACATCGTCAGGAGCTCAGAACGACTCTTACGAATACTAAAAGTGCTGAAAAAAACATGAAAATTTGGGTTTGGGTTGTTTAAGGCTTTTTAAAAAGTTATAGATAACTTCGGGGCCATTTCTTATAAGTACAATACACCAAACGATATTTGGCGCTATAAATAATTTCAGTAATAAACTATAATGCAACGCAAAGACGTGCCCATAGCTTTACTACTAAGGTTTTAACTCGGGTTTTAATGTGTAAGGCTAGGGCAGGGGGTATTAAGATACATTAGGAAATTTCTCATTTTAATGATATACAGACGATAATGTGTTATTTTCCTTGTGAAAACGACAACCTCAAATAATTTTTTTTTTTTTTTTCATAACGCGGAATTATTTTTTACTGCTTCTCAGCCATAATATGATGTATTTCTCGTTTCAAGAGCTTAATCATTTTGCCACTGAACTTGGGGAAGGCTTTTTTAGATGACCACAAGTCAACTCTTTTGGGTTAAATATATGCAATAATAGGGGCAACCTTAAAATCACAAATTTTTCGATTAAATGGCCCACTGCGTATTATTTTCAATGTAACAGTCTATATGTTACAATTCTGATTTTAATGAAGTTAAGTGAAAAGTAGTTAGAAAACCGAGAATATTCTGGAGTAGATCTGGTTGCATAACCATCAGAGTCGAAGCATTCAATTTTTCATCAATTCAGTTTTATAAAATAGCAAGTTTTATATATTATAAACTAAATAGGCTTTAAATTTAAAAACGTTTATTAATAAAGAAGAGGTTAATCAAAGAAACATCAAGGGAAAAATTTATCGAATTAATTGAAGAAAGTAAGGTAACCTAAAAAATTATTCCAACTCTGTTTCCTCTTGCTTAGTTTATTTGTCTAGTTAAAAGATGTTATAACTAATTGCAGGCGGTTGTTATCAATTGCTAATTGACCAGGTTCGTTAAGAAAAATCATGTGGGCATGCTAAGCCGTTTTAACTTCCCTTTCAAGCCTAAAAGCCGGAGGTGGCAACATGTCTGTGTTAACTGCACAATTATTGCTTTATTATTCATAAGCTTATTTTAACTGCATCGCACTCCCCTTGGGACAAGTTACCTTCCATTTGAATGGTTCCAATTTTTTTAAAATAATTTTCTAAGGGTTATTTCATATCCTTGCAAGTTTCCCTCTCTCACGAGGCCAATTTTCCATTTGATTTTTTGATTATTCCACATAATGGAATATATAGTAACCAGTTGGAATGTCTGCAACTATGGATGAGTGAATAACGAGAAAGTCCATGCAACAAGTTTCAAATTTCAACTTCCTTTTCGAACGAATTATTAACCACTTAAATTATATTTCTTAACCAAAGTGTAAGGAATGGTATCATTTTACCCTTATTAAATTTCATTGTCATTACATATTGTAAATATTGAAAGCTGGTGCTACATTGAAGGGACACAACGGAGGAGGTCCAAAAATGGGAAAACGAACAAAAGAAGTCCTACTGGAGGAATACTCCAGGCCAAAGAAGCGAAAAGGTTTATAACTTATTCAACAAAGAATGCCACAAGGCTTCTCGAACTTGAAAAGTCCGACCCAAGGCTGATCACAGGCCTTCTAACTGGCCATTGCCCCTTGAGTTATCATCTCAAGAACATGGGTATGGCAGATGACAAATGCAGATACTGTGAAGCTGTAACTGAGACTGTGGAACATATACTTTGTGAATGCAAGGTACTAATCTGCATTAGGCTAAAGTACTTAGAACAGGCGGAATTAACGCCTGAAGACATAGGTAAATTAGCTCCCAGGAAAATCACAAACTTTGCAAAAAGTCTTGGAATCCCGGGCAACAACTAGTTGTAGGGTAATTCACAAAAGACCTTTTAGGTCGAGGTAAAGAAAGGCCAACTCAGGTCCAAACAATCTACAATCTACATTGAAATGAATTTTCTGTAAATGAAACTATCTTTAAAAAGAGGTATTATCTTTGGTGATTTGATGTAAATCTTTTATATTTTGTCATATACCTAACAATACAAATCATGTAAATTTTTCATATTTTAATTCAAACTAATCCGATTCAGTCAGTCGTGTAATCATTTTTTTTTATGTTTAACCTCCCAGTAAAGCTGTCAACTTATTAAAATGTGATTATTTTCTTCTTCGCTGACATTTCAGCAGATAACATAGCGGTGAGCAGATTTTAGTATATCACGATAATAGTATTATTTTCCATAACTTTCATAATACTCTAGTTACTTTGAATATATCTATATCTCAAGCTAAGGTGGCGCCCTGAACAACTTTTATGTACTCATAAAAATATATATATATATATATATATATATATATATATATATATATATATATATATATATATATATATATATATATATATATATATATATATATAAAAGATATATTAATATTAAGAACCGTTATAACTGTTTCAAATTTGAACCACGACTGTGCTCCCCACAACCCAGAGATGCCTTTCATAAACTTGTGTGTGCGTTTTTGGTGAAAAGCTATTTTTAATCAAATAGGTGCTACACCAAATCCTTTACCATTAAATCTTCTATCGTATACTGTTCTTTTTCGTATACTGTTCTTTAATATACTTATAAATCTAAAAATACAGTTCTTTATAAAAGTCTACGTATATTTATTTATTACTGTATTAATATAAACCATTAGTGTTAAATAAACTATTAATATAAAAAAGATCTGTTTAAAGACTATCATTTGAACCTTCCATTATTTAAGGCATTTGTGACTTTTCAGCAATGCCCCACGTTGGGCGCCATGTATAAGATCACACAATCGCACGAGACGTTAAAACTTGTTAACTAGTTAGGAAATGAGGCAAGGATTCAAATAATATGGGGATATACAGATCAAAGTTGCAGTATAACTCTCAGTAAAATGCTTATAGAGTGAGATCCCAGAGCCGCCAGACCTACGTCATTTTAGCAAAGCTAATATTTTGACAACAAATAGTGTAATATCTAGTTAAGAACGTATGCATATTTGCTAGTTTGAAATCGGGGCCCTTTTGCAGAAAACAGGTATAATAGGTACATAAAAATTTTACTCAGTACGTTAAAGTGTGATAGCTGGATTATTTTACAAGTGACACGCTAATTACATGGTGTAAGCGTCAACCTCCGAAACTTAAGGTCCGAGGTTCGATCCCTGAGCGTTCTCAGTTTTTTTTTTTCAAATATACGTACTAACAAAAAAGTTATGGCCAAAAATAATAAATATTTCCCTATCGGTTGTCTCTTTCTTGGTAATCGCCACTTTAAGTTAATATTTGTTGAAAAAAAAAAGCTGAGAACGCTCAGGATCGAACCTCGGACCTTAAGATTCGAGGTTGACGTTTACACCACGTCATTAGTGTGTCACGTGGAAAATAAACCAGCTATCATACTTTAACGTACTGAGTAAAATTTGTATGTACCTTGTTTTCTGCAAAAGGGCCCCGCTTTCAAACTAGCAAATACGCATGTTAGATCACGGTTCACGTGAATGACTTTTTAAAAACTTTTATTTACTTGAATGGAGCCAACGTTGGCTCTTGGAGAAGGAATATAATAATAATTAGAAGTGTTTCATTCTAAGTGAGTTTAATAACTGATTCAACAAAGCGTGTTTAGTCATATTTATAACATACAGAACCTGAGTAAGCAAAATATATAACAAAGGAATTGCAGTTCTGCAGTCTGCACAAGTTATGAGAAACAAAGGTGTAATATGATATCTTGAAGATAAGCAATTAATAAGAGAAGCTGTTATCGTGAAATACGATATACCTGTGAAGGTTTATTATGGCTAAGTCGCAATAAGATAGCGTGTAATATTATATAACAACTTCCCCCTTAATAAAAAAGTTGATGTTATGCAGCAACCTTTGAAAATTGTTAAAACGTTAAATGAATATAATGCAAAAATAAATTGAAACAATGTTGAATGAATACAAAGCAAAATAATAAAATAATGTAAAAGTTAAAATTGGTAAGCGATAATAAAACATTACATAACGTAATAAGGATAAAATACAATAGTCTAAATTAATAGACAAGGGTAAAACTCCACATGAAAGTCTATGTTAACTCGATGTCCTCTTCTTCTTGAGGTCTAATACCGGGTCGCTTTCTTGGAGGGATCAGTCTAGGAAATTTGGTAAATACTCTGCTTCGCTCTGAAGGAGGTGAAGGAGGGTTATCCGTTGAGGGTTGGATTCGCAATGCTCCACATCTTCTTCTGCATTTACAAGTTATGTAAAGTAGAACTAATAGGATGATGAGAGTGATTATGAAGTATGTGAACCAAGATACATGTTTGGTCACAAAAGGTTCGTTTATGAGGTCATCTAGGTCTTTGGAATATTGCTCTAGTTTGTTTTTAGCAATATCTAAATCTTCTACGTCGAGACTGTTTAATTTAAGCGGTTTTAATTTTGGAATTTCGATTTTGTCGGGCATGTGATTGCAGCATTCAAAAGGAATTTGGATTGGATGTGAATTGTCCTTAATTTCGGAAAAGTCTTTAGCACTGGCTTGTATTCGAGTAATGCCTGCATAGGCGTAACATCCTGGTTGTAGTTTTATGATGGAATTTTTGTTAATTAGCTCTGTTATGGATTCTCTCTTCGGGCAGTTGATGGTAATGTGAAGTGGTTCGGAATTAATTACTAGCCATGTGTTGTCTTCAAGTTCTTGGACGTTGTATCCTTGACTAATGATGAAGGAAGTTTGACAATTTTCTGGGAGTTTCGGCAATGGTTTTAATATTCTAGCTTCACAAATGGCATTTTGGTCGATAGGATATGCAAACAGGTTCGAACATAGTTTGGTTCCAAAATAAAGTGGTTTGCATTCTTTCAAATTTTGTATAGGTATGTACATTAAAGAATCATCGTCTCTCGCGATAAACTTTTGTGAAATAGATAAAAAGTGATGTAGACCAGTTCTGTTATCAAGTATAGGTATAGGGTACAGACGAAAGGTGTTGTAATTTTGAGGTTCGATGAGAGGTATTGTTAAAACAAATATTAAGTTAGAATCTAGTTGAAAAGCTTTTAGTTCAATAATATCCAGATATTGAGCAACTGCTGATAGTTTAATTGGAAGAGGTAAATTGTTCCTTCGCAAACTCTGTGAAATCTCTTGTAACGCCGTTACTAAATGATCAGGTGTTATGATTGATGAATGAATAATTCCTAATCTGGCGAATGTTATTGAATTTAAAATATCGTTTAGATTGTCTTCGATGTACAAATAGCTGGCCATTAGTTGTTCGGAAATGTATAGAAATTTTAGTTTTATTTCGGCAGCTTGGATCGTTTGAGTCATAGTTTGAATTGTGTGCTCGATTTCTTTGATATCTTTGTTAAATGTTTCCTCATCAATTTGTAGTTTTTGTATAGTTGAGTTGAAATTTTTGATAACAGAAGTTGTAACTGAGATTTGATTTTTGATTAAGTTTTCTAATTGATGTTCGTCATTATTTAATTTATTTATACAGTTAGTGTAGTACTCGCCATCTTCGGCGTCTAAGTTTCCGGTAATTGATTTGAATATTGTTCCGAAACCGTTAAGTATTCCGCGTTTATATCTCTTTGTGTCTGAAAAGACTTCGTCAAATTTCGTTTTTATTGAACTAGCTATTTGCATTAAAAGGTTAAACTCTGTTTTAACTTCGCTTCTAAACAGGATTGATTTTTGATCAGCACCATCGAGGGTGTTCAAGATTCTGTCTAAATTATTTTGATTCTTGTCAAAAGCTAGTTTGAGGGATGAAATATTTTTATGCACTAGTAGAGTCCATTTGTCATTTGTCACCACAATGTCCGTGTCTTGGTGATAGTATACACCAACAGTGTTATTGATCGGGGTAATTTTGTATTGACAGAGTGCTGATCCGAACAGCAGGAGAAACCTGAAAATAAATTTAATTTTCAGTATATGGTTTCATTCTATCAAAATTTACTTTAGTCTCTTGTTTTGTTTCGAGATTTAATAGGGTAGCAGAATTTTGAAAAATTTCTTTTATTTTAAAGGGACCGTTAAATTTGTTTTGTAGTTTGTTCTTAATTTGTGATTCTTTTACATAAACTAAGTCACCTATTTTGTATTCAGGTCGTTTTTGGGGAATATTTCTGTCGAAGCGAACTTTTGCTTTCTCTTTTTGAGATTGTGTTCGACTACGGGCTATTTTATAGTAGTGGGATATTCTATTGTTTAAATCTCTAACGTATTTAGTTATTAATTATTTTTGGTTGTACAAAGTTTCGGGTGGTCTGTTAGATGTATGACCAAAGATAAGTTCATATGGGGTAAAACCGTGTGTTTTATTTACCGAATTGTTATAGCATATTACTGCATATGGTAAAATCGTGAAAGGATGTTCGTTTGGGTTTTCAGTTTTGTGGATTCTTATCATTTCGGCTAAAGTAGCATGAAATCTTTCTATGGATCCGTTCGATTGGGGATGTCCTACGCTTGAATAAGTTAATTTTATGTCGTAGAGGGTGCAGAGATCTTTGAGCAAGCGGTTGTCAAATTCGCCACCGTAATCGCAATGGATTCTTAATGGGGTACCATAATGTTGGAAATATAACAACAAAGTGTTTACGACAGATTTTGCAGATTTATCCGGGACTGCATATGCTTGCGTGAATTTAGTTAATTCGTCGCGAATGGTTAAAGCGTAATTTCGAGTAGGGAATTCAAATAAATCAATATTGATTCTTTCGAATGGTGTTCTTGGGGTTTCTGTGACTACCAGAGGGTTATTAAGGTTTTTCCGGCATACTTTAGTCTTTTGGCAAGTTTCGCAATTTTTTATAAAATTTTCAACGTCTTTAGTTAGACCTTGCCAAGTGTATTTTTCTCTAATTCTTCGAATTGTTTCATTTATTCCGCGGTGTAGATTATTTTTACCAAAATGATTTTGCTCCAATATAATTGGAATTTCATCTTCGTCGGCAGTTCTGACGATATCTTGACAAATTACTACTTTTAAGTCTTTTTCCGCAAAAATGAATGATAGAATTTCGAGTATGGGGAGGTCTAGGTTATTTTCGACAAAGTATGTCTTAGAAAGGTCTAAAACATCTTGATTTTTAAATAATACCAAAAATAGATGTTCAATTACAGATTCGATATCAAAAGGTAGAGGGATGATAAAATATCTCCTATGTCTGACTGTTTTGCTCGATACAATATTGATTTTATCGTTATGAAATTCGGGGTTTTCTTCGAATATGTCTTCGATAATTTTATGATGGAGGTCTTGTAGGTTATTTTGTTGGAAGAAAGTTATAATATCTTTGTGTTCTCGATACAAAAGTTGTTTGTTCGAGGCTTTGATTTTCGAATAGTCAATTAAAGATGTTGTCTTATATAAGTTGGCGAAAGTTTCGAATTCTTGGGAAATTTGTTCGTCAGTGATCTCGTTATTGTCTGGGTTTTCGTCGTCGTCTGACTCTTCGTCATTCGCGGCTAGAACCTTTGAATAGAATTTGGAACATTCAGAAAAATGATTAATTTTGATTCTGGAAAGTGCATCCGCGTTCTTATTGATTTTGCCGGGTTTATAAATTATTTCGTAATCGTACTCTTCTAATTTGAGTCGCCAACGAGCAAGTCTACTTCCTGGATCTTTTATAGAGAATAGCCAGGTGAGTGGTCTGTGGTCGGTGACAAGTTTGAACTTTCTACCGTACAGGTATGGTCTAAAGTGCTTTACACTCCATACTATCGATAAAAGCTCGCGTTCAATCGTTGAATATTTAGTTTCTGCACTGCACAAGGTTCTAGAAGCATAGGCAATGGGTAAATCTTTGCCAATAGGCCCCTGGCTCAGCACCGAGCCGACGGCAAATGCGCTCGCATCAGTGGTTAGAACGAAAGGTTCATCAAAGTTGGGGTAGATTAATATCGGAGTTGTCGTTAATGTTTGTTTCAAATTTTGAAAGGAATTTATACAATCATTGTTGAAGAGAAATGGTACGTCTTTTTGTAGTATTTTTGTTAAAGGCTTGGTTATCTTGGAGAAATTTGGGATAAAGCGCCTGTAATATCCGGCTAAGCCTAGAAATGATTTAATTTCTTTTGGATTTTTCGGTTGAGGAAAATTTAAAATAGCGTCAACTTTCGAAGGGTTCGGTTTTACGCCGTCTTTTGTAATGAGATGTCCTAAATAAGCGACTTCCTTGCGGAGAAACTCGCATTTGTCTGGTTGAATTTTGAGGTTGGCTTTTTGAAGGCGTTTAAAGACTTCAGTTAGACGAGAAATGTGTTCGTGAATTGTAGGAGAGTAAATAATGATATCGTCCATGTAGACGAGACATCGTTCATTTTGAATACCTAACAGGATGTTATCCATAACTCTTTGAAAAGTTGATGGAGCGTTTTTGAGTCCAAATGGCATTCGCACGAATTCATAATGACCGTTCTCAACTGTGAAAGCAGTTTTTTGAATATCTGCGGGATTAATTTCAATTTGGTGGAAACCAGAAGCCAAGTCTAAGGTTGTGAAATATTGGCATTTGCCAAGTTGGTCTAAAAGATCGGAAATGTTGGGCAGAGGATATTTGTCACCAATTGTAACCTCGTTGAGTTTGCGGTAGTCGACTACGACGCGCCATTTCTGTTTACCAGAAGCGTCCAGTTTTTTGGGAACTACCCAGACAGGAGAGGACCAAGGTGAGATTGAGGGTTGAATAATACCTTGACTTAACATTTTCGATACTTGGGACTTAACTTCTTCTTTATGGACCTGAGGATATCGATACGATTTAGTGAATATCGGTCGGGAATTTTCGGTGTCAATAGGGTGTTTGATTTCATTAGTAAAGGTCAAATTGTCTCCTTCTAAATAGAATATATCTTGAAAGTCTAAACAAAGCTGCGTTACTATTTCGGCCTCTTCTTCGTTTAGATGATCCAAGCGCAATTCGTTCCTGATTTCGAAGGATTTGTCCGTCATTAGTTGTTGGTCAGAGTTTTGCGCGTTTAAGTTAAAAATTGACTTGAATTTTTGTACTGGCTCTAGGTTAAGATTTGAAAAGTTTATGGTTTTTGGAATAGCGTTTGCGTTTATTATTGAAGTTAAGAATTCTCCATTGTGATCGATTTTGACAATGACATTTGGTAAGCGTACTTTCTCGTTTTACTGGGCTAACAGTATAGCCTCGGTATTTCGCAGGTTGCATTTTAGTTTACAGATTTTTTCCATGCGAGGTTCAATAGAAATTAAATTTTTGATGTTGTTTAAATTTGAATTTTTTGTATCAGAATTAATAGTCGGTTGTAAAGGTAAATTTACTGTAGTTTCTTCCGTAACTTTAAATAGTGGTACGGTTTTGAAATTTGTGACTAGTTGTTTATTTTTAAAGTCTACTTTGCATTCGTAATGTTCTAGGAAGTCTGCGCCTAATAATCCATCGAAATCTATATCTAGATTATAGATATAAACTTTGTGTGACTCATTTGAAAAGGGGATGAGAACAGATTCGTTGATATAAATTTTTTGATCAGTGATATCCTGTATGATTACATTTTCAGGAGATCTACGTCTGTAATTTTCAGCTGTTTTAGGTTTAAAAATTGATATACCTGCACCTGTGTCAATTAGAATTTTAAATTTACCAGTTGCGTCTTTGACGTAATAAAGATTTTTTGAATTTACGGTTAATAAGGTGTGAGAAAGCGTATTTACATGAACGTTTGTTCTGGGAAGTTCAGCATTGGATCGAAACTGTCGTTGAGATTCATTGTTTGTATTTGGTTTGATATTTGGTCGAATTGGTCTATTTGTTCTGTTGGAGTATCCGTGGGGTACTCCGGATCTAAACGAAAATCCTGAGGATTAGCAGTATAATCCTCGTATTGCTCGTTCTGAGAATTAGCAGTATAATTCTCCTGGAAATTTTGGTTGGTTTCAAAATTGTAATTTTCGTACGATTCATTTTGACTTTGGTAATTTTGGTAATCGTCGAAAGAGTAGTCATTGTATTGGTTGAATTGATCGGTATAATTATCGTAAGGTTCGTAATTCAAATGATGAGCTTTTTGCTGGTTAAAGCGATTAAAATTTGGGTTAGGTTGGATAGCTGATGGTCGCTGTTGCATAAAATTAGGGTTCGGCCTTATGGCTGAGGGCCTGTTTTGCTGTGATTGGTTTGGCTGATTATTTTGAGGGAATGTCCTCTGACTAAATTGATTATTACTCGGTTGTGCGAAGTTTTGATGAGAAAAATTTTGTGAGTTTGGGTTTCCTTGGAAACTTGGTCTCTGGAAGTTTTGAGACTGTTGCCTTGTGCGGCATTCGCTTATTACATGTCCATTCCGTTTACAGAAGGAACAGAACTTTTGTTGCAAATCTGGACCCTGTGGTCGCTTTTGTTGAATTACTGGGTTTTTGACTGGGCTATTTTTTGGGAATTTTTGTTGTTCAAAATAAGAGAGTTGTAGCTCTCTACGGATTCTAATAATTGCGTTCATTATAGTTGGAGGGTTACTGGCACGTATTATTCTGCCTAGATTTGGTTCTAGACCCGTTAACAAATTATTTAATGTCATAGTTTCAATCAGGTTTGTTTGCGCGGTTCTTTGCTCTGAAGATAGATTTTGTTTTTGCACTGCAGCGTGCATTTTCGCATTATGCGTTTGTAGACGCGAAACAAATGTTAATGCAGATTCACCAGGCAATTGGTGAATTCTTTGTAGGTCTTGAATAAGAGCTGTTAAATCTCTAGAGTCACCGAAGTGGGTTTCTAGAAGTGCTTTAATTTCTGGCCATGTGGCAGGGTTACGAGAATTGATTAGTTCGGCAGCTTTGCCTTTCAATTTATTTTTAATATGAACAGTTAATAAAATTTTTTGGTCATGAATTGCCATGCGTTGGGCACACTGACATGAGTTTAGGAAAGTTTGGAGGTTGATGGCGTTACCATCGAACTCCGGAATTAACGAGAAAATTTCTGAGAGTTTGTAAGGCTCTACCTCGTGCTCGACTTGCTCTGGTTGCTCGGCTGTCGTCGGCACTACTGGTTGAACTGGTTGAACCGGCTCTGGTTGAGCTCTGTCTGGCATTTTGCTTTTTTGTTTGGAAATTTTTGAACTAAAGTTGGTTGCGTATCAGCAGTATGATACGGAGATTAGATTGAAATAGTTTGTTATGTTGCGTACGTTAATAAATTGTGTATTAACTGTATAATACGCTGTTGTTTCGTGAATACGAAAATAAATAACTTAAAATTAAAATTGTTGCGTTGTAGCTTGTATAGGATTTGTTTGATAACAGAATTGGCTTTGTTTGCCGAGTGTATTAGCGGTATAATACACGTAAATAATTGTGATAAATAATAATTGTAAAATGAAATAAAATAACGAGATGATTCTTAAAATGACTTACATTAATTTCATCTCCATGGGTAGGTTCTTCGTCCGTCAAGGGATTGGGATCCGCCACCACCAGTGAGGAAGGTCTCCTTGTTCTCGTAGATGTACACGCACTAGTTAGGCACCTTTTGCAGATGTTCCCCTTGTTCTCTTACGCTTCACTACCAGTTAGACTTCTTGTTCTGATGATGTTTACGGATCCTACCGACTGCGCCAATGTTAGATCACGGTTCACGTGAATGACTTTTTAAAAACTTTTATTTACTTGAATGGAGCCAACGTTGGCTCTTGGAGAAGGAATATAATAATAATTAGAAGTGTTTCATTCTAAGTGAGTTTAATAACTGATTCAACAAAGCGTGTTTAGTCATATTTATAACATACAGAACCTGAGTAAGCAAAATATATAACAAAGGAATTGCAGTTCTGCAGTCTGCACAAGTTATGAGAAACAAAGGTGTAATATGATATCTTGAAGATAAACAATTAATAAGAGAAGCTGTTATCGTGAAATACGATATACCTGTGAAGGTTTATTATGGCTAAGTCGCAATAAGATAGCGTGTAATATTATATAACACGCATACGTTCTTAATTAGATATTACACTATTTGTTGTCAAAATATTAGCTTTGCTAAAATGACGTGGTTCTGGCAGCTCTGGGATCTTGGACTATTAACTAACTAGGTTTAAAACAAATTAGATATGCATACCAAACATGGCAGGTAAATCCCGTAAATGATGTATAATCACAACTATATTCACTGGTGAGAGTAATGGTTCAACTTTAGCGTAATTTCCAAAATTTTATCTCCTCGGCGACATAACGTTTTTTGAGGCTGAAAACTTTTTAGGGTAATTCGGAAAAATGATTTGCTATGTTTTACGTCAATCCCAATGACCGTGGAAAATGATCTAGGCAGTTTCCTTGATCATAACGGGGTCAGAAGCCGACCTTAAATTCGCAAATTTCAAAGTGGCGCCTGCGTCATACGAATTAGCAGACTTATCGAGCCGCGGATACGCCAGGCGCAATCCAAACCTACTGAAAGTGTTTTTTTTTTAAGAACATATGCCTTGTCGATCGGAAAAATTTAATCGCAGAAATTCCAGTCTGGATTCTCAAACCGACTTGAAAGTTGAAATTTGTTTCTTTATAAAAAAAAATGTTTATAAACAAATTATTGTAAATAGAAAACGATTGGTTTAATCAAATATTGTTACAAACAAAAGGACAAGGGCAGATAAGGGCCTTTTTCCGCCCATTGGCCATGTTGTATGTTATTATATTTTCCGAGTAGTATATGTCTTGACGAGTAATAAAAAACTGTTTTTTGGAATAGCAGATTATTCAGTGAGCGTATAATGATGGCTATTACTCGCGGGGGTGATGTTTACGGCACGAGACGAAGGCGTGTCGTAAATCGGCCGAGTGTGTAATAGCCATTATATACGAACTGAATACTATAATTTATCCACGACTATCGCATATTTTAACTGTTTTAATCGTTTAAAACTGAAAAAATAAAGTTCATTTACAGTAAAACGTTGACGTGTTAAACGTCAAACACGAAAATATGCACGAAAACATGGAAAAATGGATTCGCCGTTTCCTTATGAAAATTGCTAGTTCCTGATTGGTCAAAGGTGCGTTAGAATGAAAACAACTAGTTCCTGGTTGGTTAAATATGTGTTAGAATCAGATTATGTTCATTATACGTTTGGTTGGAATAATGACTATCATTATTCGACAATTGTTAAATGTAGAATGCAATGATTATACGATGGGCGTGTATAAACATATTCTTATTCAATACATACCACAATATGTGGTTTTGAGCGCTGACACGTTTAAATTCGCACGCAACGTCGACACTACTGCGACTCCCGCGGAAACGATTTAGTTTTTTATACATTGAAGCGCTTGATGAAACAATATAAATTGACCGTTATTTAAAAGCTTAAATGCTCAACAATGAAATGAGGTATAGTTTATCTTGTTTCATCGAGCATCTATCTGAAATATACATTAAAAGTGCGGAAAAAGGTCAAAAAATACTAAAAAACTGCAAACGTCCCCACTTTGAAATGATATTACTATGACCTACTGTTGTTTTTCAAATGTAAAACAGTAAAATATATAGAAACATAAAGATCATATGTTCAACTACAGATAAATAACGCTTAATGACTTTAAGGAGAACTTTTCTTTTTTATGAAATTAGTGGGCGAAAATTATATAGCTTATCTACCCTTGTCCTTTGTTCATTTTTTAATTGTCAACTTTTGCTTACACTTTTTTCAAAAAACCGATATTTCTTGCGTCAATTATAAAAAATTGAAAAAGAAACGAGGATTTTATGAAAATTTTTAGTTTATTTTGTTTATCTCGACAATCATGATTCTTCGATAAAAGTATATATATATTTCTAAAAAACTTTTGCTCCACCTTTTTCTATAAATTAAGAAGTTCCTCGAAACATTGAATAATAGTGGACTAGACATTTCCAGCTAATCTATAAATGCCATAAAGATATGTCACTGCACAATATGTTTAAATATTTATAATAAAAATAGATTAATAAATCGTTATTTTAGATACTAATAACAAAACTCAAAGATTCCTCATTTTAAATGTTATCCACTTCAACTGATAAGCGTTAAATTTTTATATCACATCCGGGCCAACGAGTCAATTTGATAAGTCACCTCAAACCTTTTGGGGCCAAAAGTCAACACAGAACAGCATAGACAAAATATGTTATATGTTATTTGTTTTTCTAACGAACGAACAAGGGTATAGCGAAGGCTCTATTACTGATTTATGATTAATAAACCCTTATGAAAACGAAAACCCGAATAACCGAATAGAAATTATAAAAGAAATAGCAACTAACGTTGTTTTTTCGGTAAATATAATAAATAGATTACTTAGTCGCAAAAAAAAAACAAAAATTTGCAGTTAGTTAAATCTGCCGTACAATTAAAGAAAAATCCGAAAAAATGTTATGTCTAAATCTAACATATTATGTCAGAAAGAATTTCGAAGTAATAACCTTCAAATACCATTTAAGTCTAGTCAAAAAATGTCGTATATCTTTTACAATGCAAAACAGAAAACACAAAAATAAAAAAAATAGGGATAACTGCTTTATGAAGAATGCAATAGCTGTTACATAGGGCAAACAGGAATGTCATTTACTATAAGGTACATTGAACATTTAAAATAATTTCAAAATAGTAAAAATAATTCAAATTCTGCAAATTAGTTTTTAGAAACCGACCATATTTTTCCGTCAATACATAAACTGCATTATCAACAAAATCTAGAAATTTAAATAATAAATTAGAAATCTACGAACATTATAATAACCTAAATAAATATCGTTCCTTATGACCAATTACATATAGAAAATCACACTTTATTTGCCACCCTGATGTAACAATGGTCCTGCCTGTACTGTTTGTCTAATAGCTATACTCTGTTTAGTAAAGACAAGATAGTAATAAAAGCTCATTATAGATGCAAATCCTCTAAAAACGTGGTCAAGGTGCTATAATGAAATATTCCTTTATATTTTATAGGGGTTATCTATACCTTTAAAAAAAATTCACTCGAAATACCCGTATTAGGATAGTTTTTGGGTAAATTAATAACTGCTTGTCCTTTAAAAACTCGATGCAAGGCGAGCTCTCCTTGCCTCTGTTACTTTAAACTGCATCTTTGGTCTCTTTCAAGTACCTACCTAAGCAGTATTCACAAACATCATAACCGTCATGTAACGAGGGGCGAGGCTGAGAACTGGAAAAATAAGATAATTCAAACAACGGACGTTTATTTAAAATAAAATCAATTTATTTAAGTTTTTCGATATCTATGAATATTAAAAATGTGAAATCTACGCTTATGTTCATTACTTTCTGTCTTTACCAATTGGAGTAGGCTTAACATATCCCTTGCATATGGAAAAATATAGCGATATTTTGTGTTCGTTATTTGTTATTATAATGAAACATTACAAATCAAGAAACAACTGCATTGATTTATTGATGTTATGACATTTGTTAACAATAACAGGAGTGCGTGGGGTTCCTATTTGTACAAATAATTGTTTGATTGTTTTTGAAATTACGATAAAGCAGAATTTTATGTTATTGTGATTGAATTATTTTATCATTTAATTCAATTTCAAACATGAAACCAGAACATAGTTTCAGATCTAACGTTAAATAAAAAAATGAATTGTTGGCTGATATTATTAGAAATTTCTACTTATAGGGCATATAAAAATAGAACGGGTTACCTTGAAAAATATTCCGAACATGTTAGATAAGTTCATCACTTTTTTTTAAAGCTTCGATCAAGGACTGGCGCATAATGAGTTAATATTAATTCTGAAAAAAAATGTGTTATCTAATTTTAACTTTTTCTACGCAATATAAGAGGACAGTTTGAAGTATTAAAATATTTGGGTAGGTATCTAATGCAAAGTATGTATCAGATTTCATTCTCGCTAACTGTGTCAACTACAGTCCAAATATTATGTTCACCGTAATTATTTTTTTGTATATTTTTCATATTTTTCTCCCCCTTAAGTTAACTACATGCGAAATATTATTCGTCCATTTTTTCATAATTATTTTTAGGGTGTATGTCTTTTGATGGTTGGTCAAATGTTCATAATGAACCGATATTATGTGCAGTTTAGATACTAGAAAATGAAAAGTTTTCTTCTGGAAAGTATAGATACATCAGGACATTCACACACTGGTCATTATCCTGCAAACTTGGCCATTGATTTAATAAATAAGAGCAAAAATGAATATAATTGCAAAGTTACTAGTTTGGTCACAGATAATACGGAAATCATGATCAATACGAGGGAAAAAATTGCTGAGGCCCTGGATTGTCTCATTATAACATAAGAGTGTACTGTCCATATACTGAATTTGCTTTCTAAAGATTTGGAAGTTACAAAAGTAAAATCACAGGTACTTTAAATTGTAAAATATTTTTGCAGTACACACTTGCGGAATGCTTGGTATAAAGAAAAAGGGGGCAAGAAACTAACATTACCACAAAATGTTAGATGGAATACAGTTTCCGACTGCCTTGAGGTTTATGTTACTGAATGGCCCAAGTTGTTGGAAATCTGTGAAGAACACAAAGATGACATCCATCCATTGATGATTGAAAAAGTATCGTATTTAATTTAGAAGAATTGCCGGAAGACTTTTTAAAATTGCTCAAACCAATTTCTGTGACAATTGACAGAATTCAGCAGAAAGGTGCCAGTTTGTCCCTTGCAGTCGAGGAATGGAAAAAATTGAGTGCCGTTTTTTATAGTTCTGAAGACTACAGTTTAAAGCAATGTCAGATATTATTATCTGATGAATCTTTAACGCCATTTCAAATTTTGGCATATTTGCTGGATCTTTTCAGAAATAAAAACGAATATCCACTGTCGAAAGAAGAAAAAAGGGTGCTTTAGATTTAGTTTCACATTTTTCTGGCACATAGTTATTACCGTTAATAATTAAGTTTGTAGCGAAATCCTTCCGTTTCAAGAAACAATGTTTTCAGAAATATTACAAAATGTTATCGTAATGCAGTGCTGGAAATCTCAAAAAGATATTCTGGTGCGGGAGCTAAGTGGCTTTTTCGGACACTCATCGTTACAAACATTTTCTATGCGCTGATTAATTCTATCGAACTTAAATAACGACAAAATAGACTTCTGGCATATGCCAGCCCGTCGAGTTGGCCATAGTTCAAGATATAAAAATCAGTGAAATTATATCATCGTTACAAAGCCAATTTTTTGTGTGTGTACACATTTTATGTTTAGAATGAATAAAATAAGATTGCCAGAAAGTGTGGGCCATCAGGGGCGCACCCAGTAAGGTCAAAGTGGTAAAAAAACGGAGTTATATAACATCATCGTTACAAACTTTTTAAGGTTGAGCATGTTTATTTAAATGTTTTGAACACAGAAAAAAATTCCCAGAAAGAAACTCCCGTCAGTAAGGCTAGCCAGAAAGAAAATGTTTAGGATTTTTGAAGAAAATTGGATTTTTTTTCGCATATTTCATCTCAGAACTTTAAACTCATCGTTACAAGTTCTGACTCCTTTTTAAAACGTAAATATAAGCTCCTTCAACAATAGAATAGCCTCCCCGTAAAGTTCTTAGTGTCAACAAAAGTACCGTAGGCTCTTAAATATACAGGAATTTAACACTTTCGGCTAACTTGACTCCGTACCGTGCCTCAGATGTATTGTATCATTATTACCTTTCTGGCTGCGCCTCCTGACGACCCACACTTTCTGGCGATACTATTTTATTCATTCTAAACATAAAGTGTTTACACACAAAAAAAATTAGCCTTGTAACGATGACATGATTTCACTGATTTTTAAACAGTGTTCGTGACGCTCCTGACAGGAGGTGCCCCGCCAGAAGTCGATTTTATGAATCGTTATCATCCATTAAACCATAAAAATATCTCAAGTTCATAAAACGGTGAGCTGCCGAAAAAGCCACCTAGCTCCCGCTCTGTTCCACAAATTAACAAAGTACGAGGTCTGCAGACGTATATGGACTAAGTAGCTTAGTGACTTAGATGTTTGATAATTCTACTTTTGAGTAATAGCAAATCCTTTCAACCATGAATAGAACTAGTTAAAATAAGTAGATTTTCGAACAGACCCATCTCGAGAAAGCATGCCTGCTCCCCCTGTCCCCTCAAGGAGGTTACCTGTATCTGCCTATATATTTTTTTTCTCAAAAACGGTAGGAGCTAGAGGAATGATCTTGGCGCCATTCGATAGAGTATAAAATCTTGCATTTTGCTTTTTGCTTTTTTTTTTTAAATCCCCACAGCGAAAAAAGCGGGAGGAGCCTTCCAACAACGACAAATGTTTGGCTATATCTCTAAAACGGCCCAATAAATCAAAATTCTACAAGATATAAAAAAGACCGTTATTTTTTCTATCGATTGGTATATTATTTGTATATGTTATTTGTTTAAATAAAGCAGTCAGTGGCGTACAAAGAGAAAGCTGCGCATGTGCATAATGAATTTATTTAAAGTAATTTATTATTGTTATTACAAACTGCGAAAATATTGATTGTACCTTTTCAAAATTATTTCACATATTTGTTCTACTATTTTTTTTCTACAAAACCTCTTAGCAAAGAAATATGGCGATGGCATTCTAGCTATAACAAGTTTTTGGCTGTCACGCAAACGACCTTTTCTATCAATTGGTATATAATTTAAAAATATTATTTATTTAAATAAAGTCGTCAGTGACCTGCATAGACAAAACAATGTATATAACTGCATTATAACTTATTTTTAATACTATTATATTGAAAGCCCAATATTTTCACTATTTTTTATTCTCTAACACATTAACAAAAAAATATATATATATAAGTAATGGTAAAATTAACAAACATCAGTATCCACAGTCTTTATTAATATTTTCTTTAAATTGTTCTCATAGCAATTTTGTGCATGCACGAAAATGCGCGTATTCGCTTCCTCGTGATTGCATAATGGGGCTGTATTTATATTATCGAGAGGCGGATTATACAGAGCATTCTCATCATTAGTACATACAAGAACTTTATTTTGAGGTAATGGGCTGATGGAAATTAGGTTAAAGAATTCGAATTTGTTTGCTGCAACTCGCAAGAAATCGTACCAATTTTTTGGAATTTCTGTATTTAGTCTAACTAATTTTCAATTTCCTTTTCCTCTTTTTTCCCTAGTTTGTCCCTTTAAACTATTCTCTAAATAAGCATCCCAAACAATATCTACCCTGGTTACTGATTTCAGAATATTAAATAAGTATGGTTTAACGTTTCAAATGTAATCACAAAAATTTGAACAGGCTTTGGGTTACAGAATATTCAGAAGAGCAGCTCCGTCTAATAGAACAGCATCAACATCAGTTGGTTTATCTAAAGTAGTAAAATACTTATCAAGACAACGTAATAAATCAGACTTATTTAATTTCCATGATACGTTTCCGTAAGTTGAGCTAGAGAAGGGTGATTTTCAAATTTAAAGAAATTTTCCATCTCCATTCCGATTTTGAGATGCTATGTATAGCATCGAGAAATTTTACTTTCACAGAATAATAGGAACTTTTAGTTTTTAATACGTTTACTTTTTTTATATAAATTAAGATATATAAATTTTTTAAAACCATAAGTAATTTATTAAATCAGTTGGAAACATTAATCGTGTCGATTCACATCCTTACATAAACAAGTCAATGCAAGACTAAAACAAGCTAAAAACGTAGGTACTCTTCGCCAATTTACTGAGCTTTTTATATAATTGTTACACATTCTATAGGATACTCTTCGCAGTTTTCTTGTAAATAATAAATAATGTTAGTTTTGGACATCTTAAATTTTGTGATACCATCTTTGTTGTGAATAAAATTATATGAAAAAAAAAATGAAAAATAAATATCCAACCTGTGTGGGATTCGAACACACGATCTTTGGATTGCAAGGCAAAATTTTAGCCACTGCACCATCACATATTGCTACGAAAATTAATTGTTAAGTACAAGCGACAAAAATTAAGAGAATTTCTTTTTTAATTAAATAATTAATAATTTTTTTATTTATTGATCGATTTTCTTCAAAAACAATAGGGTTCTTCCTCTAGCTAACACTAACTTACTTTCCAAATTTCAATACAATCGGACTTTTCTTTCTTAAGTTATCGTGCTTACAAGAAACGTGACGGACGGACGGACAGACGGACATTTTGAAAGTTGTTCAGAATTCGTTCACTAACAATGATATGAATTTTTTTTCTCTACGAGCGATATTTACGATTTTAGAAATGTTCCGATCAAATACAATATACTTACTCTTCGTTTTTGCGAAGAGTATAATAATAGACCAATCGATAAAAAAGATAATGGTCTTTATTTTTTATATCTTGTAGAATTTTGATTTATTGGGCCGTTTTAGAGATATATCCAATCACGTGTCGTTGTTGGAAGGCTCCTCCCCCTGTTTTTGCTGTAGTGCCTTAAAAAAAAAAGAAAATAGCAAAAAGCAAAATAAAGGTCTTATGCAAAATTTTATACTCTATCGAATGGCGCCAAGATCATTCCTTTAGCTCCTACCGTTTTTGAGAAAAAAAAATATGTATATGCAGATACAGGCAGCCCCTTTGAGGGGGGCAGGGGGAGCAGGCATGATTTCTCGAGGTGGGTCTGTTCGAAAAACTACTTATTTTGACTTCTATTCATTTTGACCTTCTATTACTCAAAAGTGGAAGTATCGAGGCATTTTCGAGACGCAAATTACTAGACTAAAGGGCGTGTTCATTCAGATATTAGGAATAGATTGGGCAATGAAAAAGCATCTAAATTAGTATTTCTCCTTAAACGTTAAAATGCTTGTTTTATACTGTTTTGAAAAATATATATATATATATATATATATATATATATATATATATATATATATATATATATATATATATATATATATATATATATATATATATATATATATATATATATATATATATATATATATATATATATATATATATATATATATATATATATATTTTAACATGCTTTTATTACACTCAAAGAAAATGATAGGTAAATTCAACCAAAAAGAACATATGAAATCGCGCCTATCTAGTTTCATAGTTAAATCAATCAGAAAAGAATAGTCATACAACTTTATTTGTTTTCGTAAACAAATAGTAGTTTAATAATCATATCTTCTTGTAACAAATTAAATAGTACAATGACATTTTTTTATGTTCACTAACCATTTTCAATCTGGTCTACAATTAAATAGTACGACTTTGTTTTTTGTTCACCAACAAATTTTTAGGTTGATCTACACTTTATTGTATGATGAAGTTTTTTTTGGTTAGCCAAAATCTCAGTATTGAGACATCAGACCACCCAAACCAAAAATTAGAGATCGTTTATAAGCTCCATCCAAATATATCGATGATCCCTGAGAGAATTTGAACATTGCAATCATGTTATTAATTTTCTATAAATTCATAAGAGTATAAGATAATGCATGATTGATTATTGTCAGTGATTTGTATGTGGCGCCATCTGGGAATAATTTCTGTAATAGACTACGTGGTAAGCAAGCAAATTTTATGGTAATTCTTTTAGAACTTCTAGAAGACGACAATAATATTGGTTTATCTACCAAGTACAATAATACAGCGAACTAATACTGGGTTAAAATTACAATTCGATAATAGTTAAAAATAAAATATACTATTATCTAGTTTAATTTGACAGAATTTAACAAAATAATAGTCAGACGAAAAAAATAATAGTCTTATTCATCTATTTTTTAAGTTAATGTTTGTTTTGTTGTACGACAACTATTTATTAATTAAAATAACAATCACCTCTTGTTTAAAAATACCATCAATATAGTTTAGTTTAACAAAATTAACGATATTGTTAGTTAACCATTTTTTTTTTGTTGAATTTACCCATACTATTTCTTTGAGTGTAACTAACTATGTATGTAAGTAAAAGTCTAAGGAACTTAATTTCACCTACTTCTAAATGTTGTATCATCATGAAACTTTGCAATTGTGTGTAGCTCTGATGACAATAAAATATAGTATACTCGATATTATAATACGTTCAAAATGGCGGATTATCATTTTCTTTACAATCCCCATGATATGGGTATCAAATAAAGGGCTTGATAATAGTGGAAAACAAATATGTGATTAAAACTTAAAAATTCAAAATGGCGGCGTCAACATGGCGGATAAGTTTTGTAATTTATGGTCTGATTCGTATGGAAATCAATATCTGGGGATGTTCGAGGTCACAGATTATAAGTATTTAAGTAGTCGAATTATTTACATAAATGTCGAAAATGTCAAAATTTTTTCCTGAAGTATAAGACTAAAAAGTAAAAAATAAATTAATAGTTTAAAAAACTAAAAAATCTTTAAAATGCCTTGATTAAAATCATGATTTGAATCGTGATTTCAATCAAATGATTAAATCAGCTCAATCCTGTTTACAATACTAAACCCTCGGTACACGAGTTCGATTCGCACTTGACCGATTTTTTTCCTTTTAAGCACCATGTTGATGTAATTATTTTGATGAGTAGCCTTAATTACTGCATATTTATAATTATCTTGTTACCCGGTACGTTGTTATTTTGGTTAATTTTACATTCGATGACCTGAACTTTAAATCCCATCGATTGCGTTATATCGGTCGGCGCGACGGTGAGTAATAAATTGTTTATTTGAAATCCATATTTTTCACGTTATCTGCCCTAAATATTTGTTATTCGACCAACGTTATATTCCTATACGGCTTCTGAATATCTTCCAGGCTAGGCTAGACTTAACCCATATCGGTATGTCTATTTTTATGCGGGCTTCTGTGTATTTCGTTATTTTGAGAAAACTAAAAGGGGAATCTCTTTTAGTCGGATCCTGGGTCGACTTTTTAATTACATTTCATACAGTTTGATGAACTTTATGGTGGAGTCAAATTAGGACTAAAAAATTCGCAATGTGGATTGTCTTATCGGGGCAATTTTTTGTTTCAACTTAAGTTCACGGTGTAATTTTACAGTTTCTGCGAGGTCGGCGTATTGTTTATTTAAACAATTAAATTTTTTAGACCGTGTTTTCCATCGGTTTTCTTTGAAAAGAAGAAAAATGTTCGTTATGAGCTGTACAATAAAAGTTCATGAACTGTAATTCATTCCAAATGTTATTATTTAAAAAAAATTGAATATTGCAATATTATGCGTTTCTAAACAAATCACTGTTGATTGATTGATTGATTGATTGATAGATACCAGCGTGCGGTAGGCATTGCTGCCACTCCCAGGTATACAGCTGGGCCTGCTACGTCTACGCTGGGTTGGACTAAGGTCATGCTTGTTGCCAGCAGCGAGTGCCACATGGCGCATGGTAAAGGAATATGGGATGGGACGTGTAGGTATTTGTGAGATGCGTTACCGCATTGTGTCGTGAGGGAGCATTTAAGCTCCCTTTTTTGTGCTTTTGGTTCTGGGTATCTGCCTCTTCTGAATCTTTGTGTGAAATATGTGTTGTCTCTTATTGTGGAGTGTTTATTACTGTTTATGCTCCTCTTTTTTTGTTTCTGCTTCTTCGAATCTTCTTTTTCTGAGTCTTCTGATTCCTCGATTTCCGATGCTGGGTTGGATTTGAGTCATGCTTGTTGTCAGCAGCGAGAGCCACATGACGCATGGTTTTTTTGATTTTTCCCCTCGCTTTTCTTTCCCAGTTTGTTTATGATCCTCTCGATTGTTGTTTTCCACGTGTAACATGGTCTCCCTATTTTTAGTTTGGTGCTGTTCAGTGTTAGCGTTTTCTTCAGTAGGGTTTCTGCTGTCCTTTTTGCTTTAACCTTCTTGATCCTTTCCCTTATCTCTCTGCTTACCAGAATATGGTCTATTTGTGTGATTGAGCTTCCATTAGTCCAAGTGTTAATGCATGTTTGACTTTTACTCCATGTATTTCTTATTGTTAAGTCAAACATGTGTGCTAGGTTTTTCAGCGCGTTTCCGTTTTCGTTAGACCATGTGTGGAGTATATATGCATTAAAGTCTCCAGGTACACGATTTCACTGCACTATGTATATGTATATGCTATGATTTACTGCGTTAGAGGGAAGCACTGTGGAAAGTTTTGGTTTCTGTACCTAATTAAACACTAACTAATATTTCTTATCAAGCTGATAATATTCCGAGGTATAAATTATTTTACACATTCACTTATACAAACTTAAATATAACTTCTATACGTTGACAATTTGTATTTAACTTTTGCAAGGGTATCCATTGGTGACAGAACACTATAAGTCATCTCCCTGCCTACCAGAATATGATCTATTTATTGAGTTGAGTTTCCGCTGCTCTAGGTATCAAGATTGCTCTTTTCTGTGCGTATTTTCTTGGAAACCATTTTCCTGAGAGAAACCTGTATCACGTATACATACATTGAGGTGCCATAAGAATTCAGTCTGGACGCTACACACCCGACAGTGCCCCATTGATTATTTCTGATCTAATCCAAATTAAACTCGTTTGAATATTTTTAGCAATTATGAGAACCTCACCTGAAAGGTATACTTTAAGAGTAGTGCGCCACTGATCATTACGTATTCAATTTTGATTAAATTTGTTTGAATATTTTTAGTAATTATGAGAAAACACACTTGAAGGTTCACACAGGAAATCTGTATAATCACACTTTAATAGCGATGCATTACTAATTATTTCGGGTTATTATTATCACCATTATTATATCGTGCGTAATTCTCTTGATTGGCTGAAAGAAATTCGGTTTTGGCTATTAATTATTATTTGTATTTTTGTAATAGTTTGGTTTGTATATTTTTGCTGAAAGAAAAATATTTAGTGCCCTTATTTTAATTTATTGTCTAGGAACTATCAAGCATTTAAAGCATATAGGTATAAATTTAAGTAAAGTGGTATAGTCGAGTGTAGACTTATCTTTAGCCTTAGTGTTGATTGATTTATGGTTTCCTAGAGGCTCTCGGGTTATTCTCCACTTTTTATGCACTGAGATATTCTAATCACCCACATTAATTAAATATTAGCTATATAACTTAACTGTTGTAATGTTATTTTACATATCACTTTGCGTATTATTTTTCACTTATCGCATCAGCGTAATTTCGTCCTATTGTGCCGGCTTTTAATCGGGATTTAAGCCAGATTACTGGCACCGAACTTAAACGCGTCCGATGTCTTTGAAATCACTAAACAAATCACTGTTGTTTAAAAAATAATGGATAATATTCAATGAAATTTTGGAGAAATATAGCTCTTATAAAGCACAATCACCACTTAAAATTTCAAATCAAAATGATTATTAAAACGGCTCAAATGTACAATTGGTGCTAAAACTTTGCACTCTTGTGAAATCCTGCCATCAAAACTAAGAAATGTATACGATGGCTCAAATTGTGGCTTTTTATAAGTACTTTAAGATCAAGGAGAGAGATTTTTTTTTCAAAATTTAAACCCTTTTTATTGCAGTTGTTTATAATTTTCGAAATTATTGTAGTTATAAACAAATTCAAATAACTCTCTCGTTTTTTTTTATGGAATCAAAAACGGCAAAGGAGTAATGATAGTAGATTAAAAAAGCCAACTTAAAAAAAATTAATGTTCTACTTGCATTTGGAGCTGAGATACGTTAGTTTTTACGTTTAGGTCACTTATAAATAAACAAGTCGCTATTTCTTATTGAAATTACTGAACTAAATCGTTCACAAAAAGCATAAAGACTAGGGGCCCAAGTTTAGGTCCCTGCGGAATACCCTGTGTTACCTGTAGACGATACACCATTGAGTAATTGTATAATTTGTTTTCTATTCTTTAGGTATGAAGACAACAAATTTAACTCCTTAACTAAAAAATTTAGTTTTTAATAACTCAATCAGCACAATCGGAAGCTCGACAGAAATCTGGAAATAGCCCTAATACATAACTTAAAAAACACTGAAAAAGTTTGATTTCATTTTCACGAAATATAGTTAAATTCATACCGTTAACATCATCTCAACACCTCAACGGAAGCACTGTTTACTCCCTAAATTTCAAATACCAGGAGGAATTAAGTGACATCATTGGCTTATTTTATGCTCTCGTAATCGATTCAAATTTTTTTGGTAGATCAATATGGGCCTTTTTGAATGACGTGTCAGAAGAAGGAAATGCCATTTGGAATTCTTAAGTTGAAGGTATACATATACGACACAATTTAGTTTTAAAGAAAAAATATCAGACACGTGTAATAGTAGCACTAACGTCGAATATTCTATTCTGTCCTGGACGCATATTCGTATGTTACAGACTGAAATGGGCGTTCGGGCCCCCGAAGCATGACTTCTATGTTACCGACGTATCCTTACTTTACATCGGTAACATAAGCAGGTAAGGTCACGTCACTGAGTAAGTGCTGAATGGGTGACATTTCAAAAAGGATAGAAGGATTATAAAATATTAAAAGTTAAAAAATAATTGCTTCAATAAACTACCCTTATCTGAATTTCCGGGAAAAACTAATAATGGCCATATTGTTAGGAATATAATATACAATATTTGAGCAAAATCGTTAGAGCTGTTTTTGAGAAAATCGTGATTTTCTTAGTTTGCTCATCAGTAAACTACCCTGAAAGGTGAAAAATAATCACAAGTATCGAGATACTTGTGATAGGACTCTAGATATCGAATTTAAATGAGATCGGTCAATTGGTTTCGGCGCTAGGTTAGGCGACGGTTACACACACACAGACAGACATTTTTCTAAACCACTTTTTTAGTGTCTGGGAGTGATATAAAGTCGATATTTGTCGAAATTCGAGTTGTTGTGGAAAACTCGAATTCGAATTTTTGGACGATGACAATACTTTCTTTACTCCTAGTGTCGCTCGAAAGTAAAAATGTATAAGAATATTATAATATGTAGACTTCGGAAATGTTGAATTCTAAAATATCCAATTATTTCTCTCACGTCTCATTTTTTCATAAAATCAAAAAAGCATTTTTCGAAAAATAATCTCTTAGTTTGTTCAAAATAGTAAAACTTTTTCAGTGGTTTACGAACATTTATGACAACACTTTTAACATTTTTGTTGGTCTAAGTGTATTTTTGTTTGCTAATAGTATATAGACGATTCATCTAATAATCTTATAAAATAGGCAATTAATTAATAACACATTATACATGTCAACGTAATAATATAGTAACAGTAATTGATGCTTTTGGAAATGAAGTAGTGCAGTATCGAGACGAAAACAACAGAAAGCTAATCTAAAACGTGAATAAGAGCTCAACTTAACTCACCTCAAGATTTCGAATGAATTTTCAGATTAACTATAGTTTCATCTTGTAACACATATGGAAAACTGTGTGGTAGTAATTTTGTATTCATTGTTAGGTATAATCGCATAAAAACAAATGAATTGCAAATAATTTCGATATCACTTATCACACCATTTATCTGAATTCTGAATAACATTTGACGTCTTATGTTGCCGATGTAAAGTGAAAATACCTCGGTAACATCGATCTGAATTCTGAATAGCATTGGACATCTTATGTTACCGATGTAAAGTAAGGATACGTCGGTAAAATATGCTTCGTGGGCCCGAACGCCTATTTCAGTCTGTAACATACGATTATGCGTCCTGGACGAATGAAAATCTTGCCTCGTGCTTTTGGACTTACCCAAAAGTTTTCGATTCGGTTAGTTACAGTCTGCGAAGATGCACATTGTATCTGCCGTAATTCTTATTTTTTAAGCAGGAAAAAAATAAAAAAGCGACTTTTAGCTTAATCGATAAATCTTCATTTTGATTTTTTAACATTTTTGGCGCAAATGCCATAGTTTCTGGGATATTTAGGTAACTTTAAAGTAGTGTTTTGACTTGAAAACGTTCGGCGCCATTTTTAAACCTCCATATCTCCGAGAAAAAAAATGCGAAGATTTTAAAACGGCAAATTGTTCCTCGGTTTATGCATTTTTCCGTTAAGATTTTTTATTTTAACTGTCATGAATATGAACTGTTGTGATTGGTCCTAGCTCATCGAGTAATTAATTATTACCCACGACCGTCAGTAATGAGCCTTATTACTTGTTCAAAAAAATATTTAAAATAGGCCTGAGTGTAAATGTGAAAAATGTAGAAAGTAATCCATTATTTGTTTAATATACAGGGTGGATCATTATTAATAGGCCATAGTTCAAGGTAGTGTTCGACCGATACCAATATACATTAAAATGCCGATATTTTTATCAAAATAATTCGATAAAAATTGTATATTGAACATAAAAAAAACATCGTACCTCTCTTAGGTTAACATGTTTATTAAAAGAAAAACTTAAAAAGTACAACAAACTACAATTAACTAAACCATAAAAAAAACATCCTCTAGCACAAAAAATAAAAGAAAAACAAACATAATGTAGATGCTTAATAATTAAAAAAATAATAACCAGAAACTAATAATCAAAATCGAGTTTTTTCAAATTGTGGTGGAGAAATGTGAGGGCTTCAGTTCTCTCAGGCCTTAACCGATTTCTTTTTGGTTGACATATGTTTCCAGCCTCTGAAAACACTCGCTCACTGTAGACACTCGATGCTGACGCTGACAAAAATTCAGTCCACTGATCTGCATAATACATATCAGTGATTCAGTCGCAGAAATTACGATGATCGCGTTTGAACCTATAATGTGTCTTGACTGCCGATATTTACGAATTCTGGTATTAGTAAAATATAGAAAGTTATAGTATTTCGATTTTGGTAAAAAAAATATGGGCGATAGATATCGGTATCGGCAGAAAAAAATCTATCGATCGAACACTAGTTCAAGGGTAGATTCTTTGGACCAAAATATGAGGATATAACCAAACATGCTTTAGTAAATTGTTGCTGTGGAAAAAGATACAGGGTGTCAAAATTGTAATTTTTCTCTTTTTTTTGCAATATCTCAACTAACTCTTGACCGATCTTCTCCCAATTTTGTAAGGAAACATTTTTTAAGCTAAGAAACAATAATTTACGTATTACATCATGCTAGCCCGTGGAGGGCGCCTCATGAGCTATGCCTGATGATGAATACTTTTTCTTTTTTTACGAAACGTAGTGGCACTTTTGACTAGAAAATCTCATGCAAGAGTCATTTCTACGTAAAAAACCGCTGCCCAAGGAATCACAACTTCCACATGCGGATTTTCGATCCAAGTCACACAACGAAAAAATTTTGTATCTGGAAATAATTGTTTATGGAACTTTAATAATATAATATTTGAAATCCTCTACCCCAAAAACCCATAAAACGATACCCCACATCGGCAGTGGAGTGGGGGGTGGATAAAGTAAAAAAATATTTTGAGGTTTCTGGTTCTTGTACACACACTAAATCACATTTTTTTTTCATCTCCTTTAATAATGGGGTGGGGGTGGTAATGGGGGTGGCTAATGCCAAAATTGTTTTTGAGACCTTAGCTTCTCTTGTCTATACTAAAGATCAATTTTATGAACTCTTACCTGCTTGATTTACCTGTTTATATTCCAATTTACCCCCCAACCCTTCGACGGACAAGATGAAAATATAATCTAGTTCTAGATCTCGTTAAAGTACATATGTGTACCAAATTTCAAGTCAATATCTCAAACGGTTCCAGAGTAAACGTGCGCACAAAAAAAGTTACAGACCGACAGACAGACAGAAATTTTTTTTTCGCTCAAACTTGAAATCTCGACGTTTCATGACATTCTAAGCCTATTTGAACAATAAAAATTTTTAAAATTTTTTTTGTCGTTACTATACTTCCACTGGATGTGGAAGTAAAAGGTACACGTGGTAGAACTTAATAATTCCCACCGTTTTCGAGAAAACTGCCGCATAGATCTCAAAAATTCTTTGAAAACAAACACAATATGAAAAGGAAAAATTGTATTTATTGAAAAGTGTGCTTTGGTGAAGTCTTAATTCTGTCAGTTACGTACAATTTCATTAGTTTGACATTTTGACAGAACTAAGACGTCACCAAAGCACACTTTTCAATAAATATAGTTTTCCCTTTTCAAATTGGGTTTGTTTTCAAAGAATTTTTGAGCTCTATGCGGCAGTTTTCTCGAAAACGGAGGGAATTATTAAGTTCTATCATGTGTACCTTTTGTACGTAGAAATGACTCCTGCATGAGATTTTCTAGTCAAAAGTGTCACTACGTTTCGTAAAAAAAAAAGAAAAAATATTCATCATCAGGCATAGCTCATGAGGCGCCGTTCACGGGCTAGCGTGATGTAATACGTAAATTATTGTTTCTTAGCTTAAAAAATATTTCCTTACCAAATTGGGAGATTGGTTAAGAGGTAGTTGAGATATTGCAAAAACAGAAAAAAATACAGTTTTGACACCCTGTATCTTTTTTCTCATAGCAACAATTTACTAAAGCATGTTTGGTTATATCCTCATATTTTGGTCCAAAGAATCTACCCTTGAACTATGGCCTATTACACAGGCCCACAAAAAAGAAAAGTTGTCTGCGCCGGGGTATTGACCATACCTATCCCGCTGAACACGAATCTGACCTTAGTTTTTTCCCTATACGTCAGGTTTTTTTTTAAGCAAAAGAGTCTAATATTTATATATTTATTTGCTGTTAAAAGAAAAACCTGACGTGCTGGGGAAAAACTAAGATCAGATTCGTGTTCAGCGGCTCAAAATACAAGGGATAGGTGTGGTCAGTACCCCCGCGCAGATGACTTTTTTTGCGTGAGATTGTGCCACACTGAGTGTGGCACAGTGGCAACCAAAAAAAGTGGTCTGCGCGGGGGTACTGACCACACCTATCCCTTCTATTTTGAGCCGCTGAATACGAATCTGACCTAAGTTTTTCCCCAACACGTCCGGTTTTTTTTTAACAGCAAAAAAAGTCTGTTGAATCGTAATATATTTATATATTTATTTGCTGTTAAAAAAAAACCTGACGTATAGGGGAAAAACTAAGGTCAGATTCGTGTTCAGCGACTCAAAATACAAGGGATAGGTATGGTCAGTACCCTGGCGCAGACAACTTTTTTTTTTGTAGGCCTGTGTTATTAATGGTCCACCTTGTATATATGTATGTTAATATGGATATGCCATAAGGTACACTTTAGACATCGTTAGACAATGGAGGTGCAAGATGTGTGGCAAGTTTGGTGTCCTCATAAAGTGCATTTTTTTTACCCATCCAACTAATTAGCAGTTGCGAAATATGGAAGCCAGGCCCTGCGCACTCCCACTATATTTCAAAACAGCGTGTTTAGTTTGAACTTCCGTCGATCTGTCGCTACTTGTACTTGAATCACGGCGGCTGCGCAAATCTGAGGCATGTTTTTGCGCATAAGACGCCACAAACCGCGATAAGCGGAGCCATCCGAGCGAATAAGCTGTGACGTCACGCTTAAAGCGGTATCGCGCGGTCTCACTAAGGCGCTAGAAAATGCGTAAGCGGAAAATAGTAGGGATATGACATAAGAACGTTAGAGATGGTTAGAACTAAACTGTTAAAAAAAGCTAAAAAGACATTCATTTTTGCGGAGAAATATATGATACGTAGCGCTTCAAGGCGCTTAAAGCATTGGGGTAAGACGCGAGATCGCAAAAATATGCCTTTGTCGCGCCATTATTGTTTACATGTCTGTGCTTTGTGTTTTGGACATTAAACTAATAATTATTAAATCCATAGAGCAGGAGTCCATTTGCTTATTTGTGAATAATGCGAGTTTCCAATGAAACTGATTAGACACGACGCTGTTCTGTTAAATATTAAAAACTGTAATGGGTTATAAGTGTTGTATGTGTTCACGTCGTGTTGCGACTTCGAAAAATTCCAACATGTATAGGTATTATTGATCTGCAAAGAACGTGACTCCCAAGAAATTGCCTAAAAACGAAAGACTGACGGGTTGTACACTTCTGTGCAATGAAATCCCGTACACCTATTTTTCGCCTTATTAAATTATTATTTATTTGTCAGTGTCATATTTTCGCAATGCCAAAATTAACTGAACATGAAAAAATTTTAATTCTCTTCTAAATTAAAGAGAGATGGTCTATCAGAGTAGTTGCTAACCATTATCAATTGAATAAAAGTACTGTTATGAGTGTGAAGAAAAGTGAGAAGAGGAAGGTAGCGTAAAGAGAAAAGACGGTTCAGGCCTATCGAGAAGTTCAAATCTCGTTCAAGATGAAGCACTCCTTGGCTATTTGAGGCAAAATCCGTTTTAAACAGCAGGAGACGCTGTGTTCATGACACATTTTCTAGTGTCGAGGTTAGCAGCTAGCCGAAGGATAGGAAAATCGAAAATAAAAAACTGTACAAGTGCCAAGAAGACCATATTAACAGGAGAACAAGCAAGCCCGCGTTATGTTTTCTTTAAATTGTGTCTATCGCCCGTTGGAGTTTTGGACCAATGTTGTGTTTACCGATGAAAAAGTTTTTCAGTCTTGTAATGAAGGACATGTACAAAATATTAGGTTACATTATTTACATAATAAATACAATCGCAGCTATGTGCAGTTGCTGCGAATTTTTCAACGTCAGTTTTTACATTTGTTATAAATCGAAATCATTCCCATCGAATGGTGTAAAAAAGTAAAAAAAACAAAAATACCTATGTTTTTCTTCTGGGTTAACATTATTCAAATACATAACTTATGACGTTTCACAATCAATGTCAGTTTTTTGTAACCTATATGATAATGAAAAATCTAAATTCCAAAAAGACTGATTCACACCACTTAATGTTAGTAAAGGACGTGAAAATGTATATTATAGCGGGTTTATACGTGCATGGATTTAGTGGCGCCAGTAGATATTGGCACGCTAGTAAAAAAATATTACACATATAAACAGTTACTGGCGAGCAAGCTTTTACCTTGCATGCATTGATGCATGCTCGCCAGTAACTGTTTATACGCGCAATATTTTTTAACTGGCGTGCCAATATCTACTGGCGCCACTAAATCCATGCACGTATAAACCCGCTATTATTTAATTGTATTACAGGTATTTTGGTACATTAGTTACTTTAACATTTTACTTATTTCAAGGCAGTTTCAACATCTTAATACTTTTGTAATAATTTTACTTACGTTAGTTACTTTTTAAATGTATTTTTAAATATTATTGTATTTATTGTAATGATTTTCCGTTAAATTAATAAATGATCAATTTCTAGTTTTGAAATGACTTATTTAATTTTAAGGCCACTGTTAGACTATAAAAGTTCTTTGACAAAGATCTTTTATAAAAGATATTTTATGAGTAATTTGATAGATATTTCATCTCATAAAATATCTTTTATAAAAAATCTTTGTTAAAGAACTTTTGTAGTCTAATGATGGCCTAAGCAATTTGTTTGAAAATCATTTAAAATTCCCGCCTATGGCAATCCCGCCTATATAAAAAAGGCGGGAATACAGCGCCACTCTCGACGTAAGTTTTGCTGTTCAAAAAATCCTTGAGAGTTGCCTATCTATAACATATATAATATTCTTTAATCTATGATGGAAGCCATGTATGGTTCTCCATATCGATTTTTGTTTCTGT
Organism: Rutpela maculata; assembly: GCA_936432065.2. NCBI lineage: Eukaryota > Metazoa > Arthropoda > Insecta > Coleoptera > Cerambycidae > Rutpela > Rutpela maculata. The sequence goes on from OW386289.2 coordinate 63,575,869, forward strand.
AATTGGATTCCATGCTGGAGGTGTTGAACTAGAAGTAATTTTTTGACAAAGATGGCAGCGGTTTTGGTAGGGACCGGTTATTTTTTGAGATATTAAGAAGTAATCGGTAGATCGTAATCTACAAAAGAGTCAAAGTTCCAAAGGAACCAAACATAAAAGGGGATGGATCTCAGCAAATCATTTTAAAAATTAATATCATCTAGTCCTTGTTGTGTAGATGAAATAATATCTATTGATTTGTGTATCGTGCGATTGTTGCTAATATTTATTTATTAAATTAACAAATTCGTGATATTAGGATCATAGTATCATGATAACAACTTACATTGTATTGTTATTCATTAACTTATTTTTCGGATGTAGACGTCCTTAGTCATAGTCAGTTAATAATTACTCTGATTCATATTACAATATTCCTTTTAGAATAATATATTTTATGTATGTATGTATAGTTCTATTACATCATATCATAAGAATTTAAGAAACACATCTCATGGAGATAGCGAGCTTCAACATCATATGAGCTTTGGCATGCACGCGTATTCGCGTATGCATACTACATACCATCATACATAGGCGCAGCCAGGAGGGGAGTCATGCCCCCCCCCCCCCCAAGCCATCTTCCACGAGCCAAAAAATAAAGAAGTATAATCTCTATCAGTACAAAGAGTATCCAAACTATCCCTTGAAATAAATATTTTGTAATTAATGCCAATATTATCTAGTAAAGGAATCTACATACATATCCGTTTTCAACTATTTCTGAAAAATTTTCCTCATCTGGGGAGGCCGGTTCTATTGCCCCCCCAGATGAATTTTCTGGCTGCGCCACTACCATCATAAAATATGAGAAAAAAATCGCAATGATATAATGTAAGATGTATGAAGTGAAAGATGTATAAGTATGTGAGGAAAATGAATAGAGACGGATTTATTTTTGTTTTACCTTAGTTTATTTAAACCTTACTTATACAGTGTGGAACAGCCGAATAGAATAAAGTCAGTATCTCAATTATTGTGCATATTTGTAAAAAATCCCGAGACACGTCGAGATTTTTAAATGACATCCTGCTACGTATAAATTTCATCTCTAAATTCAACCCCCTTCGAGTGGCATTTAGAAATTTAGGGGTTGCAACCCCTAAATTTCTAAATGGGAAGTAGGGGCTTGTGATACCTCATTTGAAAAGTCTGTTCATTCGCTATTCAAAAATGCTATGGTTTTAACATTTATTGCAAAAATTAACGGTAAAACAATTAATTCATGTGCTTAACGTAATTCACTAGAGCAAACTAAAAAAAAAATTAACTTGTAGTAAATGTTCAAAATGACTTCCTTGAACGTCTTGGCAGAATCCTAATCGTAAATAAAAATGTCTTCTAACGTTTTCCAACATCTGAGGCGTGACCGACCTAACCACATTCGTTATTCTTCTTTTTAAGTCAGCTATATCGCGTGGCTTAGTTTTGTATATCATACATTTCACATAGGTATCCCCATAGAAAGATCTGGCCATTCTAGCGATCCTCGCATCCCTATCCACCGTTCTGGAAATGTTAAGTCGAGGTATTGCCGGACATCGATTCGGTAATGTGGTGGTGCTCCATCCTGCTGGAAGCATTTTACGTTCGCTGAACTAGTGGGTTTGCTTAAGCAGGATGTAAGTTTGCCAAAATTGGCACGACATTATTTTGGAGTATAGCTAAATAATTATCTCCATTCAAACTGCCATCAATGAATAAGAGACCAATGACATGGTTTCCAACTATCCCTGCCCAAACATTAACCTTTTCAAGATTTTGCGTATGTAATTCTCTCATCCAGTGAGGATTTTCATTAGCCCAGTAGCGACGCGACAGTTTTGACGATTAACATGGCCATGAAGAGTAAAACTGGACTCGTCCGAAAACAAAACATTTTCTAGTTGGATAACATTGTTATCTAACCTTTGCATCATTTGTTGACAAAATACGTTCTTCAAAATCGTCTTCACTAAGCTCCTGAGATGGGGTCAGTTTATAGGGATACATTTTATTTTCTTTTAATACGCGAATAATTGAGGAATGGGAAACATTAAATGCTGTCGGCTTGAACTATGTGGGTTTTCTTCAAACTCAAGCAGTATATCTAATTTTGCATCGTTATTCATTGCATTGGAAACTTCTTTTTTTATCTGCCGTACATGTCCATGAAACTGCTTTTCAATTTTGCTAATTGTGCCTTGGGATATACACGGCAAATCAGGAAATTTTTCTTGAAATAGGCGACCAACTTCGTCATGTGATCACATTCTATCTCCGTAACTAACCTTCTATGAAATTATATTCTGTGCATTTCGTTTAAATAAACCATGTTTAGAAATTGCAGTTAGCAAAACTCAAACAATACACAAAACACTGACAACTATTTATTGCTGGGAATCGTTACGGTGTTTTTGTAGAAGAACGCACTACCGGGCGTCAAAATGACGCGACACCAATTTATTTCTCAGGGGGCGCCAGTCGCGTATTACCCCGTTCTTCTACCTCCCAGGCGGGTTCGAGATAAGATGCACTTCGATAGCCGGATAATGGACCAAGGCTGCGCTACCACAGATCGGTAATGACGTTCTCTCTGGACCTGAATTCCCTCGTTAGGGGTTTAGGCACCTCTTAATTTCCTGAATTTTTGCATAAAAAAATCCCTACCGAAGAATTTCTCTATGGAGGGATTAGTTTTGGTACGCGCAATCCACGTTTTGGGCTGCTAATAACGGACTCTGTTTCTCAAAAAACGCATAAAAAAATCCCTATCAAACTTCCATAGGGCAACCAGAAGGTTAAGTGTTAATGTGAATTAACTCGACACATCCGGTTTTCGATACGAAAGTTCCAGGGATTATAGACCGTCAACAGGCCTCAAGATCAATTAAGAAACAATAGCTCAAAGAATCCGTTTATTTAACAGAAGCGGTTATACAAAATTCTCAAGATAAGAATCGTGCCTTCCCCAATCAAGGTAATGGCTTTCAGACCATACAAACGAGGGCGCTTACGCTAACGATCGATTAGGTAGAAAAGATTCATGCATACCTTCTCAGCGAGCTTTTTTTGAGATGTCTGAGACTATTTGTAATTCATAATTACGACTGACTGATATTAACTTAAAAAAGTTTTATTAAATGAATTTAGTTTCGCTAGAGACTACTACTTAGCTTTAAAGTTCTTGTATCGTGGAAATTCACGTACTCAAACACATTCGTGAAGACTTATAACTGCATAAGTTGCAAAATTGAATTTTTGGTTTTTTATGCACAAGGCGTTTTCCTCTGTAACTTTGTCATTTGGAATGCCCTGTAATTGGCTTTCCTACCATTGCTTTGTTTGGACCACTCAACGCGCTCGACCAAATTGCGAGCCGCTGAGTCAATCCCAACTCTTTCTATGCGAGAAACCGGCCTTGTACATGTGCATTGATTTTTATCAATTTTTGCTTATCGGCACTACGCCGGCTTTGTCAAAATCTTCTATTTTGCCTTTCGGATGCAGTGCATCGCTAAAATTTTATGCTCATACTTTAGAATTGGGCTTTCAATGACCGTACATCAAAGGTCAATGTCTTTGGTGGAGGAATAAAAAATAAAAAATATTTCAAAGTATATTTTCCTGGTACTTTTTAAACTGACTTTGTGGTACTTTTGAAAAATCTATTTTAAGACCAATTCCGGCGTACTTTTGAAAAATCGATTTTCAAGCCAAATTTCAACGCAGTTTTGAAAAATTAGTCTGCAAGTGAAATTTTGGCGTACTTTCGATAAATCGATTCTTGAGCCAAATTTTGAAGCTCTTTCAAAAATATTATTTTTCAAAGTCCAATTTGGGTACCTTTGAAAAAGTATATTATTCATAAATCTTTGTCATTATATACTTCTGCTCTCATATCCTGAACCAAAAACATTTTTCCTAAGTGAAAATTCGGTGTTTCTTCGAATTTTCACCTGGTCATTTCTAACGCCTTATAGAAACCAAAATGGTCCTTATGGACTGATCTGTGCCTCTGCAGACTCTTAAAAATGTCTTTAAATGAAGTCGAATTTTGATTCTGTCTTCAACTTAGGACGATTTTGGAGAGTTCTACAACATTTTCAATAAAACTGGCAATGCCAGCCTATGGAGAATTCTGATGTTTTTATGTCTTCTTTTTAGTTGATAATGTTGAAAAAGAACACTGAAATTGTTTTTCAAGAATAAAACGCTGTAAGTTTTTATGTTTTTCGTTTGTTGTAACGAATTTCGTCAAGCAGATCGTTATTTTTGCAGTAAATATTAAAACCATAGCATTTTTGAATAGAGAATGAAAAAACCTTTCAAATGAAATATCACAAGCCCCCTACTTCCCATTTAAAAATTTAGGGCCACTCGAGGGGGGTTGAATTAAGGGATGAAATTTGTTCGTTGCAGGATGTCATTTCAGAATCCAAAATCGACGATGGTTTTTTTTTATAGATATGCACAATAATTGAGATACTGAATTTATTCCATTTGGCTGTTCCACACTGTATAAAAGGCTAACAGCGTATGTAATGCATTTTTCATATGCTAACCCAGCTAGATCCTTTTAAATAAAGGAAAGCAACAATACTTAATTCTCCATAATAGTTTACAATCATAGATTCGTACGGAAATCGAATGCTGTAATGCTTCACTATTGGCAAAAGAATCTAATCACCTTATAAAACAGATAGTGAATTACTACATTTTTTAACAATAGATCATCGTGGTATATACAATAGATAACAAAATATAAGCAAATAGTAAATTATCAACTTTGTTTTCAACGTGACATACAACAAACAGTAAACTTTATATTTGCCAAGAGATCCATTCTTGGCACTACAAATAATACAATGTTTCCATCTTGATTTACCAAACAAAAAATAGAAGACAGTATTTGCCAACTGGTGATCCTTTTAATCTTGGCAAATAAATACAATAGCTTGATAACACTCGCTGGAAGTGAATGTTTTAATTTGCTCAAATGAAAGCGTAAAATTACTAAAATTTGATATTAGAACCATCTTATATTTTGATAGTCAGATTCTGACTTTTTTTTCATTATTACTAGTGATTATTTCATTAAATAACATAACATAATTTTGACACCATTTTACTATAAGGCATCCTAACAGTCATATAATTTAATATTAGTTTGAAACTAACTTTAGATATATTGTCAGGAGGAGCAGTTAGTATAACTAGTCAAGTTATCTTTTCATTGTTTAAAAATGAACAAAAAATCTGTCGATTGAAATCATTTTTTGAATCTTTCGTTCTCCATAGCTAATACTAATTTTGCAAGTATTTTGATCTATCCATCACCGTTTCTGGAAAAGCAAGTCAAGCCTTATTTTATTATTGTTCAAATGTGAGCACTAACACGTGGATTTTTGTTCGTTTTTGAACAAAAATATAACTTGGCTTGTATTTTAACGAAGAGCGAGAAGAATTATTACATGTCGGATGAAATTTTACCTTCCTTCGAGAATATGAGCTTTCTCCTTTGTACAAACCATGCATTTTTGTGTGACATAACAACAGCTTGAGTCTCTAGTACAGCATCGGCCAGGGCTAGCGCATGAAGTTTTTGCATCTTTACTTGCTGCTGTCTTGAAATCTAGATACTGCTACGGCCCAAACCTCTTGTAGTTTAATTAGAGAATGTCGTGATAGAATACTGTCACTAGTTTTTTAATAACTTCTAATTATTTTTACTCCCGACAGAACGAAACAGATATATGCCTTTAGAGTGTGGTGTTGTTTTTTGTTCCCTCATAGCTTTAAGCCGAATGCACAAATTTTGAAGCAGTTTTCTGTAAATGTTAGATATTTCTTTGGAGAAGGTTCCCACCTAGCTTCCCCAAATTGGCTAGGTTGCTAGTATATTTCTTTCACACCACATTCATCCCTCGCATTCTCATAATCTTGCCTCACACGTCCCACATACCCACCGTGTCTCCCTACCTCCCCATTGTCTCTTTCACTTTCTCACTACATTCCCCTACTTTTCTATGTTGTTTTCCTTACCTTTTGCCTCCTTCTCACCTTTTTCCCCACTATCGATCTTCACTTTTCCCCACTTTCTTACTATCTTCTCATACTTCCACTATCTTCAATTACCTTTCGATCACTTTACTGCACTTTCTCACTCTCTACCCTTACCTTTTCCCATATCTGCTCACATTTTTCCACTTCCACCATATTCCCTCTATCTACCCCCCATCTTCCCAGCATGTTTCCTCACTGACCCAGTATTTTCGCTTTTCTCCACCATCTCACAATTTTTGCCACTCAATATCTTCTCCTATCTTTACATCACCTTTTCTCACTTTCCTATAAGCTTTCCTCACTGCCTCATCATTTTTTTCCTCCATCTTCCTCTGCCTTTTCACCACCATGTCCCACTTCCGCACCAGATTTTCCCGCTTTTCCGTCATATCACATTCCCATGATCTTTCCTCACTTTTACTTACCTTCCCACCACGCCTCCCCTCATTCCCACTGTATTCCTTTCCCACCACTTTTTCTCAGTTTCAATCTTACCTTCCCATCTCCCAGCATGTTCCACTATCACTACATTCCTCCACTTTTCCATAACATTCCCTCACCTTCCGCCTCTTTCCCACCTCTTTCTCACTTTCTTACCAGAATTCTGCTATGTCCCCTCATTTTTCTACCATTTTCCACACTTTCTCACTACTTTCCCTCACTTTTCCGCACCCCCGCACTACTTTTTTCTATTTTCTTACAGTATGCCCACGTGCCCACTGCCTGTTCCTACCTTCTTAACATCTCCTCTCACTGTTTCACCATTTTCGTTTTTACCCACTATCCCACAATTTTTCCCACTTTCCCACTATACTCTCACATTTTTAATTTCTTAAAATACTGAGCCGTTTTCGAGTTAATTGGACAAATCATCAGACATAGACAAACAAAATTTCTGAGGAAACACTTCCTGGCCTTGATTATCATTAAACAACAGCAGTGCTTCGAATCTCACTAGCACCAGAAAATTCAATATCATGAAAGTTTGTGGAAATGAAATGAAGGCTGTCAAAAAGTGTCTGAAAATGTCTGGTTGCTCAAAAGCTAAGTACCTTTGAAAATATCCGTACGTCTTTCTGGTAAGGAGATACTTCTTCCTCTGTTTTTATTTTCCTGCTGATCTTTGTCTAACATCATTGCCACGCAAACCCAGTAAACAAAAGGATAGATAACAAGTGTTTTAAATGGAATAGAAAAATACTTGCAAATTTTGCGCTGGAGATTTAGTAAGAAGGATTTGAAAAACGGACAATTTTGCGATTCCTTGGACTAATTCTACTAACGGACCGTTCCTCTTAAACGACACCGATTAAATTTCTGTTATATTCGTATTTTAGGGCAACTTTACTGCCGCCCCGTTTAGCGAGGATCCTGGCCCGACGAAAATACGCGATGAGTGCGATTATAACATAAAAATAACATGTGAAATGGCCCGCAATGGTACGGCCCCAAGGCCGGTTAGAGTGTACGCAGATGGTGCTTTTGATCTGTTTCACCAAGGACATGCCAGAGTGCTGATGCAGGCCAAAAGCGTCTTCCCTAATGTTTATTTGATTGTAGGAGGTAGATATATTTTGAAGGGTATGGTGCTTGAAAAAAGTTGCATTATTTTTATACGCCAATCTACTGTGTTTTGGTCCAGTAACGGAGCGCTAAAACGACCAAAATCTCTAATTTGAGTGCTAATGAAAGGATTTTGATGAAACCTTGTGCAATGTGTTTGTAATGACGTTAATAAAAAAGTTGAAAAAAGATTAGAGTAGGAAATGATCGAAAGGGGTAGAAAACACCCCCGTTATCATGGGTTCCGTAACTTGTGGAATTAGGTCAGAAATGGAAAAAACAAACAATATATTTACCTTTTTTGGCCCAAGATAAGATGTTTTTACCCTTGTGAATTTTTTCGATAAATGCATTTTTCGAGATATTGCCACTGTAAAATTCCTAAAAGAGGGGGAGGGGAAATGTAAAAGTTGAAAAGAAAATCTGAAAAAATTCAGGTGAGTGTATCATCGAAATACAAGACTTTTTTTATTTGCAATTTTTCTGTAAAGTGCGTTTTCACCGAGTTTTTCCGGAAAAACATGAAATTTAAAAATTTGAAAAACTCAGACGTATGCATTGGGGCCTTCTAAATATTTTTTGTCTCTTGGATTTCTTTTGTAACTTGTTAATTTTCCGAGTTACAGGCAGTTTTTCACGATAAGTAATGTACTACATTTTTTGAAAACTTATTTAAAATTTTCAGTTTAATTAAAAATTATATTGAACCTTTAAAAATGGTATAACTATATAGGTTTCATATTTTTTTGTAATATATCTAAATCACGCTCATTTTTCGAATTTTCATGTATATGTGCAAAAATGTAGTAGGTACATTATTTACCATGATAACTGCCTATAACTCGGAAAATTAGCAAGTGACAAAACAATTCCAATAGACAAAAAATTTTTAGAAGGCCTCAATGCATACGTCTGGTTTTTTTCAAAATTTTAAATTACGTATTTTTAAAGAAACAGTTAGTTTTTCATGTTTTTCCGGAGAAACTCGGTGAAAACGCACTTTACAGAAAAGTTGTGAATAAAAAAAAATCTTGTATTTCGATACATTCACCTGAACTTTTTCAGATTTTTTTTTTCAACTTTTACATTTTGCCTCCCCTACTTTTAGGAATTTTAGAGTGGCCATATCTCGAAAAATATGCATTTTTTTTAAAAATTTAAAAGAGTGAAAAAACATTGTTTATTTTGGTAAATATATTGTTTGTTTTTTTTTCATTTTTGACCTAATTCTACAAGTTACGGAACCCGTGATACCCCTTCCGATCATTTCCTACTCTAATCTTTTTTCAACTTTTTTATTAACATCATTACAAACACATTCCACAAGGTTTCATCAAAATCCATTCATTACAGGTTGCGGACAGTGTAATACCAGTATTTATGAACAAGCGTCGTTTTGATGTTGTTGAAAGTACTTAAATGTCAATGTCACGTGAAGGTCAACGCCCCTTCTAGACTACTTTCAGATATAATTTCTGTTTGACGGTGAATAACTCATTGAAATATAAACGTAGGTGCCAATTGACAACTGCTAGATGGTATAGCTGACCCACTACTTTTACAATTCTCTTAAATTTAGCAGTTGTAGGAATTTGCTATTTCATTTTATTAAAATCACTAACCAACGTTCGCGGCTACGCTCCACAGTGGTGCTTTATTTCAAAACAGGCGTCAAAAATCGGTAACCTAGCCAATTTTCGATAAAAATTTACGAAACTTGGTAGAGTTTTAAGTATTTGGATATGTTAAATTCAGTTTTGCTGCAGATTTTTTTTTTTTTCAATATGGCGACTTCAGAATTCGGGTCAGAAGAAGCAAACAAAAAAAAGTCCTGATTCTGGAACTCTACCCGAGTAGTCCAATGTACTTTTCGACGCTGAATTCGAATCCGACCACAGAAAAGCCCAAACACCCTCAAAATTTTGAGTTAGAGCCAAAAAACACCCTTAGAATAGGATAAAATCACCCCTCATACATGGTGACAGTAAGTACATGCAAAAAGTACTCCTAATGTACAATCCTAAGGTTGTTGAGGTTCATGACTTCAAATTTCAACATGCCAAAGGCCAAAAATTGATTCTTAAGGTGAAAATCGAATAAAATGAGGGTAGACAGGGATGTAAAAATGAAAATTTTACAAAATAGGTAATTTTCATTCTAAACGTATATTTCTAGGGGTTTTTGATTTTGCTGATTTCAAATTTCAGCATGACAAAATCCTAGAATTTATTCTTAGGTTGAAAATAGAGTAAATTAGTGGTTGAAGGGTATAGAAAAAACACGTAATTTAGATTCTAAAATTATATTTTTAGGTGTGAATCCGATCTCAGAAAAGCCCATGTGCCCTCAAAATGTTGAGCCTTTAACGAATAAACAACCCTAAAACAGGGTAAATCATCCCCGATTTGTGGTAACAATAAATGCATGCAAAAAGTAGTTAACAAGTGGAAACGTATTGTATTTAAATATAAATTTTTGGTATGTCGCAAAGGCTTTTCTACTCTGAGGTGGTTAAGCAAAATAGGAGGAAGGAACCCTAAAACAAGGCAAACCTAACCCACATTTCAGGATTTATATATTGATGTGAATGAATGATAAAAAATATCAAAACAAGGGAGAGGGTTATGTTTTATGTTTAGCAGTCATCTCCCTAAATAATGGCGGAACCACTACTCTTAGATTAGGCTAAAAAATACCCCTGTTCTTGTGAAGAATGTACACCATAGAGTATGTAAATGCTAAAAAATGACAAAAATGAAGATTTGAAAGTTTGGAATTATGTAGAACTAGAGTGACCTTTTATCAAAGTACATACATATGAGTGTAAATAAAAAATATAAAAATAAAATACATGTGGCCATTAAAATATGAGAAATGTGGAAATTTTTTATTTATACATTTTTAAATAGAAAGTAAAGTGACTTTAACCCCTCTCATGAATTTTATTTTTATATTAGGGTGTTTTCCTCTATCTAGAGGTTGCTTAACCACCTTAGAGTGGAAAATCCTTTGCGATATACAAAAAATCTATATTTAAATACGTTTGCGCTTGTTAACTACTTTTTGCATGTATTTTTTGTTACCACAAATCTGGGATGATTTTTCCTATTTTAGGGCTATTTACTCACTAAAGGCTCAAAATTTTGAGGGCACATGCACGTTTCTGAGAACGAATTCAAACTTGAACTCAACAAGTTTAAGGCGCCTAAAAATATAATTTCGGAATCTAAATTACGTATTTTTTCAACCTAAGAATAAATTCAAGGTTTTTAGCATGCTGAAATTTGAAATCAGCAACCTCAAAACTCCTAGAAATATACTTTTGGAATGAAAATTACGTATTTTGTCAAATTTTCATTTTTCACCCCCTTTACTCGAGTTTCACCCTGAGAATCAATTTTTGGCTTTTGGCCTGTTAAAATTTGAAATCAGCAACCTCTTTCAACCCCATTTTACTCGATTTTCGCCATAAGAATCAATTTTTGACTTTTGGTATGTTGTCATTTGAAATCAACAACCTCGAAAACCCTAGGATTGTACATTAGGAGTACTTTTGCATGTACTTATTGTCACCATATATGAGGGGCGATTTTACCCTATTCTAAGGGGTTTTTTTCGCTCTAACTCAAAATTTTGAGGGTGTTTAGGCTTCTCTGAAGTCAGATTCGAATTCAGCGTCGAAAAATACATTGGTCTACTCCGGTCGAGTTCCGAGATCAGGGCTTTTTTGTTTGCTTCTTCTGACCCAGATTTTGAAAAAAATTTCTGCAGCAAAACTGAATTTAGTATATCAAATACTTAACTCTACCAAGTTGTGTAAATTTTTTTCGAAAGGGTTACCGATTTTTAACGCCTGTTTTGAAAGCACCACCGTGGCGCTCGTGTAAATCCATAATCTTTTTCCTACCGTCTCCCTGACTTCCTCATCATCTCCTCCACCATCTTTTACTTCCTCATCACCTTCTTCCACATTCCCCCAGTTGCCCACGATCTTCTCTCACTTTCTTTCATCTCCCCACCACATTTCTCTACCTTCCCACCGCTTTTATCATCGTCCTACCACTTTTTTTCACCTTCCCACCATCTTCTTCCTCCTACCCACACTCACACCATATTCATCTACTTTCCCATATCTTCTCTCACTTTTGCACCATCTTATTTCACGTTTATCCACCTCTCCCCTACCTTTTCCCACTTCCTCACCATCTTAGACGAGGTCGGTCAATTGGTGTCAGCGATAGGCTAAGAGACAGTCATTCATTCATTCACACACACAGAAACATTTCTTTCCAAGATCTCTTTTTCAGTATCTGGTAGTGATAACAGAATCAAAATCAGTCATAAACGAATTTTTGAACGATTACAATACTTTCTACACTCGCTAGTGTCGCTCGAAAGTAAAAATTATTATAAAAAAATTGGTACATTTAAGAGACATTTTAATAGTTAAAATTTAATCATGTGAATATATCGCAGTTGGCACTTGCTTTATTCTACAAAAAAAATGTGGTCTTTTTTTATCGTTTGGTTACGCATACTTATTTTAAGTCTTAGACATTTATTGCTTATTACTCTTATTAGTCTATGTAACTAATTTTGAAAATCCTAGAATGTAGGTATGATGTTTCTGTTTCACAGTAATTAATATAACCAATATGGAAAATACTCAGAAAAATGTTATTAGCTAGACAAGTAAGTTGCTTGATTGATTCATTGACTGAAATACCTAAATAAAAATAAAACTATTTAGCTGGTTAAAAATGATGCAACTTTTTTATTCATGTGTCGTCTGTGTTTAATGTGGATTGGGAAGTTCATTGTTGGCTTTTTATACTCATTAAGTTCCCATGTATTATGCAAGGTGTATTTACGGTAATCAACTAATTAATTATTCTTTCTAGACAATTGGATGGATATGACGCAAGGGTGATTTTGTTGTTTGGTTTTCATGTGTAAATGATTGTAAGTTGAATTATACTTAGGTTGTTAATTAAATTACATCTACAAGCTGTTCTCAGCGGGAGTATTTAGAAAATAACGTCCTTTTTAACCTGCCAAAAGTTCCATTCGAAAAAAGTGACCGTTATCTTGGTTTTTGTCTGTTTTCTAAAATGAATAATAATTCTTCATTTTTTTTTCCGAGTATCTCGTTAATTACTATTTTTACGAAAAAATTCAAATATACCTTTAATATTTAGGGTACAAAATTCTATGTTTTGGAACAAGAATCATATCTGTAGCTTTAAAACTGAAAGAGATATAAACGTTTATATATTTGTTTCAATAAACACAGCATATAATAAATATCTTTTTATGTACGTATTGACCTCCCTTTATTTCTGTTATTATTGGAAATTTAAAAAAAATCGTATAAAAGTTGTAGGGAGGTTGTATATACAGGGTGGACCATAAATAATAGGCGATAGCTCAAGGGTAGATTCTTTGGACCAAAATATAAGGATATAACCAAACATGCTTTAGTAAATTGTTGCTGTGAAAAAAGATACAGGGTGTCAAAATTGTAATTTTTTTTGCAATATCTCAACTATCTCTTGACCGATCTTATCCTAATTTGGTAAGGAAACATTTTTTAGGCTAACAAACAATAATTTGTGTATTACATCACCCCAGCCCGTGGAGGGCGCATCATGAGCTATACCTGATGATGAATATTGTTTCTCTTTTTTTATTACGAAACGTAGTGGCACTTTTGACTAGAAAATTTCATGCAAGAGTCATTTCTACATAAAATAGATAGATAGATAGATAGAACTTGATAATTCCAACCGTTTTCGAGAAATCTGCCGCATAGATATTAAAAATTTTTTGAAAACAAACCCAATTTGAAAAGGAAAAAATTGTGTTTATTGAAAAATGTGCTTTGGTGACGTCATTTACGTACAATTTAATTAGTTCGACTATTGACAGAACTAAGACGTCACCAAAGCACACTTCAATAAATACAATTTTTCCTTTTTAAATTGGGCTTGTTTTCAAAGAATTTTTGAGATCTATACTCCAGTTTTCTCGAAAACGGTTGGAATTATCAAGTTCTATCAAGCATCCTTTTTTAGGTAGAAATGAGATTTTCTAGTCTAAAGTGCCTCCATGTTTCGTAGTAAAAAAAGAGAAAAAATATTCATCATCAGGTATAGCTCATAATGCGCCCCCCACGGGCCGGCGTGATGTAATACACAAATTATTGTTTCTCAGCCTAAAAAATGTTTCCTTACCAAATTGGGAGCAGATCGGTCAAGTGGTAGTTGAGATATTACAAAAAAAAAAAGAAAAAATTACAATTTTGACACCCTGTATCTTTTTCCACAGCAATAATTTACTAAAGCATGTTTGGTTATATCCTCATATTTTGGTCCAAAGAATCTATCCTTGAACTATGGCCTATTATTAATGGTCCACCCTGTATATGTACTTTTTAAATGTAATTAAAAAAACAATTGCTTGCATAGGTCACGTGATATAATACAATAAAGGTTGTTTTTTTAAATGGAAAACCCTGTGTGTTTTTACATATTCTTTTAGATCTTTTTTCCCTAATTTCAAATATATAAGAGTTGACAGGTCTACCTGTAATATTTCTTGGCATATCCGACATTAAAAGTTTGATATATTATAAGAATAAAAATAAAATCCTGAGATGAACAATATTTTATAACTATTTTATGGTTATAATTCACTTTGTCCTTTAAATACCTCCACAAAAATGCATCCAATGTTAAATCGGGGCTGTTTGATGGCCATGGAATTGGTCTACCGGGTTTTTAAATTTTTATTTTATTTATTTTTTATTTTTTTTATATCTTGATGATCTGTGACTGTAACTTTGCAATTAATTTAATAGGAACAGTGTCATTCATTCCTTGTTTAAGAAGCTCGAGCATAATTGTTTGAATTGATGAGATTTAGTGAGAGTTGATATTGTAGTATGTTCGATGGTGATGTTAAATTGTATCTATGATGGGATGTATGCTAAAGGTTGAAAGCTGTTGAACTTATCTTCTGGCGTCACTAATTGGCCTTGGTAGTGAAATTAGACAGACGAAAAATGAGTGGTTAGAAACAGTATGACAAGTGCATAAACTGATTACTTTATGCTAATTCCCTCGTCGAGAAAATGTCCAAAAAATACTAGATTTAAGAGGAATTTATCAAAAGATCTTTCTTGTAGTGCATAGGTACGGCCTATTTTGAAATCATGCTTTGGATTTCTTGGACTAGTTCACAAGTTCAAAGCCGTGTTAATTATTCTTGATAAAGCTCGTAAAAATATGAGTGAGGGCTCATTGGATTCGGAATGACGTCTAGAAAACTGTGCAAAAATTTCAAACCCGCACATAAACAATTGCAAAAGTTATAAACAAATGAAGACTGAAGAAATAACGTTTCGTTTATTGCAAATAACTCGAAAACTATTGATATTTAAGAAATTTTAAGGAAAGCTTCTTAAAGAGGAAGAAATCTTCAATAAAACAGTCCCGACTCACGAAACTCTATCTCTATTATTAATAATTTTAATTTAATGTTGAAAATAGAGCTTCGCGCGGCGAACACTAAGCCGTTACGATGTTCTGAAACCGGCCGTAATGAGTAAAAATATTTTTTTATGCTATTAAATATCAATTTAAATTTTTTTAAAAATTATGGTATTATTTAGACACTTAAAGGAAAAATTTTTCACCAATTTTTCATACAATGAGTTAACAAATTTTTTTAGAATTTCCGTTTATATTTCAAGTCGGATAATTGTTAAATAAAAGCCACTAAAATTATTTCGCTTCGTGGAGACCTTTGTCAACTATACTTTATGGGATTATGACATTGCGATATTTTTAGTTGTTATAGTCTATTAGTTATTAATTATTTAACCTAACAAAAGACTAAAAAATTAAAAAGAGAAGTTGAAAATTTTTTTTATTAATTTTAATTATTGTTACTGTTTTTATATTCAAAAGTACTATAAGATTACATAAACTTTAAATTTTCATTGCTATTTGTTTAAACAAGTAGATAAATTACGTATGTTTGAAAATTTTGTTTGCCATTTTGTTTGTTATAAAATAAAATACATATTATGATTAAAAAAAAATGCAAAATTTCTTAAAAAATTTTTTAATTGTTTATAATCATTTTTTTTCCTTTTTTCATTTAAACAAATTATTAAGAAAAAATTTTATTCTTAAAATTTATTATTTGCAATTTTCTATAAGCTGATAAAAAGAAAAAAATGTTGTCTTGTTAATTTATTTGTTTATTTAATAAACAATTTGTTATCAATAATCAATGTGTTTATATTTTTTTTTTAGATAGAAAAAAAATAACAAAAACAACCGTATACATAAACATGTCAAAAAAAAATTTAATATTTTTTATAGAATTTTAAATTTAATTTTTTTTTTGACATGTTTATATATACGGTTGTTTTTATTATTTTGTTTTCTATCTAAAAAAATATATAAAGACATTCGGCGATTGTTGTTAACAAATTGTTTATTAAATAATCAAATAAATTACCAGCTTAGAGAAAAATGATTATAGACCATTAAAATTTTTTTTTCTTCTTTTTATAACAAATAAAATGGCAAAAAAAAATTCAAAAATACGTAATTTATCTATTTGTTTATAAAATTTGTTTAAGCAAATAGCAATGAAAATTTAAAGTTTATGTAATCTTATAGTACTTTTAAATATAAAAACAGTAATAATAATTAAAATTGATAAAAGAAAATTCTCAACCTCTCTTTTTCTTTTTTTAGTTTTTTGTTAGGTTAAATAATTAATAACTAATAGAATATAACAATTAAAAACATCGCAATGTCATAATTCCATAAAGTAAGGTCTCCATGAAGAGAAATAATTTTAGTGGCTTTTGTTTAACTCGAAATACAAACAACTTGAAATTCAAACGCAAATTCTAAAAAAATTGTTAACTAACTATAGGCTCATTTTATGAAAAATCGGTGAAAATTTTTTTTCCAACGGGATATTATTCCTTTAAGGGTAGGATTTTGCAGAGTGAGAGGGGAAATATGCATTTATTTTCGGTTTATTATAAATATTGTAAAAACCATAAATGGTATAATCTTTAAAATAGGTTCAGGTACTTCCTATTGCTCCAAGGAATACAACCATGTATAGTTTTTATCATACATTTTGTATTTAGTTAAATGCCATACTTTAATAGTGAAATTAGGTACTAGTTTCATTGATAAACTACGATATTCAAGTATAACAGAAATTTACAATAAATAAAAAAATATATATTCGTTACAACAATAGCTTTAAAGGTATACATGTTTGGTTTTTTAAATATTAATAATAAATCGAAAATAAAAGCATATTTCCCTCTCACTCTGCAAAATCCTGTCCTTAAGTGTCTAAATAATACTATAATTTTTAAAAAAATTTAAATTAATATTTAAAACAAAAAAATATTTTTACTTATTACGGCCGGTTCCAGAGCATCGTAACGGCTTAGTGTTCTCCGCGCGGAGCTCTATTGTCAACATTAAATTAAAATTATTAATAATAGAGACAGAGTTTCGGGAGTCGGAACTTTTTTATTGGAAATTTCTTCCTCTTTAAGAATGTTTCTTTAAAATTTCTTAAATATTAATAGTTTTCGAGTTACTTGCAAAAAACGAATCTCGTTATTTTTTCAATCTTCATTTGTTTATAACTTTTGCAATTGTTTATGTGCGGATTTGAAACTTTTGCACATTTTTCTAGACGTCATTCCGAATCCAATGAGCCCACACTAATATTTTTACGAGCTTTTCAAGAATTAACATGGCTTTGAACTTGTGAACTAGTGTATTCTGTAATAAATTTGTCAGGTTCACCTCGAAGAAAAACTATAATAAAATAGGTACTTCGCAAGGCAACCTAATGGCAATCTGAGATTATTTTCGAGATCTTCAAATTACAGCATGAATCCTGTTGTTAAATTTTTAAAAATTATATCCGTACTGTATACCTTGCAACTAAGTTGGGAATCGCCAGATCTACTCCCTTAGGTCCATTTTTTAACATGTTTTAAAATATTTCAGTATGCAGCGACAAAATGCTCCACAAAAACAAAGGCAGGACCGTTCTAAACGAGGATGAACGATATAATGCCATCCAGCATTGCCGATATGTCGACGAAGTCCTAAGGGATGCTCCTTGGGATTACTGTGATGAATTCCTGACCAAACACAAGATAGACTTTGTAGCTCACGACGACATCCCGTATGCTTCGGAGGGCACTGATGACACTTATGGAGAGCTGAAAAAACGTGGAATGTTTGTGGCTACACAAAGGACAGATGGTGTCTCAACGTCTGATATAGTCGCTAGGATTGTTAGAGACTATGACGTGTACGTAAGAAGGAACTTGGCGAGAGGATACTCCGCCAAAGAGCTCAACGTTTCTTTCTTGAAGGAGAAGAAATTTAAACTGCAGAATAAAATGCATGAACTGAAAGACAAGGGAAAGAATCTTATAGACACTATTGGTGAAAGGAAGGATGATATGATAGCGAAGTGGGAGGATAAATCTAGGGAGTTTATCGATAGTTTTCTCCTGTACTTCTTTAAGAAACCTTTGAAGATGTGGAATCATTCGAAGGATAAGATTCTGCACGCGATCAATTACGACACGTCTAGTAGCGAGGAGGATGAGTATGTGCCTGCCAAGAGGAGGAGGTTTAATTGAAGTTGTTGATTTTTTAAATTATTTATTAAAGGTGTGTTATACAAGATAGTTTCATCAAGAGACTATTTTGTTGTTTTCTTTGTGTGGTCATGACTGTTTATTAATTTTGTAAAAATGTTTGAAAATATCATTTTGTTAACTGTGGAATGCCTCTTTTGTCATCTTGGCAATAAGAAAAAAGTAATTACTATAAGTAATGTATTTAATATTTAAAATATACCTACGATGCTTATTAATTGTTCTAAAAGATATATATTTATCTTAATAAAATTTTATTTTAAATTTCGCACGATTTTTCTTTATACAGATTAAATATACAGGGTTCCTCACATTGATTTTATTCAAGCGATTTTTATTTTAAACAATCGTGATTTTTTTTTCTTTTCAAGTTTAAATGTTATAAAGAACAAATACAAACTTTATTAGTAGTAAAAAAATTTATTTGCAAAAATAAAACTTTAATTTGAAGACTTAAAACATTCAGTTAAAAAACATATGAACATATGAAAATAAAAATATATAATTTTCAACAGTACAAAACAAGTATTATAACTTTTAAAGAAAAATACTAATTTATATGCTTTTTCATTGCCCAATTTATGTCTAATATGTGAACAAACAAGTCCATATGAAGAAAACATTATTTCCACGCCTGCAGAAGAAGGACCGGCACACAGAAAGGGAATTATCAGATCCAGTACTTCGTTAATTTATGTAATATCTTTTTTGAGACTTCCACCACTGCACTACTTTAACATTTTGTAATATTTCTTCTGAAAACATTGTTTCTTGGGACGGATTGGATTTCGCTTCCAACATAATTATTAACGGTAATAACCCTGTGCCAGAAAAATTTTGGAAAACTATATCTAAAGCAGCCGTTTTTTCTTCTTTCGACAGTGGGTATTTGTTTTTATTTCGGGTAGGATCCAGCAAATATATCAAAAAGTGAAATGGCGTTAAAGCTTGATCATATCTCCTTTCAAATATCTGACATTGCTTTAAATTTCTGTACTCATCTTCAAAACTATAAATAACCACAATTTTTTGCATTCCTCAACCAACTGCAAGGGGCAAACTGGCACATTTCTGCTAAATTCTGTCAAGTGTCACAGAAATTGGTTTCAGCAATTTTAAAAAGTCTTCGCCCATTCTCTTAATTTGAATATTCGACACTTTTTTAAAAAATCAATGGATTAGTGTCATATTTGTGTTCCTCACGGATTTGCAACAACTTGGGCCATTTAGTGGCATAAACCTGAAGGGAATTGGAAACTGTATTCCACTAACATCTTGTGGTAATGTTAGTTTCTTGTCCCCCTTTTTCTTTGTACCAAGCATTTGACAAGTGTGTATTGCGAAAGTATTTTACAATTACTTCCACATCCAGTGGAAGTATAGTAACGACAAAAAATTTAAAAAAAAAACTTTTATTGTTCAAATAGGCTTAGA
The DNA here is from genome assembly GCA_936432065.2 of Rutpela maculata. Taxonomy (NCBI): domain Eukaryota; kingdom Metazoa; phylum Arthropoda; class Insecta; order Coleoptera; family Cerambycidae; genus Rutpela; species Rutpela maculata. The sequence goes on from OW386289.2 coordinate 63,595,679, forward strand.
ATGTCATGAAACGTCGAGATTCTAAGTTTGAGCGAAAAAAAATTCTGTCTGCCTGTAACTTTTTTTGTGCGCACGTTTACTCTGGAACCATTTAAGATATTGACTTGAAATTTGGTACACATATGTTAACGAGATCTGGAACTAGATTATATTTTCATCTTGTTCCGTCGAAGGGTTGGGGGGGTAAACTGGGGTAAATAGGTAAATCAAGCAGGTAAGAGTCCATAAAATTGGTATTTAGTGTATACAAGAGAAGCTAAGGTTGCAAAAAAATTTTGGCATTAGCCACCCCCATTACCACCCCCACCCCATTATTAAAGGGGATGGAAAAAAATTGTGATTTAGTGTGTGTACAAGGACCAGAAACCTTAAAATATTTTCTTACTTCATCCACCCCCACTACCACCCCCTATCACCACCCCCGTCCCCACTACCGATGTGGGGTATCGTTTTATGGGTTTTTTAGGGTAGAGGATTTCAAATATTATATTATTAAAGTTCCATAATGTGGAAGTAGTGATTCCTTAGGCAGCGGTTTTTTAACTATAGTCCTGTCCCTGTACTGGAGTCCCCTAAAAATTTTGGTACTGATTTGTTTAACCAACAGAATCGAGTGAAGTACATATAGGAGAATCAGGAAAAGTTGGGTAGACATCAACATATTCTGGACCGGATGTTTTAGGCGCCATTTTCCAAAATGGCCGGCGCCGATTTTATTTTGTATATATTTCTGCTCCTGCGACAGTCATACTCAGCATATAGGTGTCTAAATATATGTTTTTAAAGGCAAGGAATCGATTAAGATGGTTTGTGAAGTTGCCTGACGCTATTTATTAAAGAAAATCAGTACTAAAAGTTTTACACAGGACTCCTCTATTACAGGGCGTAATCCGCAATTTAAAAACTGGCCTACTTTACTGTAATATTTATGCTGATACATCCTAAAAACTGGAATGTTCATTCCATAAAGATATTTTTATTGTACAGGAAAACTAACATTGATGAAAATTAATGATCGTCAAAGGATGGGAATGGGACTGGCAACTGTTCGCCAAGAAAAACCAAATGTTTTATTTGACGTGGAGAAGTGCATTATTTGTCAGGCAGTAGACAGTAACAAAACAATTTTTTGCTCGTTTATATTCACTTATACGAAACTTGTCCCGGGCACCATTATGACTTTGATGCCCACATACAATCAGGACCGCCGACAGCTTTACCGGGCCCCGGGGCTGCTTGTTATTGAGGGCCCCCCACATCAAATCATGGGCTCCGGTACCAAATTCACTGGCGGGGCCCCACGCCTAATAATTGATGAGCGAGAAAAATGTTTTTGTCAAAGTCTCTGACGGGCCCTCGGAAACCAACGACCCCCGCGCCTAATAATTGATGAGCTGGGGGGAGAAATTTGAAATTTTTTTTTTTGTCAAAATCTCTGGCGGGCCCCTCAGAAACCAACGGGCCCCCGCGCCTAATAATTCATGACCGGAGGGGAGAAATTTGAAAAAAAAAATTGTCAAAATCTCTCGGGCCCCTCGGAAACCAACGGCCCCCCGCGCCTAAGAATTGATGAGCGGGGGGTGGGGGAGAAATTTGAACAAAAATTGTCAGTCTCTGGCGATCCCTCGCAACGGGCCCCTCGGAAACCAACGGTCCCCCGCGCCCAATAATTGATGAGCGGGGGTAGAAATTTGAAAAAAAATTTTCTCAAAATCTCTAGCGGACCCCCGGAGAAATTAAAATTCATTAAAATTGAAACATTCATATAATTATGTTTTTTAAGAATCGCCAAATGTGCAAAACTGAATGTCTAGCGTATATGACGTAATATAGCCGGAGCCACGGGCCCCCTGCGGGTGCCCGGGCCCCGGGGATTTATCTCCCCCTGTCGGCGGCCCTGCATACAATACATCGAATATGTGTTAGGCGCACAATTGATGAAGGAGGCTGTCGTGGTACAACAACTATCTTGTTTTCCTGGAGATTTCGCCATTGGCATGGTCATCTTCACTTTCTGATACTTCACTATTAGCCTTTTCTGCTGCTATTTTTTCAAGATATTTTTTTTTAAGTATACGTTTTATAACACTAGTTTGTCACGTGATACACAAACACAACATCAGAAGCCACACTTTTCAGCCTTTTTGCAACTTTCTAAAGTTGTATATCTTATAAGAAATTTAATGACAGAATTGCCTGAAAATGTTGTAAAAACAGTTTATTTCTCTTTATTTCAAAGTGTATTCTCTTATGCTATTCTTACCTGGGGACACTCCTCTCATTTATACAGAATATTTTCACTGCAAAGACGTGTTATGAGGATAATAACACGATTGACATTTAGGCAAGATGTAAAGCAGAAATTTATAGGGATGAATATTCTAACAGTTCCTAGTTATTATATTCTTACCGCGCTTATGTATGTTAAACAAAATCTAGACAAATATGTTTCGCACAGTGATATACACGAACATGATACCAGACACAGAGATCAAGTTTGTTTAAACTACACCAGATTGGTTAAAAGCCAGAATGCAATAAATTATTATGGTCCGAAATTTTTTAATAAGTTACCGCCAGACATCAAGCAGTTACCGGAAAAAAAATTTAATTTTAGAATAAAAGAGATTCTGCTGAATGGAGCATACTACTCATTTGACGAGTTTTTGTCTGATGTTTTATATTAAATTACTTTTCAGTGTTTTTACTATTGTTTGTCTTTATATAATGCATATCATGTGATGTAATTTACAATATCTGTATTGACTTGTGTAAACCCACTGGGTATTGACATCAATAAATTATTTGTATTTGTATTTATTTGTATTTGTATGTCATCTCTTATGGCGTCTGCTTCTTGTACTCTTGTTCTTCCATTAACTGTGGTAACTTACTGTTACTGTCTACAGCCTGACAAATAATGCACTTCTCGAAGTCAAATAAAACATTTGATTTTCTTAGTGGACAGTTGCCAGTCTTATTCCCATCCTTTGATGATCTTCCATTTTCATCAATGTTAGTTTACCTGTAAAATAAAAATATCTTTATGAAATGAACATTCCAGTTTTTAGTATGTATAAAACTTTTAGTACTGATTTTCTTTAATAAATAGCGTCAGACAACTTCACAAACCATCTTAATCGATTCCTTACCCTTAAAAATATATATTTACCTAAATAATGAGTATGACTGTCGTAGGAGCAGAAATATATACAAAATAAAATTGGTGTTGGCCATTTTGGAAAATGGCGTCTAAAACACTCTGTCCAGAATATAGTGATGTCTACCCAACTTTTTCTGACTCTCCTATATGTACTTTACTCGATTCTGTTGGTTAGACAAATCAGTACTAAAATTTTTACGGGACTCCAATACTGTATTACTACGTGTTATTTGACTTTTGTAACTTCCAAATCTTTGAAGAGCAAATTCAGTATATGGGCAGAACACCCGTTGTAATGAGGTAATCTAGGACCTCGGCAGTTTTTTTCCCTCATATTGTTAATGTTTGCAGCAAACTAGTAACTTTGCAGTTATACTCATTTTTGCACTTATTTATTAAATCAATGGCCAAGTTTGGAAGATAATCACCAGTGTGTGGATGTGTTGATGTATTTATTTTCCAGAAGATGAAGGTTTCCATTTTCTAGTATCAAAACTATACATATTATCGGTTCATTATGAACATTTGACCAACCATCAAGAGACATACAAACTGATTGACCTGATAAATTTTCAAAACCTTTGATACACTTATTTCTTAAACAATATATATTTACATGCATTATTTTAAAATGTTTTTTCTTCGAATTCACTCGACGAATGTGGTTTGGGAGAGTCTTGGGTATAAAAAACGTTGATCACTATTACATTGATTTTGCCTGTTTAGATTATTTTGTAATAAAAGTGTACTTACAATTTCTTCTTCTAACGACATTGTTTTTAGAATAGGAAGGAATTAATAGGGTCAAAAAAAAATAGTGAGAAAAAATAACGCCTTATACCCCAAAAAGGAAACACGAAGCAGCTACTGACACGTGTTTCGAAATTATTGTTCCTCATCAGCGTAGCGTAGCAACAAAAAGGATCTGGAGAGGACAGATAGGAACAATAATTGAAGGTTGAAAGCACAGTACACAGTACTCTTATTTGTGCATTCATATCTAGATCGGTTTATTTAAGACCTTTACCGACAGTCGGCACATAGAGCCCCATGTGAACTGCCCTATTTCAACACCTTCGTGTTTCCTTTTTGGGGTATGAGGCGTTATTTTTCTCACTATTGTTTTTAGAGACACTTGAATCTTAATAGGCTTAGAATGTCATGAAACGTCAAGATTTTAAGTTTGAGCAAAAAAAATTCTGTCTGTCGTGTCGACACTGACTTAAAAATGGCACACGCATGTACTTTTACGAGATCTGGAATTAGATTATATTTTGATCTTATTCCGTTGAAGAGTTGAGGGATAAATTGGATTAAATGAGGGTAAAGAGGTAAATCAAGCAAGAGTTCATGAAATTGGTATTTGGTAAATATACGAGGAGCTAAGGTCTCAAAAAATTCCATAAACAATTATTTCCACAGTGGAGTGCAAATATAGTATTTTCGTTGTAAGAGACTTCGATAGGAAGTCTGGATGAGGAAGTAGTGATTCCTTAGGCAGCGGTTTTATATTTTATGATATGACATTTCATAATATTATTACATTATTTCTCTCAGTTTGACTTGTGTAAAACTTTATTGTTAATAGCACCAATAAATTTGATTTAAATTGAAACACAATTTCATTTATTTAATTCGAAACGTCTGTTTAAAAAGTTACAAAGTCGATACCATTTTAAACAAAACACAGTTGTGTGTAATAAATAAAAAACAGTTAAAAGAAATACATATATATAACTACAAATAAAATACGAACTTGGCGTACATCTTGACCCTTAGATAGTATAGCAGTTTTCTTCTAAGAAAAATCATTTACTGCATTTCCGAATTTCCTAAAGGGAGATGTTTTATTTTTTACAGGCAAATGGTTATACAACCATCTTTTACTTCCACATCCAGTGGAAGTATAGTAACGACAAAAAAATTTTTGAAAATTTTTATTGTTCAAATAGGCTTAGGCTTAGATTGTCATGAAACGTCGAGATTTTAAGTTTGAGCGAAAAAAAAATTCTGTCTGTCGGTCTGTCTATCGGTCTGTCTGTAACTTTTTGTGCGCACGATTACTCTGGAACCGTTTAAGATATTGACTTGACATTTGGTACACGTATGTACTTTAACGGGATCTGGAACCAGATTATATTTTCATCTCATTCCGTGGAAGGGATATTTAGTGTATACAGGAGAGGCTAAGGTCTCACAAAATTTTTTGGCATTGGCCACCCCTATTACTACCCCCACCCCGAGCCCCACCCCATTATTAAAGGGGATGAAAAAAAATTGAAATTTAGTGTGTGTACAAGAACCAAAAGCCTCAAAATATTTTTTTACGTCATCCACCCCCACTATCCCCGCCCCCCCCCACCCCATTACCGATGTGGGATATCGTTTTATGGGTTTTTGGGGTAGACGATTTCAAATATTATATTATTAAAGTTCCATAAACAATTATTTCCACATACAAAATTTTTTCGTTGTGAGAGGCTTGGATAAAAAATCTGGATGTGGAAGTAGTGATTCCTTGGGCAGCGGTTTTTTCCTAGTATTCTGGTCATGCTGTGATCAAGTGTTTGAAAATTTAAGTTAGTTTTTATAAACAAAATAAGTTAATAACATAACATATACAGAGGTCAAGGTGGAGTCTGTTCGAGACTAAAACGCCTCTCTTATGCATGATTCATTAAAGCTTTAATTTAGCCAATATACCAAACCTTTTCTTTCTATTTTTATTTAGAGTGACCATCTTGTATACTTTTCACTAAAGGAAAGTGTCACATTTTTTTCTTTTTTAAAACCTGAGCTGTAGGTCTTTAAATGTACCCTTCCTTTATTTGGTGCCCGAAATTCTCGAATGTTTTTATATACCATCATAGAAACGTTCAGAAACTTTATATCAACAAACGATAGTAATCAAATCATATAAACTTTATAAATGTAGCAGTAAAAAAAATATTGACTAAATGTGTTTACATAAACCAACTTGAACTCGAATTTGAATTATTTTACCCTTGTGCCTGTGCGTGTATATTTTGCCAGTGATCCGTTTTACAGATTGTGCGTTAAAAATACATATTTTGATAACCTTTTTTTTTTTGGTTGTAAAAAATTAAATAAATAGCCAACTGATTGCAAGGCAGATTATGATACCCCGGGCATTGGTGAGTATATTATTTGATAGTGATGAACATTGCCACGTTTAGCAACTGTATTAGTAAATTTAAAAACGAATAATTGCTGTTTCCAATATAGCCCGAGCTGTTGACCATTGTTGTACTCAAAAAAGATGTAATAAAGGTCTTTGATACTGATACAAATCTGGTTGAAATTGGATAACTAATAACTGAGCTACGAAGGGTTCCCATAAAAAATGGGACACACAGTATGTGGACTCAAATGTAGACAAAACTATAGAAAAGTTGTAAAAAATTCAGCGCGTTAGGTTTTCGAAAATCGAGTTTTTAATTCTCGTAGTTATACAGTCTTAGGATTTGGGAACTATCTCGTAACGAATTCTTTAAAAAGGTAGTCAGGAAATCGACTGATTGTTAAATGTAAATGGTAAAGTCCTTGTAACGGTGAATTTCGATCGGATGTCGGGTATCTTCAGGAGGTGTAGATTCGTAGGTCAGAATCTAACGTTCAGCAGGTAGTTGGAATGGTTAGTAGGGTTTTGCAGGAACTGAAATTAGGATTTACAAAGTAAAGTCAATAACGAATTCTTTGAAAATATCAGTAGTCAGGAAACCGACTAATTGTTAAATGTAAATGTCGTAGTCCTCAACTGTCTTCTGATTCTCGAAGTCCCACATTGATCTTGAATCAATACCCTGAAAAGGGCTAGGTCAACGATGCGACGAATTACCATAGACTTAAATAAATAAAAGTTAGGATACAGGTAAACATTCGCCTACTCGTGATTCACTGGGAAGAGAATTCAGTCGTTCTTTTATCCCTTCCAGTCGGACCAATGACAGCGCTCTGCTCTGTCCCAAGCAGATGGACGTAGCCTAATCGAGCGGTGGCATTCTATGTTAAATTAGAACGTCTGACCACACCCCTTCCATTTGCCTGACTAGATGTCGCTCTGCAAAGGATGTGAAACGTCTTTCGGTTTGTTTACGTTTCAAGAAATGAATGACAAATGCGATGAGCTGCGCCATATTTTCATTAGCGAAAACTGGCGCAGAGTCCTACAGAGTGAAAGTATAGAACCAATTGCTCCATGTTATATGATTTAAATTACATATAATATTATGTAACCCCATAACACAAGAAAATGTATAATCGTACGCATCTGGAAAACCACATAGGATTGCTATTGAAATATACTTCTACTGGTGAATTGTTTTTTATTTATTTGCTTTCATCATGATTAGAGAATATTATTTAGGTATTAAGCAAATCATAACTTATATACTTTTTTATTTATTATGATTTTACCTACTTTGTGTATATTGTTGCCCTAGTACTTCGTAGTATTAGCTAGAAGAGTAGTTCTTTTGATTGGTTCTCTAATAATGAGTGTTTTAAAGTATTTACCTAACTAGTATATTAGCGTGCCCAGATTGGGGCAACAATATACACAAAGTAGGTAAAGTCATAATAAATAAAAAAGTATGTTAAATTGTGATTTGCTTCATACCTAAATAATATTCTCTAATCATGATGAAAGCAAATAAATAAAAAATAATTAATTGTAAAAATAAATCAAGAATAAACTTGTAAATAATGAATGAATGTTTCTATACTCTTCTGATGAGAACTAACGAGCTCGAAAAAACTTATACAACTTTTCTAGAGTTGAAATAGAATGTAAGGTTCAATAAATGATTGTTGCAAATGACTGAATTTCAACAAATGATTTAAGTATTTTCAATATATTTCTTTGCCTTAAAATGATAGGAATTCTATCAATTCAATACTTCGTCAGAGGGGGAAACCGCTGAGGGGGAAATAGTGTACAAATCGGAGAAATTAGGAAGAAATTGAAGGTATTTCGGAAGGAATTATTAGGTGTTAAGGGAATTACAGGGGAATTTGGAGGAAATAAATATTTTTACGAGGTATTAGAAGGGAATTAAGGGAAATAAAAGGAGAGAATGAGGGTATTAAATGAGATTTGTGCATGCTCTCATCTACATCGGAATTTAAATGAGGTTATGTTTTGTTAAAAACGTTATATTACGTTAGTTAAAAACAGGTTTGTGTTGTGTTGTGCTTAGGTAAGTAATAAAAATAAATCATTTAGATTAGAATTGTTAGTCGACTGCCAACAACTATCAAAATATGTAGTTACTTACCAAGAATAATAAGACTTAGAAGGATAGTCTATTACCATATGAGACCCTCCTATGTTGGCTTTTCGATCGGCGTGTATAATGTATTATTATTTTATTTTAACTAAATTGTGTTTGAAATAGTCAAAATTAATTGAATATTGTCATTGTATTTTACGGTATTTTGTTGTGTATACTGTAAAAGTTGTTTTATTTGCTTCAATTTGATGTATAGATACATAATTCGGCGTGTAAAAATATTGAAATGGAATGTTTATCTTGAAGAATTACATGCCAATTCTTATAGAAAGGACATCAGTGTTGTAAAAACATTAGCGCAGAGATTAGCGCTAAAAATAGCAAGTAAAGAAAAAATATTTAATTTAATTAAACTACCGATGAGACTATTGACTTATAGTTCAGTAATATAACGATTTATATCGGAAAAAATTCATAAAGTTTTGAAAATTGGTAGAAATGTTAAGGAAAGCATAATAATTACTAAACCGAAAAGTTCCCACCCCCCAAATAGTGTGATTCATCCCCAACGGTGCACTTTTTGATCGAAATACCTATATACAAAATTATTCTTTATAAAATTCTCTATAAAAAACGTTTCTACACTTTCTTTCCTAAAATTAATAGTACCGTGGGAAATAAGGCGCAGACATAAGGGTTGGTTTCGGTCAACACAATAAATTATAATCTTTACTATAATCTACTTTAAAGTTCAATGCTTAACGCTAAAGCAGTAGCTACTAAACTTCGCCTAAAATTATAATAAATGTACCACTTCCACCCTCTCACCCATATAAAATAACTCGATTTTTTAAGAAGCGAGGATATTGTATATTGTACTTGTTTCCACGCCACCCCAGAGGTAAAGTACTTGGCGTGTGGTGTCCCCTGTAGGCCGAATCCACTAATTATCAAAAGGTTACCTACGTTAATTAATCTTTGTCGTCTTCCATAGATTCGACATTCATGCATGCTTGTCCTTGGTAATGGTAACACATTGTGGAGCAACGTAAGCCTGCTCTTCTGCAACTGCACCTGTTTTCGCACCCTAATTTGCATGAACAAGAAATTAGTGTTAAAATTTGGGAGCCGGTTCTTTTGTTGTCATAGTTCAGGTTAATATACCGCTAACTTTTTTCCATCCACAATCAGTAGCTTCTAGCGCAACGTTTTTCCATGTTTGAATTTGGTAAAAAGGCGATATGAGTGTTGCCGAGCAGCAGCAGAAGTTGTTGGTAGTTTTGATAATATTACAGTATTGTTCGCTTTACCAACAGGTTTGTTAAAAGTCATGAATCTGGACTTTTTTCTGCGGGGGTAGAGTTGTATAAAGCTAAACAAATCGCTCTCCTACGTCTACAATTTCTCCATAACTAGCTTTTTCATTATTAAAACTTTGCACGATGTCTTGTAATACTTCAGTAATATAACAGTTAAAATTGTAATATATCGGACAAAATTCATAAAGTTTAAAAAATTGTGTGGTTCATCCCCTAGGACGTCGTTTCCACCCCCATTTTGAGGTTTTCTATATTCTTCTGGAACGGTATTAGGACGAAATAAAGGTATTTGAGGAATTAAAGGGGAATTACAAGGAATTAAAGGGGAAATAAAGGGTATTTTTCTAGAATGGGTATTGGGTGTACAAAATATTGCCAGCGGTTGCCCCCTAGACTTCGTCAGTATTAGCTAGAAGAGTAGTTTTTTTTTTATTGTTTCTCCAATGATGAACGTTTTAAAGTGTTTTCTTGAGTAGTATATTGGCGTGACCAAATTAAGATACCAATATACAGAAAGTAGATATCATATTAAATAAAAAAGACGTGAATGACTAAATTTAAATAAATAATTTGGGTATTTTCAATATATTTTTTTGCTGTAAAATGCTGGGAATCCTATCATGTAATTCAATACTTTGTCAGTATTAGCTAGAAGAGTAGTTGTTTTGATTGGTTCTTTAATAACGAGTGCTTTAAAGTATTTACTTAACTAGTATATTAGCTTGCCCAGATTAGGGCAACAATGTACACAAATAATCCAGTCAATGAGTGCTCAAAAGAGAGGTGTAGAGTACATGGAATATGCGAGACTTTTTGACTTCAGGACTTCATTAGAAGTAGTTAGCAGGTAAACATACTAAAAGTCCCCTCCCCTGGGAGGTGAGCTTACGGTGGGAGGAGGGGGGGGGAATTGATTTAGTGTGTGTGCAAAAACCGTTTCTTTTTTACTTCTTCCACCCCCACGGCCACCTCTCTATCACCACCCCCACCCCATTACCGATGTGGGGTATCGTTTTATGGGTTTGTGGGTTAGAGGATTTCAAATATTATATTATTAAATTGCCATAATCAATTATTTCCACATACAAATTTTTTTCGTTGTGACTTGGATAGAAAATCTGGATGTGGAAGTAGTGATTCCTCGGCCTCAACTTTTTACTAAATGAAGATAGGTATGTATAAACACCAACATTTAATGCAGTTTTCAATGTACTTTAATTTTTGTCTCTTGTCTTTTTTTTTAATTTGTAATAGTGTTCGAGATATAAGGGATTTTTTTGAATTAGTCCCAAAATTCAAGATGACGGTCTTGCAAAATGGAGGCATGAGGATTTTTAGTATGTTAATTATTACCTATAAAGCTAACAATCTGGCTTGATTTCGTTTGAATGTTAATTTATTCTGGGTAGAGCACTAATTGTATCGGACTAATAGACGTATTTTTGCCAAAAAGAGAACGGTTTAGCAGATGAACGAGCTAAATCGAATAAGGAGTTGGTTCTCGTAATTTTAAGGGATGATGCAGCCACACAAGGATGGCAACTTTTCTTTATTGTGTTTCTGGTACATTTCCTAATATTCCTGCAAAACTTTAATAATTTTGTCGGATATATTTATCGATTTATGGCTTTATTACTTCCACATCTAGTGGAAGTCTAGCAACGACAATTTTTTTTTTTTAATTTTTATTGTTCAAATAGGCTTAGAATGTCATGAAACGTTGAGATTTTAGGTTTGAGCAAAAAAATTCAGTCTGTATGTCGTTCTATCTGTAATTTTTTTGTGCGCATGATTACTCTAGAACCGTTTAAGATATTGACATGAAATTTGCTACACGTGTGTATTTTAACGAGATTTGAAACTAGATTATATTTTCATCTTATTCCGTTGAAAGGTTGGGGGGGGGGGGGGGTAAATGGGGGTAAATAGGTAAATTAAGCGGGTAAGAGTCCATAAAATTTATATCTAGTATATACAAGAGAAGCTAATGTCTCAAAAAAAAATTTGACATTAGCCACCCCCATTACTGCCCCCATCCCATTATAAAAGGGGGTGAAAAAAATTGTGATTTAGTGTGTGTACAAGAACCAAAGGCCTCAAAATATTTTTTTTACTTCATCCCCACTACCACCCCCCCTATAACTACCTCGACCCCACTACCGATGTGGGATATCGTTTTATGGATTTTTGGGGTAGACGATTTCAAATTTTATGTTATTAAAGTTCCATAAACAATTATTTCCACATACGAAATTTTTTCGTTGTGAGTTACTTTGGTAGCAAATCTGGATGTGGAAGTAGTGACTCGTTGGGCAAGTTTTTTACTGGATTAAACGTGTTTATCGTTTTCTCATTTTGCATTCTGAGAACTGGACCACTGTGTACAAAGCAGACGTTGCTTGGTCGTGAGCATTGTATAGTAACACCTATTTAATACCTGAAGCATAAAAATGCCTAGTATGCAATATTATTATTTGTATTATTTTAATACGTGTTCGTGAACTAGTTAATATAAAATGTGTGTCGGTTGTTATTTGTCACGATTAAAATAAAACAATTCACTTTAAATCAATTTGACATTATTAAGTGTCACTTTTAAAGATTTCAAGTCATGAACCGAAAGAGTGAGTGGTATGATGGTTTCAATTAAATAATTCGTTTCAATTTTAAATTGATGCTGAACAGAGAGATAAATTTATGTAGTGACCTGCGCGAATTTGAATCTATAAGAAGACGACGGTGCATCTCTGAAATGAAATTGGTCAGTACCTACTTTTTTTTAATACTCTGCTTGATAGTTATATATTTAGAAATAGTTGGGGATCTACGTCTTGAAATCGACAAGGGGGAGGGGATCGATCAAAGGGTATAAAAAACTAAAACCATAATTTTCTATAAAATTTCCTGCCGGATTCGAATTTCGAGTTCTCCAATTCATTCGGAGTTGTGAAATTTGAGAAAAAAGCTTTTATTTGCAAAACAACATGAAAATACAGTGTGTCCTCGGATAGAGTTTGCGTAATATATCAAAAAAAAATTAGTACGGCTTTCATTTTCTGCAGTGTCTGTCTGCTTGACCTAAAATGGATTTTTATCAAATTACAGTTCAAAAGGGATCTAACTCGCGGAGTTAATCTAAGAAGAAAATAAACTGGTCTTTCTGTTAGTTTTACAGAAAAATTCTATTTGGATAAAATAGTTTGCATTAAAAGTTGGAGCCATATGCCAACTTTCATTGCATTTGAAGAAAAAAAAAATAATGCTACAAATTAAAGTAAATAACTTTTTATTTTTTAACACAACAATTTCAACGAATTCAAAAAACCTATTCAAATAGTAGTTCAATATTTGGATAAAATAGTTTGCATTTAAAGTTGGAGCCATATGCCAACTTTCATTGCATTTGAACAAAAAAAAAAAAATACTACAAATTAAAGTAAATAACTTTTCATTTTTTAACACAACAATTTCAACGAATTCAAAAAACCTATTCAAATAGTGCCCCACTGCATAATTCCACCCTTCTAAATTCTTTTTAACTTCTTCTAATTTCTTCAAGAGGTATGGCTCTGATCACATCAGTAATTTTATTTTTTAATCTTTCCAAATCATTGTCAAAGTTGACGACATAAACTTGTTTTAGTTCGCCCCAAAAGTAAAAATCCATATTTGTTAAATCCGGACTTCTTGATGGGGTATGGCTGTGGCCCAAATCTACCAACCCATTTTTCCCAAATGTATTTTTCAAATAATTACTTATCAAAACAGTTGAGTGTGGGCTGCAACCGTCTTGCTGATAATAAATTTTTTGTCTCTTAGCCAAATATATTTCGTCGAGGTAATTTTGTAATTAATTTTGCAATATCTCCATAGTTCAGTCATTGAAGGTAAAATACGGCGATACTGTATAATTTTGCCAAACAGCACCGATTTGCACAAAAATTTGGATTTAGGTTCTACTTACTCTCTACTCCAAAGTTGACCCTGCACCGGGGGTTGCTTTCACCCTGGGGGTGGATGCCACCCCTTCTCGAGGGTGAAAAATGTTTCATGAAACTAAGTCCGGGAATGGATAGATTGACTAATTCTAAGCAACTTTTGTTCTATAAAGTTATTTCTGAAAGTCAATACTTTTCGACTTATTCGCGAGTGAAAGTGTCAATTTTTCAACCAATAAACCCACGTTTTCAGACGGTTTTTCGCGAATAACTCAAAAAGTAAGTATTTTATCGAAAAAATCAGTCTTAGTAAAAATGTAGCTTATAAAAAAACAAAAAGAATGGTGGGTTTATGGTGTCTATAGTCCCAATACAAACGGAGTAATAGCTTGTTGAAGGTTGGTTCTTATTCGTCAAACGCCAAAATTGAAAGTTTCAACGTGAAGTTGCCAAAAAACAATGCGTTTCTCGGGGAAACTCATGGAACCTTTTTTGAAGTGCTTGAAAAAACTTTTATTTTTGTTTTTTATAAAAGTCCCTAGCATCAAAACTAAGCGAGTTATGACGAAAATAATGTGGTCCCTATATTTTTCGGCGTTAAAAAAATGTGAAAATCACCCCCTAATTACCACCCCAATTGAAAATAATCGTTACAATTTTACAATTTACTTTATTTATGTACTTGTAACATGCTCTAGAAGTTTGACCGGTTTAAAGTGCTTAGTTTTGAAACAATTTGAGCTTGAAGTGAAAAGAGCATTTTTGTAATTTTGCAAAAAATTGCCTTTTTCTGAAATCGATCGGCAATGTCTACATTTTCGGCGCGATTTCAGAACGAAAAATGCACAATTCCAGTATTTTAGTCCGTTGCTAAGAAACTACCACAAAACAGACCGAAAAAGATCAATTGCCAAGCAACGATCAACAAAACCGTACGGGAATGTTACTTTCCCGGCCTAGGCCGGGAAACTAACATTCCCGTACGGTTTTTTATGTATATTTTAGACAGTAAATAAATAGACGCAGACAAACCAACTCACATTAAAATTGCATTTATTAGTAATCAGTTAGATTGTAATGAAGAAATGTTATGCATTAATACAAATTCCTTAATTTATAATAATATTGATTGTGATTTCAGAAAAAATAGTATGTGTACTTCGGTGTGAAAGCACATTCCCGGACTTCGATGCTTGTTGGCCTCGGCTAGCGCCAATTTGCATCGTCGTCCGGGAATGTATTGCTTTCACACCTAAATACACAATATACTATTTCTTCAACATTTTTTCGTTGTGAGTGACTTGGATAGAAAATCTGGATGTGGAAGTAGTAGTGGGCGGCGATTTTTTAACAAGGTATTGTTTCAACGTTTTCCTTAGCTATAGTCGAACGAAAAGTTCCTTTCGTGTGATATATTTTTTACAAAAGAAAAAGTTGTAAAATGCGTCATAAAATATAACATGCGACAAACTTTTTTTTATTTTACTTCCACATCCAGTGGAAGAAGTATAGTAACGACAAACAAATTTTTTAAAATTTTTATTGTTCAGATAGGCTTCAAATGTCATGAAACGTCGAAATTTTAAGTTTGAGTGAAAAAAAATTTCTGTCTGTCGGTCTGTCTGTAACTTTTTTTGTGCGCACGTTTACTTTGAATCCTTTTAAGATATTGACTTGAAATTTGGTACACATATGTACTTTAACGAGATCTGGAACTAGATTATATTTTCATATTGTTCCGTCGAAGGGTTGGGGGTAAATGGGTAAATCGAGCAGGTAAGAGTCCATAAAATTGGTATTTAGTATATGCAAGAGAAACTAAGGTCTCACTACCACCCCCTATCACCTCCCCCACCCCACTACCGATGTGAGGTATCGTTTTATGGTTTTTTTGGGTAGAGGATTTCAAATATTAGGTTATTAAAGTTCCATCAACAATTATTTCCACATACAAAGTTTCTTCGTTGTGAATGACTTGGATAGAGAATCTGGATGTGGAAGTGGTGATTCCTTGGGCAGCGGTTTTTTATTATTAAGTAGAGAGGTGATATTGTTTATAATTAATTATTTGTGGCATACCTATTCATGATTTCTAACTATTTGTTGGGAATTTTGCCACTGTAGAAATATTAAAAAATGTTGATGAGAGGAACCTCCCCAGCAAACATTTTGTTAAAATTAGCTCCAACTCGACTTGGTAAAAGAGGAATTTACTTATTAATATGATTATGATGTAAACTTGACTGGAATAATACATTTTCGACAAAAATTTTCCAATTAGTCTTAATTTATAATTCAGTTTACGTAAATAATACCAATTAATCTACCTCTTTGAAAGTAAATTTAACGAAAGCAGCGAGTGAAAAATACTAAAAAAAAAAACGATGCCCAAGGAATCACTACTTCCAGATTTTCCATCTAAATCTCACAATGAGAAAAATTTGTTTATGGAACTTAATAATATAATATTTGAAATCGTCTACCCCAACCAAAACAATTGGGGGTGGATAAAGTAAAAAAAAAATTGAGGCCTTTGGTTCTTGTACACACACTAAATCACAATTTTATTTTTTTCACCTTCTTCAGTAATGGGTGGGGGTGGCTAATGCCAACAAATTTTTTGAGATCTTAGCTTCTATTATATACACTAAATACCAATTTTGTGGACTCTTGCTGGCTCAATTTACCTATTTACCCCAATTTACCTCCCAACTTTTGAACGGAATGAGATCAGAATATAATCCAGCTCCAGATCTCATTAAAATACATATGTGTACCAAATTTCAAGGCAATATCTTAAACGGTTCCAGAGTATTCGCGTGCACAAAGAAAGTTACAGACAGAATTTTTCTTCTCAAACTTAAAATCTCGACGTTTCATGACATTCTAAGCCTATTTGGATAATAAAAATTTTCAAAATTTTTTTTTGCGTTACTACCACTGGACGTGGAAGTAAAAAAAATCTACCAAAAATGACCTCAAGGATAAATTTCCAATAAGGCCGAAATAGGTAGTATTTACCTTTTTAGCGACTAAAAATATTCCTAATAGTCGAATATTCTACGAGGTAGATTTTGTTATGTATACCTAAATGGCAACCTATTTGATCACTTTTATTACACTCATTTGAAGTAATATTAGATCGACAAAGTCGATAAATTGTATTTAATCTATATACCTGATTTCAACCATTAAGTCAATTATCCTTAAACTGACCTTAAAGTTATTGTGAAGAAATAAATTTTAAACTTATTGGTAGCAGTAGCCTGGCAAATCGACCTCAAAGTGAACTTAACTATAAAATAGTAATTCAAAACCTATTTGTAAGGTTCATATTATTTTGAGTAGGTGGTTTAGTTATTATCTGAGATTCAGTCATTAAAAGAAGCCATTAACGTGATATAGTTGGATAATTCATGGTGTCAATATACAAATGAAGTGTGTCAAAGGTAAAAATAAGTCGTATCGTTACACTTCTGATTTTTATCGGAAAGTGAAGCGTATAAAATCTCAGGTGCAGTGTGAAGTGAAAAATAAACAAGAAAGAGACATTAGGCTTCTTTTAAAATTTACACAATAGAATTTATCCCTAGGTACTTTATTCGAAAATAATGAATAGGTTAATAGGTGCGTTTTTATGCTCCATCAACCGGTAGCGGTAGAATAACAGAATGACATTTACCAAAAAAACGACCAAACCGAAACCATTATGAAAAATCATAGGTTACTTTCTGGATTAAACCACATATATTCACCACTGTCAGTTTGGATGATATTGGGAGTTTCCATTTTAATAATAAACTCTATGTAATAAATATTTGTAATTTGAAAACGCAGCGAAAACGTCACTCTTTAATCTCATAAGCAAACATAACCTCCGCTCCTACGCGTTTATCGACATTTTATACATTCCACCGATCCGTCTCGTGAGAGAGAATGAAAAGTTTCAAACTGGAATCAGAATGGTGACCAAAAAAACGACAAAGTTGGACATTCCGGTTGCGGAATTGGAGCATAAAAACGCACCTATATTTACCTACAAGTAATTATTTCATATAATATTTCATAATTAATAATACTCTCAACAGGTAAAGTTAACCGAAATGTGAATTTTAGGGTAACTTGACCTGACCTGTGATAATTTCGATCTATAGAATACGTAGATTTTCGTGGTCATTTTAACATTTCCTGCTGGACCTAATTTTCGATTTGGAGTATGCAATATACGATGAGCTTAAAACACCATTCTTGCTCTTTCGATTTCGATATCGTACTGCCTTCCTAGTCATGTATTAATGAAGATCTGATCGTTTAAAAATTACGTGTTTTGCTTTCTCTGCCATAATTCGTCGAATACGCAAATGTTTCATGGCCATAGCGCAATAATTAAAGTGAGGATTCCCATGCGGAAATCAGTGATTCAAATCCTGAAGGACCTGAACATAGTTTTTTTTTCTAAAATGATATAAAAAATATTTTTTATCACCATTGCAAAGCTCGTTCAAAAAGCTAAAATTTAATATAAAAAAATCTTAGTGTGATCAAATGGCAGTTTTTTATGAAGTTTCAAAATTTTTTCAAGTCTCGTTTTTTAGGAAAAAATAATCAATAGTTTTATTTGTAATTTTCCATAACAGATTACATCTACAAGATCTATAATTTCACCAAGTTTCATCAAAAAAGAGTAATTATTTTTTTAGTAATTTCGGTTTATGTAAAATTGGAAATTTTCGTGGTTTTTATTTTGCTGCAAAAAAAACAAAATGACAGACTGGATTTGGCCACATGCAGATTTATTCATAATTTATTTACAAACGTTTTGATTTTTTGTTTGGCATGATCCGATGAACAGAACCCGAGATATTAAAGGAAAACGAGACAAAAACACGTTTCTCAAAATTAAAACATTTACAAAAAATGCTTCATTCCCAGATTGGACAAAACTTTGCTGTAACATCCTGATAACTTATTAGTACAGTACCTAGAGGTTTTAACTTCGGAATAATGTCATATGAAACGAATTTCGTTCATTTTTGGCAACTTAATAGTAAATGCATCAAAGAAAAGTTTCAATATTATGCGGTGGCTTGCTAATTTATAAGCGGTGGATGCCACCCCTTTCCAGAAGGTGGCAAGAAAAAATTAAAAACATTGGAATGCAATTTTAAGGAGAAAAGGCTTTATGCAACTTTTCAGTAAAAGTTCAGTTCAGTCTTTAAGTTAGAACGACTTGCGAATCGAGATTTTAGCTTTAAAAAAAGATATTTCAAAACAATATTTGTCAAATAACTCCATACTAAATTGAGGATAAATTTCGTTTTTTTCTAATTTCTGTAGAGTTTATGGTTTCGGAGATCTGGAAGTATAAATGTGGGCGTCCGAACGTCTGTAAGACGAAATATTTAGTTTAAATGTTAAATATTTCAGAAACTATGGCACTTACGTCAAAAGCGGAAAGAACCAAAATGAAAGACTCAATTAGGTTTTCAACTGATTTTTTTTTCTATTTCTACAGCATAAAAAACAAAAAAGTTATGGGAGAAACAGTACTTTTTTCAACTTTTTTAATAAAAACCTCGCCATTTTATTAATGTAAGTAGTCAGTAATTATAAAAATATATTCCCTTATACTGTTTTTCGTTAATATACAGATTCGGAAAGTGTTTGGTATTGCATTAGTTTCAACGACTTAACCGACCGCCCACAATAAAGGCGTCTACCAGTACTCTACCAGAGGGGCAAAGAATGACACGCCCCATCAAGAGAATCATGTACATCATTCCGCAGACAGAGCTGCCCACGCACATGTGGTGGGGAAATCAGATGGTACGATGCAAGATTGGTAGAGTATAAGGTGGCCTCGTAACTCACGATCCCCACCAAAAAATGTCATAAGC
Source organism: Rutpela maculata (assembly GCA_936432065.2). Taxonomy (NCBI): domain Eukaryota; kingdom Metazoa; phylum Arthropoda; class Insecta; order Coleoptera; family Cerambycidae; genus Rutpela; species Rutpela maculata. Next base: position 63,615,248 of record OW386289.2, read on the forward strand.
CAATGAGCAGCTGGTGTGAAATCACACCAGATGCAGAGCCTGATTCAAAATATTGTAAGAATTTGGGAAATGTTAATAATTATGCAAAGAACTCGTAACTGGAACGAGCTCGCAATGACCCGCCTGAGGCAGGGGGTAATTATCTCGTATTTTGAGTCACCGTTTTGTATGGTGGTAATCAGGATAAGTTATAGAATATAACATTACAGATCATAGTATACTTCTGGCCATATTTCGGGCCAGTACGGACCGCCCTTCTAGAAAGAGATAACTGCACCGCTACTGCGCGTTCGAAGAACAAGGTAGTCTGACTTTTCACCCCCGCACTCACTTCTCGCCTAAAAGCTGAATACGAGAGAACTTAAGACTCTACAAATCTTGGGGATGATGTACGATGTGTTATACAATAAAAAAGAATAGCCTAGTTGCTTCGCTCTCGCTTGCTCTTATTGCCATAGCTAAACGAACACTTTTCCAACCTGTATAATATAATCTAAACGCACAAATTTTTTCGTCCGCTTACAGCGCTTGCGTAGAAAAAAAAATGCCTTTTAAACTGTAAAGGAATTTTAGAAAAAAACGTAACATTTTTGTCTATCTGCAAATATCTCAATAAATATTAGTTTTAGCATATACACTGAGAATGAATTTGTTTTTTTTATATATATGTTTGTAGGGTTTATAATTTAGGAAAGGTTTAATTTCATAATGACATCCGATCATTTTTAGGATGAAGCATTTAGTTTAAAATGTTGAATATCTTAGAAACTGACACTTCCATAAAAAATTTCAAGGAACAAAATTAAAGATAACTACTTAATCAATTTTTAAAATGATTTTTGGTTTGTTTCTACATCACGAAAAATAACGAAGTTATGGCCGATTCAATGTGCGTTTTCACATTATTTTTTAACACATTTTGTTATTGTAATTGCTCAGTAATTAATTTTTCTTTCAAAAATGCTGTTTTTCGTTAATATCACATCACCTAGATGCTCAATTTATTTTATCCGTTTGTTTTAGAAACAAAATTCCATCCGCCATTTTGAATTTTTTTATTTTGACTTCAGATTCGGAATCATCGATCCCAAAAACATAACTATCCTACGTTTCAAAAATAAATTAGTAACACTTTTTCAAATATTCAGTATTCAAATTTTGGGATGGTTTTCACTCCTTGAGGGTAAGAGCAAGTATCCGTACCATATAGAACCTGAAGACGATACCGTTTATTACAATAATAACCCATACAGAAAAATTATCATTACATGAGAAATTATTCCGAAATTTTGCATATTTTTTACCTCTAGGTACTGTACTATAACATACAGATTGCATTTTTAGAAAAAAATTGCCCCTCCAAACAATCGTTGAAATCGTATTTTTAATGCTTAGTTTTATTCGACCATTAGCAACATTTTGCTCTAAAATTAAAATAAAAGCAGTTGCACATAAAAATGAGAATTTGCAGTCCTCTGACGATCACCCTGTACGAGGGCGTATTTTACTATGCTGTTTTATATATGTACCAAATTTGACAGAACTTATCGTGTTTACAATAAACGGTCTACACCCACACACACATGCAGACAGACATTTTCTATTCGATATTTGACTTCAGTCTGCTATGAACCGGATTTCTGTACAAATATTTTTTTCTACGCTGACGATTAAAAATTTTTGTCCGGTTATAATATACCTATTTGTTTAAATCAAACAGGTATAATAATGTATTATGTGCCAAATGTTACAGGGAGGCTTCTGATTTTTTAAAATGAAAACATGAAAACGGATTTTTATTCGATAACATTTGGCACAGAATAAACACTTATTTTTTAGTGCCGGGGATCCTACAACCGAATGTTTTATAAAAAAAAAGAGAGCCGTCTTCAAATAAGACTGACTTACTTTCTTTTAGAACAAAATCAAAAATGTTTATTCACATTTATCAATATAAAGATGTGCTTTGATGCGACAAACACAAGAATTCAAAAAAGGGAAACAGGAAATTCATCCAGTTAATACTTTAAATAGACAAGCGCGAGTTTTAATAAAAAGATCTGAGGTACAAGATAATTTATTATTAGATAAAATTCAAGGGCATGGTGATACCTATATAGATATGATAGCTAATGAATTGAAATTCAATTTAAAGTTTTAAATCTTTAAACGTTATGTAAATATGATATACAAGGTGTATACTGTAACGTGTTTCCACCCCTAGCAAATTCCGTGGGTTCCAAAAATTATAACAAGAGATGTCCACTAACACACTTTATTAAATAATTTACTGGATACTTCACAATACTATTATTAATTTAAATACACTTTACTGACTAAAAATAACAATGTTCATCGCTTTGTTTTTCACATTGGAGTCTTAACCTCACTTCTCACTTGTCAAATCCAAGACTTCAAAACTTTCTGTACTTTCTGAACTACTCGCCGAGAATGCGGTCTTTTATACCTAAAAATGACAGATCTCGATTTTTCTGTGATGAAGCCACCATTCTCTAGATAATTCCAGATGTCACTTTAGAACTAACTTCCGGTAGATTCTTTCTGGAGTAGGTGCAAATACATCTGAATTAATTGAATTCATTCTAGGGGTGGCAACACATCACACTGCCCCCTCCTTAAGCCTGAACGTCCCGGTCAGGCAATTCAGCCTCTTTCACATACTTCGCCAGTCTATCCAAGGGTACGATCTTCATCTTGGACTTTTTGTTTCGTTGAATCCGATAGACGACATCATTAATTCGGGTAATAACAGTATACGGTCCTTCCCAAGGAGGTTGAAGTTTCGGTGACTTCCCTTTCTTTCGCTGTGGGTTGTACAGCCAAACCAGATCTCCTGCCTTGAACCCTTCTGAACTACCCTTACGGTCGTATCGAGCCTTCATTCGGTCACTGGCTATGGTGATGTGGTCTCTAACCAGCTCGTGAACATTTCTTAGCCGTTCACTCATTTCATCCAGGAAGCTGTTTTCCGCCTGGTGTTCCGAAAATCAAATCACACGGCAGTCTGATCTCATGTCCAAATACTACACGGGCTGGTGTTTGTTTCGTAGACTCATGGATAGCAGCTCTGTATGCCATGAGGAAGAACGGTATGTGGAGATCCCAATCACGTTGATTCTTATGAACTACTTTAGAGAGATGTTCTTTCATGGTCTTGTTACGTCGTTCCACCATTCCATCTGATTGCGGGTGAAGGGCTGTTGTCCGTGTTTTGTGTATCCTCAATAACTTGCAGATTTGCTGAAACACCGACTCAAAGTTCCTCCCTTGATCTGAGTGCAGCTCCAGGGGTACACCAAACCGACATATCAAATTATCTACCAAGACTTTGGCGACAGTGACTGCTTCTTGGTTTGGAATCGCATAGGCCTCTGGCCACTTACTAAAATAGTCCATGGCAACCAGTATATACTTGTTACCATTCTTGGTTACTGGGAATGGGCCGGCTATATCGATTGCGATCCTCTCGAAAGGAGCTCCGACATTATATTGCTTCATTGCACCCCTACTTCTAGTCTGTGGTCCCTTACTGGCTGCACAAATTTTGCAATTGCGACACCAAGCTTCCACATCTTGACGACTATTTACCCAATAAAATCGTTCTCGTACTTTATTCAGGGTCTTATTAACGCCGAAGTGCCCACCGGATGCTCCATTATGCACTTCCTGAAGTACTTTCGGTACTCGACACCTGGGAATCACTAGACGCATAACAACTTCCCTGCCATCCGGGCTTTCCCAAGATCTCTTTAGCAGCCCGTTCATGACTTTAAGTCAATCCCATTGGGCCCACAAAGCCTTCAATCCAACTGCCTTTTCCGAAACATCCTTCCACGCTGGTCGAATTCCTTTCTCCTTTGCTCTCAATATAGCCCCAATCTCTGTGTCATTCAGTTGTTCTTGTCTCAGGGCTTCGGTTGTCCAATCATCCGGAACCTCTATTTTTAATAGTGTTGACAGCCACCGTACCCTGCAATTTCTCAACGTGGCGGCAGTGCTTGCAATCTTCCTTGCACGGTCTTCTAGATAAAGCGTCTGCGTTCTTATGAGATCTTCCAGGTCGATGTTCGATTTTGAAATCATACTGTTGCAGCCGTTCTATCCAACGAGCCAGTTGACTTCAGGGGTTTTCAACTGCAACAGCCATTTTAATGCAGCATGGTCGGTCCGAATCTTGAAATGTCGTCCATAAAGATATTTATGAAAATGGTCCACTGATTTAACGATGGCCAGTAACTCTTTCCGGGTTACACAATAATTTCTTTTCGGTTTGGACAGCACCCTGCTGAAGTACTCGATCACTCTTTCCTGCCCATTCTGTGTCTAAAATAAAAAGTCCTTCCCGCTGTGGGTACGCTAGCACAGGACCAGTGCATAGAGCTGCCTTCAATTTTCTCCATGCCGTTTCACATTCCGGTGTCCATTGGTACTGCACTTTCTCTTCTGTCAGCCGGTGTAATGGCTTCGCAATTTCTGCAAACCTTTCCACAAAGCGCCTATAATAAGTGCAGAGGCCAAGGAAGCTCCGTACTTCATGAACGTTAGATGGTCTTGGCCAATCTCGTACAGCAGAAATTTTGTCGGGGTCTGTTTGTATTCCATCCGAAGATACCACGTGTCCAAGAAATTTGGCTTCTTTCTGGAATAGCAGGCACTTCTTCGGGTTCAACTTCAGATGGGCATTCCTGACTCGCCCAAATACTTCTTGAAGATTTTTCAAATGTTCTGTAAAATCCTGTCCCATAACAAGCACGTCGTCAAGGTAAACCAGGTACGTCAATATCGGTAATGGAACTTTCCAGAAAAATCTCGAAACAGCACGAAAAAGTCTTATCCAGAGTCTTGTCACTATCCAGTTCAGAGAATTTAATAGTCTCCACTAATGTCCAAATAGAAAAGTTCTAGAAATTTTTCACGCACTAACACAATTAAGTCTTTTTCAGTGTCTCTATCACTACTCAGTTTAAAGAATTTAATTATTACACTAATGTCCTAATTAAAATGTTCTACAATGTCTCAAAAATGCACTTAACACTATTTTCCTGTTCGAAATTAACTCTCGAACAATGTCCAGTAAATTAGTCCTCTGTGTTAGCACTAACCCTCGAGAATACTTCTCGAACACTCCAACACAACTTCAGAGCTCCTCTTGTCATAAAATTCCGCTTCTGACACCAATTTGTAACGTGTTTCCACCCCTAGGAAACCACCCTTGCAAATTCCGTGGGTTCCAAAATTTATAACAAGAGATGTCCAAGAGATGTTATTAAATAATTTACCTACTATTATTAATTTAAATGCACTTTACTGACTAAAAATAACAATGTTCATCACTTTGTTTTTCACATTGGAGTCTTAACCTCACTTCTCACTTGTCAAATCCAAGACTTCAAAACTTTCTCTACTTTCTGAACTACTCGCCGAGAATGCGGTCTTTTATACCTAAAAATGATAGATCTCGATTTTTTTATGATGACGCCACCATTCTCTAGATAATTCCAGATGTCTCTTTAGAACTAACTTCTGGTAGGTTCTTTCTCGAGTAGGTGCAAATACATCTGAATTAATTGAATTCATTCTAGGGATGGCAACACATCACGATACTTTTTGGAAAACAGGGAAAACCTGGAGAAGCCAGGAAATTTGATTTTGGTCACGAATTCGGGGAAGTCAGGGAATTTATAAATTTATTACTATTTTTTTTTTTAACCGAAACCGAAAACCGAATTGTCACTACCCCGAAAACTATAACTCAAAACCGAATTGCCGCTGACCTGTAAACCGAAACCGTAACTGAAACCGAATTGTCGCTGCCTTGAAAAACGAAACCGTAACTGAAAACCAAATTGTCGCTGTTCTGAAAACCGAAAACATAACCGGAAAACGGAAATGGTGTACGTTGGATAACCGTAACCGAAACCGATCCGAAATAAATTTCGATTTCGGTCCCTGGCTGTGGGATGTTGAATGACAGGTGCCCGCCTCCTGCGTCCCGTATACTGTCACGCTCAGCGCCAGCTCCATAGTTGAGGAGCATAATGCGCATTTACCTACTCCGTGGGATTTTTTGTGAAGGGAAGGTGCGACTATGTGAAATCTCTTTATTATATGCTAGATAATGGTGTAGTACCGGGTGTTTACCTTAGAATTGCGCTGTTTGGTTTTTATGGCGTTATACATCCAAGATGGCCGTCATGCGAGACATTTATTCTTTACATCAAGAATAACTCCTTCGAGAGTGCTCATACGCAAAATCTGCATATAACATTTTCTGTTCTACATGAGCCAAAGAACAAATTTAGTTCTTATCAATTTTGTCGTATCTTTTACCAATTAAGAGTTATGATTCATTATACATATCACTATCGGTTTAAAACATAATTTATTCGGTTATTTATTAAGGAAAGAAAAATAATGATTCTGCTGCTATTTACTCACAAAAACTTTAATAATAACTAGTATTAATACATACAATTTGTAGTAGGACGTAGTAGTTGTATTATAAAATTAGTTCTTAAAATAAATTATGTATTGACAGAAAACAATATTTAATGATACTATATTATTATTCTCTTCAAAACAATGTATCACCATGTAAGTTATCCGATGAATCTTCATGCCTTGTGTGCTCATCACAGTTGTCACATATCTTCGTCTCCTCCACACACACATAGTTCTGTGCACTTCAGATCGTGGGAAAGACATTTACATGGTGGAGCACATTTTCTCTTAACACAAGAGCACCGAATAAGTTGAAGAACTGTCTCTGGAGCACATGGTAGCATACACATAACAGGAGCATAATGGTAGTTTTTTAGTTCCCGGCCGAAGTTTAATGGCGAAGGCAGATTAGGATAGGGTTGGTGAGCACGGCATCATTCTATGGTTTGATAACGTATGGTATCAGTGATGCTCTTGTTGGTGGCAAGTTTTCTCCTTGAGTTTCTTTCTTTGTGAACATCCACCACCTCAGTTCTCCAATGTCTGATATATTTGTGCCAGGAACATAGACTTGACATATGAACTTTTCTATTAATAGTCTATCTGTATCAAGAAAATTTTCCAAGCTTCCAAGTTTGCTTACAGCTTCGAGAATGTCATCATCTGCTTTACTGATGACTTTCCAAAAGGAGGTTTTCGATTTCTTTGCCAAAGTCCCTGTGGTATCACTTCCGGATAATGCTTGCAGACCTAATAATGCTGAAGTGTTCTTTGAGCCCAGGGAATCGGTTACTTTGCTGAAATTGATCATTCTTTGATTTTGGCCGACTCCAGTTACAAACATAGTGTTCAGTGGAAGGAACTTATACCACCATAAAGTAAGTATGAAGACATCTGTATCAGGTGAGTAAATATGAAGCTGTGTAGCACGGCGACGACAGGCGAACATGGAATACAAAATTATTTTTGTATCTGCCTCCTCATGATTGCTTTTCAGTTCATCTGTTTCAATCCCCATTGAACACTTTGCTGTTTACCTCCAAGATACAAATAAACACTTGTTTCTTCCAGTTGCATATTGCTTTCTCGGACAAGTAAGCTGTTAACTCATCTTTAGTCTTGACATGAGATAACAATGACTTCATAGATGTACGTTGTATCACTGATCTTGTAGTGGACTGGTTGTGTGTTGCCAGTTCTTTTCTTACGCATAGAAGATTTCAGTGAATTTTCTCTGTATGTGTCGAAGACTAGGTGGGTTTCATCATAATGTGATAGTGTATGTATGTCTCTTGCATGGGCATCTCCAGGATCTGTGCAGTCACTCAAGCGCACTTTCAATATTTTACTATTAGAGCGTTGGACAGCTAACTTAAGACGCTTGCCACTTTGGTCTGTTGCTATGCAATACAGCCTCTCTTTGCTTTTCTCTCCTTCATCACAAAGAAAACCAGTTTTTTTTTTTGTTATATGCGGGTGTTTTAGATCGTAATGTGCATGTTGCCATGTCACTGCTGGTACTCGCTTCTAAATCATCCGTAGGCTCACAACGCTTTCCTTTTTCGAAAAGTTTTTTGCTTCTATCCATGTTTGTCTATGAGTCAGTTTTTTGTAACATTCTTTATGTCATTTTGCATTGGAGTCTTGTAGCTGTTGTACACTTAAATTCCCGATTCGACTACTAATATGCATATATCTTGATCCAACCATTCTTCTCTTTGTTTCAAACATTGTAGAATGTTTTCAACCTTTAATGGATTAACAAGAGGTAATATACTTTTACCTTGACATAAAATATACAGTTTATAATTTGTTGAAAGTCAGATAGGCTAGGCAATAAATGTATACTAATAAATTTGTGTTATGTGGCAAAACTGGCGTGTAACTCTTAAATGGTAAAAGATACGAAAAAATTGATAAGAACTAAATTTGCTCATGTACAACAGAAAATGTTTTATGCAGATTTTGCGTATGAGCACTCTGGAAGGAGTTATTCTTGATGTAAAGAATAAATGTCTCGCACATCTTGGGTGTATAACGCCATAAAAACCAGACAGCGCAATTCTAAGGTAAACACCCGGAACTGCACCATTATCTAGCATATAATAAAAAGATTCTACATAGTCGCACCTTCCCTTCACAAAAAATCTCACGGAATACATTATGCCCCAATACTACCAGACGTTCCCTGGCGACCTCCAGGCAGCGGCCCCATCGATTAACCTTAAATTCTCAATTTTCATGAGTGTGCCAGTTTTTGTTCCGCGGGGAGAATTCTATTTCCTCCCTGCCCTCTGACACTGCTGTAGACAGCGCCAGCGAGCCTTTCTCTTTCGCAAGGGGACGCACTCGATAGAGGAACTGACAAACCCCACGCATTATTATTATTATTATTATATCCTTCTTCAATCAATCTTCCCAAACAATGGCGGTATGAGTATCAGGCTACGAAATTATCATATCCAGATGTCGTCCTTTACCGCGAAATATCATCCGTTGTCAATGTGTTTCTAGTGATTTCGGCTTGCAACAGTCCTGAGTTTAGGAATTTAAATCTGAAACAAAAAATTGACGTAAAATTTTATGAATTTTAAATATACAGATTCGGCAAATGTAGTTTTATATATCCTGAGATAAACGAGTGCAAGAAAGAGAACAGAGAAATTAGAAAAAGAAAGACGGACATAACGTTTCCAGCACGTTCCACACTTCGTGAAATCTTATTTTTGTCACCTTGTCTATCAACGCTGAGCATCGGTACCTTAATTGATGACGCTTGGCGGTCCGACACTCTTTTTGAAGACTAAATTACTGTACCAGTTTGGAGTAATCTGATCCAGAAGCTGATTCCGGAGATCTCCATTTAACTTTAAAAGGGCAACAGCAAAAGTGGACAGATATTCTGCTTACTATCCTAAGCGAACATCAATAATGCCTCTCGCGTGCGAATTGTAGTGGGAGTTTATGTTTTTCTTTTCCTAATTTCTGTTTTCTTTCTTGCACTCGTTTAACTCAGGACATATATAAAATATCATTTGTCGAATCTCTATGTATCTTGAAATAAACGAGTGTAAGAAAGAATACAAAGAAATTAGGAAAAGAACGGATATACGGATGTTAAGCGTTTAATAAAGAGCCTTAAGAGGAGACAACGCCAATCACAAAGTTTCATCGGTAAAGCTAAAGTTGGAGAGGGGGGAACGGTAGGCAGTGTGGCTATAAATCATTTTCGGTTGACGTCACGCTGCCGGCGTGAGGGCATCCAACTGATATTTTGTTTTCTAGAGATGGGTACAAGCTGTTATTTTTTAATAAAATGATAGGTTGTTAAATAGCTAGCAACTCATCTCTAATTAATTGTTTTCATTTTCATTGCCTGTTATTGAATGAGGTTTCGGGTGCCCTCCAGACAGCTGCGTCAAAATCAGCTGACCGAAAATGATCTATAGATCATTTTCGGTTGACGTCACGCTGTCGCATGTCGGCGTGAAGGGCACATAACTAATTATTTTGTTTTCTAGAGAGCTGTTAGTTTTTAATAACAGGTTTAAACTGCTTCTGCAACTCATCTCTAATTAATTGTTTTCATTTGCATTGCCTGTTTTGGATGAAGTTTCGTGTGTCCTCCAGACAGCTGTATCAAAGTCACGTGACCGAAAATGGTCTATAATAGGGCATCTGCACGTGACGTCACAGCTAACCTCAAAGATATGTGTTTCTTAAGATTTAAGAGTATTACACAGCTATTATTAAAACCAAAAGTTCTAAATACTTTGTCCTAATAAAATAGAACTCTTTTTGTAGGTTGGAAATCTAACCTGTTAATTAGCAGTCTATTTTTATTAATCAACAATATTGAAAAATTATTTATGTGAATTTGAAGCCAGTATAGACCAGTAGAATTAGTAAAAAAAAGTCTGAAATTTATTGTAATTCGTTTCAGGATGCCACGCGGATTAAACCGCGAAAATTTTCGTAATTTACAAATATTTTTCATTCTTTAACAAACGCACTTTAGTACTTGAAATTTTGACAAAATATGTATTTTGTTACCTAAAATTTCATCAAAAAATTTTAATTAGTTTAAGAAATATTCAATTTGTTTATTAAAAACATAAATAATGTAAAGTGCAAATTCACCCAGTTCCCGTTATCGTAGAGGGTTGGTTGATCCGGGCATCATTTTTTTCGTTGAGACTTAAACTTTATGTTTTCATTAATGGTAAATCAAATTTGCATTATTTTCAACTTCAAAATGGCGTTTGAAAAAGTGTCACATTTTGAGGTTAAGTTTTTTGCTAATAACTATTAAACAAATGAACATTTTGCAATATCGTCCTCATATCTTTGTTGCTAGGTTCTCTTTACACATTTTCAAAAAAAAATGACTGCAGCCTTATTAGAAGACGAGATGTTTTTTTTTTAATAAATTCGTAAAAATTTTGTTAACAAAAAATAATTGTTTATAACAAATTATTGTTTAATTATGAAAAAATCGACATGACAGATATTATTATTTCATCACGCTACCCCAGATTAAAAAAAAAAGTCAAAATCGGAGAAACGGTAAATTTTTGGTTGACGGATTTGAACTCGTCTCGATCATTTTATAAACATGTTACAGATATGACTCATGCTTCTCACTCCTATTCTGACGCCGATTTAAAATTAATTATTGTTATCGTTGCAAATTGAATTTTTTCCCCCAAATTCTGCTCTATTACAAAGATAGACTATTAAACTAGTTGTTCGCCAAGTTTCAGCTGTTAATGTTTATTAATAAACAAATTACGAATTTATTGAAAAAAAAAAGTCATCTCGGCTTCTAGTAAGGCTACAGAGTCATTTTTTTTTGAAAATGTGTGAAAAAATGCCAGCAACAAAGATATGAGAAGGATATTGCAAAATCTTCAATTGTTTAAAAGTTATTAGCAAAAAACCTAACCTCAAAATATGACACTTTTTCAAACGCCATTTTGAAGTTGAAAATAATGCAAATTTGATTTACCATTAATGAAAACATAAAGTTCAGGTCTCAACGAAAAAAATTATGTCCGGATCAACCCTCTACGATAACGGGAACTGGGCGAATTTGCACTTTACATTATTTATGTTTTTAATAAACAAATTGAATATCTCTTAAACTAATCAAAATTTTTTGATGAAATTTTAGGGGTAACTTTGGAGTAATAAAAGACATATTTTGTCAAAATTTCAAGCATTAAAGTGCTTTTGTTAAAGAATGAAAAATATTTGCAAATTGCGAAAATTTTCGCGGTTTTTTGCAATTATTTAAACAAATTTTCAAGCGTTTTAAACGAAACACCTCTCAAATTAACCGTTTTCCAAAGTTCTAACAGTATCTACAAATTGAAAAACCTATCGTTAAAGGTCTTTGAGTTATCTTTAAAAAAGTCGATTTTTTTGAATTTTTCAACAATAAATCGTTAAATAAACAATGTTCTGGCGGTCAAAAAGTGGACCAAATTCAGGGTCATGTTCGTAATCAATAAAACCATCGTTTAATCCACGTGGCATCCTGAAACGAATTACAATATGCATATTTTCTAATTCCACTGGACTAGTATGGCTCCAAGCTAAAAATGCGTATACAAACATTAAAAATAAGAATAAACTTGAAAAACTTAAAGTTTAAGGTTATGTTGGTTACATGATGCAGATGCCCTATTGTAGGTGGCACCATCTATTAAAAAGCACTGTACTAAAAATCTTGACTGGGAAAAAGCATTTTTTAGCGAACTGGCTCATGTTATTAAACTAAAAAAAAAAAAAAGATATTCTTATAAGTAAATGAATACTACACTTCTATTGAAGAAAGTTTTTAGCTAAAATTTGTTTATTACGAAGATCTCTCTTCACATTGGCTCATTGCCGCCTGCCCCTTCTTAACTTCCACTACAATGCACTCACTTTCTAGATCTTCGCATTGTGCGGATATAAACGATAGATACCGATGCGCTGCGCTGATACACGGCCAGGTGATAAAAATAAGATTTCTTTTCTCTATTTTCTTTCTTGCACCGGTTTTTCTCAAGGTATATCAAACAACATTTGCCGAATTTGTATGAACGACAGAGCAAAAACTGTTTTCAGTCGCCATTTTTTCACAATGGCGACAAGACAAATTAAACGTTTTTTCCCACCACACAGTGGGCCAAATTTTGTAAAAAGTGGCCAAAAATGCCTTTTTTCAACTTTTGAATTTCACTTTGATATTTTTGAAAAGAAAAGAAAGAAAAGGTCACTGTATCTTTTCCAATAATACAAAGGCGATGTCTCTACCTGCTAGGGGTTTGCAAACATGACCTTTTGCACAGCAACGTTTCACCGGTATTACGGCTCATTTAATCACGGACTTTTGAAGAGAGACTGTGTTTAAAACGTGTTACTTCAAACATTTTTACAGGAACAATTTACTTGAGATATATACTTTATTAAAGCATATTGCATAAAGAAAGCTTTGAATTTAAAAACAGAAGGAAGATTGTTTTATTATCGAGTGTTTATCCGAAACTTTTACAAATAGATTCAGATTTGTGTAGGGCCACAAAATAAGTCTTACTTTGTCATGCCTTAAAAAATATGTAGAAGATACCTTAGACATTCCTTTATAATATACGAAAAAGTCGTAACTGCATTCAACCGCTTTTTCTAAATTTTTTACAACGTGCGACACGTATTCCGCGAGCACTGGCAGCATCGCTCACTTGATGCAAGGGGATGCGGAATCTATTTATATCACGTTAGAAAGGTTGGTAAAAAGTATCATGCCGAAAACTAGATTGGTATCACTAAAAGCTCTGCACATGTTGACCAACTCGTCTAATTCCCAAATTTTGAAAAAATGAAATACCTATGATATAATAATTATATCATCGTTTTCAGTATCTTTAATGTCAGACTTACTAAGGTAAGCTTAAAAGTGAAAGCTTAAACTTACTAAAATAAGTTTCATTTTTCATTTTCACTAAGTTTGAGAATTAGATGAGTTGGTCAACATGTGCAATGACTTTTTACCACTTTTAGTGATAGAGTGAAATTACTTAGAGAAGATAACATCCGCACAAACCGATATCGCTAGCGAGTGTCGATTGTCTAGGTCGTGTTCGGTATTTATTATATATTTATAGTGAATATTCAACCGTTTCTATGGATAAAACAGATGAAATGAAATTTATTTTAATTGCGACTGTCCAATATTATTAATAAACGAAAATAGTAAACTTATTAGTTTCAGTATGTTATCTTCTATAAGTAATTTCACTCTACCAACCGGTTTTGCCATGCCACTTTTTAACAAATTTTCTAACATGAAATAGGTCAATTGTTAAATAACGTTTTATCTTTATAATATCCGTTCAAGTTATAATTAGAATTTATTATCAATAAAATTTGACCTGTTCAAGGAATGTTTCAAAAAAATTCAATTCAGTTCTATAGTTATTTACTTATTTATAGCAGCCCCCGATGGTAAATATATAGTCCACGCAAATTAGACTTTTTAGGAGAAAAAATTCATATACAAATTATATTTGGGCTATGTATAGTTTATAGGAGTAGAATTAAGGATCCGAAGAGTTCCCACCTTACCCGTTGATGGAAACACCTTTTTGGGGCGAAAAAACCACCCCCAGACGGGAATTAGCAACGGTTAATCTCATTTTTCTTCGGATCCGTCATTCCCACGAAAAATAGGTATAGGAACAAAAATATTCTTCATTAAATTCTACACAAAAAAAGTTCTATGGTCGATTTGCGTCCTCCCCACCGTTTTCTCGCTATCGACGTTCATAGTAGGGGGTAGTTTGGAGCGCTCGGCGAAAAATCGGTGGTACGCGATTTTTCACAGCGAATATCTCCGAAACGGCTACTTTGACGTCAAAAATGGTTATAATGAAACTTGTAGAGCGGATTCTCCTCTACAAGATTCATCTTGTACTTTTCTTTTTTATTATTATTTTTGTTGAATTTTCTCGCTTTTTTCGAGGATATGCACTTTGTAATACACCACCCATGAGGTAGAGGTCTCGGTGCGTTTTTTTTGTAAGTGGTTTCCCCTGTAGGCCTATTCCACTGTCGTCATTGTCGGTTTCAGTCGTCGATAGGGTTTTCTTCAATCAATTCATCATCAGTAGGTGAATTTAAGCAGCCTTGTCCGTGACAGTTGGAGCACATGGTTGAGCAGCGCAATCCTATTTTTACACACCCGCAGCCCATTCTGCAGTTGCAAGATATAAGTTGTAGAGCGGAAGATGGAGCTGGTGCCTCAGGTGTAAAAATGGGTGAAAGAACGGTGTCAGTTTTCTTCCAACCCCATTGTGTCGAATCAAGGTTTATTCCTCTCCATAACTGAATTTGATGAAAAACCTTATAAGCATGCTGATGAGCAGCGGCAGACGTTGGCAGTAGTCTCGATAATAGTACAGCGTTACTTGATTTCCCAACCAATTTATTGAGTGTGAGAAATCTATGTCTATTTAAAGATTTCTCTTTCTTTGGAGCTTTATATAACGCCATCGTGAAACGCTCTCCAGCAGTTGCGACTTCTTCTTTTGTTGATTGAGGGTTGTTAAATATAGGCACAATGTCATCCAAATCTCTTCTGTTATTAAGTATAGTTACAGTTTGTGCTTTGCCTTTACCGAACAAAGCAGAAGTAGTGTCGCAACCACTAAATGCATGTGCAAACAGGAGTTTCCTTACAGTTTCTCAAGACATTCGAACTAACACGAAATACGCACCGAGTCTAACAACGGTATTTCACAACTAAATATTCGAGCGTCCAGAATGGACAATTCATACCTGCCCCCCTTCCTTACATTACCCAAACCGGAATCTGTCGAGCAGCTTCGACAGAATCCGAAGGTCAAACAGAACAGTGCCATGACGTTTTCAAGGAACTTGGGCGAAAAGAAATAATAAATATTAAAATTATGATAAAAGCGAGAAAATTCAACAAAAATAATAAAAAAAAAGAAAAGTACAAGATGAATCTTGTAGAGAATCCACTCTACAAGTTTCATTATAACCATTTTTGGTCAAAGTAACCGTTCGGAGATATTCGTTGTGAAAAATCGCGTATCACCGATTTTTCGCCGAGCGCTCCAAACTACCACCTACTATGAACGTCGATAGCAAGAAAACGGCGGGGAGTACGCAAATCGACCATAGAACTTTTTTTGTGTAGAATTTAATGTAACTAACTCCTGTCTAAGGGTGGTTTTTCGCCCCAAAAGGGTGTTTCCATCAACGGGTAAGGTGGGAACTTTTCGGATCCTTACTTCTACCCCTTGAACTATGCATGGCCCAAATATAATTTGTATATGATTTTTTTCTTCTATTCGCTATTTTTTCGTCTAATTTGCGTGGACTAATATGTTTAATTCATTTTTCGGTCTTATTCAAACGGCTTGCTATAACGTCCAACCGAAAAAAGCTGAAATACACCATTTTTCAGAAAAGCAACCCCTAGAAGTCACCCCTGGGGACATTTATTTCTTAAATTATTTTTCCCTTATTACATATGGGATTGTTAATCTGCCTATGACAAAATTAGATTTTTGGCGTTTTTCACCCCTAACCCCAAAAACCCCAAAAAATACCACCAAAACAAACCTGCGGACCAGATCAGTATATACCTATGTATTTGGACCCGCTGAAACCGAATCCGAAGACAGAATTGTCCGATTGGCTCATTTTTCACCCCTCGGATCTGGTTTCGGAGGGTCCAAATACATAAGGATACACTGGTATGGTCTTTTTTTCTGTGGCTGTGTTATTAGCGAAGGCACAATTTCTCTAAACTAATGGCTCTATTGGAAAATAAAGTTCTACTTACGAAATTTTCCTCTTGATTAGTACTTCAACTACCGCTGGTTTCAACTTGGCAATGCCGTTGAGGCTTCTGTTTCCTCTACCCGTTATGATCCGGACACAGTCGTTGTCACTGGAACTGTTCCTCAGGCGGCATATATTTTTGTTCAGGAAGGAATCAAGGGCTGCTGTCGCTTCCTTGACGAAGAGATAGTGCAAATCTATGGTTTTTTCGTCTCTCAATCTCCGGCAGTGTTGGTCAATGAATGCTTTAGCCGCCTTTTCGTGTGCCTCGTTCATAAACTTACTGCAGAGGCCGGCTTGCCTGAAGTAATGTGCCGCTACTTCCAATAATCCTTGTTCTTTAAAGTTCCTCCCAGTTAGAATTAGTTCTTCCTTTTTCTTGTAATAGCTATTGGCTAGTTCCCTAAAAAAGTTCCCATCCAATACTTTCTCACCACATTCCGCACTTACCTGGTCCCAATTGTTGAACACCAATTGTCCACTATGATAAAAATGTCCACTAAAATCACCGTGATTTTTCAAATCATAAGATGCCATTTTACTTTACAACACGAACGTGCGATCACACTAACGTTTTAAAGTCAATTGACTGTTTTAAGCCAGGTGTATAACATTTAAATAATGTTTATGATTTAAGGACCAATCAGCTATCAAGGTACCTTCCAGGTAGGTAGGTACCTACCTCCTTCCAGGTAGGTAGGTACCTACGTGGAAGGTACCTTGGGTAGGTACCCTATATATAAGTCCTTTACCTGTTCCGCTCCGTAGCGGGTCAGAATGCCCTAAAACTTGTCCAGGATTACTACATAGCTTTAAATGCACCAATTATGTTGCCATTTAGGTATACATTACGTAGGATTTCCAATAAAATCTACCTAGTAAGATATTCGACTATTAGGAATATTTTTAGTCGCTGAAAAGGTAAATACTACTTAATTATATTACCTATTTCGGCTTTATTGGAAATTTTTCGTAGATTTTTTTAGTAGTTTTTCACTCGCTGCTTTCGTTGAAGGGCAAGGGTAGATAAGGGCCTTTTTTCGCCTATCGGCCATGTCATATGTCATATTTTCCGAGTAGTAGTGTCTTGGCAAGTAATAAAAAACAGTTCTTTGGAAAATAGTATGTTATTTGACGAACGTGTAATAATGGCTATTACTCGAGAGAATGTCGTTTACGGCAAGAGCCAAAGACGAGTGTCGTAATTCATCCTAGTGAGTAATAGCTATTACACGAGTAGAATACTTTTTCTACGGCTACTCAACAGGAAGTTGCGCTTTAAGATAAATTTCCCGAAAATAATAATTGTGATAAATGGTGAGATTTTTAAGGAAAACATGCGAAGTTGCAATTTGTATCGGCCATAACTTCTTTATTTTTTAAGCAGAAGAAAAAATAAAGCAAGCATTTTTAGCTTAATCGATAATCTTCAATTTGGTTTCCTAACATTTTTCGCGCAAGTGTCATAGTTAACCTTTAAAAGAGGTATTTTGACTTAAAAACGCTTGACGCCATTTTAAAACCTCCCTATATATAAGTCCTTTACCTAAAAAGTTACGGATATTTTAAAAACAGTCAGTCTGAACTTTTCCTTGGATATATTTATTTTTTAACTAGACGTGATACTTGTCGATTTATTCGCAGTGGCGGCTGGTGAAATTTCAATATTTTTTTTCTCGTCTGTGGCGCATGGGACCCATACGAAATATGGGAAATAACATCTAGAGAAGCACTTCTCTAATGATCCCTAAAAAATTTTGAAAAAGCAGTTTGCGAAAAAATTTTTGAAAATTCTGTATCCTCCGCTGGGTCTAGGGATTCCTGTTTATTATTATTTTTTTTGGGCAATGAATTACCATACGTAAGTACATTCGGGTATATAACATGAAATAATTGATTTGTCTGCTCCGTAGGCATTTTTGTATTTAATTTTAGTTGTGAAAATTGTTTTGTAATTACGTTCGGTATTATAAGCCATAGAAAGCTGTGTATAACTCGTGTGCCGAACCTATAAAGGTTCAGCCTTCGCTTTGAAATTGAGAGTTGTCAACTTATGTGGTGTTTTTATATTACTACGTATATAATACAATACTACAATTTACGTTAACAAGTAGTAATAAGCTAGAGAAGATATTTATAGATAAAATTTAAAAGTTCGAGTTGCCCTATTTGCCGAAAGCATTTCACGAAACAAAACATCGAAAAATTATCGCAATATTTGCCGCTACAGCGACACAAAAAATTAGAGCGATAAATTTTGGATGTTGGTACTGTCAAAAACCGATCTAGGTTGGTTTACCACTAATAATGACGTTTGATTGGTGTAATGTTTTGAAAAAATGGGCTCCCATTGGCTATAGCGTTAATGAGTGAAATAATCACTATTAAAAACTAAAGAATTTTTTCGAAGTGTCGGTTCCCACCAAACATTTTTGCTGGGAACCGACTCCAACTCGATTTGGTAAAAGAGGGATTTACTTTATTAAGGTAAATGGGTCGAGGAAACTTTCAAATTTGATAAAAGTCTGTAAAAGTCATGTAAATAATATGATTGTATGCACTTATTTGGTATCACAATGAAGCTTGCATCACGACGAATCAGATTTCACCATAAAATAGCCTATCAATATACCCAATGGACAGTTAGAAGGAAAACTTCCTGTAGACTTTCCTACTTTTATCAAACTTGGAAAGTTTCCTTGATCCATCTCTGAAGGTAATTATTATGTAAAATTGACTGGAAAATACATTTCCGATAGAAATTTATCAATTGGTTTTAATTTAAATTTCAGTTTACGTAAATAATACGAATTAATCTACCTCATACTCAATTTTTTTTTAAAGTAAAGGACAAGCTATATATTTTCGCCCACTAATTTCATAAAAATTAAAATTAAAATCATTAAACATTATTTATTTATAGCTGAACATATGATCTTTATGTTTCGATACGTTTTACATTTGAAAAACAACAGTATTAGTCGAAGAGCCAGACCCAAATCAATTCTCTGAATTTAATATGCCTGGTTTTTTGTCAGTTGATTACAGTAGTTGTGTACACAAACATACTTCGGTCAGTCAAGCAAAATCGAGAACAGGTGCCTCAGGTACGCCTTCAAAGGTGTCATAATTACTGAGGTAATAAAATGAATTTACTATGGCTGAAAATCATTATGCACATTAGATATTGCATATAAATAACAGTTATGTCAGTCAGTCGGTTGAATGTGGGGACGGAGCTGGTCAGTCAGCCCCAATGTATGTACAAAAAATAAATAACGTGCAATTCATTTACTATACTTCAAAATCTCTGTGAAGATATTAAACGCAATATTAATCAAATAATATGGTCAGTCAATCATCTTGTGGAACAATGCCCGTCAGTCAGCGAAATAAAAAAAAAATTCGCGCGCGCGATCGGTGTAGCAGGCGGCGGCTCGCTCTTTTCCTTATTTTTACTTAACGAACTATTAACTAACTTTATTTTAAAGTGTAATTGATAGCAATGTTAATAATATACATTTTGTAAATAATTAAATTTGTCCTAATTACATTGAATAGACAATAATAGACCATTAGGAAAGAAATATTGAAAATGTATGCAGTTGAAATATTATATTTAACATAAATTATAATTATAAAAAAGACTATTACAGCACTATTATTACAATGTTTAATTCTTTGTAATCAAACTATTCTTCCCAATCAAATTCGTCAATTTCGCCCTCATCAGAAATGCTAAATCTGACGTTTCCAATTGAGTTTCGGATTGGGAATCTAAAAAATAAATATAACTTCTGTAATTATATACAATAAAAAATATCTTTTTTACGTAAAATCAATGGCAATTAGTTTTCCGACAATATTATATGCATACCTGAATTTTCCTGCGGAGGTTGAATAACGACATCGTTGATCAATTGTGGTAACTGATCACCTTTGAACCAATCAAAGTCATATTTATTGTCGATCAATGTCCACCCGTGATCGACAGTTCCGTCGTGACTTTACGATGGGCGTTGCGCCAAATGTTTGAAATGTAGCTCGCTCTTAAAAATGGTTGCATCAATTCTGATTCTACCCCCCCCCCCCCCCATCTAATGAAAGCCTCTATTCAAAAACATAACGACTCTTTTGCTGAGAGCAGTGCTTTCAGCAGAAAAGTCATTATGTTTTGAAGTAGAGGACCTTCGTTGGGGGGGGGGGGGGGGTGTATCTTTCCATCTCAAATAGGAAAGGGGAGGTTAATGAAACCTAACGTGTGTGTACAGAAATTCCGGTTCTTACCTAGGAGTATACCTGCTCGCTATTTACGTGATGTCAATGATAAATTTCATACTTTAATAATTTAATTTTTATATATTGTATATATTGATTATTTAATATAATTTTTTAAGTGCATACATTTTCAATATTCCTTTCCTAATGGTCTATTGTCTATTCAATGTAATTAGGACAAAAATTATTTACAAAATGTATATTATTAATATTGCTGTCAATTACACATTAAAATAAAGTTAGTTATAGTTCGTTAAGTAATAATAAGGAAAAGAGCGAGCCGCCGCCTGCCACACCGATCGCGCGCGCGAATTTTTTTTTTTTTATTTCGCTGACTGACGGGCGTTGTCCCACAAGATGGTTGACTGACCATTTTATTTATGATTAATATAGCGTTTAATACCTTCACAGAGATTTTGAAGTGTAGTAAATGAATTGCACGTTATTTATTTTTTGTACGTACATTGGGGCTGAGTGACCAGCTCCGTCCCCACATTCAACTGACTGACTGACATAACTGTTATTTATATGCAATATCTAATGTGCGCAACGATTTTCAGCCATAGTAAATTAATTTTATTACCTCCGTAATTATGACACCTTTGAAGGCGTACCTGAGACACCTGTTCTCGATTTCGCTTGACTGACCGAAGTATGTTTGTGTACACAACTACTGTAATCAACTGACAAAAAACCAGGCATATTAAATTCAGATAATTGGATTGGTTTGATAATTTGATCTGGCTCTCCGTCTATATGTCGTAATAATAGCATTTCAAAGTCAGCATGTCTGTAGTTTTTTGGTAATTTTTGACGTTTTTCCGAACTTTTAATGTATGTTTCAGTTAGATGTGCTCGATGAACCAAGAAAATCTATACCTCATTTGGTTCATTAAACGCTTCAATATATAAAAAACAAAATCGTTTCCGGGGGAGTCGTAGTGGTGTCGACGTTGCGTGCGAATTTAAACGTGTCAGCGCCCTAAACCACATATTGTGTGTATTGAATAAAAAAATACTTTTCTACGACTATTGAATAATACATTTATTATAGATACGTCTTTTAACAAGTAATGGGGCTCATTATTCACAGCCATGGGTAATAATTCATTACTCAATGGGCTAGAACCAATCACAAGAGTTCATTTTTATTATTCAACAGTTTTTATGGAGCAATCACAAAAGACGATTTAAATTCAAAAACATCGCGTGTGCCATAACTCAATTCAATCTGTTATAATAAGTAGGTCATCGATTTCGACGAAAGTCAAAAAATGTCACTTACGTTGCTTGGCTCGAATTTTCGATTTCGCCGGTGTGATTCACGATGTGCATCAAATGCAATTCTTGACATAGTATGGCCCTTCAACTCATAGATTAAAAATGATCTGAAAGTGTAAATATTTCGTGTTTCGCCTTCTTTGCATATTGCGAAAACGGGCTCATCAACACAGTTTTTCTCGAATAAACAGTGGCGGCTGCTGAAATTCCAATATTTTTTTTCTAGTCTGTGGCGCATGGGACCCATACAAAATATGGGAAATAACATCTAGAGAAGCTCTTCTCTAATGACCTAAAAAATTTTGAAAAAGCAGTTTGCGAAATTTTTTTTGAAAATTCGGTAGCCTCCCCTGGGTCTAGGGACTCCTGTTTATTATTATTTTTTTTTGTCATATGCATTTGACTTTTCGTAAAAATATAACAATACGTTTTGGAGTTTATGAAAATATTTTCATTATTAACTGAAATACAATGAACTGAAATTTTGTAATTTACAATTTAACAAATTACAATATTTTAATTCGTTGTATAATTTATAACCAATAAAATGGCAAAAATTTTTTTTTTTTAAAATACGTACCTAATTTATTTATTTG
Organism: Rutpela maculata; assembly: GCA_936432065.2. NCBI lineage: Eukaryota > Metazoa > Arthropoda > Insecta > Coleoptera > Cerambycidae > Rutpela > Rutpela maculata. The sequence continues at coordinate 63,637,723 of OW386289.2, forward strand.
TTTATAAAATTTGTTTAAACAATTAGCAATGAAAATTTAAAGTTTATGTGATCTTAGTACTTTTGAATATAAAAACAGTAATAATAATTAAAATTAATAAAAAAAAAATTTCAACCACTTTTTTTCATTTGTTAGTTTTTTGTTAAGTTAAATAAGTAATTAGTAACTAATAGACTATAACAATTAAAAATATCGCAATGTCATAATCCCATAAAGTATAGTAGTTGACATAGGGTCTCCACGAAGCGAAATAATTTTAGTGGCTTTTGTTTAACAATTACCCGACTTGAAATATAAACGCTAATTCTAAAAAAAAAATGTTAATTAACAATAGGCTCATTTTATGAAAAATCGGTGAAAACATTTTTTACAACGGGATATTGTTCCTTTAAGTGCCTAAATAATACCATAACTTTTTAAAATTTTTAAATTAATATTTAATAACATAAAAAAGTATTTTTACTTATTACGGCCGGTTTCAGAGCATCGTAACGGCTTAGTGTTCGCCGCGCGGAGCTCTATTTTCAACATTAAATTAAAATTATTAATAATAGAGATATAGTTTCGGGAGTCGGGACTTTTTTTATTGAAAATTTCTTAAATACTAGTAGTTTTCAAGTTATTTACAAAAAACAAAACTCGTTATTTTTTCAATTTTCATTTGTTTATTTATAACTTTTGCAATTGTTTATGTGCGGGTCTGAAAATTTTGAACATTTTTCTAGACGTCATTCCGAATCTAATGAGCCCTCACTCATATTTTTACGAGCTTTATCGAGAATTAACACGGCTTTGAACTTGTGAACTAGTGTACTAGTTTGTTCTTTATTAGATGAGTCGTTTTGGAAATGCAGTTTTATGCGACGTAAATGATCAAATTGAAAATAAAAGTCAGTAAACTCTAAAAAGCGACAAGAAAACGTTTGAGGGCAATTAAGTACAAATCATAATATTGGATATACTTAATGAATTATTTATTCGTGAAATTTACTCCCCAAATACCACTCGTTCTTTTAAATTTTATCTATAAATTTTTTCTCAAGCTAATTTGCCAAAAGTTAATATAACTCGTGCAAATTGGCAGTGTAAACTGCCAATTTGCATTCTTTATATTACCAGGCAAAACGCTTTCGAAAAAATTTTCTATAAAATTTTAAGCCCTAGTGATATTACATACGATTATAGCATTCACTAAAACTTGTCATTTGAAAAGGCTTTTTACAACAATATATAAGTTATATGAAGCTTTCCAACGCTTTGCAAAAGGTACCGGTAGCATATAACCCAATAAGAGTAGTGTACTTCGGCCCCTCTCTCGAGCGACCCCTCTAGAGATATCCGCACAAGAATTTTGATGGGCTTTTTGCACTTTCCATATTTTCGTTAAAATTAAAAATTTCCCTTCCGGCATGAAATTATATTTTTCTAATGGCCATCCGGTGCTCCTGCCCCATGGTCAAGTCATCGGATGAAATAATTATGTGGCAAATCGCCTTTGGCAAATATTTAGCTTTTTTTGTCTAAAAATTAATTTTCGAGGGTACGCTCTAATCGCAGTTTCCTCTTTCTGGTATTTAATATTTTGCAAACTTTTAAAACTGGTAAAAAATGTTGTCCGGTTATAATAATATAAAAATCAAAAAGGTATACTATACACCTATTATAATATTCGCAGAAAACCAAGTAGGTTGGTTATGTTTAATGACCTGCGTTGTCTCCAATTAGCTTATGACACTCCTAATCCGGATTATCGGATTAATTTCTCAAAAATTGGGTCTTTCCGGTTATGAGGTCACATTCTTTACCTGACCACCCTATAAAGTCAGAATTGTAAATAGGCACTATTTTCACACCCAATAGATATTGGCGCGGTTAATAAGATTAGGCTTTCTGTGAAGAAACATAATTAATTTAATATTATTATAGTTTGAAACTTTAGAAATCAATAGTGTGCTGACCCTATCAGGCAATGTGCTCTATCGATATCGTGTGCTCATAAAAAATATCAAGTTTAAAGAAATTGGTTCTTTAAAACAATCTCTCGCGCCGAAAATTGACTCTTAACTCGACGGCCCCAATGATTTTTGGTCGATTTTGAAAATGTTAAAAAATCAATGTTTGCTTTCATTCTTAAAATTCTTATTCTTAAAATTCGTTTGAGCGTAATCCCATACCACCTCTGAGATTTGTTCGACAAAACAATATTTTTTTTACAAATTCTATGCAAAGGATATTTAAGAATTATGCATTTTTTCTTCTTTCATAATTATCGAGATTATTGAAAAATGTTATTTTTGGTCTTTAACAAATGACTTTCATATATAGTCTAGGAAATAGCGTGCAAATTCGACGATGAAAGGTTACCACCTGCCGATTGGTAATCGAACAGACCATATAAGTACCAAAGTTTTTTCTCTTTGGAAATTTTTGGTATGGGGAGGGGGAACTTTTTTTTAATCGAATGATTATCGCGCGCGGTAACCGGAAATTGGAAAAAAAAATTTTTAGTTACCGGACCGCAAAATATTTGATTTTTCATGTACAGTACTGTACTGTAGTAGCAAACATTTCTATCAGTCGGTTTTTGAGCCATTTTCCATCAAAGTGACGAAAAACGGCACTTTGCAGCATTCCTTTGAATATCGCTGCGAATATCGTTGATAAATAGAATAAATAACAGTGGCCAGAGAACGGAATCCTGTGTAACTCCTGGTGTTGCTAACACATCAGTAGATGAGAGGCCCTGATACTGCACATTTAATCTTGTGTTACTACGATAGGATTCAAAAAAGCTTAGAAAATCTAAATCTCAATTACAACTAGTTGACTACCACAATCCAGCGTATTCTCAATGAAATGAGTAACACTTACTAAATTAGTTGTAGTAGATCTACTCGCTAAAAATCCGTCTTGATAATGGGAAAATTTGAGAATTAACATTGTTTTTTGTTCCAGTCTATATGTAAAGAAGCCCCTTTCAGTGATGAACTAGACGCGATACGAAATCGTGAATTATGCGACTACTCCAAAAAAATTACGTACGAGATGGCGCGCAGCGGAAGAGCTCCACGTCCGGTCAGAGTCTACGCAGATGGTATATACGACTTATTCCACCAAGGACATGCTAGGCAACTGATGCAGGCGAAAAATGTGTTTCCTAACGTTTACCTGATAGTTGGAGGTGAGATTTTAAAAAATAAATCCTTATTTTATTTAGAAGGTAGCATTTACACATCCAGAAGAAGTACAGTAACGCAAAAAAAAGAATTGGCTTAGAATGTCATGACACGTCGAGATTTTAAATTTGAGCAAAAAAATGTTCTGTCTGTCGGTATGTAACTTTTTTGTGCGCTCGGTTACTCTACAACTGTTTAAGATATTGACTTAAAATTTGGTACACGAATGTATTTTGACGAGATCTAGAACTAGATTATATTTTGATCTTATTCCGTGGAAGGGTTGGGGGGTAAATAGGTAAATCAAGCAAGTGAGAGTACAGAGAATTGGTATTTAGTATATATAAAAGAAGTAAGGTCTAAAAATAATTTTTAGCATTAGGGGGTGAATAAAGTAAAATTGGGGTTTTAATCTCTAATGCTATTAGCATTTTCAACAAAAAAAATGCCTAATATGATTTCTCGAAAAATCGACCCTTTTTTTCTTAATAAAAAGGCACGCCAATGAATGAAATACGTTTTGTTTTACTCAAAAATAATATAGTAAAGGTCTTTGATACCGATCCAAATTTGGTTGAAATTGGATGACCAATAACTGAGTTACGAAGGTGTTTCCACTTGAAATGGGTCACACTGTATATAGAGCAGGAGCTAGGTGGCTTTTTCGGCAGCTCATCGTTTTATGAACTTTGAGATATTTTTATGGTTTGATAGATGATAACGATTCATAAAATCGACTTCTGGCGAGGCACCTCCTGTCAGGAGCGTCATGAACACTGTTTAAAAATCAGTGAAATCATGTCATCGTTACAAGGCTCATTTTTTTTGTGTGTACACATTTTATGTTTAGAATGAATAAAATATGATCGCCAGAAAGTGTGGGCCGCCAGGAGGCGCAGCCAGAAAGGTAATAATGATACAATACATCTGAGGCACGGTACGGAGTCAATAATAATAATAATAATAATAGCTTTATTGCCCAACAGTACAACCATTTACAGAGCAATACAAATAAATTCACATAAAGTAACTGAGAACTTAGAGCATAGATATGCTATTTATATATGTATAAAGTAAGATAATAAACATTAGATAGATAAAGATTACAAGTATTACTTATTGCAACTATTACAACTACTTATTACAACTATTTTACAACTATTTTAATTATTTAGACCAGAAAAAAATTGACAGCTTCTTGTGTCAGCTCCTTTACGGAACAGGTATTAATATCACACAAATGACAAATTTTATTAAAATTGTCACACATTACATTGATTACATTACAAGTTAGCCGAAAGTGTTAAATTCCTGTATATTTAAGAGCCTATGGTAGTTTTGTTGACACTAAGAACTTTACGGGGAGGCTATTCTATTGTTGAAGGGGCTTATATTTACATTTTAAAAAGGAGCCAGAACTTGTAACGATGAGTTTAGAGTTCTGAGATGAAATATGTGAAGAAAAATCCAATTTTCTTTAAAAATCCTAAACATTTTCTTTTTGGCTAGCCTTACTGACAGGAGTTTCTTTCTGGGAATTTTTTTCTGTGCTCAAAACATTTAAATAAACATGCTCAACCTTAAAAAAGTTTGTAACGATGATGTTATATAACTCCGTTTTTTTTACCTCTTTGACCTTTCTGGTTGCGCCCCTGATGGCCCACACTTTCTGGCGATCTTATTTTATTCATTCTAAACATAAATGTGTACGCACAAAAAAAATTGGCTTTGTAACGATGATATAATTTCACTGATTTTTATATCTTCAACCATGGCCAACTCGACGGGCTGACATATGCCAGAAGTCTATTTTGTCGTTATATAAGTTCGATAGAATTAATCAGCGCATAGAAAATGCTTGTAACGATGATTGTCCGAAAAGGCCACTTAGCTCCCGCACCAATATAGGTAATTAATGAAAAAACAAAAATATCAATACCAGGTGTCAACAGATTTTTGACAGTTTTTTGATTTTTCTCAGTGCTTTCATCACTGACCCCAAAAATTTACTCCAGATTCGTGATCAACGGAAAAAATTACTCCATAAAGGTATATGCAGACCATTGTAACACGCTATGCGTTAATGAAAAAACGCGACATCCATGAAAAAAACCCATTTTTTACAGTTTTTTTTATTTTTCTCAGTATTTTCATCACTGACCTTCAAATTTGACTCAACATTTGTGATCAGCGAGAAAAATTACTCAAAAAAGATGTACGCAGGCCATTGTAATATGCTATGTATTCTTGAAAAAAAGTGATATCCATAAAAAAAAACATAGTATACGTGAAAAACGCGATTTTTACGGGTTTTTTTTATTTTCCTCAACATTTTGACAATTAGCCCTGGGTTCTAACAGTAGATTCGAGGTCAGTGGGGCAAAAGAACATAAGAAAAATACATGCAACCTAGCCGGACACGCCACATGCATGTTTTACCATCCAAGAAACCATAAAAAACGCATTTTTTGATAGTTTTTCGGGTTTTCCTCTGTAATATGCGCATTAACCCCCCATTCTGACTTCAGGGTAGCTATTCTTGAGCGCGAGAGAAATTGTTACTGCCCGGCGAATTAATGCCCTCGCCTTTCACTTGAAATTCCCCTACTCGAAAAACATGTATTCTTAAAGAAAAGGAATAACGAGGGACCGGTGAAAGTTTGAGTGTTGTCATATTGTTCTTCACAATATAACCAATCAGAACTCTCTTATATCTGATATTTGTCAGCTGTGGTGGCTAAAAACTGTTTGGTGGTGGCGTGACAGTGGGCAGATCAAAAATATATTTATTCTAGTGATTTAAAAGTCAATCTTATATCACAGTATTATAGTCTCATACGAAAAGCATTGTTTATTGTCTACGGAATGGACATCGATTATTTAAAAAAGTCGTGTCATGTCACACGCACCCAAAAAGATTTATTAGTTAAGTACATCGAGGAAAATCCACAAATGTACAGTGGAAAATTTAGTGCAAGCTATACTAAATCCGAATCGGAAAAATTATGCCGATCTTCGGCTAGGATGACGAAGCAGTGGGTTTAAAATATCTATAAGATGTCTCACTAATGGTTTGGACAACCTAAATAAACGAACAAAAATTTGATCCGACAATTCAAAGGGATCCGTTTTTCCTAAAATTCAAATATTTTTCGCATTTTCAAACTGTCTTCGATATCCATTATTTAAATAAAACCGAATTAATATGATACGTCTCCATACGCACAATCATAACCTACAAAGTACTTAAAAAAATGTTTCTTTTCTGCTTTCCCTCGATTTTCTCTCACTAAAAGTAAGGGAATTAGTAGGGAATGTTTTCGTCTACTTGGCTGGGGAAAATAAATTCAGGAATACAAACTTTACATGAGGGAATAGAACAAGATTATTTTCTCTCACTCATTCTCTCAAGCTCAAGAATAGCCACCCAGATTCGTAATCAGCGGGAAAAAATACTAAAGAAAAGTATATTCAGATGTCCAGTTTAAATAATTTTTTTCTGAAATCGATCGGCAATGTCTAGATTTTCGGCGCGATTTCAGATCGAAAAATGCACAATTCCAGTATTTTAGTCCGTTGCTAAGAAACTATCACAAAACAGACCGGAAAAGATCCGTTGCCAAGCAACGATCAACAAAACCGTACGGGAATGTTATTTTTTCTGAAATCGATCGGCAATGTCTACATTTTCGGCGCGATTTCAGATCGAAAAATGCACAATTCCAGTATTTTAGTCCGTTGCTAAGAAACTATCAGAAAACAGACAGGAAAAGATCCGTTGCCAAGCAACGATCAACAAAACCGTACGGGAATGTTACTTTTCCGGCCTAGGCCGGGAAAGTAACATTCCCGTAGGGTTTTTTATGTATATTTTAGACAGTAAATAAATACACGCAGACAAACCAACTCACATTAAAATTGCATTTATTAGTAAACAGTTAGATTGTAATGGAGAAATGTTATACATTAATACAAATTCCTTAACTTAATAGTAATAATAGTATTGATTGTGATTTCAGAAAAAATAGTATGTGTACTTCGGTGTGAAAGCATATTCCCGGACTTCGATGCTTGTTGGCCTCGGCTAGCGCCTCGGCCAACAATTTGCATCGTCATCCTGGAATGTATTGTTTTCACACCTAGATACATAATATACTATTCCCGGCCGAGGCCGGGAAAGTAACATTCCCGTACGGTTTTTTATGTATATTTTAGATAGTAAATAAATACACACAGACAAACCAACTCACATTAAAATTGCATTTATTATTAAGCAGTTAGATTGTAATGAAGAAATGTTATGCATTAATACAGATTCCTTAATTTATAATAATATTGATTGTGATTTCAGAAAAAAATAGTATGTGTACTTCGGTGTGAAAGCACATTCCCAGATTTCGATGCTTGTTGGCCGGGAATGTATTGCTTTCACACCTAAATACACAATATACTACTTACTTTTTGTGGGCCTGTGTTATTTATTCAAATTTACCGAAAAACCAGTGGGGGAACGCCATTCCCTCCTGTTCCTTCTCCACTACACCCCTGATTATATAATCTTTAAAAGGTCTTGTGAAGGTAAAATTTATAATATTTTCAACATATGCCAAATTCAACTTATAGACTAGTTCACAAGTTCAAAGCCGTGTTAATTCTTGATAAAGCTCTTAAAAATATGAGTGAGTCATTGGATTCGGAATGACGTCTAGAAAAATGTTCAAAATTTTCAAACCCGTATATAAACAATTGCAAAAGTTATAAACAAATGAAGATTGAAAAAATAACGAGTTTTGTTCTTTGTAAATAACTCGAAAACTATTAGTATTTAAGAAATTTTAAAGAAAGATTCTTACAGAGGAAGAAATTTCCAATAAAAAAAGTCCCAACTCCCGAAACTCTATCTCTATGATTAATATTTTTAATTTAATGTTGAAAATACACTAACCCGTTACGAAACCGGCCGTAATAAGTAAAAATATTTTTTTATGTTATTAAATATTAATTTAAATTTTTTTAAAAATTATGGTATTATTTAGACACTTAAAGGAACAATATCCCGTTGCAAAAAAAATTTTTCACAGATTTTTCATAAAATGAGCCTGTTGCTAATTAACAATTTTTTTTAGAGTTTGCGTTTATATTTCAAGTCGGGTAATTGTTAAACAAAAGCCACTAAAATTATTTAGCTTCGTGGAGACCCTATATCAACTATATTTGATGGGATTATAACATTGCGATGTTTTTTAATAGTTATTAATTATTTAACTTGACAAAATACTAAAAAATGAAAAAGAGAGGTTAAAAAATTATTTTTTTTAATTTTAATTATTATCACTGTTTTTATATTTAAAAGTACTATAAGATCACATAAATTTGGAATTTTCATTGCTAATTGTTTAAACAAATTTTATAAACAAATAGATAAGTTACGTATTTTTTTTAATTGTCTATAATCATTTGTTTTCCTTTTTTCAATATTTAAACGAATTATTAAGAAAAAATTTTAGTCTTAAAATTTATTATTTGCAATTTTTTATAAGCTGGTAAAAAGAAAATTTTTTTTGTTATTAATTTATTTGTTTATTTAATAAACAATTTGTTATCAACAATCGCCGAATGTGTTTATATTTTTTTTGGATAGAAAAAAAGTAACAAAAACAACTGTATACATAAACATGTCAAAAAAATTTTTTTAATGTTTTTTATAGAATTAAAATTTTTTTTTTTTTTTGACATGTTTATGTATACGATTGTTATTGTTATTTTTTTTTCTATCTAAAAAAAAAAATAAACACATTCGGTGATTGTTGGTAACAAATTGTTTATTAAATAAACAAATAAATTAACAACAAAATTTTTTTTCTTTTTACCAGCTTATAGAAAATTGCAAATAATAAATTTTAAGAATAAAATCTTTTCTTAATAATTTGTTTAAATATTGAAAAAAAGAAATAAATTATTATAGACAATTAAAAAAATTGTTTAAGAAATTTTTTTCTTTCAATCATATTTATTTTATAACCAATAAAATGGCAAAAATTTTTTTTCAAAAGTACGTAATTTATCTATTTGTTTATGAAATTTGTTTAAACAATTAGCAATGAAAATGTTTATGTGATCTTATAGTACTTTTGAATATAAAAACAGTAATAATAATTAAAATTAATAAAAATAATTTTTCAACCTTTTTCATTTTTTAGTTTTTTGTTAGGTTAAATAATTAATAACTAATAAACTATATATAACAATTAAAAACATCGCAATGTCATAATCCCATAAAGTTTAGTTGACATAGGGGCTCTACGAAGCGAAATAATTTTAGTGGCTTTTGTTTAACAATTATCCGACTTGAAATATAAACTCTACAAAAATTTGTTAATTAACAATAGGCTCATTTTATGAAAAATCGGTGAAAAAATGTTTTTACAATGGGATATTGTTCCTTTAAGTGTCTAAATAATATCATAATTTTTTAAATTTTTTTTAAATTTATATTTAATAACATAAAAAAATATTTTTACTTATTACGGCCGGTTTCAGAGCATCGTAACGGCTTAGTGTTCGCCGCGCGGAGCTCTATTTTCAACATTAAATTAAAATTATTAATAATAGAGATAGTTTCGGGAGTCGGGACTTTTATATTGGAAATTTCTTCCTCTTTAAGAATTCTTCTTTAACATTTCCTAAATACTAATAATTTTCAAGTTATTTACAAAAAAAGAAACTTGTTATTTTTTCAATCTTCATTTGTTTATAACTTTTGCAATTGTTTATGTGCGGGTTTGAAAATTTTGAACATTTTTCTAGACGTCATTCCAAATTCAATGAGCCCTCACTCATATTACTTCCACGTCCAGTGGAAGTATAGTAACGACAAAAAAATTTTAAAAATTTTTTATTGTCCAAATAGGCTTAAAATGTCATGAAACGTCGAGATTTTAAGTTTGAGCGAAAAAAAAAATTTCTGTCTGTCTGTCGGTCTGTCTGTCTGTCGGTCTGTCTGTCTGTCTGTCGGTCTGTCTGTCTGTAACTTTTTTTTGTGCGCACGTTTACTCTGAAACCGTTTAAGATATTGACTTGAAATTTGGTACACATATGTACTTTAACGAGATCTAGAACTAGATTATATTTTCATCTTGTTCCGTCGAAGGGTAGGGGGGTAAATTGGGGTAAATTTGGGGTAAATGGGTAAATTAAGCAGGTAGGAGTCCATGAAATTGGTATTTAGTATATACAAGAGAAGCTGAGGTCTCAAAAAAATTTTTGGCATTAGCCACCCCCATTACCACCCCCACCTCCTTATTAAAGGGGATGAAAAAAAAATGTGATTTAGTGCATGTACAGGAATCAGAAACCTCAAAATATTTTTTTACTTCATCCACCCCCCACTACCACCCCCTATCACCACCGCCACCCCACTACCGATGTGGGGTATCGTTTTATGGGTTTTTGGGGTAGAGGATTTCAAATATTATATTATTAAAGTTCCATAAACAATTATTTTCACATACAAAGTTTTTTCGTTGTGAGTGACTCGGATAGAGAATCTGGATGTGGAAGTAGTGATTCCTTAGGCAGCGGTTTTTTTACGAGCTTTATCAAGAATTAACACGGCTTTGAACTTGTGAACTTGTGTATTATGTGAATATATTCTATGCTAGGTTATGTACATGTTATTAATCAAGACACTGTTTTTTCCAGTGTGCAACGATGCCTTAACACATAGTAAAAAAGGACGGACAGTCATGAACGAAATAGAAAGGTACGAAGCACTCAGGCACTGCAGGTATGTCGATGAAATTGTCCGCGATGCGCCCTGGGAACTAGATGAGGAATACGTCGCCAATCACAAAATTGACTTCATTGCCCACGACGATATTCCTTACGGTACAGATGACAGCAATGATGTCTATGCCTTGTGGAAATCGAAAGGAATGTTCGTGGCCACGGAACGCACTGAGGGCGTTTCTACCTCGGATATAGTGGCACGAATTGTTCGAGACTACGATATTTATGTTAGGCGTAATCTAGCTAGAGGATACTCGGCGAAGGACTTGAACATTTCCTATCTTAGTGAAAAGAAAATTAGATTGCAGAATAAAATGCACGAACTCAAAGACAAGGGAAGACGAGTCATGGACACGATCGGTGAGAGGAAAGACGATATGATCGCCAAGTGGGAAGAGAAGTCCAGAGAATTCATCGAGAACTTCTTGTTGCTCTTCGGAAGGGAACGGTTATCGAATATTTGGAATGAGAGCAAGGGAAAGATACTGAGCGCATTGAGCCCTCCCACTTCGCCCTACCCCCCAGGCAGCCCGACGTCCAGCAACGGGGATTTCGATTTCGCGGAAGAGGATCAGGGTTTTCCACCCAGGAAAAACGCGAGGTACGACTCTCCTTCACCTTCGTCATCGTCGAAGAATAATTATTATAGTATTGATGATTATAGCGACGAGGAGGAATGCATAACAGCCAATAGTGATACTCACTGATTAGGTATTGTACGGTATCTAATGTCTCTGTGGTATAAAATTAAAGTGTATATTAGATTGATTTTATTCATTGTCGAATTTATTTATTGATGTAAATCAATTATATTTAAATATTTTATATATGAAAGTAAATTATTTGAATGTCTGAAATATATTGATGGTGGATACCAGGGCAGTGTTTTTCGTGTAAACGCATGTACTCCTCAATAAATTCGTGATAGGTCTAGATGTAAAGCAAGGAGGGTACAGTTAAGTTCACGGGTGTGGAGGATTATCTGGTTCAAGTAGACATGGCATTGGTGTGTAATATTTGTTATTATTACATGTAAGAAAACGTTTTTTTTTTAACAAATTAATTTCTTTGAGCTCCATTTAAAATTATCAACCCCCCTACAGGATGTTTCATTTCCACATGGTAACAATTGACTATTTTAAGGAATGGTTGATTACTGGCAACTTGTTTTTTTTATGGTAAGTAAAAAAACTAAAAATGATATTATCTTTAAAGTAGTTTTGGGCACTGTACGTTTTTTTATCGTAAATTTTTGATATAGTTAAATGCTGTGCTCAAAATTCCTGGTGCGTAAAAAATTATAAGCCCTTTTGGCGCTTTCTCGCGGATTTTCTACTTATCTGATTAATATATCTTGTATTAGTAATCGAATAGGGATTTCAAGCTAATGGGCTCATTTAACTCTTTTTTTTTTACTTGGTTATCGAACAGTTCATACAATTCTAAGACCATGTGCAAAAAAACTAGAATTTTGTGAGACCTGGAAATCGTCTAAAAAAAAATCATAAACATGGACCACATCCGCCTTGTCGAGTCTCGGCGTCAGTTAATAGAAACCCGCTGGCCGAAGCGGGTAGTTACATCGAGGTATTACTGTTTCATGATATTACCAATCGGTTAACTCAAGCAGTGTGTGTTGAAACTTGTGCGTGTTTGTGATGATTTTCAATTTATCAACTATTTTCACCGATTTATATTAACAATGTATAATAGTAACAGTAAAAGGAATTATAAATATTGTAATGTTCCTGAGTGTCAAAGCATCATGATAAAATCGCCTACTAAAACATTTATTACCGTACTGAGATTTAAAAATGGAAAAGAAGTGGCAACAAACTAGAAAAAGAGAGAAAAGCCTTACTACTAAATCAACATATGTGATGCGGAAAGCAAAAAGGGACCTCTTGTCGGCGATGTCAATTTTTCAGTACAGTCGAATTAGTGGTTTGGGTCAAAATAATCGATTTTCGGATTTTTGCGATTTATTACCTTTACAAGTTGTAATCGATTACAAAACCGATATAATTGGATGAGACACTTAAAATAATCGATAAAGCAGTCGATGTTCAGCCCTGGAAAAGGTACCTCTTGTCGCTTATGAAGAAATAACATGGGACCGACAAGAGGTCTCTTTTCATAAACGCACTAGTAACTTAAACAAAAAAAAACATAGAGATGTGATTTTTGCACAAAATTGTTCGGAATTAAAGCTTAATTCATTTAATATCAATAACTAAAAACTGGAATTTGCCGACAAGAGGTCCCTTTTTGCTTTCCGCCTCACATATTATGTTTGTGAGAACCGGCCACCCCCTCAAAAAATTCAAATGGCAAGGGGGGTCGAGTGATACATCTTTTGAAAGGTCTTTCAATTCCCTACATAACTTTTTTTTTTTTACTTTTATTGATTCGTTCCTGAGAAATAATCGTTTCATTATTTTGGGTTCGGGAAATAAAAATAAAAGAAGCAGTTTAAATTACCGTATGTATTGTTCAAAATGACCCCCACCGACTTCCATACAGTAGTATAATCTGTCTTGAAATTCTGTACGAACATTTCTGAACACATCTGGAGTCAATAAACTGCATTCTTGAACAATTCTTTCACGTTACTCTTCCAGAAATGCGGGTTTTGTTGCAAATACCTTAGATTTCAAATGTCCCCTCAGAAATAAATCCAAGGGAGTTAAATCGGGTGACCTAGCGGGCCACTTCACAGCACCTCTTCTTCCAATCCATCGCTCAGGAAACCGATTATCCAAAAATTGACGGACTGCTATAGCAAAATGTGAGGGTGCCCCATCCTGTTGAAAAAATAGTTCGCCCTCTAAAAGATTATCTTCTTCTTTGAGGATTTGGGTAATCATTGGGTCGATGTTATTTTCTAACAGATCGAGGTACCTTTCGCCATTTAAATTGTCAGGAATAAAAAACAGCCCGACAATGTGATCCCCTAAGATGCCAGCCCAAACATTTAACTTCTGAGGCCTTTGGGTATGAGTTTCCATGAACAAATGTGAATTGGTTTCACTCCAATACCTACAATTGTGCCTGTTTACCTCCCCATTTAACTGAAATGTCGATTCATCAGAAAAACACATATTGTACAGTAGATTGGCATTACCGTTTAATTGCTCACTAAGAATCTCACAGAATTCAAGCCGACGATCGGGATCATCTTCGTTTAATTCGTGTTAAATTTATATGGATGAAATTTGTGGGCCTTCACAATTCGATGAACACTGCTTCGTGATACACCGGAAGCCTCAAGTACTTTCCTGATCGATTGAGTATTATCCATCTGCAAATGACCCAGAACTGCCACTTCGACTGCTTCATTCCTAATCGGTCGCTGAGGTTCATGCTTTTTGTTTCCTACAGAACTTGTTTCCATAAATTTTTTCAATGATTGAAGAGTATAACTTCTAAATAGTCTAAGTGCCGAAAATCTCAAAAGGAGATAATCGATAAAAACTATTTAATAAGAAAAACAACAGCCGCAGGTTGTACATAATTTTTAATTAGTTATAAAAAACACAAATGAAACGTACTGTAATGTTGAAATAAAAGAATACAAAAACAAATTTAAACAACAAAATAATCTTTATCAAAATTTAGTAAATGGTTTAATTGTAAAAGGTCTAAGTGCCAAATGTAAATACATTGTAAAAGGTCTAAGTGCCTGTATGTATATGACTAACGTAGTACGGTGGCACCACTGGCACTTAGACCATTTCGATATAAACACGTTGTGGACTTACAGCATGCGACATCTGTGAGCCAGAGATTATACTAGAAAACATAGTTTTGGCACATAGCGCATTTCACAAGACATTGGCGATGGCACATAGGATACTTTAACAGAAAAAAATATATATTTCCAGAATTGGCACTTAGACTCTTTAGAGGTTATACTCTTCAATTGTAAAACATACTGAGAACCAACTCTTCTATCTGGGTGATTTCCATTGAATATGCACTCCGTAGCTAGCACAATTATTGTTTGTAAAATAAATGCTGACAATTTCTATTCTCTCCTGAAGGGTATAAACCATTTTGAGCACTCACTCTGGTAAAATGTATCTCGATTTAAAATTGGTTGTGAACAAATGAATGTTCAAGGACTATCAAATTACTTATGAGTATTTTATTATTCTAAAACTAAACGGACAAGGAAAGTGTTTTTTGTCGAAAAAACTTGTGTTGATTTGAGAGTACTAACAAATGTAGTTTTTTTTTTATAAATTCCAATACCCAGTGGCGTGTATTTTAGATTTTTTAAACAATTTCGATTGGGTGTAATCATCAAAAATAAAATTATTTTCCTTAAGAACGAATCAATAAAGGTTAAAAAAAAATACACAGTTAAGTAGGGAATTGAAAGACCTTTCAAAAGATGTATTACTCAACCTTGCCATTTGAATTTTTTGAGGGGGTGGCCGTATAGGGTAGAAGGATGATGAAAGTATTACATTAAAATATGTCCCCTTTGTAAACAAGGTCGACGTGTTTCACCAATTTTTCAAAAAAATTTTTATCTCCAAAGTTATTCAGGGTGCCTACTTTTGGTTGGGACACCCTGTATGTTAAATTATTTATTATTAAATTACAGTATTTTTGAAATACTAGCAATTTTTATATATCTTTTCCATTTTGGTTTAAAAATATTTAAGAAAACCGCTATTTTATATTTCAACACCGGGTTGCTGTCATACAGGGTGTAACGCAAATATATTTTAAATAATTAATAAATGTTGATTGTAGGGATAAATTGCAAATTCCTTATGAGTGTATTATATACTGTTATTCAATTTTTTATCAAACTCTTAAGGCTAGCAACAAGAAAAATCTAAAATAGTATTTTAATTTTAGCTCGAAAAAGCGTGGAAGACTACATGTACTGTCGTGAGTAAAAAAAAATAGGACAACTATTTTTTTCTAA
Organism: Rutpela maculata; assembly: GCA_936432065.2. Lineage (NCBI taxonomy): Eukaryota > Metazoa > Arthropoda > Insecta > Coleoptera > Cerambycidae > Rutpela > Rutpela maculata. Next base: position 63,653,629 of record OW386289.2, read on the forward strand.
TGTAAATCTGTCTCTATTTGAATATGTAATGAGTAGCCGAAATAAAACTGTTAGAACTTTTATTTTATTTTTTATTGTAATGCTGTGTTATTGCTAGAGCAAATGGGATGGTCAGTGAGAGAAGTTGCACTGCGTTATAACATTAACAAAAATTTGGTGTTTAACATTTTAAAAATGTGGAGAATAAACAACACAATGAGTATAAATCCTTGATCAGGGGACAAAGGAAATCCAACTTGACAAGAAACTAACTATCAATATTTCTATTGCACCATTTCTTTTTATAACTTCTATAAGTCTGTTTGGCATAGAATTAAATAACCTTATGCAATAATCATCAGTAATAATATTTTCCCATGCATTATTTATTATTTCCAGTAATTTTTGGGGGCATTCCATGGTCTCACATTTAGTTTTTGGATACTTCTTACGCGTAGGCCCCATATGTCTTCCATAGGGTTAAGATCTGGACTATGACTGGGCCAGTTAAGAACATTAATGTTGTTAATGTTGTTGAAACCAGTTAGTTACGGTATGGGCAGTATGAACGGAACAATAATTATCTTGTTGAAATATGAATTTATTATTAGGAAATAATTGTGACACAGAAGGGAGCATAATATTGTCTAAAATCCTAATATACGTTTCACTATTAAATCGTTCCTCGATATGCCACAAAACACCAGGGCCACGTGCAAATATCCAAGCCCACATATTAACGGAAAATCTACCATTTTTGTCATTGTTAGGTATATATTTTTCATCGAATCGAGTATTCGGAGGTCGGTAAACACGGATACGACCGCTATGTGTTGACTGGAAAGTTTTTTCATCTGTAAAAACTACATTGTCCCAAAAATTTACATCATGCACTAAAAATTCAAGCGCAAATCCTAGTCGAGCTTCTTTATGCTCAGCTTTAAGTAAGTATTTCTGTGCTGCTGGATGACAGTGTAGCTCCGATTCTCTTACTCGCCGGCGACCAGTACTACTCGATCCAGGAAAATTCGTTTCTTCAGCAGCCTGAATAACAATAAAATGGATTTTCTACTAATGTATTTACCAATTGCAAATCTTATTGTTGTGTTGATATCCTTCATAGCCCTGATCCAGGATTTCTACTAATCGTACCGTTTATTCTCCACTTTTTTAAAATGAAAATGTTACACACCGAATTTTTGTTAATATTATAACGCAGTGTAATTTGTGTCATCGACCATCCATCTTCTGCATTAGCAATATAACTCCAGCTTTAACTAAATCGCTTATATGGGGCATATAAGTTTTTGCACACTTGCAATGAATTTTGACAAATAACTGACAATGTCACAAAAATTAAAGTTAGATGTACACAACTAGATTTTAGCAAAAATACTTTATAAGACTTGTAGGCCAGTCACCAGGGACTTCCATAGTTCAGTTAGACAAAAATTGCGAAAGTTTCTAAATTTTGTAACAACATTGGGGGAAGTAAAAAAAATAATAAATCCGGTTTTGCACCCTTTCCGCCCCCCGGAACATTGTTAAATTAACAAAAAACGACTAAAAATTCCGAAATTTATGCAAATCTTGGAGAACATTTTAATAATTATTAGACATCTTCTGTCAAATTTGCACCCTGCTACGATGACCGGAAAAAAAATCATATAAACAAAAATATTAAAAAAAAAAAAATTTGATGTGAAAAATGCAATTCTAAACAGTTTCATTTTTTTAGATGTATATATAAATGATCATTTGCATAATTTTCGAAATTTTCATTCGAGTAAATATATCGAAGTAAAGTTAATAAATAACTATTTGCAATGTTCCGGTCATCGTGGCAGGGTGCAAACTTGATAGAAGATGTCTAATAAATTATTAAAATGTTCTCCAAGGTTTGCATAAATTTCGGAATTTTATTCTTTTTTTACATTCTCCAATGTCTTAAAATTTGAAAACTTTCGCAATTTTTCATACCTTTTTTACTCTAGTGACTGGACAACGTTCATATAAAAGTCATACCTGACGTTGTGCCACACATTTTTTATTGTCAAAAAAATCGAACAGTAACACATAGTTTAAAGATTATTTCTTAAAACGCAATGCTAAACCATTCTTCAAGAAACTAATGATCCACAAAAAAACAATAAAAGATATTACCTAACTTAACGCACAGAACACCAAGAAAGCCTCGACAGTCTCAAGGGGAGTGCATGACCGTTGATATGTTGTGCGATCGTTTCGTTTCCTATTAAGTGACGTAACGAAGTCAGTCGCACCGCAGTTCAGATTCCCTGTTTAAAAGTCATAAATTTCGAGAACCACATATTGGATTCATCTGAAATTTTCAATATCGCCTAATTTTAAGTAATTCTTTTTCCACAAGAAGTAACAACTACTAAATGAAATTCATTATATGAGCCCTTTGGCTTATTTAAAATAAAATTCTTAAAAAATATAGACCTCCGATATGTATAGGTCAATCCGCCATCTTGGAAAAAAAAAGAAAGCATCAAAAATGGACAAAAAAACAAAATTGAATATCTATCTTTTCGATAAGGAGTAATTTTACCAAAGTTGACAGAAATAAAACTCATCTATGGTCAAATATATTGCACCAAATCCAGATGCTGTAAGTCAAATAGAACGGTCAAAGATGCCTGACGAAATAAAATTTGTAATTCTTCGTCGAATATCAAGGAATGTGTGTCACTTTTTCTTCCATTGTAGGTTTTTTTTTATGTACTTTAGGGGATAGAGTTTTTTTTTTTAATTTTCAAAAAAGTGCATTTTTAACAATTTTCAAAAATGCATTTTCCTGAATACTGGTCATATATTCATATATTATTATTATTACCATGTGTATGCAATATTCTTCCTTTTCAAATTAATGATGTTTCATTTTGTATTATTTTGTTATTATTTTTGTATTAGTATTTTTGAAGTTATGCAAGACTTTCTATAGTATATTTCATTTTGTTTCAATGAAAATGGTCAAAGGTCAAAGAAAATGCATTTTTGAAAATTTTAAAAAATTCTCTTTTTTATAAATAAAAAAATTTGAACTTTATACCCTTAAAGTCCTAAAAGAACCTACTAAAAAAAAGTGACGCACAATACTCCTTGATACTTGACGAAGAATTAACAATTTTATTTCCTTTGCCATCTTTGACCATTTCTATTTGACTTACAACATCCAGGTTTGGTGCCTTCTATTTGACCATAGGTGAGTTTTATTTTTGCCAACTTTGGTGAAATTCTTCTTATCAAAAAGATATTAAGTTTTGATTTTTTTAGTCAATTTTGATGATATTTATGATATATACATATCAGACAGGTCAATATTTTGCAAAAGTTTTATTTCAAACAAGCCAATATTTTTAAAATTCCCATTCGATTACTATTATACAAGATGTATTAAGCAGATAAAAAGAAACTTTGTGAGAGCGTGTCAAAAAGTGCATATAACTTTTGACACACCAGGAATTTTTGGGCGCAAATATTTTTGTTATAATCAGGAGGTCATAATACATAAGAATCAATAATAGAATTTCTAGTGGAATGTTGTCGCCGAAAATAATCAATTCGACTGTACTAGTATTCAATTTTGTCGGCTGTCAAATGGTGCACACGTTCTTGTTCTTAAAGTTAGAATCCTCAAAATAAATCTAACAAATTTTATAACTAAAAGCAGATATACAGTTTCAACTGTGTTGTCAACGTCCCATATTCAATCTCAGAAGCTTTACATTTTGTCACTATCTCTTTCTTTATAACAAAATTGTGCAACGCTCACACAAACACTAAATGGTTAAATATGTCGATGCTAAACTCATACCATAGGCAAGACCAGGTTGCAAAAGAGATAACGATATAGGCAATTGTGTATCTTAGAACGAAAGGATTACAATGAGGTAAGTTGGACATATTGACAACAGTGCCATATATGGCTTATAGCATTTCATCTCTGCTTCTGGGTATAAAACTTCTTTGAAATAAATGCCAAATTCAGTGACAGTATTTCATTTTTGGTACCATATTGACACACACCTGGCAACTTACAAGTAAATAACCAAAAACGGAAACGATTGAGTGACTGAAGAAAACTAATTGTATTATATATTTTCATAAAAGAATATTATCACGAAATCTTGCTTATTGTTTTTGTCATTTTGCTGGTAAATTGTATTTTACATTGCCATCGAACTACTATTTTACCATTACACGAATGGAAAATTTCCAACACTCTCACACCCGTTCCGTTTGAAAATACTTTAAATTTTTCGACAATATTGTTAAATGTAAAGTTTCAAGAAAAGCATAACAAATTATTCGATAATGACACTTTTTAAATATAAATAGGAATATTCATCTTTTCAGTGTAGGTGTTTTTCAAATTTCATAGTCTACAATTTCTGACTGTTCGCAAAGTTTTAAACATTTTTTTAAAGTACACAGAGAATGTGCCACAAATGTAATGAGAAAGTTAATGGAGAGTTATTTATAATGATTTTCTACTAAATGACGAGAAAAACTGCAAAATATTTTCAAGTAAACCTTGACAACAGTAGGTCCGCGATCTATTAATAACAAGATTATAATCTATAAATTACAAGAAATTCATACGGTTTTTTTATCAAATAAATCACGGACCTACTGGGTTAAAAGTAGTTCAGATGACTGGTATGTTCAAATCCCACGGTTTCACATTAAAGTTAGTCGCAGATCTACCAATCGTTTGAACTAATTTTAGCCCAGTACATCTGCAATTTATTTATGACAAGATTGTAAGTCTTCAACAAGTTACGAGAAATTCTCACGTCTTATAATTAAATCACAGACTTACTGGACTAAAATTAGTTCAGATGACTGGTATGTCTACGATTTACTTTGACGTGTGACCGTGGGAATTTCTTGTATTTGTCAATACTTATACATCTTCGACAAACAATAACAAATACACTGACAGCAAAATCACCTAACGCAAGCTATGAAGCTGCTTTGTACAACAAACTGCCATTATATTTTTTGTCTACTATCAATCTCTGAGGTAGGTATCTCCTCACAATTGTGAATTACATTTAAGAAATGAAACATCCTACAGAGAGGTCTATAGTTGTAGGTTAGGAGCATATAATATTGAAGAAAACGTTATTCAACTTTTTTCTGCATTTTTACTTATGAATAATATGTTAAGAACCACACACTAATGCCACTTTTGAATTTCACTAAGGTAAACCATATTTTTATTCACCATATAGTGATAGCAAAAGAAGACAACAACATTGTTACATGACCTAAATTACTTAATTGAAATTTCGGTATTGTGAACCGGGAAAGGACCATTCTTATGAAGTTTTGACCAAATCATGTTTCATATTCAGGTATCCTCCATTCAATCCAGCACATCGGAAAGGAGAGGATTTCCAGAAGTGGTCAGTCTACTACCATAATGACTTAAGTATTCATGAAGCTGATACTTTTGATTTTCCAGAAATATTGTACCAAAATACAATGTGGATTGACACAAATTATAAGAGTGAGACTTCTTGTACAAACATTTGTGTATTACACATGGCGAAAGATTACTTCGGTGCGTTGTAATCGCTTGAAACGAGGACCTTATCGCCAATTGGTAGTGGAGGTAGAGCTAATCTGCGTTGAGATACATTGTCCTCTTCTTTTAATCTACGATTGAGATGCAATGGAATAGGAGGAGACATGTTAGCAGTTCTTTCCCTTATTATTACAAGATGAGCATACAGCATTCCCTTTCATGCATGGGAGTAATATTCTGCAATGTTTGTGCATATTCTATCAAAACAGTGATTACCTCATAAATTGAATAAATAAACATTATAACTCATTACGTTGCCTGCAATCTTGGCCTTTGAAATCGCAAATAGAAATGGCTATACCTCTATTATAATCTATTGAACAAATGGACCAACACTTTGAATGCTGTGACAAAGACACATACTCAGTTGACTATGGGAAAAATTACTCTTATGGGATTCGTAAAACCAGGCAACATTCATTAATGAAGTTACCCTTCGTTCAATAGAGAAGTTAAGAAAAGACAATACTGCAGGCAATATACATCTTTAGCTATGTATAAGTTATAAGCATAAAAAGTGTTGGAGAAAGTAAGCCACTAAACAAATTCGCCATGTTAAGGAATGATAATATTTACAAATTATATCGAAATAAAGCTGTCAAAAGAACTTTGCGTCTTTGTTGCTTTATAACGCAAAAATTTAACATTCGGAATCGTCAGCAATTGTAGTAATTTTGCTCATAAAACATATGTTAGTTTTAAAAACATTAATTGTAACTTTCTTTTTTCCCGTCCGTTGATCAGTGATATTAAAAACGTTTAGAAATACCCTGGTGTCCACTCTTAAATGAGCACAACTGTGTGTTGAGTTACTCTTTTAAACTCATTGATAGTTATTTATTAAATTTTTATATACATGTTTTATTTATTTTATAATTTTTTGAAGTATTATACCCTATGTAGATTGTTATTTATATAAAAGGTAATTGTAGCAACAGATTTATTAAATATACTTACATAAAACTATAAAAAAGTTGTTTTGGTTCACAATAATGTGATATTTCGAGTAATAATCTATCCAGGGATGGAAGTGACAGGTATCCCAGGCAGCACAAGTATATCCTACGTAAGTCCTATATCTGCATTAGACAAGAATATAAAGCCGAAAACCTTAAGGAGCAGATATGGACCACATGGATATCCTGTGGACATTCTTTTGTGACAACTTTGGACGTCCATAGAATATCCATCGTAAAGCCTTCGAAATATCCACTGGACATACATAGGATGTATTTGTTACACTATGCTGAACAATGGACGTACAGCGGATATCCACTCTTCGTCTATAGGCCAGCTTTATGAGTATCCAGGTTTAGATTTTCGATCAAATCCACCTCGAGAAATCATGCCTGCTCCCCTTGCCCCCCTTCAAAGAGGCTACTTGCATCTGCCTATATACATATTTTTTTTTTTTTCAAAAATGCTAGGAGATAGAGAAATGATATGAAAGCATAAAATTTTGCATAAGACCCTTACTTTGTTTTCTCTTGTTTTCTCTCATGTAAGACCCCACAGCAAAAAAAGTGGAGGCCTACTGACAATAACACATGTTTGTCTGTAACTCTAAAATGGCCTAATAAATCAATTTTCTACAAAAAATTAAAAACAAAGATCGTTATTTTTCCTATTGATTGATATCTCAGCAAACATTTAAGCGGCCCATTCATTTACGGATATCGAAGAGGGAGCAATCTGCAGTTATGGCCTGACGACTGTGATCGACGTCCACCACATACTCAATGGACTATTTCCTTACGGATATCGGGAAGGTAACATTCTGCAGTTATAGACTGAAGATTATGATCAACGATCACCACACATATAGGCGCATACTGAAGCGGCCCTTTCATTTACAGATATCGAAGAGGTTATTATTTGACACGGCGTGGACTTGTTTTGCACACTCATGCAAAAATTAACATCCTTCAGTTATTCACCTTATGTTGTGCGGTGAACTCGAATATGCCATCCAGGAAACTGTTACGTGTGTTGATATTACTATCTTTAAAAACGAACAATTTTGGATGAAAAGATGTTTCCAAAAAAGAGGTACTTTATCGCACATGGCGCTAATAGAGAGCCTAGATTGTCAGGTTCAGAAGATTTTAAAAATTATTTACGGATGAGCGAAGAGTCTTTTCAACTTTTGTCAAATTTAGCCCCAGACCTAGTCTTTTTTAACTTTTTACTTTTTTGAATTCTTTTCTGAATGCACTGCGTAAATTATTTATTTTATTCCTCACAGTTTCTTGTGTCGCAGTAGAATCACCTGCCTTAAAATGTTTTAATAATTCGTCATATCCCTGTTTTCAAGTCTCTATTGGTATAACATTTCGCTTTCACTTTCCATAATGTTGAATGACTTTGATACATATCAATTAATTTTATCATGAACTCCGGATTATTGCACTTTTTCCCTGACATCGCTCGAAAAAGATCAAACTCGTTAAAAGTTTTCAGTTTCGATTATTAACTGAACAAATTTGCAAATTTTCCCTACCTGCAGATCAACACTTGTTTTAAAACTGCAAGTGTATGGCAAACGTAGACTTCAGACGGAAGATTCGTCAGACTATGGTCTCCCTCGATAAACACCTACGGGTTTTTTTCCCTAACAACCATACACATTCAGTTTTTAATTTCGTCAGCGGTCTATCAAGTCGTGGCCTCTTTAAATATTTTGTGTGACTGGTGATTTTTTACAGGCCACGACGTGTCAAATAACTGCCTCTTCGATATCCGTAAATGAATGGGAGGCTTTAGGTATCATTTGATGTCAAAATTACGTATAATTATGTATAATAAATTTAGTCGCAAAATTATAATCCACCATGTTTTGGTAAAATTTATATTGACGCTATGCTGCCGTCCTAAGCCAAAAAGACTTATCTCAAGTTTTAGCCGAAATGCATATTTTTATACCTTAGAATAGCTGGAGCTATTTTCTACATATTTCCATAGCGAAATAAACGTATTTCAATCGTTAAGTATTTTTAAAGCGCTAACAAAGTTTGACGTATCTAAAAAAATATGAGAAAACCTAAGCGATTTAGCCAATTAGACGTATCTCATTGTAAAAAAAACTAGTAACCTAATTAATATAAATTCATAACTACACCACTATTAACCTCTACATTAGTACAACTACAGAAAAAAATATTAGTAAATATTTGAAAATATTGACGCGATTTCGAAAATTCAAAACATGCCTTATTTCTCAAAACAGTGAAACCTTGAGATACGTCTTTTTGGCTTAGGAGGGCAGTATGGGGAATCGACATAAGTGGAGAGTAAGAGGACATCGAAAGTTATATCGACTAAGACAGGTAAAATTACACATAAATCGTATTTGCAGTTGCGAAATATATTTGGTTATTAATACCTGTTTAGGAGAATTTTACTTGAATTCGACATCGAGTTGACTAGTTTTAGGTAGAATCTACTTCACTATGTGAAATTGGAAAATGACACCAAGAGGAATTGTAAGAATGCGCCGATTCGCCCTATTTTTTAGGTATTCGGCTTGTCAAAACTCGCTAATTAGCTAGGCGCCATTAGAAATTAGAATAAATCAGAGATGGGTAAACTCCCGGAGTTTTGATTACTCCGAAAGTTTCCAGGAAGCTTTCCTGGGAACTTTCCATTGGGAATATTCAGAGTCTATTTTATGGTGAAATCTGATTCGTAATGATCTAAGCTTCATTTTGATACCAAATAAGTGCATATAAATATATTATTTACATTACTTTTACAGACTTTTACCAAATAACTGATATTATATGACACCCGCTATATTTGCCCTGTGCTATATGAAGAATATGGAGCAATTGGATGGTTACCCATTAATTTGTTTTGTTTGAATTATTAAATAATTAAATATAAATAAAATAATTTATAGAATGTGATAAATATGTGGATTATAAAATTAAAAATGTATGTAAATAATGTCATATGTAAGTCGTAAGTTGTGCAGAAACTGAAATATAGAAGGCAAGACAGAAATAACATCTAAATCGCATATTGTAGTTATATTGAATTAAAAGTGTAAAACAAATAAATAAAATAATAAATAAATGTTTATTTAATTTTAAATTTTAACACTTAAAAAAATAATAACAAGAAAATAATATCAAAATAAATTAAGCCATCCACTATAACACAACATAACATTCATCATAATTTAATTAAAATAACACTAAATGTATTAAATTAAATAATATCTTATAATTTGTAAAAGAATAAAAGTATATTTCTTTTTAATCATTTTCGTTTTTAATGTAACAGAAAAAAATGCTAGATATTATTCATCGGGAAGCGATAGTGCAGGTAAACAAATAAACGTAACTTATCATATGTCTGTCAACTCATCCTTGATCATAGCCAATAGCACGAAATTAGAGAAATTCTGTGCCAATGCCAATAGTAATAATCCGAGCGGTGACCATATGAAACCCTGCGTCATCAAACATCCGATTAATTTTTGATAATTTCGAAAAAATATCAACAAATTAAAACTGGATTTCTGGCGTTTGAGGTTATGTTAGATCATCGTGGCGGCAATTTCAAATTTATGAGTAAATATGTGTAAATAATAACTGTAAATATTCATGAAAAATTTGGAAACTTTCCCGGAATTTTGGAAACTTTCGGAATATTCAAATATTTTAAAGGAAACTTTCATTTTTATCAAAACTCCGTTCCGGAAACTTCCGAAAATTTCCTGGAAACTTTCCAATGGAAAGTTTCCTTGACCCATCTCTGGAATAAATGCAGGTTGGGATTGGGGGGCTGGGGCAAATGAAAAAAAATTGATGAGCGGGGGGAGGGGAATTCACACACAATGCCGCCCCTAGGCTATAGCCTAGTTAGCCTTATACATAATCCGGGCCCTGAGTATATGTCTCATTTAGTGTTTGAGTCTGGGCAAGTAAGATTAAATTACTACAAATGCATTAAAAATGGACAAAAATTAATTTTAATATTTGTATCGTTTATTTCACTTGCCTGTCTCGGGTTATAATAAGTATTCACTTTTGAAATAAAACGTTTGTTCAAAAAAATGATTTTTATAGTATTATTTTAGTGGCATTTAGAAAAATATGTTGTTATTTTTCAGGATGTTCCTTTTTCGGTATATGATTCGTCCGCAGCTTCGTGCTTCGGCGATAAATATTCAGTATTCGACAAAACAGAAAAAACACGCTTCGGCGCATCCCTACTTATTTGGTGCCTTTTTCTATAAGAAGTCCATATATTGTTGTCAGTCGCCTACACAAATTTGAAGAGATACCTAACTCACAAAACGATACAAAATGAATGTCGGCAGGGACAGTAACCGAAACGGTAACAGCACCATAATTATGATTTTTTTTAACCGTAACCGAAAGCTGGAATGAGATTCTGGAAAACCGTAACCAAAAACCGGATTGGCGCTGAAAACCGCTGAAAACTGTAACCGAAAACCGAAAATGGTGTACGTTAGGTAACCGTAACAGAAATCGAGCCAAAATAAATTTTGTTTTCGGTCCCTGCAAGCATTAATTTAATTTTAACCGAAAACCGCACCGTAATTACAAATTTTTCCTAACTGTAACCAAAATCGGAATGAGAGTGTCTGGTAAACCGAAACCGAAAACCGGAATGTGAGATTCTGGAAAACCGTAACCGATAACTGAATTGACGCTGCTTTGAAAACCGAAAACCAAATTAATGCTGCTCTGAAAACCGAAAATGGTGTACGTCAGTTAACCGTAAACGAAACTGAATCAAAATAAATTTCGGTTTCGGTTCCTGAATGTCGGTAACTAAAATAAATCGAATTTAAAAGGAAAGTATTTGCAGTTCTCACTTGTTGAAATTAATGCATCGAAAATTTTTTTGTGCATAATAGCAGCTGTACTTCGTAAAATAACAATGTGCCTCCAAAAGGAATTTCCTATTGCCAGATAAAAAAAATTATAGTAATAGTTTGTGCCAAAAGTATGCAATACTTGTAAATATGAGTTTGCAGGTATAATTATGTATTTTTTTTTACCTTTTCGTCAGTTCGTTTCCATGCACACTCATTTTTTAAATTCCAATTTGGAATCATACTCCAACTGTGCTAAGGAAATATGGCATCTTGAGCTAATTTAACTTCAAAGTTAACTGCCTTTGAAAATGCAACTACAAAAGATAATTGACTTAATGGTTGAAATCAAGCAGATAAGCTAGGTAGAATTTATTGACTGTCGACCTATCACTTCAAGGGAATGTGATAAAAGTGTCCAAATAGGTTACTATTTACGTATGCATTACGTAGGATTTTCGATAAAATCTACCTGGTAAGATATTCGACTATTAGGAATATTTTTAGTCGTTAAAAAGGTAATTACTACCTAATTATATTACCTATTTCGGCCTTATTGGAAATTTATCCTTGAGGTAATTTTTGGCAATTTTTTAGTAGTTTTTCACTCGTTGCTTTCGTTAAATTTACTTTCAAAGAAAATTGTGTATGAGGTAGATTAATTATTGGTATTACTGAAATCTAAATTAAGAGCAATTGGTAAATTTTTATCGGAAGTGTATTTTTCCAGTCAATTTTACATCATAATTAGCTTAATAAGTAAATTCCTCTCTTACCAAGTCGAGTTGGAGTTAATTTTACTTCCACATCCAGTGGAAGTATAGACAAATTTTTAAAAATTTTTATTGTTCAAATAGGCTTAGAATGTCATGAAACGTCGAGATTTTAAGTTTGAGCGAAAACAAATTTTCTGTCTGTCTGTAACTTTTTTTGTGCGCACGTTTATTCTGGAACCGTTTGAGATATTGACTTGAAATTTGGTATACATATGTACTTTAACGAGATCTGGAACTACATTATATTTTCATCTTGTTCCGTCGAAAGGTTAGGGGGTAAATTGGGGAAAATTTGGGGTAAATAGGTAAATCAAGCAGGTAAGAGTTCATAAAATTGGTATTTAATATATACAAGAGAAGCTAAAGTCTTAAAAAAATTTTGGGATTAGCCACCCCCATTACCACCCCCACCCCATTATTAAAGGGGATGAAAAAAAATTGTGATTTAGTGTGTGTACAAGAACCAGAAACCTCAAAATATTTTTTACTTCATCCACCCCCACTACGACCCCCCGATCACCACCCCCACCCCACTACTGATGTGGGGAGTCGTTTTATGGGTTTTTGGGGATAGAGGATTTTGAATATTGTATTATTAAAGTTCCATAAACAATTATTTCCACATGCAAAATATTTTCGTTGTGAGTGACTTGGATATAAAATCTGGATGTGGAAGTAGTGATTCCTTGGGCAGCGGTTTTTACTCTATGATCACGTGATGAAAATCCACTCTCACTCTACTCTACACCGTGTGTACAAGCCGAACTCAGCTAGAGTATATCTGAGAGAGTGAGCATATCAAGAATACAGGTTGAAAACAAAGATAGGAAAGCTAAGTATGTCGGAAACTTACTTCTAATTTCGCAACTCTTGAAATCAATAATATCCATGGAATTTATATTAAGAAATATTCAAGAACATATGATAATTTGATTTAATCATTTTAAATTCAAGTTATAGATGAAATAAACAGGATTTGCTAAAAAAAAATAGGGCATTGCTGGGGATCGAGCCCACGAATAGTTAACAACAAAAAATGATACAACCAAACGTTATGCTAGTGTCATATAATTTTGTAATTTTTTCAACTGTATAGTCTCTAATCTCACAGGTAAATGCAAGGTCTGCAGCCAGTCAGACCGCCCTCATGCCCATTACACCATAATAAGGGAGGTAATGTAAAAGAATGAGCCTTGCTAAAATCATGTGTTTTTCGACGTTGCTAGCTCTTAGACTATAATAAAAATGTATGCTGTGGTACAATTTATGATAATAATATTAATCATTCATTCTTGTCACTATGTACAAAGCATTTACATAAGTCAGGTACAATGTAAGATGATAAAGACTATAAGATAAATATTAAAATATTAAAAATATAAGAAAGAAGTTGCACATATAATTGTGATAGAATCATATTTAAAGTACAACTGTGAAGAATATTGTCTGTACCCAGAGGCGTAGCGAGCCAACTTTTTTAGGGGGTTATTTTTCAAATTTGCAAACTTGATAAACTTAAGAAGCCAGCTCTGTAAATAAATAATAATTCCTCCAAAAAATTGATGAGTGTGGGGGGGAGAGGATAAAAAAATTGCCATCCCTCATCTCATATTTCCAACGATAAAGTTATTTTCTCCCCACCCTGCGCATCAATTTTTCACATGTTACCTCCCTCCCCCTACAAAAAACATTTATTTACACCCTGGACCTGGATCGCTTCATGAGTGACGAAAAATTGCCCCATGACTTACACTTCTGTGCAATAAAATCTCGTACACCTATTTTACGCTATATTAAATCAGTCTATTTATTTGTCAGTGTCATATTTTCAAAATGCCGAAATTAACTGAACATGAAAAAATTCTAATTCTCTCTGAAATTGAAGAGCAGTTACTAACCATTATCACTTAAATAAAAGTACCGTTATGAGTGTAAAGAAAAGGTGGGAGGAGGAAGTTATCATAAAGAGAAAAGATGGTTCAGGCCGACTGAGAAGTTCAAATCTCGCTCAAGATGAAGCGCTCTTTGACTATTTGAGGGAAAATTTGTTTCAAACAGCAGTAGATGCTGTGCCCATGACCAAATTTTCCAGCATCGAGATCAACGGCTAGCCGAAGGATAGGAAAATCGGAATTAAAAAACTGTGTAAGTGCCAAGAAGACCATATTAACAGAAGAACATAAGCAAGCCCACATTCTGATTTGTTTAAATTATGTCTATCGTTCGTTGGAGTTTTGGAACAATGTAGTGGCACATTTGTTTTTTTATTGTTAAGTACACAAACTTTTGTAAGTAGTAACGTAAGTTGTAACATAAATGTGCAGCGGACCACGGCAAAACTCGTCAGTAACTTTTTTTGAGCTTTTCAGATTCATTTTAAACTATGCAACTGTAAAATTCTGTTTTAATGTATTCTTGTTTGTTTGTTAAACCACATACGCATGTTCTTAAAGTAATTGTAATTGGAAAAAGTAATTGTACTTATAGAAGTAATTTGTAATTAGATAGTTCAAATAATATAATTACAAATTACAATTCCTGTAACAATTTTCCTGCAATTACAATTCCAAATTACTTTAATAAAAAAACGTACTTAAGTACAATTACAATTACACGAAAAAAAAAAATGAATTGTAATTGCTAATTACTTTTTCACCAGGAATTACCCAGCTCTGTCTGTCGGTTTGTCTGTAACTTTTGTTGTGCGCACAATTACATTGGAACTATTTAAGACATTGACTTGAAAGGTACACGTATGTATTTTAATGAGATCTGGAACTAGATTATGTTTTGATCTTATTTCATTGAAGGGTTAGGGGGTAAATAGGGGTAGATAGGTAAATCAAGCGAGTTCATAGAATTGGTATTTAGTATATAATGTAAAGAGAAGTTAAGGTCTTAACAATTTTTTTGGCATTAGCCTATTATCACGCCCACTCCATTATTAAAAGGGGTGAAAAAAATAAAATTGTGGTTTAGTGTGCATACAAGAACCAAAGGCCTCAACATTTTTTTTTTACTTCATCCACTCCCACCCCCACTACTGATCTGGGATATCATTTTATGGATTTTCAGAGTCGACGATTTCAAATATTACATTATTAAAGTTCTATAAATAGTACCCCTTTTTTTTAAGTGCATCAAACTTTTTCCAAAATACGGCGAATTTTTTTCAAAAGTACCCCAATTTCTTTTGGGAGATAGGCCAATTCTTTTTCAAATTTCGCCGAAGTAGGGTATTATAGTAGCCTTATTATGACGTCACGGGGGCGGGGTAATAAGTGGGGGGTAATTAGCATTTCATTAGTGGGGGTAATTAAGGGAGGTAATTAGCGGGTAAGGGTAATTACGGGTAAATGTAATTATCGGAGGATTAAGGGTAATTAGGGGAAGGTGTGGGACGAAGTAGGGGATAAAACAAGATTAACATATGGACAAGTAGGGATAACCTACTGCTTATTAATATTTGTTGTCATACTGTGAAAATGTAGACATGTTTACATGTAATATTTGTAATGCAACATTCACCTTGGTCTTGCGAGCTAAGCCGGCCACGCTAATATTCATAAAAACAAATCTTCTAAGTGCGATTCATGTAATAAAATATTTAATATACAGGATAACTTAAAGGATTTGTGTTTATGAATTTTTTTTCGTTGTGAGAGAGTAGGATAGAAAATCTGGATGTGGAAATAATGATTCCTTGGGCAGCAGTTTTTATATAATTTTAACAAAGATCGATTCTAGCAGCAGTTCTGAAAGGAGTTAAATAAAGAATTTGACAGTGTAGGAAGGAATAAAATGACCAACGTTTTTTTTTGGTGTACCAAAAAACAAATTTTGTAAATGTGGCCTTTTACATTTAGGGTGTTCAAATATTACTACGTTTTATGTAGCGACATCTTTGAGTGGTTTCTAATACTAATAGCGGTTATCTAAAAAAATGTATGGCGTGTTTTCTTACCGGCATCTATTGGCGAGTAGAAGTAATAGGTTCAAAGTACCACAGGATTTTGTCGTCATAGTGGCGCTGTAATTATTACTTTGGACTATAGATGGCAGCTAAGTATAAAGTTGTAAGAAACATTATCTATGAAAGAGTTCTCATGCATCCGACATCTCATGATGAGATTATGTTTTCCTATTGGTGGAATTATAGAAGTTAATTTGTGGGCTGTCATCCTGTGAACAATTTTAACTTTTATCCAATGCTGGATCACAGATCAAACAGCTGGATGTTATTTTTTGTTGGCGACATCTCTGAATAGTATTCAGTACTAATAGCTGGAGGATAAAGAAATCATGGCGTATTTTCTTAGTACCATCTTTCGAAAAGTAGAAGTAATAAGTTCAAAGTATTACAGAAACTTGTCGCCATTGTGGCATTGTATCTATTGCTTTGTTTTATAGATGGCAGCTAAGTATAAAGGTGTTCTCCATTATAGGTCATTTCCTTTGCATAAGAAGTGTGACACTAATTTTGAGTGACAGAGATGGCATCAATGCGGATATCATAAGTTAAAGAGAGACAATCTTACACCAGTTCAGCTCAGTGCTACACTTTTAGTGCAAAGGAAGAGACCTAATACAGATCATTTCTCATAGGTGCGGTATCCCATGCCACAGAAGTACTATTGTTTAGTCTTCTGTGCCCATGCCATGATAGTGGCGGATTTATACTTCTGCCGCCTAGGGACTATCGTAACAGTGGCGGCTCGTTATATTGTCTGCAGAGGAGGCTTGATATTTTGAAAGACATTTAGAGAAATTTCTACAAGTAAAAGATATTAATTTAGACGAGTCTGCCTGGGATTTTTCCCAAAAATTTTCTATGCCATTTGAGTTAGCCACGAATTCTTATAGGAAGAATTCCGTTGAACAAGATTTTCATATGAAAAATTTTCCTAAACCTTTATGATCAAATAATTGTTTAAACAATTTTTTTTTCATTTTTATTTAATAAAATGAAAACGGTTTAACGGATCCGAAAAATCTTGATTCAATCGGAAGATATTTTTAATACGCGTCGTTTGGCGCCAGGCACAATTCATTTTGTCAACCCGTTCATTTGTTATAGCCAAAATAAATTTCTTAATTAATAAATTGATTACTCCGAAACGAATGAGGTCAGGATATTGTTTTTTTCAAAAAACATGCCTCTTATACCAACGAATATACCAATTTTTTTTTGGCCCGATATCTTCAATACTTTTTGATTGTTTAAACAATTGGCACAATTTGTTAATTAGCAAATAACTTTTTTTTCGAAAGTTTGATCGACTTCAAACCAACTTTAAACGATAAGTATTGATGTCGTGCATAACCCCCATAGAAGTCTGCACGAATGCAACTTTTTGCTTTTGTTTATTTAAAGTTTAATTAATTTTGCAAATTAACAAATCGAATATCTCGGCTCTGGGTAAGCGTATCTAAATGGGGTTTTATGCATATGAAAGTGCTTGGAAAAAGGAAAATTTTGAGACCAGAAAAAACTTGATCGGTTAACCGGAACCGGAAATATAAGTGATATTGCGTTAGAGGCTCTAATATGTTTATTAACAACTTTTTTGACACGAGGTTTGGTGCAAATGAAAGCTAACAAGTTTTTCCATCAACCACAAAAAGTTCTACAAAAAATATTCAGTCCCTGAAGAGTTATTCGCGTTTTTGACCCTTACAAAAATCTCTCCCGCAACGTGATAATAGTAAGATTTGAAGCGCAGTGGGGTGGCGGGTTCGATCCTCGGTGTGGGCAATTTTTTTTTTGTCAAATTTGCTTTTTTTTTCGTGTAATAAAATATTTCCTATAATAAAATATAGAAAACGCTATAAATAATTATTTATTCTTGAGAACTTCATTAAATCCGTAACTCTCGAGCTGATGCTGTGCACCTGCTTTGTATGCTCTACATTGCTTATAGTCGAAATAATGCCATTAAAATTGTTAAATCTTTTGATTATTTCTCATTTACAAATAACAAAGTGTGTGTTTTTTTCATGAGACGTGAACTTTTTTCATTATAAGAAAAAAGTGAAAAAAAAATTGTTGCTTTTTATTTTTAGTCTTTTTTCTACAGACCCCCCCCCCCCCTCAAATAAAGTAAAAGAAGCCCTCTGTTTCACAAAAAGTAGTAAAAAAAACAAAAACTACCGACAAACCCTCGTTGGACAAGAACAATCATATATTTGTTGCAACATAGCCATTTATTTAATGAAAATTGCAAAAATATTTACGACGTTTTTAAAAATTTCTCAGAAAGTAAAAAGATTTATTATCATAAAAAATACTTGGTTACATAAAAAAAAGCAAGTTTGATGGAGGATCGAACCCGCCACCCCATCGCGCGTCAAATCTTAATATTTTCACGTTGCGGGAGAGATTTTCTTTAAGGGTCAAAAACGCGTATAACTCTTCAGGGATTGAATATTTTTTGTAGAACTGTTTGTGGTTGATGGAAAAATTTGTTAGCTTTCATTTGCACTAAACCTGGAGTCAAAAAAGTTGTTAATAAACAAATTAGAGCCTCTAACGCAATATCACTTATATTTCCAGTTCCGGTTATCCGATCAAGTTCTTTCTGGTCTCAAAATTTTCATTTTTCCATGCACTTTCATATGCACAAAACCCCATTTCGACACGCTTACCCAGAGGCGAGATATTTCATTTGTTAATTTGCAAAATTAATTTAAACTTTAAATAAACAAAAGCAAAAAGTTGCATTCGTGCAAACTTCTATGGCGGTTATGCCCGACATCAATATTTATCGTATAAAGTTGGTTTCAAGTCGATCAAACTTTCGAAAAAAAAGTTATTTGCTAATTAACAAATTATGCCAATTGTTTAAACAATCAAAAAGTATTGAAGATATCGGACCAAAAAAATATAGTATATTCTTTGGTATAAAAGGCATGCATAAAAAAACAATATCCTGACCGCATTAGTTTCGGAGTAATCAATTTGTTAATTAAGAAATTTATTTTGGCTATAACAAATGAAGTGGTTGTCAAAATGAGTTGTGCCTGGCGCTAAACGACGCGTATTGAAAATATCTTTCGATTGAATCAAGATTTTTTCGGAACCGTTTTCATTTTATTAAATAAAAACGAAAAAAATTTTATTCAAACAATGATTTGACCATGAAGCTAGCTGTTTAGGAAAAATTTTCATAAGAAAATCTTGTTCAGCGGAATTTTTCCTATAAGAATCCGTTGCTAACTCAAATGGTATGCAAAATTTGTAAAATCTTTTTTACCCCAGGCAGACTCGCCTAATTTGGAAGATTGGAAGATATGCTGCTTCTCAGCCTCCTCTACCTCCCCTGACGAGCCGCCACTGTATCGTAAAGTGACCCTATTTGAATCTTGCTAATGGGGGACATAATGGAAAAAAAAAATGATGAGCGGGAGATAGAATGGGAAAATATTTTTTGTCCAGGTCTCATAATTGGTGAGCGGAGGGAGGTGAAACTGTAGAAGAACGCACTACCGGGCGTCAAAATGACGCGACACCAATTTATTTCTCAGGGGGCGCCAGTCGCGTATTACCCCGTTCTTCTACCTCCCAGGCGGGTTCGAGATAAGATGACTTCGGTAGCCGAAAAGCGGGACCAAGGCTGCACTACCACAGATCGGAAACTACGCTCTCTCTGGACCCGAATTCCCTCGTTAGGGGTTTAGGCACCTCTTAATTTCCTGAATTTTTGCATAAAAAAATCCCAACCGAAGAATTTCTCTGCGGAGGGATTAGTTTTGGTACGCGAAAATCGCGTTTTGGTCCATTAATAACGGAATATATTTCTCAAAAAACGCATAAAAAAAATCCCTATCGAACCTCCGTACAACAACCAGAAGGTCGAACGTTAATGCGAATTAACTCGACACATCCGGTTTTCTATACGAAAGTTCCAGGGATTATAGACCGTCAACAGGCCTCAAGATCAATTAAGAAACATTAGTTCAAAGAATCCGTTTATTTAACAGAATTGGTTATACAAAATTCTCAAGAAAGAATCGTGCCTTCCCCAATCAAGGTAGTGACTTTCAGACCATACAAGCGAGAGCGCTCGCGCTAACGATCGATTAGGTAGAAAAGATTCATACGTACCTTCTCAGAATCAAAATGCGAGCTTTTAGAATCATTTCAGACTCTGGGTAAATGAATAATTAAGGCTGACTGAAATTAACTTAAAAAAGTTTTACTAAATGAATTTAGTTTCGCTAGAGACTACCTAGCTTTAAAGTTCTTGTATCGTGGAAATTCACGTACTCAAACACATTCTGAGGACTTATTACTGCATAAGTTGAGTGGCGTTCGATCAGTCCACGACTTACTAACCCTTATCACAGTCGATTAATAATATCGATTTGGCAGCGTCTCACCTTCGAGCGACTATTAGGCAAAATTGAATTTTTGGATTTTTATGCACAAGGCGTTTTCCTCTATAACTTTGTCATTTGAAAAGCCCCGTTATTGGCTTTTCTACCATCGCTTTGTCTGGACTACTCAACGCGCTCGGCCAAATTGCGAGCCGCTGGGTCAATCCAAACTCTTTCCATGCGAGAAACCGGCCTTGTACATGTGCATTGATTTTTATCAATTTTTGCTTATCGGCACTACGCCGGCTTTGACAAAATCTTCTATTTTGCCTTTTGGATGCAGTGCATCGTTAAAATTTTATGCTCATACTTTAGAATTGGGCTTTCAATGATCGTACCTCAAAGGTCAATGTCTTTGGTTGAGGAATAAAAAAATAAAAAATAATTTAAAGTATATTTTCGTGGTACTTTTTAAACTGACTTCGTGGTACTTTTGAAAAATCCAGTTTAAGACCAATTTTAGCGTACTTTTGAAAAATCGATTTTCGAGCCAAATTTCAAGGTACTTTTGAAAAACTAATCTGCGGGTGAAATTTTGGCGTACTTTTGAAAAATCGATTTTCAAGCCAAATTTCAAGGTACTTTTGAAAAGTTAATCCGCGGGTGAAATTTTGGCGTACTTTTGAAAAATTGATTTTCAAGCCAAATTTCAAGGTACTTTTGAAAAGTTAATCTGCGGGTGAAATTTTGGCGTACTTTTGAAAAATCGATCTTCAAGCCAAATTTCAACGCAGTTTTGAAAAATTAGTCTGCAAGTGAAACTTTGGCGTACTTTCGATAAATCGATTCTTGGGCCAAATTTTGACGCCCTTCCAAAAATATTATTTTTCAAAGTCCAATTTATGGTACCTTTGAAAAAGTATATTATTCATAAATCTTTGTCATTATATACTTCTACTCTGATATTCTGAACCAAAAACATTTTTCCTAAGTGAAAATTCGGTGTTTCTTCGAATTTTCGCCTGGTCATTTCCAACGCCTTATAGAACCCAAAACGGTCCTTGTGGACTGATCTGCGCCTCTGCAGACTCCCGAAAATGTCTTTAAATGAAATTTTTGCCTAAGTCGAATTTTGATTGTCTTCAACTTAGGACGATTTTGGAGAGTTCTACAACACTCCCCTCCTTTGGTTGAATCTTTTCTACTCATCGATTGCCTTTAATTTCCATATTCACTTGTATGTCTGTATGCCTTCATTTGACGGTCTGACCTATGGTACAGATGTTTTAAAAATAACGGCCTTAATTGGGGCAGACGGCTGATTCGCCTATCTAACTTAAAATAAATACATTTTTTTAAACAATACGACAAGTTGATACAACATTTTTATCAACTTAATTACACCCGCGTCGAGGTGCGAAGCGAAGCGAAGCGTAGCACAATTTTGATTAGCGTCCACTCTCACTAACTCGTTGCACTCGCTTTTTTGCCCTGGTCTCGCTCTTGCTTAACTTCGGTCCTTTCTAGAAGAGGCTGTCTATATCTCCATGCCGCAGCTTGGACGGTCCTCGCCTTTGAGTTCCAGACTTCACCATGCCGCGCCCTTGCGACAGGCTGGGTCATCTTTCCATTTTTGCACATGGAAAATGCAGTTCTGCAACTAGATTGACTTTTTAGCAAGTCGTCGACTGGGACGCGTCGACTAACAAACACAATGTGTTGTTTTTTAATGAAATATTTTTCTAACATGAATTTTGTTAACTTATAATGGTTAGAAATTGGTTCTTCGTAAGGTAGATTGAATCGGCTTACGATACTCGTGCGGTCATCACTACTTTGTGAAAAAAAGTATAAAAAAAAAATTGAAGCGTCTTCTTGAGTGAAGAACGGCTTCTGAAACTCGTCTCGTAGTTTCTCCTTCGTAAGGTAGATTAAATCGGCTTACGATACTCGTGCGGTCATCACGACTTGTGAAAAAAGTATAAAATAAAAAAAAAAAAATTGAAGCGTCTTCTTGAGCGAAGGACGGCTTCTGAAACTCGTCTCGTAGTTTCTACTTCGTAAGGTAGATTAAATCGGCTTACGATACTCGTGCGGTCATCACGACTTGTGAAAAAAGTATAAAAAAAAAATTGAAGCGTCTTCTTGAGCGAAGAACGGCTTCTGAAACTCGTAGTTTCCATTTGGGGTATACGTTAATTTTGTTGACTTAAAATGATTAAAATTGAAGTTGTCTTCTTGCATAAGAAAAAAAACAGCTTCCGAAACTCGTACTGATTCGTACTTATGCCTACGTCCATTACTCGAACTTGGCGGCTCTCGCTCTTGAGAAGCTAGGCTTACCGGATCGCGCTCTTGCGTCGGGTTCGCCGTCTTTCCATGTCTGCTCATGGGGTAGACTTTAAATTTTCGATTCGACCGCATACAGGTCAAAATCGCTACTTAGAATTTTGAGAAAAAATATAAAAAAAAGCGAAAACGGCTATTAGCCGTGGTCGACCTCAGAAATATCTAGAGGTGACTCTTCTATATCTGGCTCATCTCGAGCATCTTCGGGATCTCGACTTATTACATCCGGCTCATCTTGAGCACTTGCGGGAACATTGATTTGAACTAGTGTGGTATCGCTACGTCGCTCTGACCTGGGCGCGATCTCATTGTCTGATGAGGAAGCGTCGTCACTAAGATGAGTTTCATCCGGACTATCTTCTGATTCTTCAGACAATTCCAATTCAACATCGGGGTCTCCCTTAGGTGCCGGCCTGATGGCATCGACATGTAACCTCGTCGAAGTTACCCCCTTGTGAATGAGGTAAACTTCATTAGACAATCTCTTTAAAACCTTGTGTGGCCCACTCCACGACGGTGTGAAGGTATGATCCTTCCTGATCCTTTTAGTCATTACCATATCTCCCACTTTATATACGACCGGCGTTACCGCCACTTTGGGCGCGTAACGCCATTGGTAATTTGTTTGATTTTTACGAATTTCCTTGACTCTTTCAAGGCGGGGAACGTCCGCTTGATTACGACGTTCTTGTCTATAAGCGAACATATTCCAATCACCAATCTGCGGTAATTCATAGCCGAGCACTACGAAACTGGGCGTATGCCCCGTAGCGGCGTTTTTTCTTGTTCTCAAGATATATGCCATCTGACTAACATGTCGATCCCACTCGTCGTTGGGTGAACCATATAATAAGGTTTTTAAGATCTTCTTAGCTTCTTGCACCCTCCTTTCTATTGGATTAGCCTGTTGGTGGTAAGCTGCTGTGAAGAATCTTTCAATATTGTTACGTGTACAGAACGTATCGTAAAAGCCGGAATTGAAGTGGCCTCCCTGGTCGGAAATGATGACCCTCGGAACGCCATATCTCGCCACTAGTTCCTCTTCGATAAATTGTGCTATTGTTTTTCCACTGACTTGGGTGAACGCCTTGGCTTCGACCCACTTACTAAATACATCCTCTACCATTAATATATATCGGTTATCTGCATCTTTGGTTCGCTGAAGCGGTCCGATTACATCGACGCTTAGAACTTCGAACGGATGCGATGGAGCATGGCTTCTGAGAGGAGCCTTCGGTTGTGACTGTCTGCTTTTTACGGAATTACAAATAATGCACTCATTTAAATATTTGTTAACTAGTCTCGACAAATTATTAAAATAATAGCGGCCCGAGATGATTCTAACAGTTTCATCGCGGCCGGGGTGACCTACTTCCGGTCGGTCGTGAAAATGAGATATTACTCTCATGACCATACGTTTTGGTACGTATAATTTTTCTATAACATTTTCGCCTCTCGTCCAAAGTGTGCCGCCTATCACTTGTCTTGTATTGACGAATTTCACCTCTGCCTCGGTTTTATCTGCTTGTCGCACTAGAGTATTCCATCGTTCAATTTGGTCTTGGATATCTCTGGAGTGCGTTTGCGCTTCTCTGACCTGATCGTTTAATTCCAATGTGGTAATCACTGATATTCGTTCCTTGTACGAGAATTTTGGTGGGTACATTCTCTCCTCTTCGTCGTCTGCTTCGACGTTTGGGCCTTGAGGATTCCTGCTAAGATAGTCAGCCAATATATTTTCCTTGCCGGGACAATGTTCTATGGTGAAGCTGTATTCCTGAAGTAATAATGACCAACGAGTAAATTTCGTTTTCTCGTCCTTATGCTTATTTAACCATAGTAAAGCTCGATTGTCGGTTTTGACTATAAATGGACGGTCTGCCAAATATATTTTGTATTTTCTTATATAATTAACGACGCTCAAACATTCCAATTCATTAATATGGTATTTTCTCTCCGTCGGAGATAACGTATTACTAGCATAAGAGACGATGTGCTTCTGGTCATTATCCCCCAATTGATATAATACTGCAGATAATCCTATTAAGGATGCGTCCGTCTGCAGTATGAACATTTTATTGAAATCTGGCCGGTGCAGTCCTAGAGGTTTATTCAATACTTCTTTTAGTAAAATAAAAGCTTCTTGGGCTTCCGGATTCCACTTGAAGCGCCAGTCTTTCGAGAGTAGTCGGGTCAAGGGCTTTGTAATTATTGCAACATTAGGGATATATTCACGTACCCAATTACATAGACCAAGGAAACTCTGAAGCTGGCGCCTTGTCGTAGGGGCCGGATAATTTTGTATCTGTAATATGTGTTTTTCTAATGGTTGAGTGGTGTTGGCATTTATTTGATGCCCGAGATAGGTTATGCTTGACGTGGCTACCACACATTTTTCCGGTGACACCTTTAAATTATGCAAACGCAGGCGTTCAAAGACGGCTCTCAGATGGTTTACATGCTGTTCTATATTTTCGCTGTAGATGATAATATCATCGAGATATACTTTGCAGAAATGATGCAAGTAGCCGGTCAATACGTCTCTTGCCATAAATTTTTGGAATGTACATGGAGCGGTCTTCAATCCGAAAGGCATCACGTTAAATCGGTAAGATGCTCCATCTAATGTTGTAAACGTAGAATAGTTTTTTGACGACTCCTCAAGAGGGATTTGCCAATATCCGCTCTTGAGGTCCAACACCGTAAATAAGTTGGCGTTTCCTAGATCCTTTATACTCTCGTATATCTTTGGTAAGACGGATGCTTCGTCTTCCGTTACTTCATTTAAATGACGATAATCAATGCAGAAGCGAGGCTTCTTGCCGGGCCTTTCAATTATAATAGGAGGCGAACTGTACTGAGCGGTACTCGGTTCTATGACCCCGGCTTTCAGCATCTCTTCAATTTGATCGTACATAACTTTTTTCTTAGAAGGAGACATGGGGTAGGGTTTGATATTGAACGGGCGGTCGTCTTTAACTTTTATTTTATGTTTCGTTGTCACCGTGGTAGCTTGGGTAGGCACCGCGGTGAACAATTCAGCGAATTCCTCGAATAGAGGTTTTAAACTATCGTTTCCGATGATCAGTTCTTCGGGAAGCCGGCATTGTTTCCTTGCTTGATGTGCCGCTTGATTCCAGAAGACGGTTATTCGCTCTTCGGTGCCGACGTAGACACATTTACGTTGATAATCGAATACGACATTGTGAGCATATAAAAACGGGGCTCCCAGAATGAGCTCTTCATTTAAATTTTGAATGACCTGAAACGTGGTCTGAAAGGGTACATCTAGTACATTAACGTTTATGGTCGTAGTCCCGAGGGATTCTACTAAACCATCGCCACAAGCCATAACAAAAGTTTGGGGAGCTGTAAGTTGATCAATGTCGTTCAAAAATTTCGGTTGGATAATATTCCTTGTCGAACCTGTATCCAATAAAGCGTTAACCGCTCGATTATTAATTATAATCTTAATGCGAGGCAGAGGGAAAGCGTCGTTGGTTTGATTGATAGATTCTAATGGAGTGAATTGGTGGGGAGATAGGTTGACTTCTTGATCCTTAAACAGGTAATTAAGGTCAGGAAGGTCATCGAAGTTTTTTAATTTAAACTTCTTGCTTCGGAGCTTCCTCGAGGGTCGCTTCGAGCCTGCTGGGGCCTGGTAGGCGGGGCTGGTACAGTTCGGCCTGGGCCATCGCCTCTGACCCCCGCTTGGTTTCCCGTATTCATATTACGATAGGGATTGTTTGGGCATTCTGCATGAAAATGCCACTGCTCCGTTGGGCAATATCTGCAAGGGCGATACGGGACTCGGGAGTTCCTTACGTCTCCAGTACCCCTTCTCGGTATATCCCCTCTAGGCAGCGAGGAAATATTATTTGCAAAATGCACCCTTGGTGCTGGCGGATTATCTCTTCTTTGAGATCCATTGAATGGTGTCCTAGATGCACCAAAGGAACTGGAGGACGGCTTCGTTAATGCGGAGGGTTCCGTTCTCCAGTTACTGCTCGATTGCTGATTCCCTTGAGCTGAAGCGGTAGAGGTGGACGCTTCTCGGTCTTTGCTTTTCTTTGCATTTTGCAGAATCTCGAATTCTTTATTCTCATCCATGATTTTAGCCATTTGTTCGGTCATCGTCACTAGTGTATTTGTATCTAGTATGACGGCACTCTTTAGGAGCATTTTCATATCAGGTCTCAACTGATTAAAGATGGTAGCCGCCTTCATCGCCTCCGGCTTAAATGGATCGATCCTCTTGAAGAGGCATACCTTCCTGGAAATAAATACTGACGTATTTTCCTCGGCATCTTGTTTCTTGCCATATAAATTAGCTACTGCTTCGGTGAGTACTTCACCTGAATCATAACGGCTTCTGAACCGCTCGAGGAATAGAGGATACGTGGTAATTAGGGTTCGATATTGTTCGAACCATTTCTTAGCATCATCTTTGAGCTGTTCTGATATTTTATATAGTCGGTCGTTATCCTGCGTAATTCGTACTCGGACGAAAAATTCCTCCATTTGATAAATGAAGGTTTCAGGGTCTTCGTGTTCGAAGCCATGAAATTCCGCATTTGGATGCTTCGACCGATACTTATGCTCGTACGTGGCTTCGCTTAGAGCTTTGGCAAGACCTGCTGCCATTTGGGCGAACACTTGTTCTGAGGAGGGCTGTATGACTCCTTCAGTGGTACTCGGGCCAACCCCCGAACTACCCAGTACATCCTCCGCGCACGGCCTCTCTAACCCTCTAGAGACGTTGTCCATCACAGATGTCGGCTCGTCGTAAAACTGGAAAGGCGTTGATTCATCCATATCCTTTCCAGAAAGCCCTGCTGACTAACAACGCCCCACGTTGGGCGCCATGT
Source organism: Rutpela maculata (assembly GCA_936432065.2). NCBI lineage: Eukaryota > Metazoa > Arthropoda > Insecta > Coleoptera > Cerambycidae > Rutpela > Rutpela maculata. The sequence goes on from OW386289.2 coordinate 63,681,385, forward strand.
AGAAGAACGCACTACCGGGCGTCAAAATGACGCGACACCAATTTATTTCTCAGGGGGCGCCAGTCGCGTATTACCCCGTTCTTCTACCTCCCAGGCGGGTTCGAGATAAGATGACTTCGGTAGCCGAAAAGCGGGACCAAGGCTGCACTACCACAGATCGGAAACTACGCTCTCTCTGGACCCGAATTCCCTCGTTAGGGGTTTAGGCACCTCTTAATTTCCTGAATTTTTGCATAAAAAAATCCCAACCGAAGAATTTCTCTGCGGAGGGATTAGTTTTGGTACGCGAAAATCGCGTTTTGGTCCATTAATAACGGAATATATTTCTCAAAAAACGCATAAAAAAAATCCCTATCGAACCTCCGTACAACAACCAGAAGGTCGAACGTTAATGCGAATTAACTCGACACATCCGGTTTTCTATACGAAAGTTCCAGGGATTATAGACCGTCAACAGGCCTCAAGATCAATTAAGAAACATTAGTTCAAAGAATCCGTTTATTTAACAGAATTGGTTATACAAAATTCTCAAGAAAGAATCGTGCCTTCCCCAATCAAGGTAGTGACTTTCAGACCATACAAGCGAGAGCGCTCGCGCTAACGATCGATTAGGTAGAAAAGATTCATACGTACCTTCTCAGAATCAAAATGCGAGCTTTTAGAATCATTTCAGACTCTGGGTAAATGAATAATTAAGGCTGACTGAAATTAACTTAAAAAAGTTTTACTAAATGAATTTAGTTTCGCTAGAGACTACCTAGCTTTAAAGTTCTTGTATCGTGGAAATTCACGTACTCAAACACATTCTGAGGACTTATTACTGCATAAGTTGAGTGGCGTTCGATCAGTCCACGACTTACTAACCCTTATCACAGTCGATTAATAATATCGATTTGGCAGCGTCTCACCTTCGAGCGACTATTAGGCAAAATTGAATTTTTGGATTTTTATGCACAAGGCGTTTTCCTCTATAACTTTGTCATTTGAAAAGCCCCGTTATTGGCTTTTCTACCATCGCTTTGTCTGGACTACTCAACGCGCTCGGCCAAATTGCGAGCCGCTGGGTCAATCCAAACTCTTTCCATGCGAGAAACCGGCCTTGTACATGTGCATTGATTTTTATCAATTTTTGCTTATCGGCACTACGCCGGCTTTGACAAAATCTTCTATTTTGCCTTTTGGATGCAGTGCATCGTTAAAATTTTATGCTCATACTTTAGAATTGGGCTTTCAATGATCGTACCTCAAAGGTCAATGTCTTTGGTTGAGGAATAAAAAAATAAAAAATAATTTAAAGTATATTTTCGTGGTACTTTTTAAACTGACTTCGTGGTACTTTTGAAAAATCCAGTTTAAGACCAATTTTAGCGTACTTTTGAAAAATCGATTTTCGAGCCAAATTTCAAGGTACTTTTGAAAAACTAATCTGCGGGTGAAATTTTGGCGTACTTTTGAAAAATCGATTTTCAAGCCAAATTTCAAGGTACTTTTGAAAAGTTAATCCGCGGGTGAAATTTTGGCGTACTTTTGAAAAATTGATTTTCAAGCCAAATTTCAAGGTACTTTTGAAAAGTTAATCTGCGGGTGAAATTTTGGCGTACTTTTGAAAAATCGATCTTCAAGCCAAATTTCAACGCAGTTTTGAAAAATTAGTCTGCAAGTGAAACTTTGGCGTACTTTCGATAAATCGATTCTTGGGCCAAATTTTGACGCCCTTCCAAAAATATTATTTTTCAAAGTCCAATTTATGGTACCTTTGAAAAAGTATATTATTCATAAATCTTTGTCATTATATACTTCTACTCTGATATTCTGAACCAAAAACATTTTTCCTAAGTGAAAATTCGGTGTTTCTTCGAATTTTCGCCTGGTCATTTCCAACGCCTTATAGAACCCAAAACGGTCCTTGTGGACTGATCTGCGCCTCTGCAGACTCCCGAAAATGTCTTTAAATGAAATTTTTGCCTAAGTCGAATTTTGATTGTCTTCAACTTAGGACGATTTTGGAGAGTTCTACAACAAAACCACGGGAATGGGGGACATTTTTAGTGAAACCACGCGAATGGGGAACATTCTGGGGGACGCTCACATTGGGGGACAGCTCCATCAAAAGGGGGACTGTCCCCCCCTAATGGGGACGAATGGTCACTTTAGACTATCGGAAACTTGCCGCTCTTGGTTGCCACTGTGCCACACTCAGTGTGGCGCAATCTCACACAAAAAAAGTCATCTGCGTGGGGGTACTGACCACACCTATCCCTTGTATTTTGAGCCGCTGAACACGAATCTGATCTTAGTTTTCCCCCAGCACGTCAGGTTTTTCTTTTAACAGCAAATAAATATATAAATATTGGACTTTTTTGCTATAAAAAAAAAACCTGACGTATAGTGGAAAATTAAGGTCAGATTCATGTTCAGCGGGTCAAAATACAAGGGATAGGTATGGTCAATACCCCGGTGCAGACAACTTTTCTTTTTTGTGGGCCTGTGTAATTAGACAATCCAACAACCTGTCAAATTATTTTATAGTGGGCAAACACACGGGATTTATTTTTGTTAACTCGCCGAAACGTAGCCAAGACAACCGAAAAACAAACTCTTTAACAAACGTTTAACGAATGGAAACAAACATTTTCCGGATGTTTGCCCACAACGCCAAGTTAAAAGTCACGTGGTTTGGATTGCTTAATTGATATATATTTTTCGGACTACTATGACTTAATGTAAGAAAATATAAATCTTAATATCTACTATAGTTTTTAAGAAAAAAACTATTTGTCATACATCATTGAAAAGGTTTTTCTATGGCCTTTCAAATGGTCTAAAAATATATGGGGTGTTCCATTTAAAAAAACCAAGGTAAAGCTCATATCTCTGAAATTCAACTTTTAATTGTTTTTCGGAAATGATTTTTGGAAAATACATGTGATTTCACATAACTTTTGTTTTTAAACTTTTTTACGCAACTCCAAAAATAACGAAGTTAAATGAGATTCTAACGTTCTCGCGATCAACCTGTACAGTTGACTATAGGTATAATAAGGAAATCTAGTCCAGTTAAAATAAAAAACACGTTCTAAAATAAATTAAAAATGTTCTGATAGTAATAATAATAATTTTTTGTTTTTATGTGCCCTTGGTATTTTTCAAAAAAATTGCCGCCTCTAGATTTTGCCGCCCTGGGCTATATCCCCTATACCACCTCCCCCCCCCTAAATCCGCCACTGGATGCTCTGAAAGTTTTCCCATTGGTGGAATTATTTGAAGCTATTTTGCAGCATTCAGTTTGGGGCTTTTTAAAGAAAATTTACTTATAAAACTTTTCGACACCTAGTTCTGTAATTAATTCTAAAATAAACGCATTCGGGGAATGAATTCTTAATCCGCTTTTCAAGAAATTAACCCTAAACCAAGTTCCAGATACCCTATACGTGGAACCTGTACACCTGTTCTAGCATATTTCGTGACTCGTATTAATATTATGATTTAACCCTTCGAGTCTTCAGCAACCTTTGAACTGGGAACGATTGTTTCACTGTAACATCCAGCATTCCAGGATATACCATATACCTACCTATCCCCACAACTATTTTTTGATAAAAATGAGGTCTTATGTAAAATAGATGGTTTATTTGGGTGACCGTTTTTTTTACCGCGTAGGTGAGTCACTAAATCAGCAGAACGGAAGACCTAACCTACGTAGGTATTTACGAGTACGTAAACGGCAGACGTAGATGATAGAATGGGAAATATATTTTACCTATTTTTACTTTACGTGTGTTATTGTACCCATTACCTCTTCCAATCTATTGTACGGAGATGGTCCGAGTTATGATGGAGAGAGAAATTTATGCGAAGCATATAAAAATAGTAATTTTGTACCTGACGAAACCGACCGAACGCCTCTGACCAATGAAAATGCCAAATTTAACTTTAAAGTTACTGTGATGCATTTTTTGTTCCAAACAAAGTAAAACGCCAAAAAATGTGGTTAAAGTGGTCAAAAGTGTTTAATTATTTTTGTATATACAAAAGTGGTGCCTTATAATAGTGATAAGTGGTAAATTGGTGACAAACTGGAACGTTTTGTATGTTTTTTCTATTGATGTTGTAACTAAAGAGTCGCTTCGCCAAAATGGACGAAGTTAACGCTCATATTCAGCCCCAAAGTTCAGTATGTAGTGATTCCAATGGAGATGATAACTCTAGAAATGATGGTAAGTTCGAAATATTAGAATTTGAACTGTAAAGAATCCTCTGGAAAAAAAATCGTTGGGAATAGTTAGGTTATGTTGACTGTTTCAAGGTTAATCTAACCAAAATTATTAGAGGTACGAATCCACCTGACTTTTGCAGTGAAAACTATAAACAACACTCGCCCTAGCTGTTTTTATTAATGTTAACGTACTTTGTTCGATAGTGCCTCCTCCGCATAGCTTGGACTTGAGATTATGTTTGGTGGGCAATCTAGCGAGTGATCTGCATCTGCATTCTGTGGCTGAGAGTTTTGGTGTACCCGTAGTATGTTCAGAAGATGGACGAGAATATGCTCAAGATGATCATTGTAGTACAATTTTCGTATTAGAAAGCTTTGATGGCGATGTATATAATAGTTTATATAAATCGAAGCAGCCCTTGCTGGGACCTCCGGCTCTACAACAGCTAGCCCTTCGAAAAGAAAAACTTCCCAATAATACTAGGCCTCTTTTTAACCTAGCAATGACGGGAGTAGTTGTCTGTTTTACGGGCTTTAGAAACAAGGATGAACTGGTAAGTTTTTTATTGTTGTTATTTAATCGTCTGTGGAAATTATTTGAATACATATTTAGTCATTTGATAATAGTATAGCTTAAACAAACTTAGTTGCAATACTTAACTATTGTGGTGAAGTTACGATACTGTGATACGGAATAAAGGGTGAATGAGGCAGTGTAAATTGCAGGCTAGAAGTCATCGTAGCTGAATCGATTTGTGGGGTGTATTATGAAGTGTGAGTTTTTGGGGTTATAGGTTATTGTTTTGTCATTGCTGTATTCAAAATGTATTCCTTTTAGATGACTAGGAGATTCGACATAACTTGCTTATTTCAGGTAGTTAATTATTCCGGTTTCCTAGAATTATATTACGGTGCATATTACACTTTAATTTTTAGTAAAATCAAAAAACGAGTTATTACCATGGACAAATGGTGCAGCACATAGGCTTCAATTCCACATAAAAATCAATGTATATTTTGTACGGAATGTGTTGTTTATTAATTTTTGAAATTTGCTCACAGTATTGAGTCTTATGGGAGAATAAATTTTTAAACTCGAATATCTCGGTTTGAACAGTTCGAAAGTCTGACTGAAATTCAACAATGTTTACGTTTACACGCCATTTATTTGAAAACGAAGACCATAATGAAAAAACTTACTCTTGCAAACAGTTTCTATCATCAATTTAGAAGACAATAGCGTTTAATTCAAAATTTTTACTTGAATTGTAAACAGGGTATGAATAAAAATACAAAATAAGTCATTTTTCAACTGACTGCCAGACCGCTGGCTGCTCACGCCCCCACTCTGCCACAGCCGCATCTGTCTTACAAATCCCCTTCGAAATCCCCGTAGCTCCATCTCGTACTGTTACGTTCTCATATTATCTGATCTCTGGAATTTTAAGTGTGTGCATCGTACTTGGGTTTTTTTTTATATTATTTTTATTGTACCTAAAACTTCATTTTTCTCTTTTTAAAAAACTTAAATAGTAGTTAGTGTTATACACGAAATGCAGTGACGGGACTTCATTGGAAGAGGCCCGTGTTCCAGGAATATTTGTGGGCCTCAATAAGTGCAAAAATCTATTAAAAAAGGAGGTACAGAAATGAGAATAAAAAGTAATTATCTTAAAACAGTCATATCTATATTCTATATTCCACTAAACATATCAAAGAGTTATCAAAACTAGGAACTTTTCAAGTATAACTTGGAAATTGTAGGTATATTGGATAGGTACCTATTACAAAAGTAAAGGAACGTTTACCATAACAACAAGTCTGAAATACAATATCTTGGGTGATGCTGGTGGGCCACCCTGAGCTGGGGACCCGTGTTCTTCTAACACTCTGAACATCCTTTAGTTCCGCCACTGATGAAATGGAAAGTTCTACAACTGATGGCGGTAGTTCTGAGAGCGAAATCGGCTCACTTGTAAAATTTAAAACGCAAAAACAGTAACAACGTATAATATGTAGGAGTAATACGTTATTCTTTTTATTAATTACTTCCACTGGCAAACGAAAAATTTTTAAAAATTTTTATTGTTCAAATAGGCTTAGAATGTCTTGAAACGTCGAGATTTTAAGTTAGAGCAAAAAAAAATCTATCTGTCTGTAACTTTTTTGTGCGCACGATTACTCTAGAACCGTTTAAGATATTGACTTGAAAATTGGTACACGTATGTATTTTAACGAGATCGGAAACCAGATTATATTTTCATCTTGTTCCGTTGAAGGGGGGTAAATTGAGGTAAATGGGGATAATGTAAATCAAGCAGGTAAAATTGGTATTTAGTGTATACAAGAGAAGCTAATATGTCTCAAAGAAATTTTTGGCATTAGTCACCCCCATTACCCCATTGAATCTTATTACCTAATATCGATATAATATCATTATTTGTTTATTTTTACACCGACCTCAATATCAATAATATTACGTCATAAGATTTAGTTGAGAGACGGTGGGAAGTGTAATCAAATAAATAAATAAATAATTTTTAGCGACCTGTTTGGAAGGCAGTTAATTCCCTTTTCAGATATTTTTTTTTGTCCGTTTCAGTGGCTTGTCATCAGGAAATTCTGAAATATCTATGTATCAAATTTCATGTAAATATGGCAATGGGGTATTTTCCATTTTTTTAAAATTCAGTTTTGGTGATACATATATCAAGTAATGTTATTATTTTAACAATTACTGCATAATCAATTTAAACCAAAACAATAATTTCTTAAATTAAAGTAAGAAATAAGAATACGCCCGTCTAGACACAGATTTCAAATGATTTCATTTGGAGGGGACAGGCGTGGATCCAAGGGGGAAGGCAATGGGTGCAATTGCCCCCCCCCCCCCCCTTGGGCCTTCCTTGTGCTGTGCGAAAATCTGAAACATCCAGTCCGGCAGCGCCGCTTTGTCGAAATCACCCGGCATATGTTTTTTTACTGGGTTTTTTACACCATTCCCATATAAAGGTTGTATAATCTACTACAAAATAAATTATTTATTTTGCTACTTGGGTTTTTTTATCGAGAACTTTTCAATATTTGTCAGTTTGTGCAAGTGCCCCTTAGGGAGCTCCTGGATCCGCCCATGGGAGGGGAATAATTTAACCAATAACAGCTTTCGCTTAGACTGTAACTATCTTATATGAATGCCAAATTGTGTATTTACTTTACATTATTTTACCTATAACGCTTCTATTTTGCTCGATATCTTGAAAATCAATAAATATTATATACATGTATTTAAAAAGAATTCAAAGGTATTTATTTTTGTTATTATTTAGAAGTTATCTTAAAAATGTAAACAAAACTCACGGTGAGGATTATGTGGCAATATTGTATAAAAATGGCTCTCCACCTCTTCCAATTTTGCTTGCGTGCTGTCAGTTGTTACTTCTTGTCACAATACAAGTGAAAGATACATATTGGTTAGATTTATTTGTTGTTTGTTTATGTGGCGCTTGATTTTATTTTATATTTTATCAATAAATTTTTAAGATAGAGTTGAATTTTGTGAAAGGAGATTCATCCAATTTGCCCAAAGTTGATTATGACATTTTCTATAAGCCAAAAGCGAAAGTCAGCAAAAGTGAAAAATCAACACGACGTTAGAACACATCTGTCATTTGACTAGCCATTGACATTGTTGCCATATATTGCGAAATATGTTTTTAAAAATATAATCGGCGTTGAAAATTATTTAAAACATTTAATAATCCACGCCTTTATTATTTTTTACATCACAAAATTAAATTTTGTGGATAAATATATTAACATTGATCTAATAAATACGCTTTATACTCCTGTTTTCTTCATTTATCTTTACTAGAACTAGAGAAGAAATTTCAACTTGGCAACGCCACACTGTTTTGTATAAAATCATTCTATCTACAGATCAACACAGACTACCTACGTCATCGGGAGATTACATACGTCACCAATTTAAAACGCTTTTTGCGCCATTTATTTTAACTCTTGTTTTCTCCAAAAACTGATAATTACTTTCGTGGAAATTTGTATTGGAAGGCTTGTTTATACATATTCTATGATATTATTTAATAAAAAAAAAAAAAAAAAAATAGGAAAATACCCCATTATGGCAGCCATATTGAATTTGCCATTTTGAATTCTTAACTTTTGATATCAGACTTAATAGAGCGGGAGCTAGGTGGCTTTTTCAGCACATCATCGTTTTATGAGCTTGAGATATTTTTATGGTTTAATGGATGATAATGATTCATAAAATCGACTTCTGGCGAGGCACTTCCTGTCAGGTGCGTCACGAACACTGTCTAAAAATCAGTGAAATTATGTCATCGTTACAAGGCTCACTTTTTTCGTGTGTACACATTTTGTATTTAGAGTGAATAAAGTAAAATCGCCAGAAAGTGTGGGCCGTCAGGAGGCGCAGCCAGAAAGGTAATAATGATACAATACATCTGAGGCACGGTAGGAAGTCAAGTTAGCCGAAAGTGTTAAATTCCTGTATATTTAAGAGCCTATGGTACTTTTGTTGACACTAAGAACTTTCTGGGGAGGCTATTCTATTGTTGAAGGAGCTTATATTTACGTTTTAAAAAGGAGCCAGAACTTGTAACAATGAGTTTAGAGTTCTGAGAAGAATGTGCAGAAAAAATCCAATTTTTTTCAAAAATCCTAAACATTTTCTTTCTGGCTACCCTTACTGACGGGTGTTTCTTTCTGGGAATTTTTTTCTGTGTTCAAAACATTTAAACAAACATGCTCAGCCTAAAAAAAAAAGCTTGTAATGATCATGTTATATAACTCCACTTTTTTACATCTTTGACCTTTCTGGCTGCGCCCCTGACGGCCCACACTTTCTAGCGATCTTATTTTATTCATTTTAATCATAATATGTGTACACACAAAAAAAAATAGCCTTGTTACGATGATATAATTTCACTGATTTTTATATCTTGAACCATGGCCAACTCGACGGGCTGACATGTGCCAGAATTCTATTTTGTCATTATTTATGTTCGATAGAATTAATCAACGTATAGAAAATGCTTGTAACAATGAGTTTCTGAAAAAGCCACTTAGCTCCCGCACCATAACTTTTGATATCAGCTATTCCTAAAACACCTTTATAGGTGAATGAATAGTTATCTATTAATTTTAATGCATTTCCTACGAAATCTTGCACTAGCTTTGCCAAAGAACCCCTTTTATATGTAATTTAGCTTTCACTTCCGGGAGCTGAAACTTTGCACAGTGATGGTTTATGACATGTCGATCAAAAGTCTCCACGAGCACAAAAAATTTTAATGACAGAGTTTCGAGATATTGGCCAAATAGCCCAGTCGATGAAGGTATTTACAAAATTTTGCAAACTGAGTAAACTTTTTTAATGAGTTCGTGGAATAATATCCTGAAAAGTTTACATTTCACTTGGATGCAGAACAAAAAAAAAGTGAAAAAAAAATTTTTTTCATCCATTATTTCAAAATTTTGAAATTAAATCAAATTAGAAGATAATAAAAAATGCAGATGAATAGGTCACATATTTATGAACAAAAAATGTCCTAACAAAATTTATCGTTAAAGCCACGGTTTTCCCGGAAAAAAATTGTCAAGTCGTCAGTTCAAAATTACATGGTCCTATGTCACACTACCCAAAATGTTACATAGAACCATGTAATTTTGAACTGACGAAGTGTAATGTTATAACTCGGAGCGAGATCCATGCGTGCATGCGCTTGAATATGCATGACTGTGACACCGACGCCCTGAATTACACTATTACACAATTACACTAAATCAGAATTTGTTCGATCTATATGAGTGTTGGCTCATTTAAAAGACGGAAATTGATGCTTTCTGATGCTTTTTTGTTTTAAACAATACAAGTAAAGGATGGATGGGAAAAGTATACTTAAATATATTATCACGCCCGAACTCAATCGTCGCAATAAACAATATAAAAGCCCTTCAAAAAAATTCTTTCTTCATTGAGAACTGTTAAAAAGTATGTACATTTCATGATTATTATGGTTTATTAAGTTGTAGTAACGAGGATTTAAAAAAAAAGAACATCTCAAATAATTTTAATTTCCTTGCTTGATGATTTTTTTGATAAATATATATATATATTGGAGGCTGTAACTTGTCGAGTAATTGGCCCATTGGAAAAAATAAAATATTACTATTTCAGAAAAAATGTATACTTTTCAAATGTTCAAACACAAAATCGTTTATTTCTATGCATTTTTTCGAAAATATGATCAATCAGATCATGATAAGAAATTGCGATTTTCACGATCTTATCCTTATAATTATGAAAATATCTTTGATTGTTTTGAATATAAATTTTGGTACTTTTCCAATGCATTAACCAATGTATAAGGAATCCATTAGATATAGCTGAAATGTGGTTAGGTGTACCTGTAATAAATACAATACAGTAAAGGCACGTAAAAATTCATGCGAGCGATTTAGCGGCTATGTGTGGTGTCTGTGTATGCGTCCATAATTATATATTTTCCCTCCAGACTCACTATTTATCCTCCTATTCACTAATGAAAATGTTTAAAACGTGTAATCAGAAAGAGAAAAAGGCTTTATTTTACTCGATTGAACAGCTAAGAATTTTTAAAGGTTCCATAGTATGCATTTAACTGTGCGCTGGCCGCTCAGGGTGACAAAGTTACTTTTTTTACTATTTTTTTCCAGGAATACCGGGGCTTTAGCGATAAATTTTATTACGATATTTTTTGTTTAGAAACACGTGGTCTATCCACCTGTATTTTTTATTTTTGCCTACCCTTTTGAAAAAATGGGTAAAAAAAATCCTTTTTTTTCATTTCTTTTTATGTTCTGCATCCGAGCAAAATGTAAACTTTTCAGGATATTATTCTATACACGAGACCTTTGGATTGCAAGGCAAAAAAAAGCAAAAACATATATTATTCTTCATTTAAGTACAACTATGTGCCTTACCGGATCCTGGCCCGGAGCCAACCAAACAACCATGGCACGTAGTATCATGGTGAATGTAAGGTTGGACGGGGCAGGTCCGGCTCGGCTTAACGGTTAACGGGGGGATTAGCTCTCCTGTTTGTTATAAACAAACTTAAAAACTAATAATAATATTAAAAATTGCTGCCTACGCTGTCAAATACTTTAGCCATTGAGCCATCTCACCTTGCCAGAAAACTTAAATGAATATCGTTCAAGAATTATATTTCAACGGATTAGATACATTATTATGAAATATATATATTGATAAAATGTAAAAACATAAAAAAATATAGAGAATAACTTTTCGCAAGATTTCTATTTAAGTACAAATGACAGAAATTAAAAAAAAAAATTTTTTGTTTAAACGATTAATAACTTTTTTATTTACTGATTGATTTTTTCAAAAACAATAGGGTTTTTCCTCTAGCTAACGCTAACTTACTTTCCAAATTTCAATACAATCGGACTTTTCTTTCTTAAGTTATCGTGCTTACAAGAAACGTGACGGACGGACGAACGGACGGACAGACGGACATTTTGAAAGTTGTCCAGAATTCGTTCATTAACATAATGATATGGAAATTTTTTCTCTACGAGCGATATTTACTGATTTAGAAATGTGCCGATCAAATACAATATACTCTTCGTTTTTGCGAAGAGTATAATAAATGAATTTTTAAATAATAATACTGTTGTAAAATCACTTCAAACAATACATTTTGAACAAAAAATGAAGAATACATTTGTTTCACTTGAGAATCCGTTTTAAAGATAAAAAATATTTTTAGTTGAAAAAATTGTTAAATTATGACCTTCTTTGGCCAATATCTCGAAACCCTGTCATTAGAATTTTTTGTGCCTGTGAAGACTTTTGATCGACATGTCATAAACTACCACTGTGCAAAGTTTCAGCTCCCGGGAGTGAAAGCCAAATATCATATAAAAGATGTGGGGTTCTTTCTAATTAAAAAAAATTTGTTTTCAATTTTTGCTCACCTTACTTTAATGAAATTATTATAGGACCGCCGCCGAGTCATACCTTGCAGTTTGAGAAAGATTTTGTTGTAATCGCTTAAGTCAGTCCAGAGTAATGATTAAACTTTAAAAAAAAACATGCTTTTTTGTGTAAAGGACCCCGCACGTTTTATATGGAAATCGATCTTCCGGTGAAATTGACTGAAAATTTGGAAATGATTCATTTTGTATCCCTGATCAAAAGTCTCAATGGAGTCAAAGCTTGAAATGCCCATCTTTAGGCAGTACGGCCGTTTTTAAGGGGCAAAAACGGCAAAAATTCCATTTTTTTATGTACTGTGTTTAATTCTTGAATAGTCTCCTGAGTTGCTATATTATTGAGATACTTTCCATGTGTATGTGTGCGTGTGCGTGGGAATACATGTATGCACGAATGAATGTTTGTTGCATTTATTAACTACAATATACGTAGATACGATAGTTGCGATTCATGCATTGCCCATGTGTGAATCACAAATACAACCTGGGACTAACCTAACCTAAAGTGTGACATTTCAACCCCCCCCCCCCTAAATGTGCCATTAATACATGTATTAAAAAAAGTAAAGCTATATTATTATAAACCATATAGATCATGGTATTACCGCTGACATTAGAGTCACCCAATGTGCACCACGAGGAGGTTGTCAAGTCAGATTTTGCACATTATTTGGCCCTGAAAAGGGCCGATTGTTCATTGTAATTAAAAATGTTTAAGTTTTTTTTTTTTTTGTAAAATGTAATATAAGTGTTTTTATGTTCTGATTTTTGACAAAGTGTAGTCATATATAAATATAGATTTGCGTCTTTTTAGTAATCAAAGCATTATTATTTTTGTTATTTAGAAATGTTTGTGGGTACGATTTTATTGTGTTTATTATTTGTGTGTTTGTGTATAATGTTTGACAGAGATAAGGACCCCACGAGTCGTCAGCTTCGCGGTATTTAATGACTTCAAATCCTCTCTCTCAACATTTGTGTTATATTCAATATTCTTTTAGAAAAAAAACTGTAGATTTTTTTTTAGCCTTCAATTATTCGAGGATTGTTAAGGTTTAATTGTGGAGGTCGATGTCCTGCAATAAACAATGTTATAGATTAACATTGTTTAATAAATCTGTTGAAGGATATTTAATGTGAGCTTCATGTCTAGCATAACCTAAATACCAGAGAACACTGGCAATATGGGCATAGCAACCAAGAGTTTTTGCCCCTGATTTACAGGTGCAGTAATGCCCTAAAATTGGAACAATCTCTTGATTTAGTTCCTGATTTTCTACAGCAGCATCATTAAACTGAATGAAGATTTGGTGTCTTGTGTTATTTCTAAATCGAGAGTATAATCGAATACGCAATAATGTTGGATCATCCAGAAGTTCATCAATTTGATATTCTTCTTCCTCCTCATGCTGAAGTTTATCTTAAACATACGATGGGGCTAAGCTAACTTGATAAGTCCCAAATGTATAGTCTCTTAGATAGTCAATTGCTAGATGTGGAAATCGAACTTGATTGCCTCTTAAAGAGTTGCCATCCTGCGATGCGTCTCCTCAAAAGACCTTCATTTTCAACTCTCTGTTGAAGTAAGTTGGGCTCTCGGGATCGTTCCAACATTCTCCTTGCCATTTCAACATCAGCATTAGCCATTTGTATGGGGGGATGATATCTATTAATTAAGGCTGCTGCTATTTTGTAGAAATCTTGAAGATGAATAACATGAGCTGGTTCTATCGTTTGATCAAAAAACCATGATCTACTGGTTTATGTTAATATAGCTTTACTTTTTTTAATTCATGTATTAATAGCACATTTAAGGAGGGGGGGGGGGGGGGGGGGTTGAAATGTCACACTTTTTAGGTTAGGTTAGTCCCAGGTTGTATTTGTGATTCACACATGAGCAATGCATGAATCGCAACTATCGTATTTATGTATATTGTAGTTAATAAATGCAACAAACATTCATTCGTGTATACATGTATTCCCACACGCACATGCACACATGCAAAGTATCTCAATAATATAGCAACTCAGGAGATTATTCAAGAATTAAACACAGTACATACAAAAATTGAATTTTTGCAGTTTTTGCTCCTTAAAAACAGTCGTACTGCTTAAAGATGGGCATTTCAAGCTTTGACCCCATTGAGACTTTTGATCAGGGATACAAAATGAACCATTTCTCTTTTTTCAGTCAATTTCACCGGAAGACCGATTTCCATATAAAACGTGCGAGGTCCTTTGAACAGGGAATCATATTCCGGTATCAAAATTTAAAAACCAAATACGGAACAGAAAGATTTTGGATTACTTGACGAATTTGGGTATCAAAAGAAAAGGCTTGATGAATAGAAAACAAATATGTGATCAAAACTTAAAAATTCAAAATGGCGGCGTCAACATGGCGGATAAGTTTTATCAATTTTCGTCGGATTTGACTGAAAATCGGTATCTGTGGGTTATCGAGGTTGCAGATTACAATTATCTGGTCCAAATTTAACAATTCAAAATGGTGGCGTCAAAATAGTGGATAAGTTTTGTAATTTATGGTCTGATTCGTATGAAAATTGATATCTGGGATTTTCGAGGTAATAGATTATAAATATTTAGTCGAATTCTTTACATAAATGTCGAAAGTGCCAAAATTCTCTCCTTAAAGACAAAAAAGTAAAAAAATAAATTAATAGCTTAAAAAACTAAAAAAAAACCTGCTTTCATAAATACTGCAATAAAAAGCAAAAAATAATCATCGAACCTGTTCTCTCTGTTTATAGTAAGTATATTATTTGAGTATAAAGGTGCTTTGCATTTAATCGAATGTTGCCTTTAGCGTTTTAATAGGAGGAATGCATAGGTTTAGTAAAATATTTCGCCGCCAGGCGGTTACTGATCGCCTTTGGGTACTCTATTCATTGTGTTCTGTGCTTTGTAGTTTTGATGTGTTGAAATAAGTTTGTTTGTTTGAAACCTACGGAAAATGGATAGTTTAGTTGAATTAAAAGAAAAGCTTGGCATTTTTAAAGAAGTAGTAAACAAAGATGCACAGAAAATGAGGTTATGTTGCAGTACCTAAACGCGACTCTGACGCCGCTTACATGCATTCGGTCTGTGAAATGTTTTGAACACACTAGATGGGCTTTTTTGTAATTTGAGAGCAACTATCCACTTTCTTCTAAAACTGCTGCATGCTAGAAAGTGGTGAAACTTTAAATTTTTATTTTTTCTATAATAGGAAGTGCATTGAGGCACACAATTGCTTGGTATTTTTACAGAAGTAGTAAACAAAGATGCACAGAAAATGAGGTTATGTTGCAGTACCCAAACGCGACTCTGACGCCGCTTACATGCATTCGGTCTGTGAAATGTTTTGAACACACTAGATGGGCTTTTTTGTAATTTGAGAGCAACTATCCACTTTCTTCTAAAACTGCTGCATGCTGGAAAGTGGTGAAACTTTAAAT
The DNA here is from genome assembly GCA_936432065.2 of Rutpela maculata. Lineage (NCBI taxonomy): Eukaryota > Metazoa > Arthropoda > Insecta > Coleoptera > Cerambycidae > Rutpela > Rutpela maculata. The sequence goes on from OW386289.2 coordinate 63,697,096, forward strand.
TTTTATTTTTTCTATAATAGGAAGTGCATTGAGGCACACAATTGCTTGGTATTTTTAAAGAAGTAGTAAACAAAGATGCACAGAAAATGAGGTTATGTTGCAGTATCCAAACGCGACTCTGACGCCGCCTACATGCATTCAGTCTATTATCGAACCTGATCGAAAAACGCCCCACGCTTTTATACTCAAATATTATACTTAATTACAAACACGGCTTACACTAAGGCCCTTACGGGGTAGACAGAGAGAACAGATTCGATGATTATTTTTTGCTATTTAGTGCAGTATTTATAAAAGCGTGTTTTTTTAGTTTTTTAAACTATTAATTTTTATGAGTTTCGTTTTTAAATTTTATTGAGTAGGCCGTTATGTGTCAAAAGAACTGCTTGTCAAATTAAATTTAAACAAGCTAAAAACGTACTCTTCGCCAATTTACTGAGCTTTTTATATATAATTGTTACACATTCTATAGGATACTCTTCGCAGTTTTCTTGTAAATAATGTTAGTTTTTGGACATCCTAAATTTTGTGATATAAACTTTGTTGTGAAAAAAATTGTATGAAAAAAAAATGAAAAAAAAAATCCAACCTGTGGAATTCGAACACGGGACCCTTGGATTGCAACGAAAAGCTTTAGCCGCTGCGCCACCACCTGTTGCTAGGAAAATTGATTGTCTGTAATATATATCTTTCGACATTCATACATATTTCACTTCTAAGAAATATTAGTAAACTTCATACACAAAAAAAAATTTGTTATGGAAATAATATCTCGCGATTTCCATTTTAGTACAAGCCACAAAAATTAACAAAAAAAATTTTTTTTAAAATTAAATAATCAATAACTTTTTTATTTACTGATCGATTTTCTTCAAAAACAATAGGGTTCTTCCTCTAGCTAACACTAACTCATTTTCTAAATTTCAATACAATCGGACTTTTCTTTCTTAAGTTATCGTGCTTACAAGAAACGTGACGGACGGACGGACAGATGGACATTTTGAAAGTTGTTCAGAATTCGTTCACTAACACAATGATATGAAAATTTTTTCTCTACGAGCGATATTTACGATTTTAGAAATGTGCCGATCAAATACAATATACTCTTCGTTTTTGCGAAGAGTATAACAACAAAAAGAATAATATATAATATAATTAATTAAATAATTTCTTCAGTAAACAATCAAAAATATTTAATAGTCGTGGACAAATTATAGTAGTCTACTCCCAGATAATGGCTAGTATTCACTCTGGTGATTTACGACACTCGCCTGCGGCTTGTGTCTTAAACTTCACCCTCGTAAATAATAGCAATTTCATTGAATAATATACTATTACTTTCCACTTTTACATGCTTCGAACGATTTTTTAGGAAGAAATGTTATTGCTTAACACAGATTCTACTAAAATACTGACTTACTGCAATAAATGAATCGTCAAGACCTGATTCAGTATATAATTAAGATTGTTTATCTTCATCATTAATTCGTATTTATCAATTTATTATTTAGTTTAGAAATATTTATGTAACACCTATTTTTATTTGAGGATGTTAATTTTCCTTATTTAATTAGAGTGGATGAGTGTTGATATTAGAAATTATCCATGAAGTAATATATTTATTCAGAAATAATAGAATGTTCTCTATTTTATTTCTAACTTACAAACGTGTGGTGTATTGTTTGGAAAACTCTATAATTAAATAAATGATTAAAGGTTCTCCGTTTATTTTTATGAAGTCGTATTTTACCGCTATTCTATTTTAATTAATTGTTTATTTATTTTACCCCAGAACATAAGTACGAGTGTTTTATTGTTGTTTGGTTTTGGGATTTTCAATAAATCTGTAGGTAAATTAATTTAAATAACTTATTTCTACGATTAAAATTGATTTAGAAAAAATTGAACCTTCTCCAAAAGAAATAAAAAAAGCATGAAATAAAATTACACTCAGTTTGATCTGATATCAATTTGAAGTTGATGTAAAAATGTGTAATGAAGTTACTATCAAGGAAAGAGTCGTACAATTCTGTGCCTGAGATTTTTAGGTATACTTCAGATAAAAAGTTTAAATTTAAAATAAGAAAATATTGAACAAATAGTATCCCTGGTTAAGATAGGTGAATAATCTGAAATATTTCATGAAGGTGGGCTATTGGAAAACTAATTCAGGTAATTTTTTCAAGGTCATTTAAAGTCATTAATAGTCTGTAATGAAGGCAGAAATAGTGTAAATATTTCGTGCAGACGTTTTCGAGGGTTCTGAATACGATGCAAGTGGTGGGAGAAGTTTTTGACCCCCGCAACCCCCTGAAACAGCCAAAAACCAGCCATTTTATGGATCCGTTTTCATATATAAATGGGTCTGGGGAGTGATTTATCAACGGGTTATACTTGAAATAACATGGAAGGGGGTTATAGAGTAAGTGGAATCTATACAGCAGGCCTAGGGGGGCTGCTGTATAGATATAAAATATTTTCTCTTCCATAAAAAATGAAGAAATATGCACAGGAATAACGATTATGTGTCGAAAAACCTGTAAATCTTGGATAGCATGCTTTCTGGTGAGTGAGGGGTGGTTTCTGCCCGTTTGAAATGAATATTTTTCCCGTGATCAACGACCCCGAAAAGGGGGGGGGGGATACGCGTTTGAACCGAATTATTTGAAAAAATTGATTTTCCACCCTCGGGAGGCATGCTGTAAAGATTCCACTTACTCTATAACCCCCTTCCATGTTATTTCAAGTATTGCCCGTCGATAAATCACTCCCCAGACCCGTTTATATATGAAAACGTAAAGGGATCCATAAAAATGGTGGTTTTTGGCCGTTTCAGGGGGTTGCAGCGGTCAAATACTTCTCCCACTACTTGCATCTTGTCTGCACAAAATATTTACAAAAAAGTCGTTGTTATGCTTCATTGCTATTAAAGGGATTTGTATGTAGAAAATACAAAAATGTGATTTTAATGTAGGTAATTATTATGTACACCAAATTTTATTTAGCCATTACTTTATTTACTTTATTACTTTATTTACGTTTGACATGGAAAACTCCATATATTGCGATTTTAATTTACTAAAAGTCATTTTTAGCTCTTTTAAAAGACGCATATTTTGCTTTTTTTTTGTCTCCGAGTAAAAAATGAGCTAGGTTTTGATTGATTGATTGATTTACCAGCGTGCGGTAGGCATTGCTGCCATTCCCGGGTTATACAGCTGGGCCTGCTATGTCCACGCTGGGTTGGACTAAGGTCATGCTTGTTGCCAGCAGCGAGATCCACATGGCGCATGGTAAAGGAATATGGGATGGGAGGTGTGGGTATTTATAAGATGCGTTACCGCATTGTGTCGTGAGGGAGCGTTTAAGCTCCCTTTTTTGTGTTTTTGGTTCTGGGCATCTGCCTCTTCTGAATCTTCGTGTGAAATATGTGCTGTTTCTTGATATGGAGTGTTTATGATCCTCCTTTTGTGTTTCTGCTTCTTCAAATCTTCTTTTACTGAGTCTTCTGATTCCTCGGTTTCCGATGCTGTGTTGGATTGGGTCATGCTTGTTGTCAGCAGCGAGAGCCACATGACGCATGTTTTTTTTTTCTCGCTTTTCTTTCCTAGTTTGTTTATGATTCTCGATTGTTATTTTCCACTTGTAACATGGTCTCCCTATTTTTAGTTTGCTGCTGTACAGTGTTAGCGCTTTCTTCTGCTATCCTTTTTGCTTTAACCTTCTTGATCCTTGCCCTTATCTCTCTGCTTACTAGGATATGGTCTATTTGTGTGATTGAGCTTCCATTACTCCAGGTGTCAATGCAGGTTTGACTTTTGCTCCATATATTTCTTATTGTTAAGTCAAACATGTGTGTTAGGTTTTTCAGAGCGTTTCCATTTTTGTTATTCCATGTGTGGTGTATATGTGCATTGAAGTCTCCTAATAGTATAATGGACATTTTTCTTGATTTTTCATAGCGTTGGTGTGTGCCGGTTTTTTCTTTCTAACTGATGCCTTAATGCTCCATATAGACAGTCCTTTCTTCGGTCATTACTGATTTCTTTCTCCTCTTTTCTCCAATTTCACTGCACTATATATATATAATCATGATTTATTGCGTTAGAGGGGAAGCACTGTGTAAAGTTTTGGTTTATATACCTAATTAAACACTAACTAATATTTCTTATCAATTACCGAAAATGTTCCGATATATGTATTATTTTACAGACACATCCACTTATACTTTTTTTTAACTATATTTTTTATACGTTGTCACTATTTAACTTTTATAAACTTTTATGGGTATCCATTGCTGACAGAGCATTATAAAGCACGTCTGGTTGCCTCGACAGCAAGATGACAAGTCCAATGTGTTGCCGCGTTGTGTTCATTATTTAATGTTTATGCTCCTCTTTTTGTGTTTCTGCTTCTACAGATTTTTTTCTTCTCCTTCTGAGTTTTCTGATTACTCGGTTTCTGGTTCTGGTAGGGTATATCGCTGCGGTTTCTTTGTGGAGTTCCTTTTTCCCACTCGCTTTCTTTCCCAGGTCGCTTCCCAGTTTGTTCATGATCCTCTTAGTTGTTGTTTTCCACCTGTAACCCGGTCTCCCCATTTTTAGTGTGAAATATAATGTAGAATTTTTCATTTAACGAGCGCAATTTTGACCTGAAAAGCTTCACTTGAAAATTTTTAGCTCAAATAGCAATCCTATTAAATTCGTCCATTTTTAATCACGTGTGCTGAAACAACCAATCAGAACAGAATTACACTGAAAAGATCCCTGAGGGATCTTTTCACTTATGTCATCCAGTTTGACAGTAATGACAGTTCAATAATTTAAAATTTATTTTTTGACAATATCGATTTGGAACTGCAAATAATGATTTAATGAATATAATAATGGAAGAAACCACACCAAATAATACATCATACGTAATCTACATTTAATTTTACAAATTGCTCTTTTAATAATTATGTTTTTAATAAATAATTTTGAACAAATAAATAAAATAGATTGCAAAAAATTTTCTATGCGAATACCCCTCGAACGTTGATAAATAGCTCATAATTTTATCACAACTTCCTTAAGCACGTTGCTTTTAGGTAATATCCCTCCGCCTACGGCGTCGGAATATTACCAAGCAAGTACTTTTGGAAACTGTGATAAAATTATTTCATATTATCAACATCCTTGGGATATTATAGCTGATAATTTACCTAAGAAAACATAAGGAAATATAATGACCATACTTTAAGAGTAATGCATTTGATTATTACGTGCGTTATGCTAATATCTACCACCCTGTAGAATTTGTCACTCAGCAACGGTTTTTGTCATCCTTTTTTCATTGTAATTAAAAATTATTTATTTGAAACCAAATACCTTAAAAACAATTGTTGTCTGCACGACTATTTTTTTTATTTACTCTTTCAAATACAAATATTTACATCTTATTATTATTTTTATCTGAAATGAATATGACGCTCCATCTGTTTGTGCTAGTAGTTATTTCACTCAAGTGAATGGGAGATCGGTGTTAACGGATTTATTTGGTTTGGCCGTAATTTATGCCCTCGCCCGCTTGGGACCGCCCGACCCTAATGTCTAAGAAATTTGGTACTTCTTACCCACAAGATGGCAACAAAAGGTGATAACATACTAGCCTAGTAGGCTTGTTAATTAAAAATCATGCACTTGCTATTATTAAGAATTAATTAAAGACACTTATCTTTCGTTGTTTTGGGATTTTCTCTTCAGGTGTTACTAGACGATGTCACTGTACTATACTATAATTTACTGCGTAGACCAGAAGCACTGTGGAATTATTTGGTTTGCGTACCTAATTAAACACTAACTAATATTTATAAAATTACTGAAAATGCCCCGAGATATATATTAACTTTCAAACACATGCTATCCACTTATGCAAACTTAAACATATCTTCTACACTTAACTTTTAGATATTGCAATATATGGCGCTTTCCATGTAAAACGCAAAAAAAATGTGAATAATCGAGAAAACTGGATTTTTCAATATGGCGCATCATTCTATACGTTATGGAAAAATTCATGAAACTGGCTAAATAAAATTTGGTATACATAATAATTAACTAAACTAAAATCATATTTTTGTATTTTCTACACGCTTCTAAACGCCGTAAATCTCTTTAATGACCTTAAACGACCTTGAAAAGAATTCCCTGAATGAGTTTTCCATTAGCCCACCTTCATGGAAAATTTAAGATTTTTTGCTTGAGCGTGTCATTAGGAAAAAAAAAATTAAAACAAAAAACACCATTTTTGATTTTATTGATTTGCCTCATCCCCCCACGGTGGGGGGGCAATGAACCCATGGACTAGTTTTGAGGTCAAAGTAACACTTTTACCCAGTTTATTTAAAAATTCAAGCTTAGGACATTTCCTAACCTAACTTAACCGGAGATACCCTTTGTAATCAGGATGTTGATGCCAATGGAATAATTATGAAATGAAATAATACAATTTAAAAGCTGTAAGTGTAATAACACGTCCCACGTAACAATTTTGGTACACTCTATAAGATATTCTAAAAGCTTATTTCTAAGACTACTTATGAATGTAAACAGTCTAAAAACTGATCTGAAACACTTATAAGAGTACAGGCCTACAAGCCTCTTTTTAAAACTGCAACTAAAACTTTCAAGTTTGGTATCTGTCTCTTTCTATCTTATTACGAACTTCGACAACAATGAGGTCAATTGCAGGTATGTGGCAAAGATTAAAGAATTAATTCTCTAATTTTCGTACGTAGTTTAAGAGTTCACTGGCATAGGGTGAGTGTCTCGTGTCTTTATTGTCTTCCTGATTTCCAGTTAGAGCGTACTATTAAATTTTCAATTGTATTCATAGATTGATACCTTTCAATATGCCATTCTGCGCTTAGACCAGTGCATTGAATGTAATGCATTTGAAAATTTTGTTTAGCTTTTCATTACGTTTTGTGCTGTGTTGTGTTCTACAAAAATTATTTTAATTTTTGGTATTTTTGTAATGTATTTAAATCCAAAGAGTCACTTCTAACCCCTCCAGCTTTGCTGTCAGTCCCTTCGAGCATATAAGGGAAAATAGAGGTGCCTTTTCTATTTTACAACAATGCGTATGGTTTGTTCTCACCACATATGGGTGAGGGACGCGAGAGGCGTAGTAAACACTGTAGTAAATACCCATAAAAGACAATAGAAAACGAAAGTAAATAATACGCAAATGATACTAAACGCCATATTAGAAAGGATCCCCTACGGGGATGAGATCATTATTTTGCACCAGCCAAGGAATCTAGGATTAATAATTTGCTTGTTTACAATTGTAGCCCGAACAAACAAACATGTGTTTGGCGACCTCTATTTTCCCCTATATTCTCGAAGGTCAGTCCCAAGTCTGATGGGGGGGGAGTGATATGGTAGCACTGCTTTACGTCATATTGGTTAAAGTCATAGGTGGCGCATTTCTACAGAAAAAAATAAGGAAATTTTTTTGCTCATATTTTTTTCATTTTTTCAACTCCTTTCGGCATGTTGTGGTAAACCACTCGGTATATTATGTACCGTATTATATTTACTTTGTTTTTGTCTTATACTTTTACATACATATTTGTGTTGCTAATTCTACTTTAAATACTTGTTTTTGTCTAGTATAATATAAGAAATTTTGTTATATTTGTTATATTTTGTATGCATTATTTTTTATATTTTTGTATACACTATTCTAAATTTTAAAATTGTATTTTGCAAATGGGCTTAGACCCGTAAATAAAAAATAAGTAAATGTTCCACTTCAAAATCAAAAATAAGGATTGTTCTCTCTTGAGCTACTTTTACATTTTTCCACGTTTTTGAGGAATAAAGACATTTTTCCTCGTGTTGCTTCCATGCTTGATAAAGCGAGCTTTGTTTGATTTACTTATTTCCTTTCCAGACAAAACTAGTTCCATTAATACACCATATGGGTGGTTCCATCAGAAAGGATATGTCCGCAAAAGTAACGCATTTAATAGCAAACATATGCGGTGGTGATAAATATCAGTATGCAGCTACTTTTAGGGTGCCCGTGATGAATCTGCAATGGGTGCACGCTAGCTGGGAGCACAGGCATGAACTAGACTTCACGGCAACTGTAGATATATTTATGGTAAGTATAACGGGATATATTTGGTTGATTTGTGTATTGAAGCTAGTACTAGACTGGTCAGATGGTTAAGCAGCTGTTAATGTTTTATAATATGCAGAGACCACAAACTTTTTCAAAACAGTAATGCAAATGTGTTCTTTTTCAAATAAGAAACTTGGAGCGGAAGGTAATTATCGGAAACAAAATATGTGAAAATATTTCTCTCATGAATAAAAAGAGAAGCAAAATACATAGTAATGTTATTTCCGAGAACGAAAGTGGATACGAAATACATAGTACGTTATTACCAGGAACGAAATACAGTAGACATTTCTTCTAAATGATGGTAAATAATATTTTGCAACAATTGCATTTATAACTCTTTCCACAAGAAGTTTATTGCACATCCTGCTGATTCACCTTCTCATTACTCCAGTACAATTAAGTTTTATGTCCGACGAAAGCATAAAGTTTTGAAACTGGGCAGAAATCTTTATTTTTCTGTGTCAAATGTGAACAGTTTAGTAGACAAGCTAAATCGAATATGGGGGTGGTTTTTGCAATTTAAAGGATGATCCAACCACGATGGGGTGGGAACTTTTCTTTATTGCAGTTTTGATGCTTTTTTTAATATTTCTACCAAGTTTCAAAACTTCATGAATTTTGGCTTAATTTTACTGGTTTATATGCTCAATTACAGTGTTGCTTCTCAAAGGTAACGTTACTATTCATTAACTGTAAAAGGAGGATAGTGACGAACTGAACTGTCAATAATGTCAAGCGGCACATATCGTTGAGCAACGTTGATTTGATAAGCCTTTGTAAAAATTATTTTGAATTACACCCCCTCTAAATTTAAACGTTAATAGACACTGATCACGTTCATTTATTACTACACAGGGTCTAAAAAATTAAATTGTTTAAATAAACAATACGCCGACCTCGCAGAAACTGCAAAACTGAACTGTGAATTTAAGTTGATCCCCTGAACATGTTAAAACTGCCCTGACCAGACAATTCACATAGCGAATTTTTTAGTCCTAATTTGACTCCATTATTAACCCTTTCATTGCTCAAGATGAGTATACTCCCCGACGGGTTAACTGCTCCAGACGAGATAACTCGCGGTTCAAAATTAAATAGGATCTGACTGCTCTAGCCGGATTTTCTCGCGGTGTTCAGGTTTATGGGTGGGAATCGGCCGATTACAATCGCGCTGCAATTTTTTTTTTTTTTTTTTACCATAGTACCACATCAAAATAATTCTTTTAGTTTGTATACGTTATGATTTGATTTTTTTCAAAATTACATGCTTTATTGTGACAAATTTTTTTTTTAACTGAAAAAAAGAAATTAAAAAAAATACTCCTTCGAACCATACTGCTCCAAACAACTATACTCGCTAGCAGCAAAATAATTGCGCACAGCACCAGCCACGGCATTTGAGCCGTCCGCAGTGAAAGGGTTAAATTATTAATTAGGGAGTATAGAAATATTTCATTATTTTTTATACCTGGCCATCACAACTAGTGAAGTGCCGTTAGATTTATACCTAGGAACCCGGTTCCTATGAATCAACTTTATTGAAACTTTTTACATTGTGCTGCTAAAACCTAATACTAAAATGTTTATGGATTAGAAATGACGTTTTTTTAACCTCCCCACAAAAATTGGTCCAAAATCGAAAATTGAGATATCAAATCGTTACGTTTTGAGGTCCCAGGAACCTAAAAAGTGGTTTTAAAAAAATATCTGTGTATGTGTGTATGTATTTGAACACTATAGCGGCAAATCTGCTAAACGGATGATGATGATTTGGATGAAACTTTGCATGAGGGTTTCTTTAGTGCTCCAGAAGATCTGAAAAGGTTTTGGTTGAGATTGTATTACGTTTAGTGCCGTTTTGGCACAACAAGTTGTTTATTTTATGATTACTTACAATTTCTAAGCGAGCCATTGAAAAGCAGAAAAAATTCCGATTTTAACGATATATCACACTTGCACCCTTTTGATTTGGTTTAAAAAATTAAAAATAATTGTGCACACATGACAGCATCCAAAAAATGTGATTGCTATTATTGTTAGGGGAAAATGTATTTTGCCATCTGTCAAAAATATTTGGGTTGGTAACCTTTGTGGATGTTGATTTATAGGTTATGGTACATTTATAGGGAATGTGCTTCATGTAACTAACGTAACCTCAAAGTTTAAGATTTTTAAGTTAATAATCTTGTTTAATGTTTGTATCCGCATTTTAAGCTTGGAGCCATACTGGCCAAGCGGATATTTAAAAATTCATGCAAATATATTTTTAATATTGTTAATTAATAAAAATAGATTGCTAATTATATGTTACATTTCTAACCTGCAATATGCGTTTTATTTTATTGGGACAAACTATTTAAAACTTCATAAACATTGCATTGAATTAGATTTTGGTTGAAAATACGGGAACCAGGCAGAAATTTTTACAATACTTGTAAATTTTAAGAAAGATATATATTTTTGAGGTTAGCTGTGACGTAATGTGCAGATGCTCCATAGGTTGTCTCTAAATTTATTTCATAACCTAAAAATTAACATTCAAATCAACCCAAATATTTTTGACAGACGTCAAAACTTATTTTAGTTGTTTTTTTAAAGGTAATAATTGTTTATAGCCGTGTTCGGATATTACGTCTGATTGATGTGACGCATCACAATCGTTCGTTTAATGCAAATTGAGCTAACCGAGCTAAATCTGAAATATTCGAATATTACAAAATAAAGCCCTCGAACGAAGCTCAATTTGCTCGAACATATTTGATCGAGCAGGAAGATTTTAATTTGAGGCATGCATAGTCTGCTTGAATTGTCCATAATGTTATTAACTTGTTGAGGTTAGAGTGCCATTTTGGCTAAATTCCGTGTTGTTATTTTTTTTCGCTATCCAATGTTCTACAAAATCTTCGAAAAGTTATTTGTTAATACCCTTATAATATCCGGCAATTGATTAACATGCAACATAAACGAGCATGAGAGGTTATGTTTTAACAGATTGCTTGTAGTCCACTTCAGTTCATTCGATATTTGTTCATGAAATAAATGGCTCCAAAGTCACGTGTAATGTATCTGTTTGCTCAGTGCTCTGATTTCCGATGTAGTATCCAAGCACAGCTTATAAAGATCCACCGTGTGGGGAGGTTCCAGCTGCTTCCAGTAGCTGCCGATTTTTTTTATTTAAAAGTTTATTGAGATTACAAATTCTTTGAAAAAATACTCAATTCACATTAGTTTTAATAGTTTTTGTTCTGTAGACAAAAAAATCGTACCTGAGTAGTATTGTAGGTTTGTGATTACAAAGGGTATAGCCGGAAAAGTTAGGGAAATGTGCCCCCGCACTTACTTAATTAAAATGGCTTCCAGATGATGCAGTTTATAGAGTATATTACACGGTAAAAATTTTCACCCGCTACTACCCCTACGAAGGTGGAAAAAAAATAATGTCTTTAATTATTATATTTTTTTTTTTCGGTTTCTACGCACCCGATCGACTTGAAATTTGGCACGAGTATTGCTTGCGTGGAGATAACTTACTCCAAAAAATAAGGTCATTTTATGACCATTTTAACCATCGGAAAAGAAATATAAATTTTTTTTAGAGGACAAAAGGGTGGCTACCCTTCGTGGTACAATCACCATTCTATGATATATTATGTCTTGACACTTCGTGATTGTCATACTAAATTGTCAGATTTTTTGCTGTGGTGGAACAATACGGAAAAAAATAAAATTGGGTAAAATAAAATATTTACACATGCCTCTTAGTTGTAACAATGAGCCTTTCCCACGTAATGGAACTTGATGATTATTTTTTCATAAATCATTTAATAACACCTAATAAATACTGTATATACACGTCATATCGTATAATATTTCAATTTTAAATGGATATTTTAAAAATAAAAATGTTGTCTTACTTACTCCATATTTCAAACAAATAAACGCGCTCAAATTACGTCATGAAGGGAATCTCCAATCAAAATAAACAATTTCTTGCTTCAAAGGGCATCTGCAGGTGGCGTCACAGCTAACCTCAAAAATATGTACTTCTTAAGATTTAAGAGTATTACCCCAGCTATTATTAAAATTTCTGCCTGGTTGCCGTATTTTCAACAAAAATCTGGTTCAGTGTAATGTTTATGAAGTTCTAAATACCTTGTCCTAATAAAATAGGACTCTTTTTGTAGGTTGGAAATCCTAACCTGTAATTAGCAGTCTATTTTTATTAATCAACAATATTCAAAAATTATTTACGTGAATTTTTAAATATTTGTTTGGAGCTAGTACGGCTCCAAGCTAAAAATGCGTATACAAACATTTAAAAATGAGAATAAACTTGAAAAACTTAAAATTTAAGGTTATGATGCAGATGCCGTATACTAAAATTAACTGAACCTCTTGATGTTTCTGAATTTTACATCTAGTCTAGAAACCTGCCGATGAGACTATTTCCATGTTGCCTAATGTATATGAATGTTTAATGTTAGAGGAAATGCTTTAATTATTTCACTAAAGAATGTCTACTTTTTATCTCCGCTTTTGAAAATAATGAATTTCTATTGAATAATACCACTTCCTATAATAAAAATGATAAGAATTAACAGAAGAAACACACTTTCGACATGTTGACTCCCTACAAATAACTGACACATGGCAACAATGATGGAAATAAAATAAATAGATAGGTTATGTTCTCTTATTTACGATTTACGTTGTGATCGCACGTATTTAGTATTTTGACTTCATAACTGTGTTTCTTAATTATTTAAAAGTGTGTGTGTGTGTGTGTGTACTGTGTAGACATAAAAAAAATGGAGACAGATTTTGAGAAGGCAGCAAGTGATAATCTCCTTGTTATTGACAGTGAAATGGTGAATGACAATCCTGTTTACTTAAATAAAATAACTGTTACTGATAAATCTTTAGATTTAATAATGATTTTAAAAATTATTCAATAAATGTAAAAGAAAATAAAACACTTAAACCTAGTTGTTTATATTTATTAACTGTAATTTGTATACTACAAAAGTGAAATGAATCATATTTTAACGTTTTTATTCAGTTTTTGTACATACCTAGGTATTTAGTTTTATAAATTCAGCAGGTATGAAATACCTGGTAACTATAAATGTATTATTATATATTAGTAGAGTAACTAGAGGTTTTAACTTTGGAATAATGTCATATGATTTAGATTTCATTCATTTTTGGCAACTTGATAGTAAATACATCAAAGAAAAGTTTCTGTAGTTTCACACGTCACTAGACTAGAACTAACAAAGCTTGATGACATGTCTGTCAATTTGATAGAAAGAGACAAACATTTATACGTACAATCTGCTCATATGTAGCTTCTACCAAGGGTGCTAGAGTATACTGATTGGTCATTCCCCCCATTTCGTCATCAGTGCAGAAATATTGCCGCCAATTTTAAATTCATATAACATAATAATTTTTTCTGCAGAAAAGAAGCAAATTTCGTAAAAAAGAAAAAATACGGGTGAGTTTTTTTAAAGAGAACTTTTCAAATATTCAATAAAAAAAAAACGTGGGAAAGGCCTATTAATACTTATAGCCTTACAATGTATTGTTGCATATCTACAACCGACCGCGGGTGCCAGTGCGATGTTGCCAAGTCTACTTTTCCCCAGACGTACGGAAATTCGGCACAATTTGGCAATACCACTTCTGGAGGTTCCAGGATTCACCCCCCAGGGGCGAAGTATTAACTCTAGGAGCTTGGAGAAATGTTTAGCAACGAATGATGTTCTTTGTAATTACTGTCGCATTACGACATCTGAAAAACGACGTACTGAACCAGATGAAGAAAGTGAGGGAACCATCGAAGAAGACCAGCCTTTTGTGCCTTCGACATCTTCTAGCACTACGATCAGTGACTGATGAAATAATGCAACTACCATTGCTAAGACTCGTTGCTACACATAAATACTGTTGCATATGTGGTGATGGTAAAAAACTGACCGTAATACCCACTATTGCGAGACTACAGTGCTATCGAAACAAACAAATATACATCCCCCGAGGCAATCGTTGCTGTAAAATGCATTTGATTTTTTTCCCCTCATTTTTGGACTTGGATGAGTTCCATCAGCCAGCTACGCAGATGAATAATTTTTTTATCTCAGTTTGGTACAGTTGTTTAACATTAGTTGTCGTTTGTCAATACTTATCCTGACTTGTGATATTGATTCCTAATATACCTTTGTTTTTATAACCTTTGTGGTTTAACCTACTATCCGTAGTCCAGTCTATGTGTAAACTTAAGTCGCCCTGATGGATCCCTGGGCGCGAAATGTGTCTACATTTGATTAAACATCGTTTTTATGAAGACGTTGCACATCTGGAACCATATGCCAATTGTAGCTCGATTCCTAGATCGGATTTATGCATTCTATTAAATTCCTTAAACCCAATAACATAACTCTAAAAAGCTCTACAGACCACCGCGGTTTATCAGACTATCTTATTAGGGTTATGGTTATAATTACAACCTTAATAATATACCAATGATATCATTCTGAGGATGGTCAATTTGTTCAGCTTCCTAGCAAGTGCGCTGCACGCTGGCACCATATCGAACAATTTAGTAATAGGTCATTCTGTTATCATTATTACTACATATTTTCAGTTTTAATAGAAAAACAAGGACAGAAGAAGTTCTTCTACTGGAATTTTCCAACAGTGACTTTAATTCGTAAATGGCATCTACCCTTAAGCCTGTAAACGTTAATAATTGCTTCTCTGATAAACCGCAGTGGTCTGTAGAGCCTTTTGGATTTGTTATTGGGGTTAAGGAATTTAATAGAATGCATAAATCCGATCTAGGAATCGAGCTACAATTGGCATATGGTTCCAGATGTGTAATATCGTCTTCATAAAAGCGATGTTTAATCAATTGTATTTTACAGCAACGATTGCCTCGGGGATGTATATTTGTTTGTTTCAATAGCACTGTAGTCTCACATTAGTGGATATTACGGTCAGTTCTTTAATGGTAGTTCCATTATTTCATCAGAGTCACTAGTCGTAGTGCTAGAAGATGTCGAAGGCACAAAAGGCTGGTCTTCTTCGATCGTTCCCTCACTTTCTTCATCTGGTTCAGTACGTCGTTTATTAGATGTCGTAATGCGACAGTAATTACAATGAACATCATTCGTTGCTAAACTTTTCCCCAAGGTCCTAGAGAGTTAATACTGCGCCCCTGGGGTGTGAATCCTGGAACCTCCAGAAGTGGTATTGCCAGATTGTGCCGAATTTCCGTACGTCTGGGGAAAAAGTAGACTTGGCAACATCGCACTGGCACCCGCGGTCGGTTATAGATATGCAACAATACCTTGTAAGGCTATAAGAATTAACTGTTACAACTAAGAGGCATGTGTAAATATTTTAATTGGGTAAAAACCCAATTTTATTTTTTTCCATATTGTTCCACCACAGCAAAAAATCTGACAATTTAGTATGATAATCACGAAGTATCAAGACATAATATATCATAGAATGGTGATTGTACCACGAAGGGTAGCCACCCTTTTGTCGTCTAAAAAAAATTTATATTTTTTTTCCGATGGTTAAAATGGTCATAAAATGACCTTATTTTTTGGAGTGAGTTATCTCCACGCACGCAATACTCGTACCAAATTTCAAATCGATCGGTTGCATAGAAACCGAAAAAAAAAATATAATAATTAAAGACATATTATTTTTTTTCCACCTTCGTAGGGGTAGTAGCGGGTTAAAATTTTTACCGTGTAATATACTCTATAAACTGCATCATCTGGAAGCCATTTTAAGTAAGTAAGTGCGGGGGCACATTTCCCTAACTTTTCCGGCTATACCCTTTAAGGTAAAAAAATTACAAATTCAAAATGTGGGACCCAAAATGGCGGCCAAAAACTTTAAAATAAAACATCATTAATACAAAAAACATTAGAATTTCTGTAGAAACAAACTTATTGTTAAATCACATAATTCATAATAATTTTAACAAAATATACTGTCTATCTTCGATATCTTCGTTTTCAACTTCGCTTATTTCTATAATAGGAAAAGGGTTCAAGCAACTATCACCATTGCATTCGGAACAAGCTGCAATGCAAGGTAATCCATGCTCTCTGAATCCACAAGCAGCTCCGCATCCTGTCTTACATGTACAAAAAATAATTTTAAGTAGATTTTCAGGGGCTGGTGGCTTATTCAACGAGACTGATTTTAGCAGCGAAACTAACAGCGAAAACAAAAATTTTTTGTTTGCATTTTTGATTACATATATTCGTAGGTAATGATAATATCAACACTTTTACCTACAAATTATGACCCAGGAGCTAATAAGAAGGCTGTTAGCCTCAAATTCTCGAAATAATTTTGACGACCAACGCGTATTTTTCGGGTAAAACTCGTATTAAAAAAACATAGTAACCTGGTCTTATTCAGGTCGATTTTAATCGAAAGGAGGGTACTTTAGCTTTAATTAAAAAAAAAAAAATTAAGTCCCCAGCACATCTAACATAGAAGTTAATCGGGATATGGTTGTTGACGGCGTTTCTTCTGCTAGCGCATTTTTTATGTTAAACTAAAATAAAATAAGATCTATTAACCTGGCCCTTTTCGGACTCATTTTAATTGAAAGGTGGGCTGTTTACCTTTAATTTAAAAAACAAATGAAGTCCCCAGCACATCTAGCATAGAAGTTAATCGCGAAATAGTTGTTGACGGCGTTGCCGCTGCTAGCGCATTTTTTATGTTAAACTAAAATAAAATAAGATCTATTAACCTGGCCCTTTTCGGACCCATTTTAATCGAAAGGTTAATTTAAAAAAAAAGTCCCTAGCACATCTAACATAAAAGTTAGCCGCGAAACAGACGACAGCGTTTTCGCTGCTAATGATGTCTTATTTTAAAGTTTTTCGGCCGCCATCTTGGGTCCCACATTTTGAATTTGTAATTTTTTGCCTTAAATTTGTAATCACAAACCTGTAATATTACTCAGGTACAATTTTTTTGTCTACAGAACAAAAACTATTAAAACCTATGTGAATTGAGTATTTTTTCAAAGAATTTGTAGAAGATCTCGATAAACTTTTAAATAAAAAAAAACGTCAATTTCTAATCCATAAACATTTTAGTATTAGGTTTTAGCAACACAATGCAAAAAGTTTCATTAAAGTTGATTCATAGGAACTGGGTTCCAAGGTTTTTTAGTTTTCACGCCTAACAGCACTCCACTAAACTTCAAGGATCTTTTTAGTTTGTCTGTTTAGCCGCAGAATCCACATCAAACAAAAACATAGAAGTAGAACTAGAAATAATTTATTCATCTTAAGAAGTTAACACAATACAATATGCATAACCATTAACGTATCTGACTAGTCAACAAAAAACATGGTAGTATAATAGTGCGTACTCTAGATCGGGTTAGAAATAGATACCCGAAAAGTTCCCCCCAATTTACGAGTGGAATATTACAAAAAGCCACCCCCAACGGGGTTTTTCCCTTTTATCTTGTAAACCGTTCGTCAGAAGAGAAACAAGTATAGGAAATAAAAAAATTGACGCTAAATTCTGCACAAAAAATGTCTTATTAACCTTGTAGCTTATCCTCACCTATTTCGCGCTAACAGCGTCCGAACAGAGGAAAGAGTTTGGGGCGCAGAGGTAAAAATCGATCCTATTCCAAGTTTCACAGCGAATATCTTAAAACCGGTTACTTTAACGAGAAAAATGCTCAGGAATTAATTTATAGAGCGGAATTTTCTCTGTAAAGTGCATATATAGCGGGTTTTGACGCAAGTAATTTTTATGTATTTTCCTCTTTTTTTCCACAAAGCTGTTATTCGACTCCACGCAATTATATCAGAGGATAATCTGTACTGTTCAATCAAACGAAGATATGGAGTCATGTTTCAACTTTGAGCTTGCTTCAATTCCCCTTCTTCTCTTCGATGAGAAAGGGTTAATGTGAAAAACTAAGAAATCGTCTCTGTATGATATTTTCAGTGCTGTACGAGAGGCCAATAGATTTTTCCAATTGCCAGTTCATTTTTATGGCGGCAATTTGATTCATCGTGTAGTAAGGCCGAAGCAGGGTACCTTTGATGACGTTTATACAGCCCGCATTCGCTTTATTCGTAATGTAGTATTTGACGGATATGTGACAATGCCTGCAGTACAAAGTGCATCGAAAGACAGCAGCGACTTTTGAAACGCATTTCACCGGAAATTATTTTCAATGAGAACACGCCACTGACTGAAACGCAAAATAAAATGATAAACAATCTCACAAACATGGAATGGTTTATTTCGCAATTGGTGGAGAGATTTAAAAACGAGGGAATCAAAACAATTACTGCTGTAGACGTCGCAGACGTACTCATAGTTCAAACTGCCTTAAATGAATCTCATGAAAACGATACAGTGGTCATCGTCGAACAAGATATTGATCTTCTCGCATTGATTACACAGCCCCACAAAAAAAAAAGTGGTCTGTCCGGCGGACCAGACCAGAGTCTCCGTATGTATTTGGACCCGCTGAAATCGAATCCGAAGCCAGAATTGTCAGATTGGCTCGTTTTTCACCCCCAATAAACACCCCCCCCCCCACAAATATGCTATATATATTATTATGTATTTGGAGCTGCTGAAACCGAATCCGAAGTCAGAATTGTCAGATTGGCTCGTTTTTCACCTCTAACCCCAAAAAACAGAAAAATGATCTGTCCGGCAGACCAGACCAGTGTATCCGTATGTATTTGGACCTGCTGAAACCGAATCTGAAGTCAAAATTGTCAGATTAGCTCGTGTTTCACCCCCAACTCCGAAAAACACCCCCAAAACAAAAACAAAGTGTTCTGTCTGGCAGACTATACCAGTGTATCCTTATGTATTTTGACAGATTGACTCATTTTTCACCCCTGACCCCCAAAAAAAAATGGTTTGTCCGACGGATCAGACCAGTGTATTTGGACCTGCTGAAACCGAATCTGATGTCAGAATAGGGTGTTTTCACTTTTTTTTTTAAGTCGAAAAATACAAAATACTTATGGTAAATATTACAGCTGAAACAATTTTTCGGCAAAAAAATGTTTTTTTATAATTTTAAAAGAAATATAAATTCAAGTTAAATATTTCCCGCCAAAAAAGACAGATCTAGTATTACTGGTCATCTGTGACGTCACTGCCTATATATGTCAATGATTATAAAATCTAACCTTACTTAATGACTTTTGTTGTCATTGTAAATTATAAGTCAAAAACATGAGTAGTGCACCAAATAAGTGGTGTTTTGTGCCAAGGTGCAGAAATACTTCAGTAAATGCTCCAAATAAAAAGTTCCCATGTGTTTCTATAGCGAATTATTCACGGAAAGTGAAAGGGTTTAAAACAACGAGGCGCGATTTTCCCAAATCGAAATCGACATATTATTGTTGTGAAGATTATTTTAATGTAAGTATAATTTATCTTTTCTCATCATGGTAAAACTTAACCGATGATAGCTAGATGGATGGATTATTACCTTCAATATTATAAATAGATCATATATACTTACCGTAAAATTATGCTTGTAATGGTATGAAATTTATTTTGAATTGAAAGTAATATATTATAGCTTCTAGTATTACTGAACATTTGTAATGATATTTTGCTAGGTTATGATTATTAATTAAAATGACCAAAATATCAAACGATGCATGTCATGGCTAGTGATATTCGACGTCACAAATATATAAAAATACTTGTTTATTATTTTCAGCTTGAGGAAGTCATGGAAAATTAGGGTACATCCGATACAAAATTTTGAGAGGAAAAATGATTCTGAAGGAAGATGTAGTTCCACACATATTTAACTGCCCACCAGACAGAAAAGGAGCAGCGTCTGCATCAAAACGATCTCTTAAATATTTAGAATCTCACTCTGTAATAGATCATTATTTGATTGCCCACACAGACAGTGTTATTGCACGTGATGTTATTAATTTACAACCTTCCATCATTAAATAAAGTAGTTTGTGTAGTAAATATGAAACTGTAGTTTTCCCCTATAAAGAAAAAAATCAATATACTAAAAATACAAATGTTGGTTTTTATTATTCAGATAGACATATTTTCAATATATATAATTTTAATTGTCAACAACAGTTATTTATAGTTATCATAATCCATGTTTAAAATATTCACAATTTTGGTTTTTTCAAAATTTTTATTCGCAACACAGAAAAGTCCTTTTTGTTGATTTGCACATAACATTTGTAAATATACTTGCGCTTTAAAGTCTGTAATTTGATCATTTTTTATATAGTTCTCCACATACTCTGAAATAATAGGTACCATCAGGTAAAACTGCAAAAACGAGATATAATGGTGACAAGAAAAGTCCACAATCTTTCACTTTTTAAGTTTCAATTTTTTCTCCACAACGGCCACCACCTTCTCTAAATTGCGGCCCCTTTCCATATATTTATTATCCCTTATTTTGTATGCACCTACTATAGACTCGACAGCTAGCGAACGATTACCTTCTCAGTTTCCTCACACAATTTCTCTGACATTTTATTTTTAACAAATTATAAAAATCACCACTTTTTACTACTATCAGAAGCAAATTTCAACAAAAGTTTATAAACTGACAAATTTGCAAATTTGTCTTGAACCATACATCTGAATTATATTTCATTATTTGTACACCGAGAAGATTTTCTATCCCAATATTTAATAATTCTTGTCTAACAGTGCTCTGGGCAAATTCTTCCTTCTACAGTGCATAATGAGTCTTCTGGTTTCAACTCCAAATACCCAAAAGCACTATTCACGTTGTTCTCGAGATGAGCTGCAAATAAACATTTAATTATATCTCTAGCACAGACTATTAATTCTACTTTCTTTTAAGGTTATGTTGTTAATATAAATAATCGTAAATAAACCAAATTAAATATATAATAATATGTAATAATACAAAAACTAAATCATAAATTTAATAACTATTAGGCTCAAGTTGCAAACAACTAATTCATTAATTTATTTTAAATACTTACGCTGCTGTTTTTACGCCCTTCAACTCGGTTGAATGAAATCGATCATCATTTTTAATACATAAAAATATTTAAACTAGGTAAATTGTTTGTAGAAGCTTTCACAAAATTGACAGTAACCATTTTGCACTTTCTTTAATTTGTGAGAAACACTAGGAACAGGTTTCAAATATCCAAGCCAAATATGGTAAACATGTAAACAATAATGGGTCCGTTCGGACTCTACATTAGCTGCACTAGTGCAAATATTAGAAGGAGATAGATTATGACTCTACATAAGTTGAAGAGAGACAGATTTGCACTGGTGCAGATAGTGGAGAATGTTTGAACAAAAAACGAACAAAGCTATTTTGTCTTCTGACAGGTATATGAAGCGACGTCACCAGGATCATTACCCAATAAGGTGACGTTCTCGAAATTATTCAAATATTTGAATTTTAAGTCGATTTGTTTATTAAATATTTATTTTAATCTGATGATATAATTAATATGAATGCGTTTAGGCTTTCATATTTATGTATTACTTCATATTAATGCATCATTTGAAGTGAATTGTTATATATGGAAAACACCCTATTGTCAGACTGGCTCGTTTTCACCCCCCAAAAACAAAGTGGTCTGTCCGGTGGACACAATACCAGTCTATCCTTATGTATTTTGACTTTCTAAATCCGGATATACTGGTATAGTCCGCCGGACAGACCACTTTGTTTTGTTTTGGAGGGTTTTTTGGGGTTGGGGGTGAAAAACGAGCCAATCTGACAATTATGACTTCGGATTCGTTTTCAGCAGGTCCAAATACATAAGAATATACTGGTCTGGTCCGCCGGACAGACCATTTTTGGGGGAGGGGGGGTGTTTTTTGGGGTTTGGGGTGAAAAACGAGCCAATTTGACAATTCTGACTTCGGATTCGGTTTCAGCAGGTCCAAATACATACGGATACACTGGTCTGGTCCGCCGGGCAGATCATTTTTTATTTTTGTGGGGCTGTGTTATCACTCTCGCACCTGAAGATAAAGATATCCGTTTCTTAAGAGAGACTCGGGGAAAAATAAAAAATAAAGCTTACAGTTCTCGAGGACTTGCAGTCCTCGGAAGTTTTAAAAAGCTATAAGGAGACAGTTTTGTTTGTCCACGCGTTCAGTGGATGCGATACCAATTCAGCTTTCTTTGGAAAAGGAAACGGTGGAATGCGTCAATAAAAGAAAAGATCTTGAAGAGGTTGTCCGTATATTCAACAACCGTAGCTCAACGAAAAAAGAAATTACAAGTGCTGGAGAGCAATTCGCGCTAGCAGTATACAAAGCCCCCAAAAAATCAAAGATTTATTATCTTCAATGAGTTAGTCGGTCAATCTAGTATTGCCGGGATTCTACCAAGACTGCCGTCAACATCTGAGGCATTACGTCAACATTCTTACAGAGTATTTCTCCAAATTCATGCTTGGAACCAACGGAATGGGGTTGGAAAGTAGGCAACATTTTAGCACCCATTTATACCACCGAGTTACCAGCACCAATTTCCACCCTAAAGCTAATATCCTGCAGCTGCAAAAAGGGTTGCGGTAAACGGTACAGCTGTGTTAACGTTGGATTGTGCTGTTCAACAATGTTCTCTAATCGCCATGGGCAAGGATGTTTAAATTCTTAATTCGAAGAAGAGTTCGTCAATGAGGAACCCCTTAATGAGTAAAATTGGAAAAAATTTTAGGTAAATAGGCCTACAGGGGAAACCACCTTTAAAGAAAATACACCTCGTGGCTGGTGTGGAAACGAGCTGAAATTGAAAAACAGCTTTGTGGAAAAAAAGGGAAAAATACATAAAAACCATTTGCATCAAAACCCGCTATATATCCATCTTACAGAGAAAATTCCACTCTATAAATTCATTCCTGAGCATTTTTCTCGTTAAAGTAATCGGTTTTAAGATATTCGCTGTGAAACTTGGAATGGGATCGATTTTTACTTCTGCGCCCCAAACTATCCTTCTATTCGGACGCTGTTAACGCGAAATAGGTGAGGATAAGCTACAAGGTTAATAGGACATTGTTTATGCAGAATTAAACGACAAATTTTTTATTTCGTATACTTTTTTCTCTTCCGACGAACGGTTTACAAGATAAAAGTGAAAAACCAGCTTTAAGTCCCCGTTGGGGGTGGCTTTTTGCAAAAAAAAAAAAGATTTTCCATCCCTAAATTGGGGGGGGGACTTTTCGGGTATCTATTTCTAACCATCTAGAGTACGCATCCCAAATATTATTTCTTTATAAATCAATTCTTCTAAAATATCTAATTTACGTGGACTATAAGCATATAAATAGTATAGAACAAACTAAAATATATAACAATATAAAATGTACACTTCTGGGCAATGAAATCCGATACACCTATTTTTCGCTATATTAAATCATTCTTTATTTATTTGTCAGTCAGTGTCATATTTTCTCAATGCCAGAATTAACTGAACATGAAAAAATCTTAATTCTCTTTAAAATTGAAGAGGGATGGTCAATCAGAGCAGTTGCTAACCATTATCAATTGAATAAAAGTACTGTTATGAGTGTGAAGAAAAGGTGGGAGGAGGAAGGTAACGTAAAGAGAACAGACAGTTCAGGCCGATCGAGAAGTTCAAATCTAAATGGCAAAAGACTGATTCACACCACTCAATATTAGTAAAAACTGAATTACTTTATGTTTCAAGTGTACGGGATTTCATTGCACAGAAGTGTACAAGTTGAGCTTTTAATGATTTTAACCTTGCTTGTCGTTCTAGGCCGAGCATAAACTGAAACCATTTCATGGGGCTAGAGTTTGTTTTGTTGGCTTCCCAGAAGAGGAAGAGAAACATATGACTGAAGTTTTATTATCAAATGGTGGCACAGTTTCAAATTTGGAGGATTCTAGCTGCACACATGTTGTAAGTCTTTAATGAAATGTACATTTTTTGTTTGATTAACTTTCAGCATTCCATCCATTACTAATCTATTATCTAGTATTGTTCATTTAACCTCTCATAGTTTTCATAGGGCTTATTGAATTAAAAATTGTTATATTATATCGATGTTGATAAGATTATGTACATTATGTATATTTTCAATAGGGAACTATTGCAGCTTGAATTATTGTTTACAAAAACTCATATGGGTCAACTGTAATGCGGTAAATCATGAATGGGTAAGAAATATAAATAAACACGCAAGAGACTCCGCACCATTTTTGATACGTTGTAGATTTTGACCTGAACAAAACTATGCGTTATCAAAACTAGACAATTTCTATGATTTTAGACTTTTTTTACCCTTAAACCATTCACTTTAGGGAAAAAGGTCAGGAGTCAAAAAATATTTTTGGAAACAGTTGGAGATTCAGCGGTTATTAAAGAGTGTGATTATATACTAGGTTATATCCATGGTAATACAAGCTGTCTGGTGTGTATACATTCAAATATTTTGCATGATAATGCAGGGTGTTTCAGGTATGCGGTCATTAATTTCTAGTGGTGATTCTACATAAAAAAATTCATATAAACATAGAGCCAGAAATCCCTCCTAAGTGCGCTGCGGGCCTCTGAAGGGGGCACCCAAAATTAACATTTTATTTAATATCTTAGGAACCCTCTGAGCTACAGTGACTAGTTCTTGCACGTGATTCGATATCAATAAAGGTCATTATCTGACGTTATCCACCAAGGGTAAATTCAAGCACAAAATTGGAAAGAGGGACTTATTTAGCTTCCAACACAATAAACAATATCTCAGTAAATATTAGAGGTAGAAGTAGAGATAATATAAAAAAAAATAGTTAAAATTAGAACTATTACAAACAAATAACTTAAATATTAATATAAACACGTTTTAATGATAGGATAAGGTTGTAAAGTCATTGAAAAATGTATCTTGTCCTTTTGTGTTGCACAATAAAGAGTATTTTATTTATTACTTCTCTCCCCAAATTTTTTAATGTGAATTTTCTGTGGTTATCTCATCGGAATATGATTCTTTGGCTATAAATACCCAAAAAAGAGTGATGTAAAAGTTAAGGTTCTCATTACGCAGTCTTTAATAAGAGAATTTCAATTTTCATTTAATATTAGTTACACTTTTGAAGAACGGGTTGATATTAATTTATTCTACGGTCGAACTTAGGATAATGCTGCTTAAGCAAGAAGATTGTATGAAGAAGCTTTCCCAAATAGAAGATTGCATTGCGAAAGATTTTCTGTAAGTGTAGATCGTTCGTTAAGTTCTACTCAGACAAGGAAAATTCTGTCCCAGATCGTTATATTAGGACTCCAGAAACAAAGAAGCAATATTAAATGCAGTAAATGTGAATCCCCAAATCAGTACGAGAAGGCTAGCATTACAGGAAGGTGTGTCAGCATCGTCTAGTTGGATTGTGTTACATGAACAATTACTGTATCCCTACCACATGCAAAGTATGCAAGTGCTCAAAACAGAAGATCTACCAAGAAGGGAGGTCTTCTACCGATGGCTTGTGCAAAAATGTGAAAGAAATACTGAATTTATTCAAAACATTTTGTTTACGGATGAAGCGGGGTTTACGCGGGATGGTGTTGTCAACTTTCACAACAATCACAATGGGCAGAAGAAAATCCTCATGCTTCCTTCAAGTCCAGGCACCAAGGAAAATTTTCCATCAATGTTTAGGCAGATACACTTGGCAACAAGTTATTAGGACCATTTGTTTTGCCTAATAGATTGGATGCGTTAAATTATCTAGATTTTTTAAGAAACAATTTAGGAGATCTCTTGGAGGATGTGCCTTTATGAGACCAGAAGGACAATGTGGTTCATGACTATTTTGTCTGGGGTTATTTGAAAAGCCTTGTGTACTCAACTCCGGTGACAAATCTTGAAGAGTTACATGAACGTGTAGCAATGAGGTGCGAAACTATCAGGAACATGCCAGGAATTTTTCAATGAATCGTCGTCTAGAAGCTTGTGTGGAAATGAATGGCGCCTATTTTGAACATTTAATGTAATTTGTTAATCTTTAAAACCTGTTGAGTCCTTTAATTTAGTAATAATTTGTTATTTTGACACGTTGATAGCCAACCCTATTGGTACTTCTCTGTTAGGTAATACAGATTTGTTATTTTAGAAAATTGACTGCTCACGGTTTTTATTTTTGTTAAATTATGCAGAAGAGGGAGAAATCATTATCCTTATTTTTGAATCCTAGGCAATGCATGTGTTTCTTTCAAATTTCTCGAAACCGGTTGGACGTATGGCGTTACAACAAGATCATCTTTTCTATGTACTTATAGCCAAGGAATCATATTCCGATGAGACAATCGCAGAAAATTCACGTTAAAAAATTTGGACATTTTGTGCATCCCTAATTGATTTACTCTTGGTGGATAATATCAGATAATGACCTTTATTGATATCGAATCACGTGCAAAAACTAGTCACTGTAGCTCAAGAGATATTAAATAAAACGTTAATATTGGGTGCCCCCGTCAGAGGCCCGCAGTGCCCTTAGGAGGGATTTCCGGACCCATGTTTACGTGAACTTTTTTTCATATTTTTTTATGTAGATTCACTACTAGAAATTAACCACTGCATACCTGAATCACCCTGTATAGCCCACAGGAAGTAAAAATGTCTCCTTTACTCTAACGGTTTTGATTGAATGAAATATTTTCTAAAAATACGATATTCTCAGGCCGGATAGTAGCTTTAATATCGTCTATTTCAGTATATCGTCAGTCAAACTAAACCAAGTTCAAGGTCTTCTTGCGACCTACATCTCCCTTTGTATTATATTCATTGTATCGGTAAGGAGAAATAAAAAACGTAAAAAGGAAACGCCAGTTAAGTGCCGCCCAACCCATTTGAATATTGCCGCTGTCTTTTGTAATAAGGATTCCTCCTGTCGGCGCCGGCGGCTCAAAGACACATTTCGTGTGATTCTCATCCTTGTTGTTTAGCCGTAGGCTAGGCCACCGCTTACAGTGTTGTCATAGTAAATTTATAGTAAAAATAATAAAAGTATGTGACGAATTAAGTGTTGATTGGAATTAAATTAACTGTTAGTAATTAAATTTCTACAGCGGTTAAACAAATTTTCATTATAATAAACAAAAAAATGGTTAATTTTTATTCTCGTACCTTTTCTGTAGACACTAAATTACTGACATAGCACATACGGGTATTTGAATGATCTACGCGGCCAAAAATATTTCTTGGTCTTTATCTGTTCTAAACGATATTACTGAATAAAACAAAGCTCTTAGTGTTTGGTTTAGGCGTATTTAATGTAAAAAAGTAACAAAAAAAATGCTAACATTCGTCAGACAAAATATTTTCATCTTCACGTTCGAACAAGTGTTTTCGGGTCACACATCTTACTCCCGAGGGACCTTGTGAACCTAAAACAAAAATACATTCTTTTAAAATGCATAAGACTTTTTATACAATTTTTTTTTAATGAATCTACCCTAATAAAAAAGTACCCTAATAGCACTTATCGGCACTTTTCCGCAGCTAATTTTTTGATTAGTCGCTGCTAAAGACTACAAACTTTCGACTGTATTAAAGAGTACAGCTGGATCTAACTTGGAAGTATAACAAATACTAAAACCTAACCTAAAAATTATAAAAATAATCGAAATTATATTAAAGTTAGTGCATTTTTACCTGCCATATCAAAACCAATCACTATCACTTCCAAGATAAAAGTAGAATTAAAAATATTCACTGATAGAATTTATCAATTCACACAAACGCCGAAAACACATACACCAACCAATATGATCGCAATCCGACTTACCCTGTACAGGCGGAATGCACGGCAGAGGAGTGGAAGGGGTCGGGTATTATTCTCGGACTAGTCTCCTATCCCAACTAGCCGTTTGCTTTTTACACTATTGCATTTTGAAAAATTGACTTATGACCGCGTAAATCGTTTAAATATCCGTATGTGCATCGGTGACATTTTCCAAATAAAAATATGAATAGCTTCAAAAAACCGACCTGTTCGTGAGAAACTGCTAAATTGGTAATGAGTAAATTGACATTAAATGTCAGTTAGTGTTTTCAATTAAAAACTGATTAAACCAGGTTAAAGTAAAACTTATTATTTCTAAATAACAGTTGCAACACTGTAAAACGCATGTCAATGACATGACAAGCGCGATATTTTTGTCTCTTCCGACTTCTGTTTACAGTTGTACAGTCTACACTGAAAGCATTGCCGATTTCTAATTAATTTTAAATAAAAAAATAGGAGAAGAGAATAGAGAATATTTTTACTTGTTTTGGATCAACATATGCAAAATATTTGTACGTATTTGCGTTTTATCTACACTGGATGTAGATAAAATTTTATTACCATGATGAACATGAGAAGAAACTATACCAAATATTATGTTTATTTATATCAAAACTGTATTTGAACAAACGCTTATATCAAGCAACTAATTTATTTTTTGTGAACACTATAACAACCGCTTTAATGCACCGACCTCATTGTTTCACACATATTGGTTTGTATGTTTTTTTTCAATTTTTTTAATGAGTTTTAAAGTAGTTTATGGTCATGCCTTTTAGTAGCAGTTTTATTGTCAAAAGAACCTGCTGATAAGAAATATCTTGGCATGATGATAATGGTGTGATATAGAACTCGTGCATCGTCACCGTTCACTCATAACCTCAAAAATTTCGGTTGTAAATTTTATGAAAGTTTCATTGTTTATATTCATTTTTGAGATTGGCACCAATATTATACATAGAAACCCCGATAAAAACAATACATAGGATGCATATCAGTTTTGTCAGTATTGTTAGTTACTAGAAAGAAACTGCTGGTTATAGGTTATGTTTATAACCAAGAAAAAAGTCTTATTTTAGTAACTAACAATATCGATACATGCAATTTATAGCTTTTGTTGGAATTTTTAAATATAATACATGCACCAATCTCAAAAATAAAAATAAGCAATAAAGATATCTTTAAATGTACAAAAACCAAGTTTGAACCCAATGAACAATTTTCCTCACCTGAAGTAACTGACTATTTTCATAAGTGGTTTATTAAGGTTGTGAGTTTTTATTTGTGGTTTATAAAATTACTAAATGGTTTCCAAGTTCTATAGGAGGTATTTAAAATTACTAAAAGATGTTAGGACCTTAGGTTTTATAAAATAGCAACAGAAATATTTTCACCACAGACTTATATAACTTTTAGTAACTGTTACTATTGTTTATATAAAGAGGTTTTATAAAAGTTGCAGTAACAAATTTATAAAACTAATAGTGTTCAGTTCCTATATAGGCAATTGCTACAATGATTATAAAACTTCCTGAATCACGGCAGAAACTTTTATATAACTTGAGGAGAAATAGAACTTAAAAACACTACAATAAAACATCAACTTTAATTTTGTCTGTAACTAATAACTACAATTGCTTTTACACAACCATTAGAAATTTTCAGAAACACTATATTACTATTTGGTACTCTGCTGTAAATATAGGGTATGGCATATACATAAATATAGCTAGTGTCAAAAAAATCTGTGAGCTGTATTGCTTTCTGTGTAAAATGAAAAAATTAAACTGGAAAAAAGTTAAATCCAAAATCCAGTGGCACTTTCCGTCGAAAAATCAAAAGAAATTTGCGTAAAATCTTATATTCCATGCCCTCACTAAATTTGCAGCAGCCAGTTAACAATAATGCAATAGAATCTGTCATTGAGAATGAAAATAATGTGCAAGAAACAAATATGTGCCAATATAATGAACCACTGTTTTCTCATGCAGCTGGAACAACAGTGAGTGTAGGTCATTTATGTCCCTCGCTCTTGGGTTTGTACTATTTTAAAAGACATCGTTTTAATAACTTTAAACTTTAAATGGAAACACCAGAATTTAGAATATTTACACTCTAAATGAAATGAAATTTTGAGGTTATGATTCTTCTGACATCCGCGATATTGCACAAACTTGGGTAAATTTAAAGGTTTTATTAGTTTTGTCGTAATAACTAAACTATTTATAAGAATACCAGGAGTTACTTATTAGTTGTATAACAGCCTTTTAGTATTTTCAATTAGGACACGCTATATTTTTATGCCTTCATTAGACACCATATTGATATAATAAGATTCTTGAGAGAACTAATGAAAAACCAGTCTAAACTTCAATATGCCCAGCAAATAATACATTTTTAAAAATAGGTAAATATAAATATGTAATACAAATTAAAAAGCGCAATGTTTTGTACGAAGAACTAAATGTTGTCAAAAATAAAAAAAAGTATAATTATTTGTTAAAAATGTTTAATATCTGTTATTTCGATGGCGCTCTATTTTCTCGAGGTACAAATGTCAATTTTACAGTCCAGAGAAGTGGCAGTAAAATTTCAACAGATAAATTTGTCACTACACATACATATGTTTAATTGATGTTCATTTACTACATATGCAAAAGAAAAGCTTCCATACTGTAAGAAGAGAAGATATAATTAACTCAACACCATTACTTAAAAGAAAGAAAAAGAGATTTGTGCTGAAAGAAAGAGCAAGCGAGAAATCCAATAAAGTATTAAGGTCTCCTAAACTTCATCGTTACTATTGTAAAGATTGTTTATAATGGTTACGAAAATATTTCCATTACTTTATGAAGGTTTTGAAAAGTACATGAGGAAGTTATATAGGAGTAATAGTTATATTTCTATTACTTTTTGCTATGAGGCTTAGAGGTTATTAAACAACGATAACGGTAACCCTTATAGGGTGCGCTATTTAAGCTCTATAAGGGCCACTTGTACGAACTAAGTTGAGCCAAGTTCAGCTTGATCCAAGATCAAAATCCATGGTTACGATTATTGTAACAATCGTAACCTTGGCTTCTGATCTTGGTTCAAGCCAAGGTGTATTAAATAGGTGGTGCGACGACAACTCACACAGTGGCTTCATAAGTGCTTACTTTGTACATAATGTAATAGATGGCAGGACCAATAAGTTCTCTCATTACTTACGCACAGATAGACAATTTTGCAGGTTCTGTGCATACGTGCATACAGTGTTGCATACATTCCTGGCCTTTTGTTTTTGTTTAGTGAAACAAGAGTCCAGTGACATTTGACATTAAGTAGGTAAATTAAAACATTGAAAGAATATATGCAACACTACATGCAGCAGTGCACGTGTCCCCACAGCTAACCTCAAAAATATATGTTTCATAAGATTTACAAGTATTACGTAGCTATTATTAAAATTTCTACGTGGTTCCTGTACTTTCAACCAAAATCAAGTTCAACGCAATGTGTATGAAGTTTTAAATAGTTTGTTACAATAAAATAAGACACTTTTTGCAGGTTAGGAATCTAACCTATAATTACCAGTGTATTTTTATTAATCAACCTTATTGAAAAATTATTTGCTTGAATTTTTAAATATTTGCTTGGAGCCAGTATGGCTCCAAGCTAAAAATGCCTATTCAAACGTTAAAAATGAGAGTAAACAAAAAAACCTTAAAATTTGAGGTATACGATGCACATGCTCAGGTAATTGTAGGACCTTATTGCTCGCGCCATCTACTAAAGTAAATAGTAACCATGCACTTATGAAGCCATTATTATAATAGGAAAGTGCCATACGTCAGACCACCTATTTAATACACCTTGGTTCAAGCTGAACTTGGCTCAACTTAGTTCGTACAACTGGCCCTTAGTAATATAAAGTGGTAACTGAAAAGTGGTCATCAACAATCTACTTTACTAAAGGATTTATAATTTGGTGATGGTAATATGGAGAATACGTTTACAAAACAAAAATTGTTCATTGGGAAGTAATGTGTGACGTGACAAGTTTTCATTTGTTTCTCGATAAAGTAATTTGCTCTGACAGTTCCTGAATACATTGTTAATGTACATAGTTGAATTTCATTCATCAAAATTCTTTTGGTACTCTTTTACGTATATGTAGTTCAGTTATTTGAAAAAAACCTTTTGTTTATCTATAAGATAGAAGTACTTACCATTATGTTTCTGCCACAACCATTGACCATACATATTTATTTTGCTTTGGTGGCTTGATTTAAAAGATAATTTTGTATTATTTTAACATATATGATGATTCGGATTTGGGTGTTTTCATATTATCCATTTCTGATGTTTTATTAGAATTATTGAAATATTTTTTGTTAGGTTAACTGTGTGGAATATGTTTTTAGTTTTATTCATAGTCTGTTCACCATCATTAATACATATATATCATATACATGTAAATCATTCTCATGCATTTAGTAGAAAACTGTGAGTATACCAGGTGGCCATGAGTCAATGTACGCCCCCTGATTTTTTGGTTGTTTTTAATTTAAAAATTTCGTCTTTTGCACACATAAATTAGACAAAAGCGGGCTACTTTTAGACTAACAGGAACGAAAATAACACATCAACTTTTTTTTCTTAAATAGAATGACTATGTTTTTTTCATGGTTTCTTATTAAGCATGTAATTCTAAGTAAAATAGTTTTTTCCGATTTAAAACATTCCAAAAAGTAAGTGAGATACGAAAAATCTTTATTTTTTCAAAATGGCCGCGTCAGATAAATGCTACATAAGAAAATGACTAAGTAGGCTATGGAAATTATTAGTAAGGTTGTAGACTTGTCTGGAAAGAACAAAATAGTTATTTGAATTACTGATAGGTACGACTATTGTTAGGTTTTTCTCAAGACAGAATTTCATTTTCATTTCCGTAGGGGAAAATTTCTTAATGGGACCATGCTATTTTCTTTTATTAATCAAAAATAATGGTTCATAAACTTTAATTTTTTTCGCCATTAATCATTTCTTAACAATATCCTTTGTAATAATAAAAGTGTTTTTAAAAGGTAAGTGCCGACAGATAATTTTAATAAGGTACCTATCTACATTCAAATCCAAAATTGCAGATAGCCATGAAAATGACAGACATTCGCAACAATTGAATTATTTTTGACATTACTCACTGATTATCTGAAGTAAGTGTATTGAATTTGTTATAAACAAGTAAATTAACATAAAATGGCTGAAAAATATTCAAGAGATGAAGAACCATGTTGATTACTTATGGAGAGACTTAACATAATGGAACTAGAGCACAAACTCTGTATGGACAGAGGTATCCAGAAAGAAGACAACCTCCGAGAAACTATTTCACCCGGTTGGAGCATCAATTTAGAACTGAACCTGGTATAGAAATTGAAGAAAGATTTATTGTGGATGAAAAAACGGAAATTAATGTATTAGCTTTAGTGCATGTTGACGCAGCTACTTCGATAAAACAAATTGAACATAAATTACCAGTTTCCAAAGAATCAGCAAGGAAAATTTTGTAGTTGGTTACAGTCCCGCCAACTAAGAAATGAGAACTTTGTCAAAAACATTTTGTTCTCTGATGAATCGAGATTTACAAACATGAGTTATTTAATCAGAATAACGTTCATTATTGGGCAATGTAAAATCCTCATATTATGTGACAGACGGTTTCAGGAGCGGTTTGGCTTCAATGTTTGGTTAAACATACTTGGCAACCATATCATAGGCCCAATAATATTTGACGAAAATCTAACTGGACTAAGATATCTAGAATTTCTCGAAAATATAATAATTCCACAGATCATTCAAATTCCCAATACCAATATTGACGAGGTTCACTTCCAACAAGACCGGGCTGGACCACACAATGCTATTATCGTTAGGGATTACCTAAATGAATTGTTTCCAGATCGTTTGATTGGGACCCATGGTCCAGTCAGATGGCCTGCAAGGTCTCGTGACTTAACCCCAGTTGGTTTTTTTATTTTGATGCATTTGAAAAATAGGGGCTACATGACTGCTCTAACCACAAGACGAGACCTGGAAGAGAGAGTTAGACACGAAATTGCACAAATAACACCTCAACAACAACAGAATGTTAGACGTGTAACAGTAAGTCGTGATACTTTGTGTATTAATAATATTAATTTGTGTTTACCTTTTACAAATACTTTTATTATTACGAAGGATAAAGTTAAGAAGTGATTAACGGCCAAAAAATTAAAGTGTATGAATCATTATTTCTGAAGAAAATAGCACGGTCTCATTACAAAATTTTCCATCGGACCCCCATGGAAATGGAAATAAAAGTTAAATTCAGTCTTTTGACAAAAAAACTAAAAATAGTCGTGTACCTATCAGTAATGAGCAAAATGCATAAATTTTTTTGACATCACCGAATAATAGATCACTAAAAAGCGTTATTTTCTATGTATTTTTTATTTTTTTTTTATCGGAATTAATAGTCCAGGAGGCAGTGAAATTTTTTCGTACTTATTTTCCCAGTCGGTGTATATGAATTAATCTGTTCTCTTAGTGACAAAAAACAAGAATTTTTGAGTCTGGCTAAAATTTTTGGATGGATTCAAAAAATAAAAACACAATGCAAGTCCACTTATTTTCCCAGTCATAAATATTTTACATTTACTAAAGTGGAACATAAAGTTTATGAAAATAGCAGTCTGGCTTATCTCAGATAGCGGAAAGTGAGTCTGGCTGAAAATTTGCGGATTTCAAAATTTGACGAATTTTGCGGATCCGTAACCCTTATTATTTTGCCAGGCTTGAAATTTAGCACATAAATTGATACAATTCTAAACTGTAATTAAAAATAAGTCTGGCTCATTTAAGAAATTGGCAAATGAGTCTGGCGGCATCTTCAAAATGGGAAAAATAGAAAATTTTTGCTCTTATTTTCCCGGATTTGAAAATTTGCCACATGATAGATTATACTATAATTTCATAGAAAATACACGTCTGGCGGACATTTACAATCACGAAGGCCTTGCCAGACTCACAAGCCAGGTAGTTAAACGAGGAGTGGAATAGCAGCACGTGCGTATTTAGGTAACGACGCTGGAATGCGAGTTACCTGAGCGCAGCTGCCTAGACCCCTGTCCCTTGTATACCTATCTCTGTTAGTTACTCGTATTTTGAGTTCGTTCTTACTACCATATGACAATATACACTATAGTGATGGGTCGAACCAGATTATTATTTTTGATCAATTATAGTTATTTTTTTCATTAGCCGATGTAAAATAAAGACTTTTTTGTGGCTTTCATTAAAATTCGATTTCATCAATAAATTTTTTCAACCTGCCCCTTCATAATTCTACACTCTATACAGTGTATTTGCTTTTTTGTATTCAATTATTTAATGCTGTCATAAAAAAGAACATGTACATATGACACTAATCACCTGTATAATTGAACGTGCCGAATTCAGCGCGCCTGACGATCATTAGACGAGTCTGGCAAGGCTTTAGGGGTGTTCCACATTAGCCAGATTGTATTTTAAGCTGTTATTATAATATAGGCCATCATCTGATAAATTTTCATGACTGCGAAAATGAGGGAAATTTTTTTGATGAAAACTTTTCAGTTTTTCACCTGCCAGACATATTATCCATACTCACAGATTAGCCAGACTATTTTTTTTACTTAACTTCAGTATACCTCTTTCTACTAGAACTATTTTTATTACTGGGAAAAAAAGGGCAGTGTATTCGTATGTTCTGACGCATTTTCCGCCTCAACCCATCGGAAAACCCCCCCCTAAATATATATGAATTTTGCTTAGAATTACTAACCGAACAATTCTATCCATGTTTGCTGACTGGGAAAATAAGTACCGAAAATCGTCACTGCCTCCTGGACTATAAAGGATAAAAAAATAATTTAGTTTCGCTGAGAATTTAGACACGTTCAAACGAAGCAAGTTTCCCGCCATTTGCGTGTGACGTCATCCGGCATTTAGCATTGGCAATGTTTATTAGTATTATTTTCAACAGATATTTAATCTATGTACTTAGTGGTGGCAAACTATTTAATATAAAAAAGTTATATAATCTGAGACGAAAAACAATAGTTAATGTTGATAAAAATATTAAAATAATGCATTATGTTTACATATTCTGAAGTTAGGTATCTAAATCTAACTGCAGGAAAAGGATAAAAGTGAGCGTAAACAAATTTATTGTTACGAACAATGAATGATGCATCCTTGTCGCTTTTCCACCTCCAATTTCTGCACTGATATAATCGGTATTATTACCAAAAAATTGCTCATCATAAACACGTCGATTTTCGGCAAATTGTCACTTTGAGCTTGCACAAAGTCGCTGTTCGTCATTTTTACCACTTAGATAAATTAATACACTAATAATTTTTACAAAAATAAACAAATCGATATTAAAGGTCAGCAGACTAAAATTTAACATTTAATTAACACACAATTTAATATTTCAGCACTAGCAGATGTAAACTGTTAAAGCTATCAAACTTGTCACTTGTCTCCGTACTTTTCTAAATTTACCGCTGGGTGGATAAAATACGAAGCTGATTGGCTGTGTTTTTCAAATTAGCCAATCATATAATGTTATTTCTTACTGATGCGCTCCACCGGTGAATTTAGAAATCTGCGGTCTATGGATGAAACTAAAACGTTATGCCAGATGACATCAGTACCGTTTATAGTCACGTGGTTTTGTTCCGATAAAATTTGAATTTTAAAATGATTTTTTTTTACAAAATAACTTTTTTTATAGTTTCCTTTTATTATATACTCGGCTTATATAATATGTATAATGAAAAAATAATAAATTAATGCATTTTTTAAATTCATGCATCTTGCTCATTCAAATAACTATTTTGTTCTTTACAGAGAAGTCTTAATAATTTTATTACGTCGCGTTCATCTGACGCCATTTTGAAAAAAATAAAAAATTGTTCATATCTTACTTATTTTTTGAAATTTTTTAAATCGGAAAAAGCTGCTGCGTTTAATTTTATGCTTAATGAGAAACCATAAAAAAAATAAATTCATTTTATTTAAGAAAAAAAAGTTGATGTCACTTCTGATTCAACCGGAAGTGATATTTTCATTCCTGTTAGTCTAAAAGTAGTTTACTTTTCTCTAATTTATGTGTACTTACCGAAAACAAAATTTTTAAATTCAAAAACAAAAAAATTGGGGGCGTACATTGATTTGTGGCCACCCGGTAGAACCACCTGTCCCCTGTTAGAGATGTAAAAGATTAATACTCATTTATTAATATTTCTCGCATATATTTATATGATCGTATTATGTTGATCGAATAACTGTAAAAACATATTCCAAGTGCAGATTTTTGTATATAACTGAAACTCTACCGCCACACTTATATTCATTAAAAACAGTGTAAGTACCGGCAAGGGCCCTGAATTGAAGTACTCTAAAAATGCATGCACATGGGTTTTAGGTTATGGAACATGCAGAAGTCTACACACTAGAAGCTGCTAGCGCACCACTCTCCCCCACAATCACATCACCACATTGCACCTCTCCTAGAAAAATAGACTCTGTACCTTCCTTCAGTGTTTCTAAAACGCCTAAAACTCCCAAGACCCCGCAACAGAACGGCATAAACAATAACGTGACCTTGTCGAATTTGTGTTTCAAGGGAAGCCAAAGTGTCGCGTGCCTCGAGACTTTACACGAAAACTCACGGGATGACGATCTGGATAGTATTTGTTTTGACCACTCGTTCGAATCGAGTAATCTGTCGTTCAAAAGGAAAAGGAAGTTCGTCTCGCCGGAGCAACCGAGTGTGTTAGTTAAGCGTAAAAGGGACAAGAGCTATAGCGAGCGGAAGAAAAAAGTTTCGAATTTTTTTAAAACTCCCATAAATTATTTTTCTAATCGTAGACGCACTATAGACGCGACAACATTCAATCAGAGTTTGAACGAGAGCGTTATATCTAGTTCGGGTATTTTCAACGTTGAGACGGTCCAAAACTTGAGTTCTTATAACGATAACGAGGTTACACCGAGAGGTGTACAGAAAAGGGTGAAGAAGAACTTGTTTACGCGTACTTTTAGTTCGTCTAAATTTACT
This sequence comes from Rutpela maculata, assembly GCA_936432065.2. NCBI lineage: Eukaryota > Metazoa > Arthropoda > Insecta > Coleoptera > Cerambycidae > Rutpela > Rutpela maculata. Next base: position 63,735,242 of record OW386289.2, read on the forward strand.
AGGAGCAAATCTAAGAAGAATCTCGACTTAAACGCCACGAGGTTGTCTTTTGGAGAGTCAAGTGATGTGGACTGTAGAGAAAAGTTGAATGCCAGTTGTTTCCCTGACATATCCCTCAATCCTATTCCCATTAACACTTGTGAGCTTAGCAGTGCATATACCAGGGCATCCAGGAGAACTTCTGTTTCTGCTGCTGTGGTACTAACTTCATTCACTCTGTATTTAACTTATTTGTATTAAAAATTTCCTTCTCGGGCGAGTATTAGTTTGTAGCGATAATACTGAATATCATTGGTTTTAATATTAATATTATCAAGTGAAAATGTAATTTTTTTCATTTAGTTCTGTACCTACCTATGCCTAGTTCTGTAGGAAAATTCGAATAGGGAGATTTTTTTTTCAGAAATGTAGGTAGGTGTCTTAGTAAGTATTTTTTACTTTGATGGAAATTCACCCCCTGGTAGGTTCTTCCGAAATTATGTCATTAACCTATTAAGGACTAATAACGTACATGTATGTTTTCACTAAGCTGCTGTTGACGGCCAAGTGCCATACTAGTACGATATCTGATCCTATGTATGTGTCCTAGTGTCATACAAAATAATAATTTTATATTTTTCCTGCTCTCGGCTGGCACGAAAGGGTTAATGATGGTGGCTGCTCGTTTACAAATCTGCTTATATCTCTATTTATACTTGACCGATTTTCGTTAAATTTTCACTTTGTTCCGTAAAATCGAAAAATATTTAAAACCGAAAGAACAATAAAAGCTATTATGGAACAAAGTGCAAGTTTAATGAAAGTCGGTCAAGAATTAACGGAGATATAAGTACTTTTGTGATCGAGCTCACCTGCCCCCCTCTTTGATGACATCACAACGGGAGAGCTTATCAGGTGGTGAATATCTACCAAAGTAAAAAATACTTACTAAGACAACCATTGAGTATTCCTGAAACAAAATTCTCCCTACTTGAATTTTCCTACAGAACCTGTCAAGTCCTAGATTATTTCTATTATGCAGTTCGATAAAAATCAGGGATCGATCGATACTAAAATAACATATCGATTATTATCGATGTATTGGCCGATACGGAACGATATATTCATGGCTACAATCATCATCCATTGTTAGTTACTTTATCAGCGAAGCATTCGTTGATTGAGTGCTACAATAGTATAGTAACAGTACTTATAGAATCAGACAAGATTTATATTGCAAAAGTAAACCATCAAAAAATTAACAAAACATTAGTCTGCAGTGAATACATGAGTCATTCATGGATTATAAATAGGAATACTTTGATATACTATGTACCTATCTATTTTCTTTATAAAAATCGCAATAAAATATTAAAAGTTTTTAGCAGATAATTGAAAGGCATGCAGCTATAAAAAAAATTACTTCTGGTCGACGAGTAGATGTTATTTACAGACTTCTTTATGCTATTAAAGTTCAACTTGCTAAACACCTGTTAAAAATTATTGCCTGTCACTGTATTATTATCGAGTGTCCAATAGCAATGCAAATAGATATAGGCAGATCGTGTAGCTGTGGTCATGAAAGGACCCTGGAACAAAACCCATGAAAATGTTGATTCGGTGGAATCGGCTGAAATTTTGGTATTTTGTAGTTCAAGTCGTGCTGATTAAAAGTTCTTATCACACCGAGCCAATCCTATGGACAGTTTTTGAGATATAGCTTGTCAAAGTTAGGTAATTTGTGTCATTTTAGACATTCAAAAACTTTTTACTCTTAAACTATTAACTTTAGCAAAAAGTTCCAAGGGTCGAAATATTTTTATTCAAGTCCAATAAAGCTCAAGAATTTTTTTATCAGTCCGGCATGCTTCGGTGGGATTGGCTGAAACTTTGCTATTTTGTAGTTAGTCATGCTGATCAAAAATTCCCATTGCACTGAGTCTATCCTATGAGTGGTTTTTGCTCCAGGAGTGCCTGGAGGTCTTAACAACGAGGTAACGGGTAATCTATATGTACGTGTTTATGAATGGCTTCCAGCGTGTTTGTATGTATGTGCCAGTGTATACAGGAAATATCAATGACAAACTTCTGGTGCAGATTCTACATGCAAAAATATGTTCGCAAATACCTTGAGCTACGGCCCTTTGAAAATGGCACCGAGAAATTGGTTATTTTATATTTCAGAAACCTTTTGATTTACAGGGACGCGACTTTATACGCATATTGAACAATAATACAAGCTTAAATTTACATTATTTTTTAAAAATATTTTTTACCATAGGTGGGTGGTATTGAGGGGAGCTGTCGATATTTTGCATTAATTTCTTATGTCTTTTATTTTTTTTTTCACTTTGGTACAAGAATGTCATTCACTAATTAAAAATACACGAAAAATGACCTCTTTCATTTTAGTCGTAGGACCGTTTGTGAGAAAAATCGTTTTAATGAGTTTGATACGGAACCACTGCAAACCCAAGCGTATTATGGGTACGCACGGCATGAGAATCACATAAAATATCCATCAATGATTCTTCTTCGAACGATACATGATGCTGGAAACAGAGCACTTGTTCCTGAAAATCCTATGGATGTTCTCAATATTTAAAAACTAAAGGAAAAGTATTAAAAAACAACAAAAGGTAAAAATAAACACATAGAAAGTGAAACCAAAAACATGGGATTGTCCTGGTTGGCAATGAGAACGCTCTCATAAGAAATATAGTGCCGGTAAGAGCAGGTTCTTTGATAAAAATAATCACACACACACGCACGCACGTTCACAAACATGCTGGAAGCCATTCATAAACACATATATATAGATTACCCGTTACCTCGTTGTTAAGACCTTCAGGCACTCCTGGAGCGAAAACCACTTAGGATAGGTTCAGTGCAATAGGAATTTTTGATCAGCATGACTTTAACTAGAAAATAGCTAAGTTTCAGCCAATCCTACCGAAGCATGCCGAAATATGACATATATTTTTTACCTCTCCTAAAAACCGCTGCCCAAGGAATCACTACTTCCACATCCAGATTCTCTATCCAAGTCACTCACAACGAAAAAACTTTGTATGTGAAAATAATTGTTTATGGAACTTTAATAATATAATATTTGCAATCCTCTACCCCAAAAACCCATAAAACGATACCCCACATCGGTAGTGGGGTGGGGGTGGTGATAGGGGGGTGGTAATGGGGGGTGGATGAAGTAAAAAAAATATTTTGAGGTTTCTGGTTCCTGTACATACACTAAATCACAATTTTTTTTCATCCCCTTTAATAAGGAGGTGGGGGTGGTAATGGGGGTGGCTAATGCCAAAAAAATTTTTTTGAGACCTTAGCTTCTCTTATATATACTAAATACCAATTTCATGGACTCTTACCTGCTTGATTTACCCATTTACCCCAAATTTACCCCAATTTACCCCCCAACCCTTCGACGGAACAAGATGAAAATATAATCTAGTTCTAGATCTCGTTAAAGTACATATGTGTACCAAATTTCAAGTCAATATCTTAAACGGTTCCAGAGTAAACGTGCGCACAAAAAAAAGTTACAGACAGACAGACCGACAGACAGACAGACCGACAGACAGACAGAAATTTTGTTTTCGCTCAAACTTAAAATCTCGACGTTTCATGACATTTTAAGCCTATTTGGACAATAAAAATTTTTAAAAATTTTTTTGTCGTTACTATACTTCCACTGGACGTGGAAGTAAAATTGATAAAAAAATTCTGAAAAGAATTCTTGAGCTTTATTGGACTAGAACAAAAATATTTCAACCCTTGCAATTTTTTGCTAAAGTTAATAGTTTAGGAGTAAAAAGTTCTTGAATGTCTAAAATGACGCAAATTACCTAACTTTGACAAGCTGTATCTAAAATACTGTCCATAGGATTGGCTCGATGTGATAAGAACTTTTGATCAGCATGACTTGAACTACAAAATACCAAAATTTCAGCCGATTCCACCGAATCAACATTTTCACGGGTTTTGTTCCGGGGTCCTTTATGCCCATTGCATGTTGAAAATTAATACGCTCTAAATGCGTAGTATTTATAAAATATCTATGTGCATAATATGTAGGTGTGAAAACCTTCCTTCAATTTCTTCAGAGGATAAAGTGAACGTGTGGATTAGTGATTTCCCAGGGTTGCAATTTGACACCACAACTATATCGCACAAGCTGTAAAGAAAAGTACAAAAATTTAACTGAAAAAGATTCTAACTGTAATAATAATGTATGCTTTATTACCATGAACTCTATACAATGTGGTCGATAAGTATCGGCCGCATATTGGTATCGGCCAAAAAAAAAATTGTGTCTATCGATCCTTGGTAAAAGTAGGAAATATATAGAAAAAATTAGAGGAAGTGATGAATATATCTCAGGATTGAGTGGAACGTTTTTTTTAGAGTGATGGCAAAGAGGCAGTGTGTTTTTTTGCGTATATCTAAAGAAATCAGCGTTTTGATGAAAAAAATGTCTAGATACTTGCCAATAAAAATACTTCTTCACCTCCTTCCTACCCTTCTATCTTGTGGTAGACATCGGTTCCTAAACCGATTCCCTAATTTTTTTTGTTATATTGGAAAGGAACCCGCACTAAATCAATGGAAACTGAACTTGTGCGGAATTCGATAAAATTTTGGTATGTTGTAGTTTTGTCATTCTGAACAAAATTTTAAAGGACCCCGGAACAAAACCCATGAAAATGTTGATCCGGTGAAATCGGCTGAAATTTTGATATTTTGTAGTTAAAGTCATGCTGATCAAAAGTTCTTATGTCATCGAGCCAATCCTATGGACAGTTTTTGAGATACAGCTCGTCAAAGTTAGGTAATTTGCATCATTTTAGACATTCGAGAACTGTTTACTCTTAATCTATTACCTTTAGCAAAAAATTGCAAGAGTCGAAATATTTTTGTTCAAGTCCAATAAAGCTCAAGAATTTTTTTCAGAATTTTTTTATCAATTTTTAGGTTAGGTAAAATATATATATGTCATATTTTGGCATGTTTCGGTGAGATTGGCTGAAACTTTGCTATTTTGTGGTTAGTCATGCTGATCAAAAATTCCTATTGCACTGAGTCGATCCTATGAGTGGTTTTTGCTCCAGGAGTGCTTGAAGGTCCTAACAACAAGGTAACAGGTAATCTATATGTACTTACGTGTTTATGAATGGCTTCCAGCATGTCTGTGTACTGCGTGCATGCGTTTGGGTGTATGTATGTGTCAGTATCTACAGGGTTTTCTGTAAATATCTATGACAAACTTCTGGTGCAGATTCTACATGCAAAAATATGTCCGCAAATATCTTGAGCTACCCATGAAAATGTCGATTCGGTGGAATCGGCTGAAATTTTGGTATTTTGTAGTTCAAGTCGTGCTGATTAAAAGTTCTTATCACACCGAGCCAATCCTATGGACAGTTTTTGAGATATAGCTTGTCAAAGTTAGGTAATTTGTGTCATTTTAGACATTCAAGAACTTTTTACTCTTAAACTATTAACTTTAACAAAAAGTTCCAAGGGTCGAAATATTTTTATTCAAGTCCAATAAAGCTCAAGAATTTTTTTATCAGTCCGGCATGCTTCGGTGGGATTGGCTGAAACTTTGCTATTTTGTAGTTAGTCATGCTGATCAAAAATTCCCATTGCACTGAGTCTATCCTATGAGTGGTTTTTGCTCCAGGAGTGCCTGGAGGTCTTAACAACGAGGTAACGGGTAATCTATATGTACGTGTTTATAAATGGCTTCCAGCGTGTTTGTATGTATGTGCCAGTGTATACAGGAAATATCAATGACAAACTTCTGGTGCAGATTTTACATGCAAAAATATGTTCGCAAATACCTTGAGCTACGGCCCTTTGAAAATGGCACCGAGAAATTGGTTATTTTATATTTCAGAAACCTTTTGATTTACAGGGACGCGACTTTATACGCATATTGAACAATAATACAAGCTTAAATTTACATTATTTTTTAAAAATATTTTTTACCATAGGTGGGTGGTATTGAGGGGAGGTGTCGATATTTTGCATTAATTTCTTATGTCTTTTATTTTTTTTTTTCACTTTGGTACAAGAATGTCATTCACTAATTAAAAATACACGAAAAATGACCTCTTTCATTTTAGTCGTAGGACCGTTTGTGAGAAAAATCGTTTTAATGAGTTTGATACGGAACCACTGCAAACCCAAGCGTATTATGGGTACGCACGGCATGAGAATCACATAAAATATCCATCAATGATTCTTCTTCGAACGATACATGATGCTGGAAACAGAGCACTTGTTCCTGAAAATCCTATGGATGTTCTCAATATTTAAAAACTAAAGGAAAAGTATTAAAAAACAACAAAAGGTAAAAATAAACACATAGAAAGTGAAACCAAAAACATGGGATTGTCCTGGTTGGCAATGAGAACGCTCTCATAAGAAATATAGTGCCGGTAAGAGCAGGTTCTTTGATAAAAATAATCACACACACACGCACGCACGTTCACAAACATGCTGGAAGCCATTCATAAACACATATATATAGATTACCCGTTACCTCGTTGTTAAGACCTTCAGGCACTCCTGGAGCGAAAACCACTTAGGATAGGTTCAGTGCAATAGGAATTTTTGATCAGCATGACTGTAACTAACTATAAAGTTTCAGCCAATCCTACCGAAGCATGCCGAAATATGACATATATTTTTTACCTATCCTAAAAACCGCTGCCCAAGGAATCACTACTTCCACATCCAGATTCTCTATCCAAGTCACTCACAACGAAAAAACTTTGTATGTGAAAATAATTGTTTATGGAACTTTAATAATATAATATTTGCAATCCTCTACCCCAAAAACCCATAAAACGATACCCCACATCGGTAGTGGGGTGGGGGTGGTGATAGGGGGGTGGTAATGGGGGGTGGATGAAGTAAAAAAAATATTTTGAGGTTTCTGGTTCCTGTACATACACTAAATCACAATTTTTTTTCATCCCCTTTAATAAGGAGGTGGGGGTGGTAATGGGGGTGGCTAATGCCAAAAAAATTTTTTTGAGACCTTAGCTTCTCTTATATATACTAAATACCAATTTCATGGACTCTTACCTGCTTGATTTACCCATTTACCCCAAATTTACCCCAATTTACCCCCCAACCCTTCGACGGAACAAGATGAAAATATAATCTAGTTCTAGATCTCGTTAAAGTACATATGTGTACCAAATTTCAAGTCAATATCTTAAACGGTTCCAGAGTAAACGTGCGCACAAAAAAAAGTTACAGACAGACAGACAGACAGACCGACAGACAGACAGAAATTTTGTTTTCGCTCAAACTTAAAATCTCGACGTTTCATGACATTTTAAGCCTATTTGGACAATAAAAATTTTTAAAAATTTTTTTGTCGTTACTATACTTCCACGACGTGGAAGTAAAATTGATAGTTTTCTGTAAATATCTATGACAAACTTCTGGTGCAGATTCTACATGCAAAAATATGTCCGCAAATATCTTGAGCTACGACCCTTTGAAAATTGCTCCCAAAAACTGATTATTATTTTGTATTTCAGAAACCTTTTGATTTACAGGGACGTGACTTTATAAACATATTGACAATAATACAAGCTTATTTTAATATTACATTACATTACATTTTTTGTGCACGTACACGCACAAGAAGTCATTCATAAACACGTAGGTACATATAGATTACCTGTTACCTCTTTGTTAGGGCCTTCAAGCACTCCTGGAGCGAAAACCACTCATAGGATAGACTCAGTGCAATAGGAATTTTTGATTGGCATGACTTTAACTACAAAATAGCAAAGTTTCAGCCAATCCCACCGAATCATGTCAAAATATGACATATATATATTTTACCTAACCTAAAAATTGATAAAAAAATTCTGAAAAAAATTCTTGAGCTTTATTGGACTTGAACAAAAATATTTCGACCCTTGCAGTTTTTTGGTAAAATGAATAGTTTAAGAGTAAAAAGTTCTTCAATGTCTAAAATGACAAGCTGTATCTCAAAAACTGTCCATAGGATTGGCTCGATGTAATAAGAACTTTTGATCAGCATGACTTGAACTACAAAATATCAAAATTTCAGCCGATTCCACCGAATCAACATTTTCATGGGTTTTGTTCCGGGGTCCTTTGCACAACATTCTACTTTGGCTAGTTTTAGAACTACAACACATTAAAGTTTAAAAAATCTAGTAAACATTAATTCTCATTCAACAAAACATTAAATCTATTTATGCGTTTATTTGTATGTGGGCCTCAAGAATGGATCCAGATATTCATTTCGGGGTGGAGGGCATAGGGGAGTTCAGAGGGGGGAGATGAGTGGGATTGGTATGTTTTTAATATTTTGGATGATCAAAAAAATTTATGAGCTGACTTCTCTCTTTAATTAAGTAAACCTGGGCATGATTAGATGATATATACAAGGTATTTCGTTTCTAAAAGCCATTTCTATAATACCTTTCCCTAATATTTATTTATTTTTTTTATATGCATATAAGTAATGTGTACTTTGTTAAACTTTTTTTTTTTCATATAAAGCTAACAAAGAATCTCATAATGTATGTGATATAAAAAGTAGGTAAATAGATTTGACATTGACATTTTCAAGATTTTTAAACTAAAACTAAACTAGCCATGGCATTGGCGGAATGTTGTGCCCATTAATACTTTCAGAATGACAAAAACTACACGTCAATATTTTAGCGAATTATAAGTCCATTTTTTATTTCCATTGGTTATGGGGGATCCTTCGAGATTATTTTTGCAAGACTGTTGGCAAACATTTGCAACATATTGCAAAATATTCCTGAACATACTGCATAATGCTATTCATTATGATAAATCACAACTTTCTGTATATTTATTGTCATATGGACATAAATTTTTTTTTAGAAAGTTACCATCTTCAACAAGAGGCGGAGGGGAGAGCCTATAGGGTCGGTTTTCGGCCCTTTTTATTTTTGGTCACAAAATTTCGAAAAAGAAATTTTTATCATATATATTCAATATCTAATCTATTCCACCCCAAACAGAACTTCCCCCAACCCATCCCCCTCTATGTAACCCCATTAAATTATGATAGAACCAGTTTACATTAGCACACGTTGTTGAACTTGAAAATCATATTTCCTTTGAATAAACTGCACCCTAAGCTCCCCCTATTACTATACAATACCCCAACACCCCCAACCCCAATGACAAGCACCCTCTCCTCCCACAACATAAACCTTTATGCTGCTACCAAATATAAAATAGTTTTAAAAGGACTTTTTATTTACATTATTAATTAAATGCCAATTCCTCTTATATCCCCCCCCCCCCCAATGCCCTCTCTCCTGAACCATTCTGTTGTGGGGAGAGAGGTTTAGCTTAGATTTTTTTTGTTTTTTTGACTGTTGATTTAGAGCTTATAGTATATGTATTTTTGTCTGATTTTTTCACTATCTTTGTTCGTATTATTGCTTTGGACGTAGAGAGAAGAGAGAGTGTTGGGGGTGTTGGGATGTTGTCTAGCAATAAGGGGAGCTTAGGGTGCAGTTTGTTCAAAGGAAATATGATTTTCAAGTTCAAAAACATCTATGCGTGTGCACTTATTAAATTGGTTCTTTAAAACTTAACACATTAACTACGGTTTTTACCCCCGGGGTCAAGTAACAGGTCATTCTCTACACACGGGGATCAATTTCATAGTACATTAGTTGTGGACGGGAATATATAACCAAGTGAGCATACATACATTTTACTTCAAAATTTTTCCATTTCTAAATGACGGTTCTTGTTTCCGAAGTCAAGTGCGGCACTAGCGACAGCTCTTGTAGAGTATTAATAATTATTTATCATAATGATATCAAGATTACAGTTTTTCATTTTAGAGTTACTAAAATTTTAGTCTTAGAACGCATTCTTGACG